>BPTQ01000006.1:314916705-315486572 GCA_019973895.1 Chrysanthemum seticuspe
ACCTATACAAATGTTTTGCACTTTACTGTAACCAATCACAGATCGTTGTGCGGTTACGGGGGCCATGTTGAGCACATACCAAAAGACCTCTTTTTGGTTCAAACTACTAAGTAGTAGTATAAGTAGGAAAACAAAGATTATGGTACAATTATTCTTATACCTAGAATGAGTAAAGAATTAATTGATAAGACAAAGAGCGAAATACTAAATAATTCTAATGGTTAAGAAGATTTGTCTTCTGGAACCCATACCGGTATGTTTGTAGAATTGTTAGGATGCTCCCCGGGTCATCATAATATGAAGTTTTACTTAAACTTCCTTTGTTTAGGGTAAAACTGATGTTCGTCCTAAGTATTTAAAGCGTTGTGAAGACTTTTGTTGGGCATATTGATGGTCAATGCACATCGCAATCTAACGAAGTGTTTTTACGTGATGTAGGTACTGTATAGAGAACATAGAGTTCAGTCTCCTATTTATAGGTACTATATGAATTACTGTTTCTAGGTATTTCATAGTAGTACACCCACCCTATTCAGGATATAAGTTAAGTAACTTATAGTAGACTTTAATCAGTACGATGCGTAGTTATATGAAAGTTCATATAAGATTGATTATGAGTCTAAACAGAATTAAGTTATAGTAAGGGTACAATAACTAACTGTTACCTGATAAATCTTATTGAATTCAATAAGTTCCTAAATTTGTACGTTTATATCCTGTTGTAGTATTATTTACTAGACAATATCACTATGTTCGAGAGCAAGTCGAGATAGGTGAAATTGAGTTGCTCAAAGTTCACACAGATGATAACCTAGCAGATCCGTTAACGAAGGCCTTGCCTGGTGAAAAACTTAATCATTTGTCTGATAAGTTTGGACTTCGTTTAGCTAGTAGTTTCATGCCCATCTGTGACTAAGTATTTTAGATAAAAGGATGTTGAAAACATTATTATTGAAATGAAATAAAGTATTTTTGTTATGTTTATTATTCATTTATTATGATGTTGTCCTATATTTGCATGTTTAAATCCTTGAATAACTTAAGTTATTCTAAATAGTCCATTGTCAATCAATAACATGGGAATGATATTGAATTAAGACAAATCTGAGTATTAGTTAGAATATACTTGAAAGTATATTGATGCGTAGCATGACTAATTTCAGATGATATTCAATGAATTGAATATAGGACTTATCCCACCCACATGATGATACTTTATGGATCTTTGTCATTAAGTATATCATGGATATTTATCCTCTGACTTGAGATACAAGAGATATGTCATGGATGTAGTGCATTTTTGTGAAGCAATCTAACGCTACACGTAACTGGTAGTTATACGGGTTGTTTTCAGAAGTGTTGCGAAATTTATGAATCCTGCTTGTAGTCAAAATGGGATTTGTTTCCTTCAAATTCATTTTGAAGTATAATACTACTGGGCCCCTCGTAGGATTGTTAAGATGTTTGTATGGCCATACCCAAGGTCTTCTGTTTAGAAGAATTGGTAATCTTAATAAATCATAAAGCGAGAAACAGAATAGTTAATTAAGAAATGAGTAAGATCCATATTCTTATTAACATGGTATTAGAAACAAAAGGATGAATATGATGATGAATCATCAAACTTGGTTTTTCTCCAGAAAACCATACACGAGTTGTACCGGGGGCATTGGCGTGTTGCTAGACACTAACCAATGTCATTTCACGTTTTGTAAACATATCCAAGTGGGAGCTGTTGGAAATGTATATATTTACAAACATGTGAATGTCCGGATTCGAACTCGTGACCACGGGATTGCACACATTAGCGAATGAGAATTAAAGTTAATAATTAATGTTTATGTTTACGATTAATTATTACACATTAAGTCCGGTTAACGATCGTTAAGTATTTAACGGAAAAATGACTAACGACCGTTAAAAATGGAAAAAAGAAGGACTAGAAATGGAAACTTGGAAAAGTTATGGAATGGGCTTTGGGCTCTTCATGGTGGCCGGCCATAGGCTTCTCCAAGGCCTAGTTCCTCTAACTTGTCCTCTAAGTTTTACCTACTAGTATATAAGGAGGGGTAGGTTCTAGGGTTTCACACACTTGTGCATTGAATTAACCCTAGATCTCTCCTCTCCTCTCTTCTCTCTTGTCCTACATTCGGCCGAACACCCCAAAGTAAGGGAGTTTGGTTTCGTTTTTCTTAAACGAGGACTTGTGTTAGATCTAGCAATCGCTTGATTCGTTTGGTTAATTCGTGTGTACAAGAACGTGGTTGTAAGACATTATTCTTACACCAATAAGTACTTCTTTGGTTTGCTTTGCTCGAGGGTGGTTTTGTTTTGCTCGAGGGATTTGATATTCGCAAGAGGTACGTTACGCATACTTTCAGTTAATTAATTTATTTGTTATGATCTTAAGTCTTCCGCTGTGTACTCTTGATGTCTTTATGTTTTATTATATTTTATATATCATAAACGCAACATTTACAAAACAAATGTGTATTATTAGTTTCGAGGGCATAATCCAGGACGGGGTAGGAGGTTACAGGGGGCATGCGTCAAGTTCTTCAAGTGCCCAAAAAATGTGTACCCAAATTAAGTCAAAGGGATAAAATTACCGCAGCAATGCATTCTCGAGACACACACATTTAGCCAATCTGTTACGAGCCGCTAACATTAACATTATTGCGCGGTGTTAGTTTCTGGATGACGAAGAGGATGAAAAAGACGACGGAAGTGAGTAGGGATGTGTTGTGAACATTGTACTATTTTCTTTGATCTTGTTCGTATTTGTATCATGATGAGGATCTATTTCTTTTACCCCGGTAAGTAATTTGTATTTTTATGAATAATTTCTATTAGCCATTACCTCGTCGCTACAACTAATGACGTGTCGTTGCTAAAAGATATTTCTATTGCCACAAAAGACTTTCATATATGAGCCTGTAGCGATAAGCCTTTTGTAACGACATATTGACTTAACTCTCTCGGATTTACCATGGTTCAGTGGGATGCAAGTCGATTGATTTAACTCTCTCGGATTTTTGGTCGAATGTTTTCTGAAATTTACTAACACAGTATAGAGTATAAGTTATGTTAACATCAAAATGTAAATGAATTATACATTACCTTGATCTCAAATGTGGAACTCTATTTAACAAAAGTAGATTGCATCCCCAACAAAAAGCCAGAAACAATATACTTGTTAGTAATTAACAATTCAAAAAACCATAATATGCATGTCTATAACAAGCAACACATGTAAAAAAATTAACAAAATTAAGTATGACTGTATGAGCATTCTTTGGAGACTCGAGATCAAAAATATTCGTTGCTACAACACATCGATTCGTAATAGAACTCTTCAATCCTTGACTCATTCTATTGACTCAAACTGTGCTAGCGATTTAAATCTAATGGTATTGTCTAAAGTAAAAGAAAAATAATAATACTCCAGGTTTGAACTAACCGAACCCAAAACTAAACCGGGTGGGTGTTAGACCGGACTGGATTGAGAACCGAATTTCTTTTTAAGCTATAATCGGAATCACGAACGATCGAGTGAGCTAACCATTTATTTATATGTACATATATACTACTAATAAAAATAATTAAAAGAGAAAGCTAACCATTTTTTGTTGAAAGAATGATGTAAGAAGAAGATGAATAATGAGAGTTTTTAATTGGTGGTGATGGATATACTAAGGTGATAATTGGAACATATATATACCATGAGGAATCTTAACACACAAGTGTTATCAACTATTTGCATGTTTACAGTCAAATTTGACCCATGTTGTCACTCGATACCTTTAAAACCTTTTATCATGAAAATTGATAACTTCAAGGGCTAGGATTATTTTAAAATCATGAGCAAAATGGAATAAGGTTAGTTCACGGAAGCTAATGTATAACGAAATATTCAACATGCATGCCTTTTTCGATGTATGTCGCATGACTATTGTCAATGATAGTGATTGAATTTATACAACTTTTTAATGTACTTATCGAGGAAAATTTGGTAAGGGTTATTTTTATATGAACAACAGCGTAGTTACAAACTTTTATAAACCGATATAGATTCATTTTTTAATTTGAAATTGATAGAGTATTTGCGTGATACGACGACGGATACTATATAGTTAAAAAAAAGCCCATTTTATCTAAATCTTCCACTGAGGCTAGGTATAGATCAATGGCTTCAACGAAGTTATTTGAATTCAAAAAATTCTTAAAGACCTTTGTGTTGAACCTTGACTCCACTATGACAACATGGTTGCCATTGAGTTGGCTAATAATACTGTGTTTGATGAAAAGTCCAAACACTTTGAGTTATATGTTTCCTTCATCAAAGAAAAAATTGCAAAAGGTATCATAAGAACTCAAAAAATTGGTTCAGTTGACCAAACTGCAAACACTTTTACAAAAAACATCTTCCTGATGCTCAACACAAAGATTTGTGCAAACAATTAAACTTGTTGACATTTTTGAGTAATCAGATTAAAGGGGAATGTTGAATAAATAATATGATTCCTTATTATCTTTTAGCTCTTATTGTGTGATTAGCTTATTTGAGGTTCATTTCTGCTTCCTTTGGAATAAAACAGATGTTGAGGGACTGTTGTATCTTCACAAGTTTGTGCTAGGGCTGAAGGCTTTTCAAAAAAGAGGGACTAGTTTTGTAATATAAAAGGCTACTCCCTCCGTCCCTTAACAAGTGTCCTGTTTGAATTTTCAAAGTCAAACTAGTTCAACTTTGACCGTAAATATTTTTTTTGTGTTATATAATATTTGATGAAAAACTATATCAATGAAAAACACACTTAAAACCCAATCAATTCATATATTTTGCATTAAGTATTATATAACACTCGCAAAAATAGATATGGTCAAAGTTGATCCAGTTTGACTTTGAAAATTCAAACAGGACACTTGTTAAGGGACGGAGGGATCGATCATCAGCCATTCAGCCTAATCAATTCTCTCAGTCTCTCTTGATCTTGATCATCTATTGATCTTGTCCGAGTATTTTTTTCAATCATTTGTGTATTGTGTTGAGTGTCGTCTCATTGATCGATCAACACTCAAACCCTTGTTTACATTTCACATATTCAAAGCTGTCATCTTGATCATTTATTGATATTTCAAGTACCATCTTACATAAAACTGCCGCAGCAATGAATTCTTGACACACAAATTTAGTCAATCAGTTACGAGCCGCTAATGTTAACACTGTTAACATCACCACTTATTACTTGATGTTTAGTGTCAATCGATTATAGCTACGAAAAAAGCCGGTACTGTAAGTCAATATGTCGTCGCTACAGGTCAACTGCGATAACATGTCGTCACAAAAGGCTTGTCGCTACAAGCTCGTATATGAAAGTCTTTTGCGACAATAGAAATAGGTTTTAGCAATGATACACCATCAGTTGTAGCAACGACATCTTTTATATAATAAAGGAATTACATCATTTTAGAGTGATTTTACATCACGCGTGGCAAAATCGAGCTCTCTTATTGGCCCAATTGTTTTTCCAATAAGAATGAATTGACAAAATCACTCTAAAATGATGTAATTCCTTTATTATATAAAAGATGTCGTTGCTACAACTGATGGTGTATCATTGCTAAAACCTATTTCTATTGTTGCAAAAGGCTTTCATATACGAGCTTGTAGCGACAAGCCTTTTGGGACGACATGTTATCGTAGTTGACCTGTGGCGACGACATATTGACTTACGATGCAGGCATTTGCCGTAGCTATAATCGATTGACACTAAACATCAAGTAATAAGTGGTGATGCTAAAACAGACATAAAAAGATGTGTAAGGTTATCAATACACAATATGAATGTTTAACCATGCTTCTATATTCGTAAAATGGCTCCAAAATGACTCATATATTATGACGATAACGCATTTTATTGTATTTCATTACATACTTACAAACTTCATACAGTACAAATTACAACACAATACACAAACATGACACATTATGCTAAACGCAATATCATGACACGAGCTTATATAAAAGCAATACAGTACATAAACATTAATTATGACAAACAAACACACACTTTATTCATATATTATGACGTGCCCATACATATACGGATCATCGACATGCTCATGGATGAGTAGCGGTGACTTGGCCAACGAGTATTCCTTCATCGCATCCAAGGATGATCCTATTTACGTAAGAATAATTATTAGTTTTGAACTATTGAATCGAGTAAATAAAATGTGCAATGTGGTTAAAATACAAAGGACTTACTCGGATGAGTCTTTAATAGACACGATGGTCCAAACACGACCAAGTTCAGAGGTAAACACATGGTCTAGTTTGTGAGTCGTTGCATTCCAAATGCACACAGTTTTGTCTTCAGACCCCGTAATGATAAAACTCACATCGGATTTCACATATTGGATTGATGTAACATTATGTGTGTGGCCTTGAAGAGTTTGGAGACAAGTCATAGTATCATAGTCCCAAACCTAATGCCAAAAAAAGTTAGTTTATTTTTGTATATGTATGAGCAAATAACATTTATTAAAAGTCTATATATGATATTTAGACATACCTTAGCAGTATAATCGTCGGACCCTGTGATGAAGTACAATTTTTCTTCAATGTAACAGAATTCAACATTGTTCAAGCCTTTCTCGTGAGCGTTGATTGACAAACGGGGAACCAAAGATCCAAGGTCCCAAAACTGAAAAGACGATTATATGCAAGGTTTAGAGTCATGTTTGTGTTTAGTTACATGTTTGCAAATATGCAATATTGTAGCGGTGTCTAAAGTATTACCTTGATGGTAGAATCGAGTGATACACTTGCAAATGCGTTGGTGTCACTGGGATTAAATGCTACTTGCATGACATAATGTTCGTGTCCTTCAAACGTCTTAGTGCATTCCCAACCGTGTTCCCAATCCCATAACTTTATAGTTTTGTCATCGGATGCAGAAAGTACATATGGAAGAGATGGATGCACGGCAAAAGACCTAAGGTAGTCCGTGTGTGCCTTCAATTCTGCAACACTTTCCATAGTGTTGTAGTTGTACACACGAATAAAACCATCATCGGCTCCACAAACAATCCATTCCTTATGTGCAATAAACTTTGCAGTTCGCACTATACAAAACATACAATAAAAATTGAAAATTAATATAACATAGATTGCCCCATATAAAATTCTTTACACAGTTAATTACATGTACTAACGGCTACCGTAAAAAAAATCACATACCAGGTGATTTGACGATTTCAAAAGACTTCTCGGTTACCTGGTAATTAGAAGATGACACTTATAAGTTCATATATATGTTTTAAATAAACAAAGTAACAACTATTGGAATGTTGTATTAAAACTTACTTGAGAGCGATAATTCCAGATATTAACAATTCCTGAATACAAACCAACCAAGACCCTTTACAAAACGTAAGAACTTATATCAAAATCCGTACCAAATTCAATAACAAATATGTTCGAAACTAAGAGTAAAATTCTTTACCATGGTTCAGTAGGATGCAAATCGAGTGATTTAACTCTCTCGGATTTTTGGTCGAATGTTTTCTGAAATCGAAACAAAACGTGTTACCAACACAGTATAAAGTATAAGTATGTTAACATCAAAATACAAATGAATTATACATTACCTTGATCTCAAATGTGGAACTCTATTTAACAACAAGTAGATTGCATCCCCAACAAAAAGCCAGAAACAATATGCTTGTTAGTAACAATTCAAAAAAAACAACAAAAACAAATATGCATGTCTATAACAAAAGTAACAAAATTAAGTATTAGCATTCTTTGGCAGGGACGGAGCCAAGAACAAACATGATCGGGTGCACAAATTAATTTTAACTGTAATATAATTGAGTTTAAGATACTAACTAAATAAGACTAAAAACACATTTTAATGGACTGGGGTCATTTTAGATACATTTGAGAAAAATCGATGTTTTTTTTCTAAAATTAACAATAAATCGAAAAAATCATAGGTGTCACGGGCACCCATGGGACCCCCTAGCTCCGTCCTTGTTCTTTGGAGCCTGAAGATCAAGAAATTCGTTGTTAAAACACATCGATTCGTGAACACATACGAGTTCATAATAGACTCTTCAAGCCTTGACTCAATCTAACAACTCAAACTGTGCTAGTGATTTAAATCTAATGGTATTGTCTAAAGTAAAAGAAAAAATAATACTCCAGGTTTGAACTAACCAAACCAAAAACTAAACCGGATGGGTGTTAGATCGGACTGGATTAAGAACCGATTTACATTTTCAGCTATAACGGGAATCAAGAACCGATCAAGTGAGCAATTTTAAAAACTCTTTTTTTTATATGTACATACTACTAATAAATATATTTAAAAGGGAAAGCTAACCATTTTTTATTGAAAGAATGATGTAAGAAGAAGATGAATAATGAGAGTTTTTAATTGGTGGTGATGGATATATTAAGGTGATATTGGAACATATATACCATAGGAATCTTAACACACAAGTGTTATCCACTATTTTTGCATGTTCACAGTCAAATTTGACCCATGTTGTCACTCGACACTTTTAAAACCGTTGATCATGAAAACTGATAATTTTCAAGAGCTAGGATTATTTTAAAATCATGAGCAAAATATATAGAATAAGGTTAGGTCACGGAAGCTAATGTATGACGAAATGTTCAACACGCCTTGTTCGATGTATGTTGCATGACTAGCTAGTATCATTGACATTGATGGATTTTGTACATTTGTTGTTATACTTTTTACGTTGTCTATGACAATTCGTTTAAATAACAACGTCACTTGATAGTGGTATTCATGTAGTAACACGTGATAAATTCATAGTGTATATAATGCTATATTGTTAACACAGTAACTTTAAAATTTATCAATTAAACGTACCGGCAGTATATTTTGCAAATGATTTTGTTTCGTAAGTACTTAATGTCCTCGCGCATTACAGTGACGAGTACCTTTAATCAAAACTTTTTGCGTACAATATAATTTGATTATATATTTTCCTTGAATTTAACTTTACTTATAAGGAGAATTTTTGGGAATAACTTTATTGCACACTATCTACTATAAATATGGTAGAGCATCCGTGCATCGTGATGCAATAGCTCTACGAAAACTGTAGTTAAGTTGTGACGAATTATTGTGTAATATTCGCTATAATATTACATAACGTAACATGTAAACATATACGATGACGTATAGCACATATAAGCAGGCCTACTGGACCTAATTCATGCTATACACATACTGGGCCCATGCCCAATAACGAGAACTACTACGAACACTGGACCAACAGTAAGCTCAATAACGAAATTGGCTATAGTCCAAACTAAAAGACGCACGCATGATACTTAGTGGACCGAACCTCTGGCCGCGAAAGGTATCCTGTGTCCGCATCCGCAATTACCACGAAACCTTGTCCGACAAGGGTCCGGCTCCGGCAACTAACTACTATATGAGAGTAACCAGGAAACCCTAACGGTAAACCTCGCCTATCAAAGGTGCTTTAATCCCCGTACAAGATATAACTTTCTCTCTCATATTAACACACACATATTCTTATTTCTCTGACAAGAATGTGTACTTACTCTCGCGCCGGAGTCTAATTGTGGGGTCCGTCCCCACGGTAAGGCTAACGGTTTACTCTTTCTTGTGCAGGGAATTCAATCAAACTACTTGGATTAGTACAAGATCAGCCTACTAACAACTTTTTAGCCCAATCCAACAAGCAATACTAACACCCATTAAAACCCGTCGCACTTTTTGTACTAACAAGTTGGCGCCATCCGTGGGACCCAGTACACAACTGCGTTTCAAAAAATACTCATCATGGGCACTCGGTCCGAGCCAACTCCCGCTCTTGTATCCACGCTACGGAATACAGCGGAAAGAGAAAATCATACAACTTCGACGGATCTTGAAGGGCATGCGTCCGACGCAGCCCTCCGGAAGTACTGTGACAACTATTTCGACCAGATCTTACCTATTGTGACAGAGAAAGTTCGAAAACAGGAAGAAAGAGCCAAAGCAGTGAAAGCACTGAAAACTCAGGTGGATCTCCATAAAGCCTCGCTTCATCACGAGTCAGAAATGCCAACGGGAAGAAGAGATTTGAGGAAACAACTCGAGTCCACGAAGCGTCGGAACACGCAGGACAGCAGCGGCCGAGGGTGTCTCGGTCTAGGTCACCAAAAAGGAAAGAAGCTAAACGAGAGACGGTTTTTCAAAAGGCTGCACAAAAGTGTGTTCCACAGGCTGGGAGACAAGGAAGAAAGCGTCTCCATGTATTCCAAAGACCCTAGAAGACCAGTTCACCAAATCGCTAAGAGAAAATAGGAGAGTAGCTACTGAGACTCTTACTTACAACTAGTAAGGCCAAACTTCAGAGGGCATGGAGCCGAAAGGATGCGATCGCGGAAGGCAGATGAATCCACAGGAGATGGGTCAAATGGAAGTAGATATCGGAGGTCTGAAGTCAAGAAGCGGAAACCAAGTAATAGCAACGATGACGACCTAGCTAGACCTTGGGTCTGTAAGGAGACTGATCTGTTCACTCCACGCATCCGCTGCTTCGAGATGCCAACAAAAACACGTATGCCAACTAACGTAAAAACGTATGACTGGAGTGGAGACCCAGAAGATCATCTCAAAATCTTCCAGACAGCCACAAAGGTAGAACGATGGGCCATGTCAACCTGGTTCCACATGTTTAACTCCACATTAACCGGATCCGCTAGGGTCTGGTTTGACGACCTCCCGGCAGAATCAATAGACGGTTATGATAAACTGAAATAGGCTTTCCTTGCCAATTTCCTCCAACAAAAGAAGTGTATCAAGGATCCTGTGGAACTTCACCACATCAAGCAAAGGGAATGAGAACTAACGGAAGACTTTGTAAGAATATTTAAAGAAGAAATAAGGGACATAAAAGGATCTACGGAAATTATGAGAATCTCAGGGTTAATGCATGCAATTACTGATCCGGAACTGATTAAGCGGCTACATGACAGAATCCCAAAGTCAATGAATGAAGTAATGAGTATAACCACCTCCTTCCTACGGGAGGAAACAGCCGCACGGAGTCGAGAAAGAAGAAAGCCATTGGTACAAATACCGAGGAAACAAGTTGCAGTCAAATATCAGCAAAGTTTCAGAAGAGAATTTAGAAACAAACTAGGAATTAGAGAAAAGCAACATGGCCTCTACATTCCTCCAAAACCTTTCAGAGAGACGCCGACACAAAGGAAAGTAAGATCTTCCAATTCATCCCCAGTTACCGCAACTGAAGAAAAGAACGACGGTAAATTCTGTGAATTTCATGGGAAAGCAAGGCATACTACGGAAGAATGTCTCCATTTAAAAAGCAAAGAGAAGAAAGGAAGAAAGGAGCAATGGTAGAGGAAGAAGAACAGCGGGGAAAAGCAAAATGTTAAAACAAAAAAAATAATAAAATAAAAAAAAATCACTCAAAATTACTTATAAAAAATAGAAGGCGAAAACACTCGACGCAGTGGAGGTAGGGGAAATGCATACACAATCGGACAGTGATGAAATCCGAACTCCAACAGGAGAAACGTAGTAGGGACGCCTATAAAATCAATAAGTATGCGGACATCCCCACAGGAAGGAATAAAAGTCCTGATTCATAACAATGAGTGCCCGGGAGCTAGCAACTTAAACACGCATCCCTGACTTCTTAAGTTCATCCAAACGGTAGGTGATCAGTTGGTTAAATCGCACAAGCAGAAAGGGTCGTCAGTTGGTCATATCTTACCCTCCCCACTCAGTCTACCTACTTAGGGTCAGTTGGTCATATTTCCTAAGTAACTAGCCACTACCGCCATTCAAAACTACCGAAACAAAGGTAGCTACCAACAAACTATGCATGCATACACTTAGAAATAATTATACGGAAGCAATGTAAACGCAAACAAAACAATTAAGGAATCATAACTAGGTCAGCACCACAGGTGCTTAGCCGCTCATATTAACTAAAACAATCGATTCAATGTTTAACATTACGAAATACATGAATTGAAAGTAAAGAAAAGATAAAATGCTAATGCTTATTGATGCAAGTTATACTGACCAGGTTTTACATTTATAGTAACTCGTCTACCTATGGCCTACCTAATGCACTAACGGGCAGTGTATCCGGTCGCATGTAGTGAGGGAATGGTAAGACCGAGGTCGTCCCAAGAACGGTTGATTCCTGACTGTCTAATTAATTAAATTAATCAAATAAATAAATTTTAAAGTAAGGATTGATAATATTTAAGGTGTCACGTGATCAATTGGGCTGGTTCTCTGGTAAACAAGCTAATGGGAAAGATAGTGATGCAATTCTTAAACCGAGTTTAGCCACAAGTGGCATAAGTCAATAGACTCCTTTGGTCAATTCGCCTACCCTATGGTTCTTAGAATCCTCACCAAGATGAACAGGTCACCCGGGATTATTCGGCAATCTAATAGCAGTCATTAAGAGCCGGTCGTTTATTATCGCATTACATGGGTTCTAAATGTCACTAGATTCCTGTTTCAGGTGGGGTCAAAGTCGAGAGGACAACATTTGGTCAATTCGCCCTAACTTATCAGCAAAGAAGCCACCACTGGAGAAATCAGGCGCACCGTCATAAGTTCAGTTGTTCCTGGTCCCCAAAGCCAAGTCATTAAGTTCCGCTACATGCTAGATTTATAATAGTGAGTGCCCGGCCGTTAGGAACTTAAACACTCACCCCCTAATTCTTAAGTTCATCCAAACGGTAGGTGATCAGTTGGTCAAATCGCACAAGTAGAAAGGGTCGTCAGTTGGTCATATCTTACCCTTCCCGTCTCAGTCCCCTCACCTAGGGTCAGTTGGTCATATCTCCTAGGCAATTGGCCTCTACCGCCATTCAAAACTACCGAAACAAGGGTAGCTTCCAATAAACTATGCATGCATACACTAGAAACAATTAATAACGCAAAAGCATTAATAATAAAAAAATCTAAACTATGCCAAGACCTAATTTCCACATCTCCCAAATACCCTAGTGGAATGACAAATATAATTACCACATAAAACAATAAATAAACAAAGATATAACATCAAATAATTAATTGACTAATCATAAATTAATAATCAATTAAATATAACACAATAAAATTAATTCGCCAACAATTATATTGAGAATCAAGATTAAAATAAATAATAATGAAACAAAAATAATATTATGAGTCATAAAATAATTACATATCGTGCGAAGGATAAAGCTATCGATCCCCTAGTTAAGTACCGGGGCAAACCCCAAATGGTTTGCCCCACAAAAACCCTCGTACAGTTGCCGCTTTTTCTTCTTCGTACAGTTGCCGCTTTTTCTTCTTTTCGGCTGCTAACTCACGAAAACCACAAGAGATGATTTGATATCACAAATCATGTGATATTTATAATAGAAACTATTGGCTATTTGCACATAAGGTCCCTAAACTTGCATTATATTCCATTTGAGCCCTTGTGGTATAATAACACATTTATGTGTTAATTATACTTATGACATTGACGCATTCAGCCCCTCATCATACTTCAGCATTTAATCTTTATTCCTCGAAATGGATAAAATAAATATAAACTTGTCGCTATTAATCCCTGGACCTCGAAACTTTGCGCCCAAGTAATTAGTTACGGCGTAACTAATTGACCAAGTTACGCCGTAATCCTTTGTATGCTCGTGATTATCCGATCCGAAATAATCTCTACGGCGTAGCTAAATCCATGTTACGCCGTATCCTTCAAAGCTCATATTTACGCCGTAACCTTATTAACAAGTTACGGCGTAATCTTCACAAATAATTAACAAACCCTCGTGAATCAATCTTCAGAACATATATTTGGCCTTATATTATATCGTTTCTGCTCCAACGCCTCATTTAACCTGAAAAGCAATTATGAACGAATATGAACGAATTAAGTACCATATTAATACAAATGAGGCCATAAACACGTGAATTTGATATATAAAAGATCAGGCTAATTTGATGTTATCAAATATCCCCCCACTTGAATCCTACTTGTCCTCAAGTAAACCCTTTAAATAATTCTTAAAAAGATATCTCCCAAGATTAATTGGAAAATATGAGTCTAAAAATCACCTAAGCTAGAAAATTCCAAACCGAGCACCTCACGAAAAGGGAATTGAAATCACACTCTCTCTCATAATTCACGTGTTTATTTTTGGGTGACCACTCAACTGCTCAGTCATGGCGAGTATTCTATCATAGGCTTAACAAAGATACTAATCTCCACCACTAGAGTCTATAGATGCAGCTATTTTAAAAGGCTATGGGTTGACGCAACATAGGCTTATGGGGTTATTTTGTCATTACTAACGAGCTACGGCGAAAGGGACAAAACCAATGATACATGACCAAATCCATGGCCAAGACACCAATGATTGCACGCTTCCTCACCTAAACTCGATTCATGACTAAGGGTAGGATAAGACATGGGAAAACATTTAAAGGGTGTAAATAAAAAAGACACGAAACAAACAGATTTCTAAGTCCACAGTCGCCCTACCACTAGTCGCATTCAATCCCATAGCAAAAATCGAGGGTCAAGAGTCAAGGGGTCTTCAATACACGAGTCAATGCATAGAAAATAAAACGTAGTGCCTCAATCTCCATAAACTTAGGCAAATAAGATGCATTAACTCGGCCTTCATCATCAATGAAAAAAAAGGTATGAGCTATTGATGAGTGTGTAAATACTCATCATTTTTGGTCAAATCTGAACTGCAAAACACTTAAAAACGCTCAGAAATGCATCAAAATACTGAAAATATCCTAAAATTGCATTTTACATGTTTCAGATGCAAAATGTTTAAAATCAGATGAAAAATCGAGCTAAGTTTGCATAATTGGCAGTTTCAGTCCTTCGACTTTCAAATCTTGACAAAAATAGTCCCTGAGCACTTATTTTTAAAGAAAAGTCACCAGAGGTCCTTTTGGAATCATAAATTGTCATAATTAGTCCTTTGGTGAAAAATTCCAAAAGTTTTGAGAAATTACAGTTTTGATCCCTGGATTTTAAAAATGGTCATGTTTAGTCCTTGGAATTTTCAAAGATGGCAAATATGGCCCTTGGTCTACTGGGGTATGACAAAACCAACCCTTGGAGGACATTTTCAGAATCACATGTTTGGTCCCTGAAAAATCAGATTTTACATGTTTAGTACCTAAGCTATACCATGGGTCCAAAACAAATCCTAAGTCCAAGTTATTAATTAATACTCCCAAGCCCAACACCTAAATAAACAAAACCGGTCCATCAAGCCCAAACCCAAAGTCTTATAACCCTAATACCCAAAACGTTAACCTACCCCGCTCTTTCTTCCTCACCTTTTCCCGCCTAAACCCAAGAACCAGACACAACAAATAAAAAATTACCTGTCAATCCCACTCCTCCCCTGACATATTCCCTGCAACACCAGACATAAATAAACCTATCAAACCAGCTACCCATCTTTCCCAGCGAAGAAAAAGAAAAAAGTAGCAAAGAGACTGGCAAGATGGAAGGCACGCACATTTTGGCTTGTTTAACAAACACAAGTGGCATAGAAGAGAGAGAGAAGACCAGAGTTGTAGTATAAGTATTGTAGCCAAGTTATAAGGCGAGAGTTAGTTTTTTTTAAGTCCGTAGTTGGTTAGTTTTTAGTTTCAGTTTTTCTTATTTAGTTTGTAGTTTTAGTCTAGAATTCTCAAGTTCTAGTCTCATTTAATTTTCTTGTCATTCTAATTTAATTGTAATATCAATTTCAAGTTTAAGGCAAATTCGGTTTTCTTTCAAACTCCATTGTTGTGCAGACATTTTCTTTTCTCTGTCAAAATAAATGTTAGACGAATGGTATGAATTGTTCCAGCTCAAGTTAATTTTGTGTTAGTTATGCAATTTAGTTCACTTAAAACCCCAAGTTACCATAGTTTTCGAAATCAGTAAGCTTATTTGCCCCAAAAAGGAGTGTTTGGATGCCCTGAGTTCTTGGATCAAAAACCCCTTTTTACCCACTTTGACAACTGAAGTCAAACGTATTTTAAGTATCCAAGACAAGTGGTTTGAGTTAGAAACGAGTTTTACAAGTTTTCAAAGGTTTTAAGTTTTCTTTGGTTTCCAAAAGAAGAGTTTTGTCAGATTTGCTATAGCAGATTTGACCAAGTTTTAGGTGAAATAAAAAATTATAAAAAATAAAAATTGTAAGTTCAGTTGCTTGTTAATCTTGTGTCAAAAGAGAAAAAATCAA
The DNA here is from genome assembly GCA_019973895.1 of Chrysanthemum seticuspe. NCBI lineage: Eukaryota > Viridiplantae > Streptophyta > Magnoliopsida > Asterales > Asteraceae > Chrysanthemum > Chrysanthemum seticuspe. The sequence continues at coordinate 314,933,006 of BPTQ01000006.1, forward strand.
AAAAAATGTTTTAGTGGGTCTACTAATGGGTTAAGGTGGGTCACTAGGCAATATTTCTGTTCTGTGCAGGGGTGTTCAGTCCAAATCCAAGATTTTTCTCAGCTTATTAATAAGCTGCACACAGCTTATTAAGGGTGTTATTGGGGGGCAAAAGGGAGCCAGATGGGTTGACTTTAGAATTCCAGAAGCTCAAAGGCTTGCTCATCCTATAGCTATCTCAAAATAAGCTCAAAAGTAGGGCTTTCGGACTGTTCTGCTGCAAACCATCACAGTTGTACAGGTGTTTATTTTCTTTTTAGTGCTTCATTTGCTCATGTTTGTCCTTAGTGCTCACTAGATGTTTTAGATTAGAACTTATTAGGTTTAGCTTATTTGATAGCCTTTTGTAGCTTTTATGTCCTTTGGTTGCCTCTATTCCAAACGGTCCCTTATGTTCATTTTTTTTCTTCCAAGTCTGCTGTGGAGTAATCAGCAGTTCATTGTGCTTATTTTGTGGTTTAGAAAAAGTTTGTTTTAATAAAATGGAATAAGTTTAAGTGTTTAAAAGTCCAAGAAAGAAAATAAAAGAAGCAAAAAAGAGGAAGCTGGATTTGAACCAGTGACCTCCTGTATCCCATGCAACACAACAGCAAAGTCCATCTGCTCTATTGGACTCCCTTGTTATAAACCAGCATCATTAACTTCTTAAAGGCTTTTGAATTCTAGAGTTTAAAAACCCAAAAGAAAATTAAATTGCCAAAAAGGCCGGAGGTGGGATTCGAACCCAAGACCTCCAGCCCAGCACAGCAACGCCCCAACACGCACCTCCATTACCAACATGCCCTTGGGTCTTTTTGTGTTTAAGTTTGTACCTTAATTATACTTAACCAGTTTTTTAGTTTTTAGCTTATTAACCTTTTTGCTTATTTAACAGCTTATTTCAACAAGCACTAGTGTAGTTTTTTATTTTTCTTAGATTCGTTGTTATTCAAAGTATTTTCTGTAGTTTTTGTAGATTTTTCTTAAAATGTTTAGTATTTTTAATTAATTAATTTGTTTAAAATAGTTTTTAATTCGTAGAAAATAAAATAAAAGTCGAAAAAATACCCGGCTTTTTCCTAAAATTATTTTTAGTCATTTAGAATGTAGGAAAATTGTTTTTACACTCGTAGGACTTTTATTTTACAAATTTTACGTTTTTGCTTGCGCACTCGCGTAATTTTTATAAATAACGCTCGTTTTCATTTTAAGTCACGTTTTTAGATAATTTAAGTTTACGTTTCAATTAAAATAGTTTATTTAAGTTATTTTGTTTTATAAATCAAGAAAAACATCATTTTAAAAATAGTGATAGCGTTTATTTAATATAATTTATCTTTTTAATTTTCTTTAATTTGCATTTAAGCCCCTGTAATTTATAAACTTTTTCTTTAGGTATAATCGATCACAATCCTTTTCCGTTCAAATTCTCTCGATCACTATTCGTTTGATTATTCAGTGCATAGCTCGCTGGGACATAACGACCCGGGGAAACCCTAACTCTCCTGATCTTCATTGCATTTGGTTCCAGACTGTTTGAAGTTTCTTACGGTTGGTCATTCACAAGTGGCCAGCTTGCGTGAGAAAACTTGACCGTCTGGGAGCGAATCAAATTAAAATTTAAAATTTGGGTCAATTTAGCACATATTTCTATCAAAATCAACCATTTCTATCTCCCATCCCCCCACTTGAAATTTCTATCTCCCATCCCCCCACTTGAAATGTACAATGTCCCCATTGTACGAATATTGATTAAAATTTGAAAGGCGAGATAGAAATGTACGGGTTTCTAATTTTATCCGTAAGAACACAACGGATATGTAAAAATAACGCCAATTGAAACAAGGCGAGAATACTTAATACGACACATAAGCTGATTTATATTACGATCAGAAATAAACAAACTAATAAACAAACTCTTGCTTGCATTCTCATTTTTTTTTTTTTTTTTTTTTTTTTTTTTATGCAAGACAAGGTATACATGAATAAAAATAAAAACAATACGAACATATAAAGTATCCCCCCACTTGAGATCAACTATCATCTAAACCCGAGTTTCTTCCAAAACCCTTTATTCAAAACCCACGACTTTCACTAGTGGAACCAAAATTAACCAACAGCGCCCGGACCATGGACATAAGGAAACTACAGGGTAGGCTAGGCGATGGGAGTAACGAAACATATATTGGGTGAACAAAATGAAAGGAAAGGCTCAGAAGGGTGTACTAGGGGTATCTTGCACTAATGATGAGTGCAACAAACAAGGGTTTAACAGGGGGATTGACTAATCGATGTGAAAAGTCAATATACACAAACATATATGGGCTATTTGGGTTTAATCCTAAAATTGCCTTTTATCCTAGCTGCACCGATCACACCAAGTTACCTCAGTGTAATGCTCATTATTATGGTCTCGAAAAGATATGCAAAGCCAAGTTCTAAAGTCTACTACAGCCACTGGCACACTCATTTTTATGGAATTTATGTATAAGGGAAAACGGAAAGGCTTATCCTCACATAATGGAAATATAGGGTAGGTGTGATCAGTCTAGATTAATCCAGTTAAGTAATGAAAAATATGTCAAAATTTTATTAATGAAACACTTTTCATCAAAAACTAGAAAAATAAAGGCAAGTAAAATCAAGTGGGTGTCTATGTCTAATCTCTTCCCCCCACTTGGGTCATACTTAAGCATATAAATAAAAAAATAGGAAGGGTTAGAGATGGAACGAAAAACTCCCCTGGATTTGCTCGGTATGAATAATACTGCATGTTCAAAAACATGCTCCAATTGTGCCTCCACGAGCAACATCCAACTTCTCATCAACTCTCCTTGCAAACACCAAGTCACTCAACTAGGACGGATAAAAAGTGTTTTCTTGCAGCCAATTTTAACTCCATAATTCTTCAACCTGTATTGCTGCAAGAAAAACTAATACCAAAAAAAGCATAAATCTGGATAAACAGCAAAAATAACATGAAATGCAAAAAGAAAAACAAAATAACACCTAACTCACTTTCGTAGGAATCACGGTTGCATTTAGCGCTTGCAACAAGCCTTTTAAACCCCTCGGTGTCCCGAGTGGACGAGTGAAGTCTCGTGAGGGTTTACAGGGAACACACCCACAAAGTTCATTTAATTACTAATACAAGGTTATGAAAATGTTTTGAAACTGCTTTTATTAAAAAATTTCATATCAGAGGATAGTTACGGCGTAACTGGATCGGCCCAGTTACGGCGTAGGTGAATTGACTAAATAAAATGTGTACCAGGAAAGGGGTTACGGCGTAACTGGATCGACCCAGTTACGGCGTAATAAGAAAGCCCAAGAAAGAAAATACCTGGAACAGGGGAGTTACGGCGTAACTAGATCGGCTTAGTTACGCCGTAGTTATGTAGAAGTGGGCAGATGGCCTTACTGATCGCCAGTTACAGCGTAAATGGATCGGCCCATTACGCCGTAATTACATATTGATGTTGTTGTGCCCAAAGTGTCAACTTCTTCCTACGTGATCAAGAGGAGTTATCGGAACTCCTATCATCTATCTTTGGTCTTGAAACCTGCAAACAAGATAAACAAAACATACCAAACCCAAAACAAAATCTAAAAACTACAAAAAATATCCAAAAAGGTCTTATGAAATAAAATCAAAAACTAAATCAAGGATAGGGACGGGTAGTCTCCTGACGAGCACTTTTCTTTATCCTCCTGAGTCTTTAAGTTAGACTCCTGCAACAGGCATCAATCAGACGTCTCCAAATAATGTTCATTGCTCAACTAATCTCGGCTTATGATCATGTCGAGATTCCCTCCACTTGTTCTTCTTGCTCGACCTGCACACTATCACAACCTCGTGCATTAAATGTGTAAAAATAATAAACATGAGCAACAAGCGAGATATAACACATCATTTATAATTTAAAGATATCTCAGACTTGGTTACGGCGTAAGTCAAATTAATAACTACGCCGTAACTTCAGTCTGAAAGTAACCTGATATAATATAAGAATAGATTACGCCATAACCATGGCCAATGTTAAGTCGTAATCTCAAGACAGAAGACATAATTATAGAATAATATTAATCAAATAGCCAAAAGTACGAAGACCGTTCCCCGGCAGTGGCGCCAAAAACTTGATGCAGGTTATACTGACCATGTTTTATATTTATAGTAACTCGTCTACCTATGGCCTACCTAATGCACTAACGGGCAGTGTACCCGGTCGCATGTAGTGAGGGAATGGTAAGACCGAGGTCGTCCCAAAAACGGTTGATTTCTAACTGTCTAATTAATTAAATTAGTCAAATAAATAAGTTTTAATGTAAGGATTGATAATATTTAAGGTGTCACGTGATCAATTAGGCTGGTGCTCTGGTAAACAAGCTAATGGGAAAGATAGTGATGCAATTCTTAAACCGAGTTCAGCCACAAGTGGCATAAGTCAATAGACTCCTTTGGTCAATTCGCCTACCCTATGGTTCTTAGAATCCTCACCAAGATGAACAGGTCACCCTGGATCATTCGGCAATCTAATAGCAGTCATTAAGAGCCGGTCGTTTATTACCGCATTACATGGGTTCTAAATATCACTAGATTCCTGTTTCAGGTGGGGTCAAAGTCGAGAGGACAACATTTGGTCAATTCGCCATAACCTGTCAGCAAAGATGCCACCACTGGAGAAATCAGGCGCATCGTCATAAGTCCAGTTGTTCCTGGTCCCCTAAGCCAAGTCATTAAGTTCCGCTACATGCTAGATTTATAATAGTGAGTGCCCGGCCGTTAGAAACTTAAACACTCACCCCATAATTCTTAAGTTCATCCAAACGGTAGGTGATCAGTTGGTCAAATCGCACAAGTAGAAAGGGTCATCAGTTGGTCATATCTTACCCTTCCCGTCTCAGTCCGCTCACCTAGGGTCAGTTGGTCATATTTCCTAGGCAATTGGCCTCTACCGCCATTCAAAACTACCGAAACAATGGTAGCTACCAATAAATTATGCATGCATACACTAGAAACAATTAATAACGCAAAAGCATTAATAATAAAAAAATCTAAACTAGGCGAAGACCTAATTTCCACATCTCTCAAATACCCTAGTGGAATGACAAATATAATTACCACATAAAACAATAAATAAACAAAGACATAATATCAAATAATTAATTGACTAATAATAAATTAATAATCAATTAAATATAACACAGTAAGAATTAATTCGCCAACAATTATATTGAGAATCAAGATTAAAATAAATAATAATTAAACCAAAATAATATTATGAGTCAGAAAATAATTACATATCGTGCCAAAGATAAAGCTATCGATCCTCTAGTTAAGTACCGGGGCAAACCCTCAAAGGTTTGCCCCACAAAAACCCTCGTACAGTTGCCGCTTTTTCTTCTTTTCGGCTGCTAACTCACGAAAACCACAAGAGATGATTTGATATCACAAATCATGTGATATTTATAATAGAAACTATTGGCTATTTGCACATAAGGTCCCTAAACTTGCATTATATTCCATTTGAGCCCTTGTGGTATAATAACACATTTATGTGTTATTTATACTTATGACATTGACTCATTCAGCCCCTCATCATACTTCAGCATTTAATCTTTAGTCCTCGAAATGGATAAAATAAATATAAACTTGTCGCTATTAATCCCTTGACCTCGAAACTTTGCGCCCAAGTAATTAGTTACGGCGTAACTAATTGACCAAGTTACGCCGTAATCCTTTGTATGCTCGTGATTATCCGATCCGAAATAATCTCTACGGCGTAGCTAAATCCATCTTATGCCGTAACCTTCATGAAAATAATTACGACGTAACCATAAGAAATGGTTACGCCGTATCCTTCAAAGCTCATATTTACTCCGTAACCTTATTAACAAGTTACGGCGTAATCTTCACAAATAATTAACAGGCCCTCATGAATCAATCTTCAGAACATATATTTGGTCTTATATTACATCTTTTCTGCTCCAACGCCTCATTTAATCTGAAAAGCAATTATGAACGAATATGAACGAATTAAGTACCATATTAATACAAATGAGGCCATAAACACGGGAATTTGATATATAAAAGATCAGGCTAATTTGATGTTATCACTTAACGTAGGGGAGTGATTTCTCCCTTGGAGATAGCTCCGTATGCTCCTCTAGATCTGCCTTCGACTTCTACTCACGTTCACTTGGTGTTGTGTGTGAAAATGGGATGCTTTGAAATGCTGGAATTCGTGGGGTATTTATAGGCCAGATCTGGTTACGGTGTAACTAAAGTTTAGAGTTACACCATAACATACAATTCTTCGTATTTTGCACTGAAAATGCTGGTTACGGCATAACTCTGGAAGGAGTTACGCCGTATCTTCAATAAATCTTGGTTACGTCGTAATTGAGACAATAGTTACGGCGTAGATTGCAGCGTCGCGGAACGTCATTTGACCTAGTTGGTTACGTCGTAATCTTTGGGAGAGTTACGCCGTAATCTTCTGTTGAGTTGGTTTTCTTAGCCACGCTTTAGTTACGGCGTAATGTGAGAGAGGAGTTACGCCGTAACTTCTTCAAAATGAGCATACTATGATATATCTTTAATAAATTCTTCAAATCCGTGTCTCTTTAGCTCCAATGCTCGTATTTTACCTGAAAGTGAAATATAGAGGAAAACAAGCGTAAATCCATATAAATGATATAAAATATGGGCATTATCGGGGGAAATTGACACTTAATATTCAGGACTATTTGATGTTATCAAATATCCCCCCACTTGAACTCTACTTGCCCTCAAGTAGACCTTATTAGATAGATTCCTAAAAACATATCTCCCATTACCTGAAAAATATAAGTTTACAAATCCCTTATGCTAGAATAAAACAAAGCCGAACACCTCACGAAATAGGAACAAAACACTCAAATCTCTCAACTATTCTAAGTGTCAATTTTTGGGTGATCACTCATTGCACAGTCATAGCATGTATTCTATCATAAGCCAGGCGGTTACACAAATCTCCACCAGTAGAGTTAAGGACAGAAAAATTCTTGAAGGCAATATGGGTAGACACGACAAAGGTTATGGGAGATTTGTCATTACTAACATGTCACGGCGAAGTGGACAAAATTAATGATACATGACCAAATCCATGGCCAAGACACCAAAGATTGCTCGCTGCATCACCTAGACACGCTTCATGACTAAGGGTGGGATAAGACATGGGATAAAATTGGTGTAAAATAAAATAAACAGATAGTCTAATCTACAACTAAGTCATCACCACTTACCGTCTGCCCAAAGTTCAAGTTTCGAAGTCAGGAAACCGGATCATGATATAACCAGGTAGATGTGCCATTAGAGAACGTCATGGTGGGCACACTTCCAACTTCATTATTCAAATGTGACCGAGGTGGCCTCCTCGATACTAAATCTATATTAAGCTCATAACAATAGTGCTTACAATATCGCACTTTTACAATCATTAAATAACAATAACTTTTTTTTTAATCACATCATCAATTTTTTTACATAACATAATAACTACACATAACGTCCCCCCACTTGAGATGAACAATATGATAATTTGTGAGGTCTTCAATGATCTTTAAGGATATGTCATCGACGAGAGCGTGATTCCCGAACCTTTCCACTTGAACCTTGAACTTAGGCAAATAATGACTTCCCAATTACAAATAAAGACTACAGGGTAGGCTAAGGTGTAATGGTGTAATGAAACAATATGTTGGGTGAACAAAATGAAAGGAATAGCTCAGAAGGGTGTATCTAGGGGTATCTTGCACTAAAGGAGAGTGAAACAAAGGGTTTAACATGGGGTCGAGAAGTCGAGGTGACTAATCGATAGACACACAATGGTAGGCTATTTGGGTGATAATCCTATAATACTGCCTTCTTAAACTGAAAAGTCCAAATACATCGAGCTAACTCAACATACCTCATCTATGGTCTCGAAATGATGTAAAGGCCAAGTTCTAAAGTTTACAAGCTACCGACACACTCATAATTTGGTGGATTTGGGTTAAAATTTTGGAAACGGATAAGGCTAATCTCACCATATAATATCAAGGGTTATAATATGCTCGGCTAAGGTCTAATCCAGTTAGGTTAAGAAAAACATGTCAAAATTTTAAAAATGGCATAATTTTTCAAAATAAACTAGAAAAACGAGGGCGAAATAAAGTTCAAGAGATAATTCTACTACCGTCCCCCCACTTGAATTGTACAAAGTCCCTATTGTACTAAGCATTAAATAAAGGTGAAGAGAAAAGTATAATTAGAGCGAGAACTTCCCTGAAATTTGCTCCAAAAAGAAAGAAGGCCCACGAAAGAGTCGTGCCTTCGCATAAGCATCCACGAGCAAACTTCAATCCCTGAAATCACACTACCGACAAGCATAATTCTAAAAAAGAAAAAGAAAAATAGAAACCTAACTCACTTTCGTAGGAATCACGGTTGCATTTAGCATATGCAACAAGCATTTAAACTACTTGGTGTCCCAAGTGGACGAGTGTAGTCTCGTGAGGGCTTACAGGAACATACCCACAAATTTTATTTGAAAACTAATACAAGGTTATTGTGTTTAAAATGAAAGAAGTGTTACAGAGGGAAGTTACGTCGTAACTCCCATAAGTAGTTACGCCGTAATTGAGCAAAACCTGACAGATGCTACAGGAGTGTGGCTACGGCGTAACCATTGCCTGGGGTTTTGTCGTAATTGGAAATGCTCTGAAGAAGATTGCTGCAAAAAAGGTATGTTACGGCGTAACCATAAGGATGAGAGTTACGCCGTAACTATGGACAGATCAAGTCCCCAATCAGCTTGTTTTAGCAACTTTTCCCGAAATCCTGCAAAAATGGTTAAAAACACAAAACGCAACAGAAATGGAAATAAAACAAAATGAAAGGAATAATTCGGTTTGTCACCCGAAAGAGCACTTTTCTTTATTTACGAGTCTTTAAGTTAGACTCAGAGCCTCGGGGCTTTATGGTGGCCTTTGGACTTGGCCAACTTCCTCCATTATTAGGCGGCAATCATTCATCCATTCGATAAAAACCTTTTTTCTAGTTGTGTTCCCGATGGTACATGTTCCAAATTTTTGCGAGAGCCACTCATTGAACGATAAACATGACTTTCCGTAGTCGTCACCTTCTGCTATAGGATCGATTGTTGCACTTATGTTTGATTATTCATCATTGGTCATTTCATCAATAAGGTGATAGTTATCGTACTTGCGTTTTAGTTGCTTCATTAATCTCGCATTGATGATCGAGTCTCGAATTCTTACCTTGCACCAATCTTCAAAGGATAAATTTCCAAATTTTATATCATGTCTCTCAATCTCGTGAGGGCATGTCCATTCATCCCCCCTTACATTATCATCACAAGGTCCACGAAAAGGGTTACACCAAGGCCATGCTCTCATTGATTCGTCATGTTCCATCATTATAGGGATGTAGTAGTGCTTGTGAGGATCTGGAGCTTCTTTAATACCCTCAATCTGGATAATCTCCCCCTGTTCCTGTTCACAACTATCAAAATTCTCTCAACGACTGTTAGTACTAAGATTATAACACATAGGTGGGTCGAGCGACAGAATATTGACAACATCAACTTTATTTGAAATTTCTAATCTTGGATTCAATTTCTCATTCATACTGAAAGTGATTCGTTCTTTTTCAGTTCCCAAAGAAAATTGTATTTCAAAGACCTTTATATGTGCTCGACAAGTGGCCAGAAAAGGTCTTCCAACAATTAAGTTGTAAGTCTCCCGTTTTCCCATATCAATAACCACAAAATCAATGGGAAAAAGGAACTTCCCAATTTTAAGGAGGACATTGTTAACCACCCCCTAGGCACAGCCTTAGAGGAATCAGCCATTTCAATCATCATTGTTGTTTCTTTTAAATTGGTAAGTTTTATCTTATCAAACAATGAGGTAGAAATAAGGTTTACCCCAGCCCCCAAATCAGCTAAAGGATAATTTTAAGATTACCGATAGTGCATGGTAGAAGAAAACTTTCATGATAGTGTTCCTTCTCAGGAAGTTGTCTTGCCAGGTCCTCGTCGTCTTTAGATTTGTCATCTTCTTTTAAGTAGTTAATCCCGGAGAGATCATTGGTGACAGAAGAGGTGCACTTTTCTTTCTTTGTTTTATCTTGTGCAAATATGGCTTTGCAAGCAATGGCCTTGTCATTACTGGTTTCAAGATTTTTAGCTAATTGCCCAATTTGGGTTTCGAGGTTTTTAATCGCGGCATCTTGGTTCTGCAAGTTCATGTTGGTGTCTTCTTTTACCTGGACCATCCATTCCTTGAGTCTATCAATTTTCTTTGTAGATTCTTCGATATGTTTATGCATTATTTCTTCGAGGTTTGGTCTAGGAGGATTATGGTTGATTCTCGTATAGAACCCTGAGGATTTTTCTCGGTATCTGGCCCCGTTACCACTGTATTCGCTAAAGGGACTTCTACCTCCATATTTTACTTATTCAATCCTTTTAACTTCCTCGTTGGATGAGCATTCCTTGGTAGGGAGAGTACCATTGTATTCATTTCGTTCAACTTGTATGGAATGCACATTCTCCTTGAGCTTTTTCATGTCTCTACCAAGACTTTCTAATTTGTTATTTATTACTGCAAGGCCTTCCATATTTCCACTCTTACTTCGATTGCTCCCTCCATTGTGCCATTTGTGAGAGTGGTCAGCCATCTTCTGAATAGTTTCAAGAGCCAATGTCGGAGTCATTCCAGGTATTGGTCCTTGAGAATCGATCATTTGCCATGAGGAGATGTTCAGACCCTTGTAAAAGACGTTCACCTTTTGCTGGCTATTGAGGTCATGAGTAGGGCACTTGTATAACAATTCGTTGTACCTTTCCCATGCTTGGTACAATGTTTCCTCACCTTCCTTCTTGAAGTTATGGATTTCTTCTAATTGCTTAGCAGTCCTAGATGGAGGATAGTACCTCTGAATAAAATATTTTTTTAGGAGTGGCCAGGTGTTAACTCTCCTGGCAAGTAATCGATCAAACCATCTTTTAGCAGCTCCAATGAGAGAAATAGGGAACACACGTAACATGACAGCATCGTTTGGGACCCTTGGAATTTTGAATAGGCTGACAATGTACTCTACGTTGTCCACGTGCTCGTGAGCATCATCGGTAATGCTTCCCGAGAAAGGGTTTGCACGCAACTCCCTCATAAATTGAGGTTTGATTTCGAATTGAGCATCTTCGGCGATGGTTGGCCTAACGATCCCTGGTCCTTCTTCTTCTCTAGTTAACGCCAAATATTCCTCAAGAGTGAGGTCATCAATGTTAACAACTTCCATGGTACCTGAAACTTGAAAAGAGATCGTGAGAAATTGAGAAAAATTTTAAAACAAAAATGAAATGAAAGACTTAATGAAAATCCTAATATAACTCCCCGACAGCGGCGCCAAAAACTTGATGCAGATTTTACTGACCATGTTTTAATATTTATAATTTCTCGTTATACCTATGGTCTACCCTAATGTACTAACGGGCAGTGTACCCGGTCGTGTGTAGTGTAGTATTCGGTAAAACTGAGGTCGTCCCAAGAGCTATGTGTGCGGATTTAAACTAAGTCTAGGTGTCACAGATTTTAATATGATTTAAGGTGAAAATGATTAATTACTACTAAGATAATGAAAGCAAATAAAGGCGAGAGTTGTGATCAATAGAGAAGAGGGGTGCTAACCTAGTTACTCATCCTAATTAGTAGTGTTTACGTCTAATTACTTCCAATTACTTCAGGTGGGGTCAAAGTCGCTAGGAAAACATTTGTTCAGTTCGTCCTACCCTATCAGCAAAGGGTCCCACTGGAGAAATCAGGTGACCCGTCATAAGTCCAGTTGTTCTTAGTCCCCTAAGCCAAGTCATTAAGTACCGCTACATGCTAGATTCATAACAATGAGTGCCCGGGAGCTAGCAACTTAAACACTCATCCCTGACTTCTTAAGTTCATCCAAACGGTAGGTGATCAGTTGGTTAAATCGCACAAGCAGAAAGGGTCGTCAGTTGGTCATATCTTACCCTCCCCACTCAGTCTACCTACTTAGGGTCAGTTGGTCATATCTCCTAAGTAACTAGCCACTACCGCCATTCAAAACTACCGAAACAAGGGTAGCTACCAACAAACTATGCATGCATACACTTAGAAATAATTATACGGAAGCAATGTAAACGCAAACAAAACAATTAAGGAATCATAACTAGGTCAGCACTAGAGGTGCTTAGCCGCTCATATTAACTAAAACAATCGATTCAATGTTTAACATTACGAAATACATGAATTGAAAGTAAAGAAAAGATAAAATGCTCATGCTTATCGTAGGGGAGTGATTTCTCCCTTGGAGATAGCTCTGTATGCTCCTCTAGATCTGCCTTCGACTTCTACTCACGTTCACTTGGTGTTGTGTGTGAAAATGGGATGCTTTGAAATGCTGGAATTCGTGGGGTATTTATAGGCCGGATCTGGTTATGGCGTAACTAATGTTAAGAGTTAAGCTGTAACATACAATTCTTCGTATTTTGCCCTAAAAATGCTGGTTACGGCGTAACTCTGGAAGGAGTTACACCGTATCTTCAATAAATCTTGGTTACGTCGTAATTGAGACAATAGTTACAGCGTAGCTTGCAGCGGCGCGGAACCTCATTTGACCTAGTTGGTTACGTCGTAATCTTTGAGAAAGTTACGCCGTAATCTTCTGTTGAGTTGGTTTTCTGAGCCACGCTTTAGTTATGGCGTAATGTAAGAGAGGAGTTACGCCGTAACTTCTTCAAAATGAGCGTACTATGATAAATCTTTAATAAATTCTCCAAATCCGCGTCTCTTTAGCTCCAATGTTCGTATTTTACCTGAAAGTGAAATATAGAGGAAAACAAGCGTAAATCCATATAAATGATATAAAATACGGGCATTATCGGAGGAAATTGACACTTAATATTCAGGACTATTTGATGTTATCGAACTCCTAAAAGTCACTTTGAAGGAAGTTGAAGATGTTATTCAGAAGAAGAGTGCGATGGCATATAGAACAGAAGAAATACAATCAGCCTTCAAAAGCAACACGTTACTTACATGCAGTTGTTTCCAAAAAACTCATACATAGCCCAAACCTTTACCCCCCAAACAAAAAAACGAAAGAAAAACAAAAAAGCCAAGCACACGCGGCCATAACCAAAACCTGTTCTTAAATGCTTACTAATAAGAATTAGTCATTCTAAAATGACGACTAATAACCCACCACCACAATATCTCATAACACCCCTTCACTCAAACCCCCTTCTATGACATCTCCCAGTACTTTGCCGAGTAACATGACGAACTCCACGGCAGGATTCATATTGTCAGTTAGACTCCCAGTAGCCGCTGGGAAATATGATGGCGCAGGTACTCCCTGGTCAACTTCGGTCGCTACTAGGGCAAGGTGACATGGGGGAAGTGGGATGGTATCGAAGGGAGTGATAGAGCGTGGAAAAGGATAGGTCATCAGGGAAGAGTATAAAAGAATGTTAGGGACAATGATTTGCATCAGATGATCCCTAACCAAAAAAAAAAGCTTCCCTTACAACGGCAAGCAACAAAGGATGAAAATTACGCCTTCATACTCCTATTGTTGCAGCCCTGCCCGCAAGCATGAATACAATCTACTAATCCACGCTTATTGGACTAAAAAGACTGAGCCAAAGCTAAATATGACCAGCTTGCGGATACCAGGATAAAAATAAAATACTACGCGGGTGGAAAAGCTACCCCACCAGACCATACCATCACACAGAGGGGTAAATTTATGCGGAGAACTCCCTGAAGGCCTTGTTCAATTGTTGTATCCGTTACAGCATTGTGAGCTCGCCGCTAAAAGAAAGAACAACGCATGAGGAGAACATCCTAACCCTTCAAGGAAAAATAACAAGCCAGACAATTCCTTTGGGAATCCCGTCAGGAGAACACGACAGCTTCGCGAAAAAGTAACCTGCCAGGAAATTCTCCAAGAAAAGGATAGTGGACAAGAAGAGGATTTTAGCCCATCAAGGGAGAAGCAATATATGTAAGCATAATTCGGAAATGGAAAAACTAGAGGGAAACTATAACTATAAAGAAGCACTCCACAAGGAATACCTACAGAAGGACATGGCAACTTCAGCAAAAGCACATCCAACAAGGACAATCCTTCAAGAAAGAAAATTACAACTATTATAAACAAGACAACCCATCACGGGTGATTACTAAAGCAGACTTCCGCAAGAACAAAGATAACTGCAGGAAATTTTCAAGAAGCATAGCTTCAAAGAAAAATGATGTCCGTTATCAAAAAAGTTCCAGAAGATAAGCGGCTCCAGCGGCCATAAGACTCGGATAAAAAGGGTAAGAGCAATCAACAATAAAGAAAATGTATAATGTATTTGAATTTATCAATTTTTGTAATGTATTTTGAAATATGTCAAATCAATAAAAAAGTGAAGATTAGTTACCTTCATTGTTTTATTTTTTTCAATAAATATAATTTGACTAAGTACATAAGACGTGCAAGCACATGACTGGGCACGACCCAAAGAATGTTATTTCCGAATAACAAAAGAAAGTTATCACGAATAACAAAGAGGTGAACAACATAAATCACCAAAGTACATAAGAGGTATTGCAAGCCCAGTTCTGGGAGAATAACCCAAAATTATTCAACAAAGACTATTACAAACGTGTATATTCGTATAACGTTAGAATAATAGCACTGCACAAATTAAAAATAATGTGCAAAAATACTATTACAAACGTGCATATCCGTATAACGTTAGAATAATAGCACTGCACAAATTGAAAACAATGTGCATAAAGATTATTAAAAACACGCATATCCGTATGACAAAAAGATAGTAGTATGACATAAGTTAAAAACAACGTGCAGAAGCAAAAATAAAAAGAAAGGTTGCACGCAACCATCATAAACATTACAAGACATAGAAGACTAAATATTGTTCAAGGAATTACAAACATCCAAAAAACGAAGTAAACTAGTTTTGCTCTAAGACAGCTGCACTTGCTTCGGGTTCAGACAGAGCGGAAGGGACCTCACTCACTTCAGGGTGTGGATCATCTGCAACATTAATCAGAACACTAGTTCCCCCAACATCATAATCATCGGTGGAAAGGGGCCTAGCAAGAACAGCGGAGATATTAGCAGGAACATCGGAGACACTAGTAGGAACAAGCGCCATTGGCAAAGAAGTAGTAGAACCCAAAGTTGACTCACTAATTGAAGGTCCTTCCGCACACATAACATTACGAACAGACAAAGGATCAACTAAAGAATTGTAAACATTGGCAACAGAGGGCTGATGAGCTGGGAGACGCTTCCTAACTCGGTCAACCCTTCTCTGAACTACTCCAAGAGAACGAGACAATGAACCAGTGCCAATAATAGCGCTAGTCTCCCTATCATAAACAGGAACCACAAGTTGTTCAAGGTCAGGCTGTAACTCGGCAATAATAGGAGCATTCGCATGCGGCCCCTCAACCAGAAGAAGATCCATAATCTCCGCAATTTCAGCGTCCTTATTAGACTTAAGAGTGGAAATCAAGGAAAACTCTACATCGACAAGGGCCTGCACGGCGGAAAGATAATAAGCTTCCGCACAAGGATCATACGCATTAAGATCCAGAAGCTCTTTTTTCTCCTACCATGAATAATACCCGCCGCCAGACCAACTTTCATGCCTTTATCAATGGCACGGCTGATAACTTCTGCCAGTGCTATAGAATACTCCGGAGAATTCAAACACATAAACACAACAAGGCTCATGCCATTAGTCAACAACCAGCGCCGGCTGGATAACAAGGTAAGAAAGCGAGGATAAAAATCCTCATCAAGATGAAGAGCTAATGTAGATAGATCGGAAATTAGCGAGTCAACTTTCTTCATAATCGCAGCCGATTTCACATCTTGACTTTTACAAAATTCAAGGCATCAAAAGAAGGAATTTGGCTACGAAGCTCGGAACATGAAGCCTCTAAAGTGTGTATTTGAAAACATGAAAGGAAGAAGCAACAAAAAGTCAAAAGACAACGGGAAGATAAGCAAGCGGAAAAAATGGCCAAAAAACACTGATACATACCTGGCCTAAAAGATTAGCATTCTGATATTTAAGTGCAGTAACTTCAGCCCTCAAGGTGGATGACTCACGATCTTTCTCATAGAAAGATGACCGAAGGTCCGCTAGCTCAGCCCGGAGAGAATCCCATTCCTACTCAAGGGCAGAATTTTGATTCTTCAAAGAAATAACTTCTGCAGCATGAGCTTCGAAAACCCCGAAAGTATGAGCCAACTCCTGAGAAGATACAGCCTTAGAAGCTTTAGCCTTAAGGGTCGCAATCTCCTTTTCCCTCTCCTCTAACAAAGATGATAGGCGCCTACTCTCCATCATATTATACTCTAACCGCATGCGGACTTCAGAGTTAAAACATACTTGTTGCGTCGTAGCAACGCTGAACTCATCAAGAAGGCGATCATACCCCATCTCATGTATAGAAGAAAAGTAACAAAGGGGAGCAAACTCATCCACCATACCACGACATTCGTAAGAATCGTCAAGGAGTGAATTCTTGGTGACACCCCACTTCGGAACATAAACACCAGACGAAGAACTAGAATCTGCATCATCAACAGCACGGATATCCCCAATCGAGATATCGTAATCAGAAAAGTTGTTAAGGATGGGGCGAGCACCGCCAGCAGAATGAGAACTGTCGAAGGGAGGAAGGGACATCCATTTTGTCCTTCTCCTTTTCAATGACAGAAAGGATAGTAGTAACGATAGCATCAGTCATGACTGGCACCGGAGACCTGCCAAAAAACAAACAACAAACATAAAGTTAGCAAAATCGAGAAGAACAAAGGCATCACATAAAGACAAAAATCAAATAACAAACCTGAGAGGGGAACCATCAAGACGAAGCGAACCAGAATCAGATTCAATAGGTGTTCCAGCTTCATGAACAGGAATAATTTGTAATGAAGGAGAAGAAGAAGAATGAGTGGGTAAAGCATTCAAACAAAATTCAGGACATTGAGTACTTTGAGCAAACAACTTCTGAATAAGTTTCGAATACTTACCACTAGTAGAAGCTCTACCAGAATCCATATGGTCACTCCTTAACTTCTTAGGAGGATAAGTGGGATCGGTGCAAACCTTCCTTCTCTTTTTTCGGGAACCTGAAGCCACATCACAAGTAGAAGCTGAAAAAGTCCCAAAAGCAGCCTCAAACATTAAAAGACCAGCTTCGGTAGCAAAATGAACAAGTTCCGCAACATTCACATCCACAGAATCATCACCTAAATGAGAAGCCCTGGCTCTGAAACCAGCACCCACATTTTCATCAACCCCCAATTCATCACCAGAAGATGGAGGGGCAAGAGAAACAGTTTGGTCCTTGGTAAGTTCCAGCAATTGAGGCTCATTTTCATCTCACATTCGAGTACCAATCTTTAACTTCATGGGCCTCTTCACTTAAACTAATGTTAGCAAATCCATCACGGCAAAAAGTAGAAGAAAAGAACCACGGTTTAGACCACACAAAAACAAAATAACAAGTGAAGAGACACAAACATGGCGTACCCACCCCGATCATTTTCATCATAAAACTTAGGATAAGAATCCGCGTTTAAAGTATAATTGCGACTTAACCCAACCAAGCAAAGAAAGGGTTCCGAAAATTTATGAAATAGAGAAGCATGGGCAACAAGGGAAGCAAAGTGCCCAGCATCAAATTCATTTTCCCCATGAGTAGCATCCTTATGAACGCTCTTTCCATCACGCCAGGGATAAATAACAGGACACGCAAAGGAATCGACCCAAAAGAAATGATCATTCCAACTTTTAAGAGAATCAATGGGTTTAGTATAACAAACGCCAAGACTATCAAATCATTTAATAAAGGACAATCAGCCATTGTTTTTAAAATGAACATAAAAACACCTAAATAACCCAACTGAGGGTTCAACACCAAGGGCAAAACAAAGAATCTCAAACTAAGAAACTTTAGCAGCCCCAATAACAGAAAGCTGTGATATATGGATGCGATAGTTATTAAGGATGGACACAAGGAATAAAGACAAGGGAAGACGGAAATTAGCGTATTCAAAAAAGCGGGTATATACGCCAATTTTTCCATCCGGCACCTCTTGAATGGTCTGGTCAGGCCCAGGCAACTCCGGGTGAACAAATTGCAGAGTGGAATATTTAACACAAAAATGATCAAGCGCCCCTTGTGAAAGTTTAGACTTAGCACATGCAAAAGTACCCATAACGGAAGAAAAAAGGAATTAGACCCTAACCTGTAAAGGAACCTGGAAGACAAAAGCAATCCAAGGAAGATAGATCGAAAGAAGGAAGGAGTAACGCTTGCAAATGAAGAACAGTAAAAGGAAAAATGGGGCAAAAGAAAAATAAAGGGTATTTATACAAAGGGAAGGCTAGCATCCAAAGAAAACCCTAAGGAAGGACACGCGTAAAAAAATAACCCGATCCAACGGTCAGTAATCAAAAGGACAAAAATAAGGCTAGTGGAAGGGCGCATGGCCCACCGGGTCCAATCAGTCAGAACATGCAAGGCCCATAATTACCCACGCTACATAGTACGCAAAACAAGAAGGAAAGTGTCATAAAGACGCTCCAAAGGCACGGAAAAGAAATGGCTCCGTCAAACTTAAGTCTAGGAACATTCACTTCACGCGACAAATGTCCGCATGTAATAAATACGCCAGACTGGGGGGACTTGATGACGAAGCACTTCCTAAGAAAGGGGACCATCAGAAGGACACTTTAAAAAGTATGGAAAGAAAAAACGCTTAGTCAACTCAAGTCTAGTAACATCCACCACACGCGATAAACATCCGCACGCAGTGAATACACTAGACTGGGAGGACTTGATGACGTATAGCACATATAAGCAGGCCTACTGGGCCTAATCCATGCTATACACATACTGGGCCCAGGCCCAATAACGATAACTACTACGAACACTGGACCAACAGTAAGCCCAATAACGAAATTGGCTATAGTCCAGACTAAAAGACGCACGCAGGATACTTAGCGGACCGAACCTCTGGCCGCGGAAGGTATCATTTGTCCGCATTCGCGATTACCACGGAACCTTGTCCGACAAGGGTCCGGCTCCGGCAACTAACTACTAAATGCGAGTAACCAGGAAACCCTAGCAGTAAACCTTGCCTATAAAAGGGGCTCTAATCTCCATACAAGGTACAACTTTGTCTCTCATAATAACACACACATACTCTTATTTCTCTGACAAGAATGTGTACTTACTCTCACGCTGGAGTCTAATCGTGGGGTCAATCAAACTACTTGGATTAGTACAAGATCAGCCTACCAACAACTTGTTAGCCCAATATAACAAGCAATACTAACACCCATTACAACCCGTCACACTTTTTGTACTAACAATATACAAGTATACATTAGTTCGTGCAAATATATGATTAGTAAATCTATATATGACATTATTTAATAAAATATAAATTACGGTAATCAAAAGTTGTACATTTTTCATACCTTATAAACCAATTAAAGTTTTCGTACTTTGACATGTACGATTCTTTTCAATTGAATTTAAGTGTTGAGTTATGATAATCACATTAGTTGCTTGTTTGATTTGTATTTCATGGTATATTAATTGTTTTTTTAATGAATGAGTATTTTAAAGCTAACATTAATTATAGATGTTGTATCATTAAGTATATATTGTACATTTAGCTTTATTATTTATATTTTTTAAATTGATGTTTTTATGTTTGAATACTTTGTATAATATGTTTTATTAGTTATATTGCTTAATTTAAATTTAAGAAATTTATTGTTCAATAGACTAATAACCACGCAAAGTGACGATATATAGTAACAAATAATTATACTTGTGACCTGTCGAAATCGAATCTGTAGGCTCATCACCACCACCAGCATCCGCTTACAATCCAAAACCAATTGATATCACGATGAAACGAGTTAAAATGACCCATTAGTAATTAATTACGGACTAATACGCAAGATAAAATGATCAAATCGCAAGTCTAGAACCTTTTATAAAGGGTTTTCGACCGAGTTTCAATGCAAGGAGGGATTCGGGTTGCAAAACTCGTCGAACAAGTTTAATTACAATATAATGAAACCTTACGATTCATTAATTTCTAGTCATAATTTACCTTTGCAATCCTAAACCCTAATAAGCAAAACGACACACCCTCGTGTGCCCTAAACATAACCGATCGACACCCTCTTGCTAAGCGTTTCAATCCACATAAATTCAAGAAAGAAAATTGTGCTTGTTTTGTTCTTCGTTCGTGACGTGGTACTAGCATACGCATATTCTTGTGACGTGTATGTATGATTTGATAGAGACAGTCTATTTTGGTTGTTTAGTTTCGTTCCAAGTGACGTAAAGATTCAAGATTCAAATATTCGTTACTTGTCTTAATATATTCATGTAATTCGAGGTTGGTAATTAATGTGTTAATCTTTATACATCAAGCTAGATCCATTCTGCTACGTACTCATGGTGATTAATGGTTAATCTAGTTGTCAAATCCCAACAACAACATCACGTGAGCCACTCGTCAATTTGCGAGCGAGAGTCACTGAAATCATCTTATAATTCATAATTCTTATTTAGTGGTATTTATGATTGAATTTCATTCATTTATATGTATGATAAAGAGTTATTAAACATTAAACAAATTTGCTTTTGGGAACGTTTATAAAGGGTTTTAGGAACGTTTTTACGACCGTTCTCTATGTGACAGTTCCAAAAGAGCAAAACTTTTGGGAGCGGTCAAAATAACCGTTCCAAAAGTGAATCTTTTTGGAACGCTTTTACCACAAATCGTTCCATAAAATGACCAAAAACTAGGTAACAAAATTCCATTTATCAGCACGCTTTTTAACAAAACGTTCCAAAACCATTAAACTTTTTGGAGCGCTATTTTCAGAACCGTTCCAGAAATCATTCAGCTTTCCCGCAAATATTGTTTTTGCAGCAACCCACTGTGCTCCTGAATTACCCATTTTGTTCGTGTAGTAACCCCATTTTCCAGAACATTTTCAACCAAAACAAAAAGCTTATTCTCAACACAAAATTCATCCAACAATCATCAGTACCAAATTCATCTATTATAGCCATACTTTGTCGAAAAACAATTTTACCAAATTCATACATTACAACCAAACTTAGTTCAAAAGCCGAGACATACATCATTGTTCAAAAGCCAAGAATTACATCCATACATCAACTATATTGCTAATGGTTTCTTTACATGGTGAGCAACAAAGTCCGTAAAAAGATTAACTCGCATCACATACCAGGCCATTTTTTCCAATAATGACATGGGTATGGGCTTTCTCGTTGTGAAGTATCTAAGAATCTACAAGCATAGAAAAAAGAGTTAATTATTTCATCAAAGGGATGATTTATTGCGATGGGCCAAGCTCACTACTTACATTATTACGGTACCTGTGTTGTATGACACTAAAAAAGTCGAGAATCCACTTCATCATATAGTAACCGCGTGCATTCACAAGTCTCTTTTTGTTGTTACACTAAAGTCAAATAACAAACATAAACACATACGAAACAACACAAATAATAGTATATGAACAATACATAAATACGGGTGTTTGGACGTGTGTTAAAAGTAGGGTTAGATACATCAATGGCAAGAACAAGGTCCCCTGAAGCATCTTTTCCTTCACATAAGCGTATACAAAAGAATTTTAAACATTTGCAACTATAATACAATCATATGTAAAGTATAAAAACAAAGAGCCTAAAGACACACAAACCGGAAATGCCAGGGAGTTTCTCAGTGAAACAAATGCCTGTCAATACGACATATTCAAAATTTTGAACTTCTCATGATATTAATTAGTTCATCCTTCTAATATTCCAAGTTTCCTAATGTTCTTAACAGCAAAATACTAAGTAAATGACATATTACATATATTAAATAGATGAAAGCACATGTATTAACTTTAACAGCAAAAGTATCAGGTGTTATCACATCAAGTAACAATTATAATGCTGTATATACCTGCTATTTTACTTTTCGAGAAAGCGAGTAAAAGAAAAACACTTACAATTTATGTTTCCAAAATATAGCACACCCGTCACGTGCATCCCCGGCACGAGCCTAGCAGATAAATGGTGTTTAACTTTAATCAATATTTAAAAATGCTCCACATAACAGACGCTTAGAATTAAAAATATACCTGGTAAACTCCTCTAAAGCCATCCTTATGTATGTATTGTGTCAAATACTTTTCCAAAAACATAAAAGATGTGAAGTAATTTTAAGAAGGTGGATATTTGTAAGAAAAACCATGGGTTAAATGCAGCACAACAAAATAAATACTTATTAAAAAGGACATTTTTTCACATTAATCAGATAATGAGACCTAAATAATCCAGTTCTAAAACCACTTTCCATTGAGATTCTTGCACAAAATGTTCATGTTTGACCCTGATAATCTGAACTTCATTAGAAAGAAAGATGTGTCCAAAACATTACAATATCATAATTTGGGGCAAGATAATAGAGTAAAACAACATAAACCTAAAATATATAAGTCTTGGCGATATGACTTGATGACAATTCAAAAAGTCATAAGCAAATGAGAGTACCTTTCCTTTACTTGCAGCGAAACAGAAGTCTATATCCTACATATATTAGGACTATTCAGTAGCATATATAGATAATTACTGAAGTACGAATGAGCAAAGAAGAATGGTCAACCTCATGCTAAGCACAACCTGTGAAACGTTGATGTATCATCTTAAAAGATTACGCCAATCCAAAATACAGCTATAATTACTCCGCTACCAGCGCTTTAGCAATGCCTAAAATATGTCCCCCATCTCCAGCTTTGTTTTCTCTTACTACCTGCAACTTTGCCTCAATATAATCTCCTTCAACGTATTTGGTATAGCACTAAAACACGTAATTAGTATAGCATCAAAATATCTATAAGCTTAATATATTTCGGTATAAGACTGAAACAAACATTGCTACTAGTCAAATTTAAAGTGCCATGGAAATTTAAATGAACAAACTAACCAGTTATTAAGTGACCAAAGCAACCATTTATTCAAGAACTGCAGAGAATAAATCATCCAGCAAACACTAAAATTAAGCAAACTTGTTAACATCATACATAGTAACATCAACAACCAACAAATTTTAAAATCAATAACCATTAATTACCTCTCTGCAATTAGGGCTAAATTTGACCCTAAGTTTCAATTAAGCCTAAAATTAATAGTTACACAAATATACAGTAAGCCGCAAATTAAACCATACATACCTAACCCTATGTTTCAACTAAAAATCAAAGTGATGACTTACTAATTAGTGGTGGCTGTGGTGGTATAATTGAGAGGGGAAGGGCAGTGACAAAGTGATAGTGTGTTTGATATTTTTTGATTGGGGCGGAAAATAAGAAAAAGTGGTAGTGTGAAATTTCATTCGAAAACAGTCAAAAACTCAAAAAGTGAAATGATTTTGGCCAATTTTTTGATTGTAATATCTGGAACACTTTTTGAATAAACCGTTCCTAATAATCAAAATTTTTGGCGCTGGATAAAATTGGCCAAAAATTCGAATCTTAGACACTCTTTTCGGAACTTTTATTTAAAAATGGTTCCAAAAGTAAATATCTTTTAGAACACCTACGGGAGAGCCGTTCCAAAAGAGTATTTTGGAACTCTTTTCAAACGAACGTTCCTAAAAATAATAGTTTGGAACGCTTTTGGGCAATGACGAGTTAGTTGTGTTTCTTTTGGAACACTTTCAAAATAAAACGTTCTAAAATGTTATAGATAAGAAATTTTCATGTAGTAGTGATATCGTTTATTTTTTTTATAAAACACTTAATTAGTATAAAACTAACATTAACAATTGTATGCTCAGTGAATATATATGAGTGACATCAATTTGATACATAAGTAAAAGTAATTGAGGTAAAATTATTAATGTTTATTACAGTAACAATCTAAGTAATGATTGTAAGCTTTAATGATAAAAGAGAAGAAAAGAAAAAAAATTATAATGCACATACCACATTGGATGAGTGAAACAAAAGAAAGACATTGAGAGGTTTATAAAAACAAAAACCAAAAGTTTACTAGTTTATATTATAGATCTTTGATCTAATTGAAAGTCAACACATCGTTAGTTTAGGTTTTAAGTTTAACCAATAACACTAATAGTAATTAAAACTTTACAATAAAATATTTTGAAACTAAATAGTTAGCTCGACTAGCTCATCCGACCTATTTGGATTGAGTAGCTCGTTTAGCTCAATGACTTAAAAAAAAATGATAAAAAAAAAAAAAAAAAAAAAAAAAAAAAAAAAAAATCCCCGACCCCACCCTACCCGCTTTTCATTTCCCTCCATTATTTAACCCTAGCGTCACTCTCATAAACCTGTCAAAACCGAATCCATAGACTTATCACCAGCGTCCACTTACAATCCAAAACCAATTGATAGCACGATGAAACGAGTTAAAACGACCCATAAACTCATCGCTGCCATCTGCTTCAAATACAAATCCATTGGTTTACATTATTTACATTATTTAAACATGTTTGTATGTGTGTGTTTGTTTACTGATGTTATATTATTTGATTATTTACCTTATTTTAAGGTTTCTGTATATTTGATACTTATTTACAAAACAAAAGTGAGTTACTAGCTTCGACGGCATAATCCAGGACGGAGCAGGGGATTACCGGGGCATGCGTCAAGTTCTTCAACTGCCCAAATAATGTGTACCCAAATTAAGTCAAATGGATAAAATCGCTGCAGCAATGAATTCTCGATACACACATTTAGTCAATCTGTTACGAGCCGTTAACATTAACATTATTGCGCCTCCACCGATTTATTGGCGTCAGTTTCTGGATGACGGAGAGGATGAAAAAGACGGCGGAAGTGAGTAGGGATGTGTTGTGAACATTGTACTATTTTATTTGAACTTGTTCGTATATTTACCATGATGAGGATCTATTTTTTTACCCCGGTAAGTAATTTGTATTTTCATGAATAAATTCTTTTAGCCATTATGCCGTCGCTACAACTGATGACATGTCGTTGCTAAAAGCTATTTCTAAACACCCAGATTGTTCGATTGATACACTAAACAATAAGTAATAATTGGTGATGCTAAAACCAACATAAAAAGATGGATGTGTGTAAGGTTATCAATACACAACATGAATGTTTAACCATGCGTTTATCTTCGTAAAATGGCTCGAAATGACTCACATATTATGACGATAACGCATTTTATTGTATTTCATTACATAGTTACAAACTTCATACAATACAAATTACAACACAATACACAAACATGACACATTATGCTAAACGCAATATCATGACATGAGCTTATATAAAAGCAATACAGTACGTAAAAATAAGCTTATGACAAACAAACACACATTTTATTCATATATTATGACGTGCCCATCATATACGGATCGTCGACATGCTCAAGGATGAGTAGCGGTGACTTGACCAACGAGTATTCCTTCATCGCATCCAAGGATGATCCTATTTACATAAGAATAGTTATTAGTTTTGAACTATTGAATCGAGTAAATCAAATGTGCAATGTGGTTAAATTACAAGAGACTTACTTGGATGAGTCTTTAATAAACACGATGGTCCAAATACGACCAAGTTCAGAGGTAAACACATGGTCTAGTTTGTGAGTCGTTGCATTCCAAATGCACACAGTTTTGTCTTCAGACCCCGTAATGATAAAACTCACATCGGATTTCACATATTGGATTGATGTAACATTATGTGTGTGGCCTTGAAGAGTTTGGAGACAAGTCATAGTATCATAGTCCCAAACCTAATGCCAAAAAAAGTTAGTTTATTTTTGTATATGTATGAGCAAATAACATTTATTAAAAGTCTATATATGATATTTAGACATACCTTAGCAGTATAATCGTCGGACCCTGTGATGAAGTACAATTTTTCTTCAATGTAACAGAATTCAACATTGTTCAAGCCTTTCTCGTGAGCGTTGATTGACAAACGGGGAACCAAAGATCCAAGGTCCCAAAACTGAAAAGACAATTATATGCAAGGTTTAGAGTCATGTTTGTGTTTAGTTACATGTTTGCAAATATGCAATACTGTAGCGGTGTCTAAAGTATTACCTTGATGGTAGAATCGAGTGATACACTTGCAAACGCGTTGGTGTCCCTTGGATTAAATGCTACTTGCATGACATAATGTTCGTGTCCTTCAAATGTCTTGGTGCATTCCCAACCGTTTTCCCAATCCCATAACTTTATAGTTTTGTCATCGGATGCAGAAAGTACGTATGGAAGAGATGGATGCACGGCGAAAGACCTAACAAAGTCGGTGTGTGCCTTCAATTCTACAACACATTCCATGGTGTTGTAGTTGTACACACGGATAAAACCATCATCGGCTCCACATACAATCCATTCCTTATGTGCAATAAACTTTGCATTTCGCACTATACAAAACATACAATAAAAAATAAAAATTAATATAACATAGATTGCTCCATATAAAATTCTTTACACAGTTAATTACATGTACTAACGGCTACCGTAAAAAAAATCACATACCAGGTGATTTGGCGATTTCAAAAGACTTCTCGGTTACCTGGTTAGAAGATGACACTTATAAGTTCATATATGTTTTAAATAAACAAAGTAACAACTACTGGAATGTTGGATTATTATAACTTACTTGAGAGCGATAATTCCAGATATTAACATTTCCCGAATACAAACCAACCAAGACCCTTTACAAAATGTTAGAACTTATATCAAAATCCGTAACAAATTCAATAACGAAAATGTTCGAAACTAAGAGTAAAATTCTTTACCATGGTTCAGTAGGATGCAAGTCGAGTGATTTAACTCTCTCGGATTTTTGGTCGAATGTTTTCTGAAATCGAAACAAAACGTGTTACTAAAACAGTATTAAGTGTAAGTCATGTTAACATCAAAATGTAAATGAATTATGCATTACCTTGATCTCAAATGTGTAACTCTATTTAACAAAAGTAGATTGCATCCCAAACAAAAAGCCAGAAACAATATACTTGTTAGTAACAATTCAAAAAACCATAATATGCATGTCTATAACAACAAAATTAACAAAATTAAGTATGAGCATTCTTTGGAGACCGAAGATCAAAAAAATTCGTTGTTACAACACATCGATTCGTAATGGAACTCTTCAATTCTTGACTCATTCTAATGACTCAAACTGTGCTAGCGATTTAAATCTAATGGTATTGTCTAAAGTAAAAGAAAAAAAAATAATATTCCGGTTTGAACTAACCAAACCAAAATCTAAATCGGATGGGTGTTAGACCGGACTGGATTGAGAACCGATTTTCTTTTTCAGTTGTAATCGGTTGCAAGAACCGATAGAGTGAGCTATTTTGAAAAACTCTATTATTTTATATTTATATACTACTAATAAAAATATTTACTAAAAGAGAAAGCTAACCATTTTTTCTTGAAAGAATGATGTAAGAAGAAGAAGAATAAGGAGAGTTTTTAATTGGTGGTGATGGATATATTAAGGTGATATTGGAACATATATATACCATGAGGAATCTTAACACACAAGTGTTGCCAACTATTTGCATGCTCACAGTCAAATTTTGACCCATGTTGTCACTCGATACCTTTAAAACCGTTGATCATGAAATATAATAACTTTCAAGGGCTAGGATAATTTTAAAATCATGAGCAAAATAGAATAAGGTTAGTTCACGGAAGCTAATGTACAACGAAATATTCAACATGCATGCCTTTCTCGATGTATGTTGCATGACTATTGTCAATGATAGTGATTGAATTTATACAACTTTTTAATGTACTTATCGAGGAAAATTTGGTAAGGGTTATTTTTATATGAACAACAGCGTAGTTACAAACTTTTATAAACCGATATAGATTCAATTTTTAATTTGAAATTGATAGAGTATTTGCGTGATACGACGACGGATACTATATAGTTTAAGAAAAAGCCCATTTTATCTAAATCTTCCACTGAGGCTAGGTATAGATCAATGGCTTCAACGATGTTATTTGAATTCAAAAACTTCTTAAAGACCTTTGTATTGAACCTCGACTCCACTATGACAACATGGTTGCCATTGAGTTGGCTAATAATAATGTGTTTCATGAAAGGTCCAAACACTTTGAGTTATATGTTTCCTTCATCAAAGAAAAAATTGCAAAAGGTATCATCAGAACTCAAAAAATTGGTTTAGTTGACCAAACTGCAAACACTTTTACAAAATACATCTTCCTAATGCTCAACACAAAGATTTGTGCAGTGCAAACAATTAACTTGTTGACATTTTTGAGTAATCAGATTAAAGGGGAATGTTGAATAAATAATCTGATTCCTTATTATCTTTTAGCTCTTATTGTGTGATTAGCTTATTTGAGGTTCATTTCTGCTTCCTTTGGAATAAAACAAATGTTGAGGGACTGTTGTGCACTTCACAAGTTTGTGCTAGGGCTGAAGGCTGACTAGTTTGTAATATAAAAGGCTATATTTGATCATCAGCCTAATCAACTCTCTTAGTCTCTCTTGATCTTGATCATGTTCGAGTATTTTTTCTAACCATTTGTGTGTTGTGTCGAGTGTTTTCTCATTGATCAACACCCAAACCCTTGGTTACATTTCACATATTCAAAGTTGTAATCTTGTCGACTGATTCATTAATAAAACCTGTGGTTGTTTTTGTGTTTATTGATGTTTCAAGTATCATCTTACATAAAATTGCCACAGCAATGAATTCTTGACACACAAATTTAGTCAATCAGTTATGAGCCGCTAATGTTAACACTATTGCGCATCCAACGATTTATCCCCATCAGTTTCACGATGACGAAGAGGACAAAGAAGACGAAGGAAGTGAGTAGGGATGTGTTGCGAGCATTGTACTATTTTATTTGAACTTGTTCGTATTTGTATTGTGATGAGGATCTATTTCTTTAGAAAAAATTACACGTTTGGTCCCTATGGTTTGCCCAATATAACAACTTTAGTCCCTAAGTCACTTTTATTACACCAGCAGTATTTAATTTTGAAACTATGCACACTTTTGGTCCCTAAAATAGACGGATGTTTATTTGGCTCGTTATCTAATTAAAATACAAGGGTAAACTTGTCTTTTCAACCCATCCTTTAATAATAGACAACCACCCTCGTTGACTTATTATTTCCCTCCCATTTCTCTACACTGCTACCCAAATAAACCCAAATCCCAAATCCGATCAATTATAAACCCTAGAAATCAAACCCCCAAATTGATCAGCTGAAATTAAATAAATGGTTGGTAATCACTGGAGAATACGAGAGAAGCATGAAGGAAATGGACCCCTGAAAGCATACGGTAAATAAACCATGAAAACTAATGTGTTAAATAATGTATTTCATTGACATTACCTTGGAAACATGATATTAATTGTGGTTTTGTTATTGCATTTTCAGAAGGACACCCTACTATGTTTTCTATGAAAATACATCATGCTGGAAAGTTTAAAGACCATGATGAAAGGAGGTATGTTAATGGTTTGGTTTCGTATGTTGATGGGTTTGATATGGATGAGTTTTCTGTACATGAGTTGAATGATGTAATGGCTGAATTAGGTTATGTCAATGAGGAAGAAGTTATTTACTATCATTATCTGATTCCTGGTACTGATTTAGAATTTGGACTAAGAGCTTTAGGAAATGATGTTGATGTACAAGGTTTAGCTAGGTATACAAAGGACAATAAGTTGATTAAGGTTTATTGTGAACATGATGTATCAAAACTGCTCATTCATTTGATCCCCACAGTTAGAAGCTCTGTTGTTATTGAAGAGCTACCCTCTGAAACTCCCATTCCCTCCCCAACCAAAAAAAAGTCCCCATAAAAAAAAATCATGTTGTTAGAATACCATAAACCCTCTACCCCTGCTACTACTAATGCCATTCCCACTCCCACCCCCACCATTGCTACAACCACTGCCATTCCAACTCCCACCCCCACTCCCACTCCCACAATTGCTACAACCACTGCCATTCCAACTCCCACCCCCAGTCCCACTCCCACTCCCACCATTGCTACAACCAGTCACAGTATTCCTACTCCCAATGATAGTGTACATGAAACTGTAGACTCTATTGTTGAAGAACTTTTGAACATGAATGATTATGATTTTGATCCCTTTGATGATAATTTAACTGAAAGGTATAATGAAAGGGTGAATGAAGGGTCAAGTGTTCATGTGAATGAAAAGGTGAATGAAGGGTCAAGTGTTCATGTGAATGAAGGGTCAAGTGTTCATGTGAATGAAAGGGTGAATTATAATGAGAGTTTTGAACCTTTAAAAATATTGGTAGAGCATGATGAACCTTGTGAAACACTGGATGTGGAAGACTCAGATCATGATGATGATAGTAGTACAGATGACAGAGATCACTTTGATGATGAAGAGAACAATGTAGAAGAAGTTAATGTTGATATGCATGATTACCATTTTGATATAGATGAAGATGTTGAGTGGGTGAGACATACAGGCAGTGTAGAAGAAGATGATTGTACACCAATAGCAGAAGATGTTGAGGTGGTAGATAATGAAATTCTTGAAAGTGCTTCAGATGAGGAACATAATGATATTGAAAAGATTAGGAGAAGGAAGCTTAAAGAAATCCAAAAGGCAAATAAAAATGCAGATAACATTGTGTATAAGCATTACTTTTATCATGGTCAAACTTTTTCTAGTGCTGCTGAAGTGAAAGAGAGAGTGAGACTGCATTCTATTGAAACTAGGAGAAAGTTGCAGTTGATAAGGAATGATAAGGCTAGGGTTAGGGCAAAGTGTATGGGCAAAATTCCAGTGTTCACACTAGAAGGTGATGGGCCTAATGAGACTGTAGTCAAAAAGAAAGCAGCAAAGCCCAAAGGCAGAACAAGAGTTGGGCCTAGTAAGCCCAGTAAGAAAGGTATTACTTTAGGAGGTAGAGGCAGGCCCAAACCACTAGCAGAAGATGAATGTCCATGGGTCTTATTAGTGTCTAGGGTTAAGAATACTGAGACTTGGGAAGTTAGAACATATGTAGACAACCACAAGTGCCTTCAATCAAGAGAAATAAAGGCTTGCACTGCCCAATTCTTGTCTCAGGGTATCATTGACCAAATTGAGAAAAACCCAGATGTTCCAACAAGAGCTCTTCAAGACCAGCTGCAGAAGCAATATGAGGTTGGTGTGTCAAGGATGAAAGATTTTAGGGCTAAAACCACTGCACTCAATCAAGTTAAGGGAGATTACAGTGTACAATATACAATGTTGAGGGATTATTGTTTAGAGTTGAAAAGGGCAAATCCTGATACAACTGTTAAGATTGAAGTTGAAAGAGCCACAGATCTTGAACTAGAAACAAGAGTTTTCAAGAGGATCTACATATGTTAAGGTCCATTAAAATATGAAGCTCAAGTGGAATGGACAAGCATATAAAGATCTACTTTGGAAATGTGCAACTGCAACAACAGTATTTCATTTTGATCATGAAATGGAGGAGCTGAAGAAGTTTAATAAGGATGCATTTGAATGGTTAGCAAAAATTCCTGCTGATTCTTGGTCCAGATCCCATTTTTCAGGTAATATTTGTTGCATTTTAATTAAGTAGCTCATAATTATAGTTAAATAGTTGTTGTTGTTGTTTACTTAAGTAGTTTAAATATACTGATTACAGGTAGAGCTAAATCTGATGTATTGTTGAACAATATGTGTGAGGTTTTGAATGGAAAAATATTAGATGCTAGGGATGCACCTATAATCATTGTCTTAGAATACATTAGACAGTACTTGAGAAGGAGGATTGTGAATGTTCTAGGTGTTATAGCAAAAACAGATGGCCCTCTCACCCCTACTGCAACTAGAATATTGAAAGGTGCTATGGACCAAGCAAACAATTACTCAGTGGGTTGGAATGGGGGGAAGAATATGAGGTAAAGGGACCACATGGTGATCAATGTGTGGTGAATGTGGCTAGAAGGGTTTGTAGTTGTAGGAGATGGGAATTAACAGGCATCCCCTGTGTACATGTTGTAGCAACCAATTACAACATGGCACTTAATGGGATTGAAGTGGGTATACCAGAAGAGTGGGTCCATATATGTTATTGGTTAGCTACTTGGAAAAAGGCATACAGTCATACTATTGGATGTATAAATGGTAAGATAATGTGGAAGAAATCCCAAATTCCTACAAAACTGATTCCACCTAAGCATCATTCACAAGTGGGTAGGCCAAAGAAGAACAGAAGGAAAACAAAAGAAGAGAAGGCAATGGTGAGTGGTGGAAAACTGTCCAGGGCATATAAAACTGTTACATGTTTGAAGTGTGGAAACCTTGGCCACAACAAAAGATCTTGTAAAGGCCAAACAATGAAAGAAACAGGGTCTGCATCAACAGGTTCATCAAATGCTAGGAAAAGGTCTGCATCAACACAACCTACTGATGCAAGTTCCCCAAAGAAAAAGAAACCATCTGTTGGAAGTGGGACCTCAAAAAAGAAAGCTGCAGGTGGTGGTAAAGGACCACAAAAGAAGAAAAAGAATGGAAAAGAGGTGTTAGTCTGATGTATGTTTAGTACTGGTGTGGCTATGTGTCTTTTAGTGTCTGTTTATGTACTCAACTTTTGGTTTTTGCTATGTAACTTTTGGTGTCTGTTTGTGTACTCAACTACTTATGTACTAATTAAGTTTGACTTGCATTAGTCAAACTTGTTTTACTTAATGCTATGTAAGACTTTTCTTGACATATCACTTTATGCTATGTAAGACTTTTCATGATATCAATTCTTTCTTGACATATCACTTTTCAGTACAATAAAGTTAATGTTGACTTTTTAAGTCAAACAAAAGGCAAAACATAACAAAAGTGCACCATTGTAGAAAAATTATACCAAATGGATGTCACAAAACATATCTTACATTAACCCAACAGACAATACAAAGAAAACCTAACCAACAACCATCTTACAACAACCATACTTACCCAAAACATATCTTAGAAATCTAATCTAAAACATTCATTAACCCAACTAGTAGGGTACCCGCGCGATGCGGCGGCGGGTACCCTAAAATAAATTTTATGTAACCAAGTAAAATATCTAGTAGCGTGTCCAAACAGTGTCACATCTCAAATACATATGTGCATTCTACACTTCACGTAGGACTTCTCGATACACAACGTTTGACGTGTACAATCCGTCATTAGCGATTTTTTTGGTGGGCTTTACTAACACCTTTGTAGTTTCACGTGAAATCCCTCTCGACAACGCCACATAAAGCTGACCATGAAAGAATACTGAATCTGGTAGATAAACACCCACATTTGGTATCGTTTGTCCTTGCGCCTTATTTATAGTCATGGCAAAGCTAAGGCGGACAGGGAACTGATTTCTTTTCAGCTTAAACGGGAACAAGTCACTTTCGGATGGACATAACGGAATTCTAGGCACGAAGACTCTCTTTCCAGCGTGTTGGCCGACAGCTATCTCTGCATCGATCATGTTCGTCTCTAAAGATTTTCATATCAATCTCGTCCCATTGCATAATCCATTTGAGGGATCGATATTGCGTAAAAGTATAATCGGGCACCCAACTTTGAGCCGGAGAACATGAGGGGGCAAACCACTAACAGTTAGCGAGTTTAAGAATTTCGTCGGATAATAGTTATTTGTGTCGTCTTCTGCTTTGTCGAAACTGTAGTAGATTTTTTCCGCTCCGGGAAAACGGTCTATCAACATCTCGTTAATGTCGTCCACGTTCTCGTTTTTTGTTGATAATATTGCCCTCGAGATGATATCATTCGAAGAACCCCTGTTTGTTCCTAAAGATGGAAAAACTGCATCAATCAAAGCATCTTTTGATTTGTCTTCAGTTGTGAAGGGTATGACCATGTCATCGGGTATTCGGATATAGTTTCCATCAACCGTTTCCTCTTCTCCGTTACCGACACGAAGTAGAAAATCCGAAAACCATGGATCTGTTAGAGCTCTCATATTTAGAGTTAGAGACATCTTTTGAATCAAACACCAAAGAGGCGACATACGTAAGCTCGAGTCAATGATCTGTGCTCGAGTGCCCCGTCTTGTTACTAGCAAAACCTGTCTAAAATCGCCTCCAAGAACCATTATTTTACCACCGAACGGAAGTCTTACCCCCGTGATGTCTTGCATGGTTCGGTCTACAGCCTCTACCGCTTGCCTCTTGGCCATCGATGCTTCATCCCATATTATTATTTTGGCACAACGAAGAAGTTGAGTTGTCCCGCTCTATTTTTTGATGTTGCAAACAGAGTTTTTATCAAGATTTAAAGGAATTTTAAAACGTGAATGCGCAGTTCTCCCTCCCGGCATGTTATTAGCCGCAGAACCGGATGATGCGGTTGCGACTGCCAGGTAACCACGCGATCGAACCTCGGCAAGCAAGGCCTTGTAAAGATACATTTTTCCAGTCCCTCCTGGCCCATCTATAAAGAATACACCAGGAGAATCAGCATCTACGTGCTTCATAATCTCATTATACGCGGCTTGTTGGTCGGGGTTTAAAGTGTCGCGGGCGCGGAGGTGTTCTTCTTCCACAAGAATGGAGTACTCCTCTTCCACTTCTTGAAAACCTCCAGATTGCATGCTGAGATCGGGGTTCAGCTCAGGAAGATCAAAATCAGCAACAGTCTTACCCATAGATTGCATATAAACGTTGATGTCTTTGAGGACCATATTGCGCACAAGATGTCCATTTTGATATCGACGCTTAAAATCTTCGGAAAGCGAGTCATAATGGTCATTCCATAACCTACAAACATCTCCCGGCTCACAAAAAATCAATAGAGTGGTGAATAGCCTCCGGAGAGCGGGTGGAAACTCTTTTAGTGAGGCCTCAGCAAGTGTTTCTGATAATGGGTTGTCAGACTGTATTAACCCTCTTTCTAGAGCAGCCCTTCAAAATGTCGAGTGTCTTATGCCGTTGGCAGTGTAAAGATCATCCCAACCCGTAGGCCCAGGAACATGTGAAAGAAGTACACGAAGGTAGAACCGCTCTCCTTCAGCGGGATTAGCGGAAACCAATCGCCCTCTCATTAATCCTTTTTTCGGTCATTCCATCTCCGCGAACTGGTATTCCATGTGTAATGCTTTGGAAAATCTCGGTACAGATATTTCCTCGCACTAACGTCTATTTTGTTCTTCTCGAAAAAGGCAGTCAACATCGATCTTTTATCTCTCTCCCTGTCGATGATATCTGTCATCGATTCATCATCTCTAAACCTAATCATTTGTTGGTTAGGGAGATGAATCTGCAATGCCATGACGTAAGGTTGCATGTGAGATAAAGAGAAACCAAAAATCCTCCATATTGCTTCGGGGGGAGACACATAACGTGCAACTTGGAATCTCTTTATCTCGTTTATGACAACATCTTCTACGTCTGGATCGATGTGGACGACTTGTTTGTCATGACCCTTGTAGACGTACTTGAAGATATATTTTACCGAAACAATGCTCGAGCATACCTCAACGTTTATGTGGCAGTTGAACATCATTAGGAGTTTTGGGTTATACGGAACCACCCATCGATTGTCAAGGGTTTTATTTCGTACAATAACCACTCTTCCATTGTTTCGCCTCCGATATAAAGGATATGAGTCTTTAGAATGTTTTGTTTCTTCATTGAACTGTTGAGGATATTTGAAACGACATTGTTCAGGCTCGCCTTGCATGCAAGGACTTGATGGCCGTAAACGGCCGCAAGGGCCGTGCATCATGTGCTTTACAACCAATTCGTGCATTTCAGGGTGTTTTTGCGGATCTGGGATTTCGGCGCATACAATCTTGTCATAATGGTCTGGACTCGTCATCTTGTATTCCGAAGCCATTATCAACAGAAAATGTGCATGCGGCAAGCCACGCTTTTGAAACTCGATGACATACACGTGTGACTTAACAACGCCAATAATACTGTATTTGAATAGGCGTTCCTTAAGATCCTCCAGTTTCGCACGAAACACTCTTGCGATAAGGTCTGGTCGGTCCTGCGCCTTCTGACCAGGCAATAACTCTTGCTGAATTTCAGGCCAATTTGGGTTGCACGTCATGGTAAGAAATATGTCAGGTTTTCCGTCTTCTTGGACTAACGTCATTGCATCTAAAAACCGTCTTTTCATGTCGCGCGGTCCTCCGATGAAAGATGCGGGTAACACAACACGTTGGCCGACTCTGTTTGGTTGTGCCTCACCGGCATTGACACAGTCCACTATGCCTTGGTACAGATCCGCTCTTATCTTGGCTTGGTTTCGTTCACAAAAAAGCAAGCGCGACGTCTCAAGCTTTAAATATGTATCCACCACAAACTGTTGAAACAATCTCCCCCCATCAACATGAGGTTATCGTTTGAGCGGATCTGGAACTTGTAACAATAATACTCCCGCATAGTTACCGTCTTCCTATTCTTTCCCGTGTTTTCTTCTGCATGACGACGGTGTTTTAGTTGTAATGGATTTTCGATAATCACTTACCATTATGTAAATCGTATAAGTTTATATTGTAATAGAATTTCACCTGCTAAATCCTCATCAATATCTTCGTTATCATTAACAAATTCAATTATGGATTCTCCCCGCCTTGGTATTTTAGTATGCCATCCAGACTCACCATTTGGATGGAACAAAACATATGACAATGGATCATAAGAACCGTAGTGGGGCTGAATTTGTTCAGGGTATTGAGACCTCCCATATATAACAATGCTCCTCTTGTATGCAGTTATGTCGTTATTACCTTCAACCCATATACCAGCAACCTGTACATTTTATATACCTAAATATGATGGAAAAAAATATATGCATGTGCTACACGTATAACTGATTGAGAAAATTAGAGTAAATCAAACCTCTGATGTGGTTGGACGGTTGTAAACCCTTTGGTCAAGTTCCACTGATGCGTTCAAGGTAACTCTGTATTTGTCGAGTGGTCCCAGATCTGCAAGTCTCTTAAACGTTGTCACATATGGGTTTGTGGCTAAAACACGTGTTAATATTTCAACGACATCTCTATCAAGATTTGGCCACTGGAGTCTACGTGAAATCCCATCATCGTCGTCAAAGAAATACAACTGCAAGTATCGAGGTATTCCTTCCCTTGGAACCAGCTGATCGAGTCTGTGATATATTCCACCATGAATACGAAAAGTATATACTCCAGATGTCATATTAGTCGTGGAACGGTCCAAATTGACACCCATCGACGCGAATGAAAAGCTTGTGTTGTATGCACGGATGTTGTCCCGAAACATCTTTCCTAACTGACACTGCGATGTGAATAGATATTTCAACTATTGTGGAACATGTGGGTCTGCTAACTCTGTCTTTCCCATCATGCAACAGAATGTTGGGAATTCATATTTAAACCGTTTGGCTCCACAAATATGACATGGTGATTGGTCCTTTAAGACCCGATGTGCTTTGGGGACGCCATCAAAAACAAAATCGTATGGATCGTTGCCATCGATAAATGAAGGAGCAAAGTTTGTGCTTGCACAACCGCCTACAAGAAATCAATTTGAACGTGAACAAATTTTGAAATACTAAACTAAAGACATATTTGTTGATGGTACACTATTGACTTCAGGCGAATGAGGCATTTATTATGATTGTAACATTTAAAGAAAAAAGAAAAAATATTATAATGATACTTGTTGATTACAGTAGACATACCTTTGTCCAAAATGGTTTGTGTTCGAGTGGTGTCTGATGGAGTGATAATTCCTTCAATATTTGGAGTTGCTATATTTTTGTTCTTCTCTTTGCTTCTTGCGTAATTTTGTCGATTGGTTTGGCTTCTTCTTTCTACAACAACATGTATAAGAATAACATTTATAGGATTATAGTATCTTAAAAATACAAACAATTTAATGATATCTATGTATACAGTCGACATACGTTTCTGTTTATCGATGTTGGTCTGAGAGACATCGCCACGAACGATTTTTCTCCGCTTTTGATTCTCATTTTGAGATGTTGTTACATAATACGGATCGTTGTCATCGATAAATGAAGGATCAAAATTTGTGCTTGCACAACCGCCTACAAGAAATCCATTTGAACGTGAACAAATTTCTGAATACCAAACTAAATACATATTTGTTGATGGTACACTATTGACTTCAGACAAATGAGGCATTTATTATGATTCTAACATTTAAAGAAAAAAGAAAAAATGTTATAATGATACTTGTTGATTACAATAGACATACCTTTGTCCAAAATGGTTTGTGTTAAAGTGGTATCTGATGGAGTGATATTTCCTTCAATATTTGGAGTTGCAATGTTTTTGTTCTTCTCTTTTCTTCTTTCGTAATTTTGTCGATTGATTTGGCTTCTTCTTTCTACAACAACAGGTATAAGAATAACATTTATATGACAAGACATCTTAAATATACAAACAATTTAATCATAGCTATGTATACAGTAGACATACGTTTCTGTTTATCGATGTTGGTCTGAGAGACATTGCCACGAACGAATTTCCCCCGCTTTTGATTCTCATTCTGAGATGGTAATTGTTGCTACATAATACGAAAAACAAGAATAATGGGTATCATGCCATCGAAACACGAAAGAGCACATTTGATATAGTTCATTAGTCGCAATTCTAGAACAAAGTTATAAATTGGATCTTTAACCTTAGCTCTACTGTATTTGATATATGCATCAGTAGGTTAGTTTCTTTTCTCTATTTTATGAGTTGGTCAAAATGTTCTGGTTCAAAGTAGATTAGTAATACTCTATATATAACGAAACTAAACAAACAAGAAAATAATAGATTAGTATTATCATTCTACCTTATTGAACTTGGGTAAAAGGTTTTTATACCCGATGAATATAATAGATTAGTATTATTTTAAGTTTAAATATGTTAACGAAGCACGATCCTTTGTTCTCCTACATATCCGTGAATGTATATACTGTACCAAAATGTATTTGTGAATGACTTATGCTTTTCATATTGCATATGGCTATTTTGGATGTTTGGTTATTGGTGTTTGAAGTTATTAAGACGGAGATATAAATAAATAAACAACAAAAATCACACAAACATATCTTTATTAGCAAAATGTGTTCGCCAATAATTGGCAAAAACAAACTCCACGATTACGAAAACAAAACAAACAAAGTAAATAAAAGGAAAATAACGATGTTTATTTCGTCAAGCATCTTTTAGATATGAAGACGTTCAAGGAATTCAAGTCCTAGCATCTCTGGGTTAAACTCGTCAATCATCAAATGCGGCAACAAAGGTATTTCAAGACGTCCAATGTATGTTGTTTCATCCATATCCGGGTTAAACTCAATCACTGTCAAAGGTGTAGACTCCAAATAATTACCTAAAAAGTACATAAAATACATTAGTCGACCATAGTAGTATAATATGTATAATCGTAATAACTTGCCATAATTGTGTATTTATTTTTCAAGTCATAATAACTTGCCTATAGCACGGTGTATAATTTTAACTCTTGCCGCGTATACTATTCATTGCTCCTTTATTGCTTTGGCAAGCATTTCCAAGTCAGAAGTTTCACAGTGATTTAATATCAATGGAACTTCGGAGCCACTAATGAGATACAAATGTGTGTTAGTAAATTAATAAATGAAACTTTCTATATGTAAAAAATATTATATTATGTGATTGTGTACTTACGACCAATCTCGTAAAAATAGGGAAACTTGGCCATTAGGATGTGGGTATCCCATAAAATATCCTTTCGAGACTTTTCCAATGACATCTAACGCATATTTTTTCATATGATTAGTTAAAACGATTTACATGTAGACAAATAATTTTTTAAGCGAAAAATATAGATGTACCGGTCATCATTCTTCGTGGACTCCTATCTTCGACAAGGTACTTAATGTGAGGCATGATTGGGTATTTGGCAAAGTTGTTGTGTTCTCCATTGGTGATATCAATAAGTTGTGTTTGATGGTTTATATTAATCACATGATTGGCTCGAACAAAAGTGTAGTGTTCAAACCTTGCATAATCGTAGGGGTCACTACGATCAACTTGTAAAAAACTCATCGAAAACACACGACCCACAAGATTTCGACCCTCATGAAATGGGATTAAGCGTTTTGGAACAATTGCTGCAATTATGTCTCTCTACAATACAAAGTGGTGTTAGCCAAAATCAACATAAGAAACCAATTCATATCTCTAAATAAAAACGGAATATGGTATTTGAAACTTACATGTTTATCAAGTAAAAACAAATATAGCTTGTTTTCTTGGATGTCCTTCCAAACATAATTGACTCGAACAACATCAATTTTGTACCATGACTGAACGTTATAGAGTTCAAAAAAGCTATCAATCTTGAAGCACCCATCAAATATCTGCATAGATGTTTTGTTAATTATATGTATACACTAAGTTTATGTTAAAAAAAAGCCCATATTTATTATAAAAACATAACTCTTATTATTTTGTATGTATAAAGCATTTATGTACATTGTTAAATAATTTAATGATATTACTAATATACCTTTACTTCACAATTTAATAC
This sequence comes from Chrysanthemum seticuspe, assembly GCA_019973895.1. NCBI lineage: Eukaryota > Viridiplantae > Streptophyta > Magnoliopsida > Asterales > Asteraceae > Chrysanthemum > Chrysanthemum seticuspe. Next base: position 314,973,767 of record BPTQ01000006.1, read on the forward strand.
GAAATAATTATTTAATAATATCATTAATCACAAAATAGTCTACATGCTTGATTCGAAAAAAACGCTATACATTTAAAACGAATAAGTATGTACAAAATTGTTTCTTCGTATTAAATGTTGGATATTTGCATATGAAAAGTTAGCTCAATGATCATTGCAGATTGGATTCCTCATTAGCGTATTTATATCTTTTACTTTCTGATATTTATAAACAATGTCATTTATAGTTTATAGATTAAAAAAATAGATAAGAGTCTTGGCAATTTGGCATCCTATGTGCCTAGTCAAATTAACACTTTCTTTCTCACCTAACCTTGATTGATAAAAAGTTAGAAACCAACCACTCTACATCTAAAACAGAAAAAACAATACGCTCTCTACATCAGATCTAAAAAATCATCAGATCTAAAAACCCTCTACACAAACCCCTCTCCCATTTTAGATCGGAATTTCCCCCCACCTTTTATCCCTTTTATCTCATTCAGATCTAAAAAATCAGATGCGTGGTTATTTTTTGATATCACAGTGTGCCATTTTACAAGATGCGTGGTTATTTTTTGGTTATACCAACAACAAAATAACGATGGATGTGCTTAAGTATGTGCGTGACGATGCTGTGACGAAGGTGAGATAGTTTTGTGATTGTGTTGGTACTATTATCTTTTAGGATTACATTTCCAAAAGTTTATTGATTTGATGTAGTGGTTTTTTTCAGATTAACAAAAAAAACACTTGATTGGTGTAGCGGTTTTTTTCAATAAATTAACAATAAAATTTTATTGATTGATGTAGTGGTTTTTTTCAGATTAACAAAAAAAATACTTGAGTGGTGTAGTGGTTTTTTCAATAAATTAACAATAAAATTTTATTGATTGATGTAGTGGTTTTGTTAATCGATTAACAAACATCAATTAAGTTAAATGCTTGATATTTAATCTGAAAAAACCACTACATCTGAAAAAGATACTTGAAAAAACCCCTTTTTCAGATGTAGTGGTTTTTTCAGAGGATCTGTTTGTGAAAAAGGGGTTGAAACAAAGAAAATATATTTATAAAACAAAACTTTTTATTTTTTATGAAAAAAGGAATACAGCAAGTGATCTATATAAAGCGAGGCCATTTGATATATATGAGAAATCTATGAAAATATATTATGATAGAATATGTGATACATTTTCATGCATGACAGGCAATAATTTGTGAAGATTGGGATTCAAAAGTTTACCTCTTGATGCGGGTTTGAAGCAACCATCATGGTATCATTGTTTGGAGCATTCACATTGCTGCTTTCTGAGCCCAGTTGCTAGTTGTGGTGCGATTCATCCATGACCCACTCATCTCCAGGAAAATTGTGTTCAACAGTGATTGGTGAGTCCATGGTTGTTGTTATAAAATTAAGTGAGGTTTTAGAATAGAATAGTTGATGAACTAAAATGCTGAAGTTGGAATGGTTTTTATAGTACTTCAAATGCTGCTAATTATGTTAAATGTGCTAAAAATTTGGGATACTTACTGTTACAATGGGATACTTAATTGATATAATAATGGTAAATGTTGGATCAATATACTTTAATCAAACTAACTTAACTAGCTTGTTAAGGTTTAACAACCTCGGATAAATCCTAAGTTATTAACAAATAAACACTGAACACTCTTTATTAAGTACGCAGAATTTACTTAACAAAGCTAAGAAGAATTACTTTTATTATAAACTCTAAATCTGCTTATTATGCAGATACACTAAAATAACTTTAAGATTATCGAACTTCTCTCTAAAACACTAAATAACTTGTGAATTCGTAAAATCTAAAACTCATAGACTCGTACCTCTAATGCCAATCTAGGAGTCCTTTTATAGGCTCAAGGATATCCTAGTCGGTTTACAATTTGTATCCTTGTACGACAAGTAATCTAAACATAGAATTACAATACTTTCCATAAATGAATATAACAGTTCTTTGTTCTTGCAGTACTTTGACTTCGTAGTGCAGTACTTTGACTTTGTCTTTAGCCGTACTTTGACTCTTTGACTATCTCCAGTACTTTGCAACTTACAGTACTTTCATATCTTCAGTACTTTCATGTCTTCAGCACTTTCATATCCCAACAATCCTCCCCTAACTTGAATTCTACTTGCTTGACTTCAAGTTCCTTCGTGAATATATCTTTAACAGCTTCATCTTTAAAAACGGATTGTTTCTTAGTCTTTAAATTATATCTCTGTAGTTTCTGTGCTTGTCAAAGTATCTCTTAGAATTGTTCTTTCTTAGCAACATCCAGCAAGCTCCATCTTTTCAGCAACACAACAACATATGACAATTTTGTACATTAACTCAGTTTAAGTTGCATATTATTCTCATCACTTCCAGGTGTGTTAACTCCTGTGAGAGATGAATCATTGAAAACTTAATGGATTTAGATCTCTTTACCAAAGCCATTATCTCTGGAGTAGCCAAATGTTTTGGTGTGTAAAACCATGGTACATTGATAACCATATGATTTTTAGCAAATCATCAGCTATCAACAGATTTGATCTGTCTTTACCAAAAGATGTACCCTTATGGACTAGTTAGTTCTTCTATCTAATGGTGAACTAATTACCAAAAATGGTTTTTCCACAGCCTTTACCACAAGCCATTTTCTTGTGGGCTAGCCAACTCTTCACATTACTGATATGGTGAGTTGATTACCATCCAACTTATTAGCAAGTTGTCAACTAAAAACGGATTTGATATATCTTTACCAGAGCCGTTTGCTCATGGATTAGTCAATCCTTTTGTAACCATGGTGGATTGATGACCTATTGTTACCATCTCAAAATCCATTTATTTCACTTAACCTTTATTTCAAAAATTTGTTACTTAGCAAAAGATTTTATTCAAAAATCACTTAAATGTTTAAAAAAGCTGCAAGCAGTACTTTGATTAAAGTACTGTTTGATCAGCAGTACTTTGAATAAAGTACTGATTTATCAAAAATAATTTATTCAATTAAGTTTCATACCAGTTTATTCATCATCTTCAGCAATGGCAGTCCAGTTGATAAACAAATTGATAACCATGCAAGCAATTTCATTATCCTCTTCTACTTCCATTCCATGCTCTAGCATTCTTCTCATGAGCTCAACTGTGAGAGGGTATCTTCTTTCTGCAAACATGTGTATCATTGTTCCATTTTTCAGCTCTAAAACATGAACTCCAGACTCTTCAAAGAATCTCCAGCAAACAATTTCCCAGCTCTCTTGATTCTTCCAAATATCATCAGTGCTCTCTTCTTCAGTTTCCCATGCAGTTATGAGATCACCATGTAAAACTAAACCAATCCCTTCTAATGGATTATGTTCAAAGTAAGCTTTTACCACATGATATAAATAGAATAAGTCTACTCTATCTATAATGTGCAGTAAGTCCCATAGCCTATTGAAAACTTTGAAGCTTTCATCTTCTTTATGAAAAATCATATAATCTCCATCTTTGGATTTCACAACTTCAAAAGCACTAATCTGTGATCTGTTTATCTTCATGTCATCATCTTCTTTTGAATAATCAAAATCTACCACTCTGAGATAATTTCTTAATGCATCCTTAATTTCAGATCTTAATTCAACTTTTTCTTTCTTTGAGAACTGAACATCTGTAACTTCAGTTTTCCTTTTTCTTTTTAAGCTCTTCTTTCTTTCATCTTCAGTCCAAGTAGCTTCTTCTCTAAAATCTTTAATGCCTGCAACATCCTTCTTATAAGCCACTTTTTCAGCATCATATAATCTTTTCATATCAACATAGTTCAGCTTCTGCAATCCTTTATATCCTCTGCTTTTCAAATATAACATCATTGCATTCCTTTCTTTAGCTAAATTAGGTCTTCTTGACACATATCTAACAGGAGTAGGTGAGTGTAATGGTTTAGCAGCTTCAGCATTCAATTCCTCATGCAACTTCTTAGCTGCTTCTCTACTCTTACCTTCTTGAGCTTCCTGAGCTTCTTTATATTTAGCATTTAACTCTTCTTGAACCTTTCTAGCTACAGCTTCATTCCTAGCAACTTCAATTGCTCTAAGTTCTGCTAAAGTTAGCTTTTTCTTCTTAGTTTCTACCAGAACACCCTTTCCTTTATCCTTAGGATCAATTGCAGGTTGAGAAGTTCTTTGTTGTTCTTCTTCTTGTACTTCTCGAATAGTAACTCCACCTCTTGGTTGTGATAAATCTCCAAAAATTGTAGCAATGAACTCATCATCACTTGCAGAATGAATAGGTTTGAGAATAGCCTCCTCTTCTTGTATAACTGTTGTAGAAGGACCAGCTTCCTCTTCAAAATCTAACACTCTTGGTGTTATTACCTCTTGTCTAGAAGTATCTTGAAAAGCAGTACTTTGTTGTTCAGTACCTTGATCATCAGTACCTTGAACTTGAACTTGTTCCTCTTGTTCCTCAGTATCTTGAATGATCTTTTCTTCAGTACCTTCAGGTTCTTTCTTCTTCTTAACATCTTCTTTCAAATTTTCTTTTTCTAAATTCCTCCCTAATTGGACAGAAGATGGTTGATGAACCTTTTGGCGTTTGTGTTTCCTAAACAGCCTTTGCTCCTTTTCTTGGTTTTGACCCAGATACGAAATTCTTGAACTAATGGCCACACAAAAGTCTTTAGCCTTCTAAACTTCAGTTTTAATTTCTTTATCTGTTTGGCTTGAACCTTAGTAGTCTTTTTCAACATAACCAAATCCCTTGTCAAAACATAGTTATCCAATGTGATTTCATCAGGAGGTATGGTATGTGAATCCTTTCCTTGAATAGGTGAATGATCCTCTGAATGAGAAGCAGGAACAGATCCTCGTGGAGATGGAGAAGGAGAAGCTGCAACATCTTCTTGAAGTTCAGTACTTGGAGAAGCAGAACCTTGTAGAGATGCAGTACCTTCTTGTGATGCAGCTTGTGGAGAAGCAGTACTTGCAGATGCAGTACCTTCAGTAGCTTCATCAGCTTCAGAATCAGCTCTAACAGCCTGAACAACTTCCATCATAGAAGTAGTTAAGGGAGTATCCCTTCCAGTGAATTTATCACTCTTCCTAGCCATGAAGGTGAAAATTTTCGATTGTTGAACAATAACAGGCAACAAATCTGTAGGTTTTGGCACATCAGCAAGTTGCTTGTTTAAGAAAACCTGTATAAACCTTGGGTACATTAGCCAAGTAGATCCATGTGAGATATGTGAGAGCATCCCTTCCAGTATTAGCCTTGAGAAGTTAAAAACTCGATCCGTAGCTAACCCAACCATAGCATATGCTATATTTGACCCGAACTGCTCCCAAGAAGTACTCTTAGCACTTATGCAATGTAGCAACACATGAACCAAAAATTTCCAATGAGGACAAAATAATTGTTTCCTAAATGTTTGTTCAGTCAAAGATCCTTCATAGCCAATATGTCCAAAATTATCCCATATCAATTGCTTATCAAACCTTATAGCTCCATCTTCATCATTTAACAATAAATCTTCTCGGATCGAGGCTTCAGTAATCTTAACAGTTCTTCCAGCAACTGTTGATCGAATATAATATTCATCATTCTCCATGTTATCATTAGCATTTGCCCAATATTCTTGAATCCAGGGCTCAATTATATCCGGCTCCACTAAAAGAGCATAACTGATAGGCGACCCGGTGAGATAATTAATAATATCATAAAACGCCTCATTATCTTCAGTCTTGTCTAAATTTGCTACCATATTGTGCTTTGAAACAGTAAGTCGATTAGCCATTGGTAATTATGTAAGCACAATGAGAATTGAAGTTGAATAAGAATGAGAGAAATATGGAAACGATGCTAAGGTATTTAATATGAGAGGGAAAATCGGAAAGTAGTTATTTATAGGTGAGATTTTTAAAAAATCACTGCCCAAAATAAAAACAACCGTTAGCATTAATTACCTCTCAATATAACCGTTGGAACAGTACTTTAATACGACAAACAGTACTTTCCACGTATGCAGTACTTTCCCAAAGCAGTACTTTCCAAGCAGTACTTTCAGGAAAAACAGTACTTTGCCAAATTCTTCTGTATATGCTAAGTATACACAAATATCCTCCCCTCAAGCAATACACAGGACTATACTAACACCTTATAGTCCTCCCGTCAAATATAAGTCAGTAGTTAATCATGCCAATACTCACCACCAAGTGATTGAATCTTGAAACATCAAAGCCTTTGGTGAGTAAATCAGCTACATTATCATCTGTGTGAACCTTAACCACATTAATGAGCCTATGCTCATAGCAATCTCTGATAAATTGATGCCTAATCTGAATATGCTTGGTCTTGGAATGATAAACAGGATTCTTCACAATACAAATGGTACTCTCATTATCAATGTTGATAGGAGTATTTTTGAAATTGAACCCATAGTCCAAGAGTTGATTCTGCATCCATAAAACTTGTCCACAACAGCTTGCAGCAGCTACATATTCAGCTTCAGTAGATGATGTTGCTGTAATTGTCTGCTTCTTGCATTGCCAGGAGACTAACCTTCTTCCAAGATATTGGCATCCGCCAGTTGTTGATCTTCTATCATAATTATCACCTGCATAATCACTATCTGAAAAAGCTTCTAAATGAAAAGGTGACTCCTTTGGATACCACAACCCCAACTTGGGTTGTTGTTTTAAATAATAGAAGATTCTCTTTACTGCATTCATATGAGAGATCTTTGGTGAGACTTGATATCTTGCACATAAACAAACTGCAAACATGATATCAGGCCTTGATGCAGTAAGATACATAAGAGAGCCAATCATTGATCTGTATAACTTGACTTCAACAGGATGTCCATCTTCATCTTTGCCCAATGAATTGATAGATTTAATAGGTGTAGTAACAGCCTTCATATCATCAAAATTAAACTTCTTAAGTATGTCAGTAACATACTTGTCTTGACTGATAAAAATTCCTTCCTTTGACTGCTTAACTTGAAGTCCCAAAAAGAAAGTTAACTCTCCCATTGAACTCATTTGAAATTCCTTCTGCATCAGCTGCTCAAACTCCTTAACCATAGACTGTTTGGTTGCCCCAAAGATGATATCATCAACATAGACTTGAACTAACATGATATCCTTCTTGTCTCTCTTGATAAACAAAGTCTTGTCTATAGCTCCCCTCCTGTATCCATGTTGCAATAAGAATGTAGAGAGCCTCTCATACCAAGCTCTAGGTGCCTGATGAAGGCCATAAAGAGCCTTAACCACCTTGTAGACTTTGTTTGGGTGTTTAGGATCTTCAAAATCTGGAGGTTGTTTCACATATACCTCTTCTGTAATAGTGCCATAAAGAAAGGCACTCTTAACATCCATTTGATAAACCTAAAAACCCATGTATGAAGCAAAAGCAAGAAATATTCTAATAGCCTCAATCCTTGCGACAGGAGCAAATACTTTATCATAATCTACACCTTCTTCTTGTCTGTAGCCTTGAGCTACTAACCTTTCCTTGTTTTTGATAACATTGCCTCTTTCATCTCTTTTCACTCTGAAGACCCATCTTGTTCCAATAACTCTCTTCCCATCTGGAAGATCACATAAAACCCAGACTTCTTGAAGTTTAAATTGAAGAAGTTCTTCCTACATAGCTTTAACCCAGCTTTCTTTAGTCAAAGCTTGAGCAATGTTCTTGGGTTCCTCTTGAGAGATAAAACAAGTAAATAGGCAGGTTTGATGGTCCTTATGATTCAGCATGTTTTGTTTGTAGACAAAGCTAAGTAAAGCATTATGAGGTTGTGTGAAACTCTTAGCTTTGTGTCTTGTCATAACTCCAGAAGTAGATGGACCAATGATTTGATCAGTAGGATGATTTTTATGAATCCTTAAGATTGGAGACTGTGGAACTCCATATGCATCATCCAAGTTAGTTAAATCAACAGCTTCATTTGAATCTGAGAAAATACCTTCATCTTCAAGCTCATCATCAGTTTCCTCTAATCCAGGCATGGTAGGATCATCCAAATCATCTAAAGTACTATCAACAGGTGCAGCAGTACTTTGATCGAAAGTACTGTCCAAAGTACTGTGAGAGTACTCTGCAGTCTTGTTCTTCTTCTTTGCCTCTTCATAAGTTCTCCTTTGTTCATCAGTGTAAGAGTGTGCTAATACATCTTGAAGAAGCATCTGATTAAGTTCCTCTTGAATAGATTGATCCTCAGCAGATAATGAGGATTGAGGTGCAACAGTACGTTGTTTTGGAGAATCAGTACTTTGCTTGGGAACATCAGTACTTTGTTTTGGACTTACAGGATCTTCCTCAGGAACAACATCAGGTCTAATATGGACTCCATGAACAACATATTGTAAATCTTCTCCATTGTGCACAGGTTGATTTTCTTCTCTAACAGGTACATAATTCATTGAAGGAGTTAAAACCTCAAGATCAAACATCCAATCAGGACCTTTACCTTTCTCATTGTCTTGATCTTCTAAAAACTCAACATGAAGACAATCTTGAATCTTCTTAGTAACTCTGTTGTAGACTCTAAATCCTTTACTGTTAGTGCAATAACCCAATAAGTATCCTTCTTCAGACTTGCCATCAAACTTCCCCAGATTATCAATAGTGTTTAAAATAGTGAGAGGGCATCCAAAAGGCTTCATAAAACGAATGTTGGGTTTATTGCCCATCAGCAATTCATAGGGTGTCTTCATCTGTGGTTTGGTGACAGAGACTCTGTTAAGTACATAGCATGCAGTACTTACAGCTTCTGCCCAAAATTGAATAGGTAGATGGGAATCTGCTAGCATTGCTCGTGGAGTTAGGAGTAATAGACGACTCCTAGTTAGATAAGTTCTCCTTGAATTAGTCTACGAAGAAGTTCTACATAATCGTGTGAGAATGTGACTACTTGTTTCCTCTTGAATACTTCTCCGTTTCTTCTTCTTGTTCTGATGTCTCATGAGAGTGTCATGAAACCTGTCATGAAAGCTAGTTTCATGACGACGTGGACAACTATCATGAAATCTACTAAACCTACTAGGATGGTACGGACCTAATCTCCTTTGACTACTACTCGAACTTCTACTTCCATAAAAGAGTCTAAGTTTACTTCGACAACTAAATTGATTGAACCTACTACGTATACCTCAAGGTGTCAGAGGTTAACTGTGGAACTCCATATGCATCATCCAAGTTAGTTAAATCAACAGCTTCATTTGAATCTGAGAAAATACCTTCATCTTCAAGCTCATCATCAGTTTCCTCTAATCCAGGCATGGTAGGATCATCCAAATCATCTAAAGTACTATCAACAGGTGCAGCAGTACTTTGATCGAAAGTACTGTCCAAAGTACTGTGAGAGTACTCTGCAGTCTTGTTCTTCTTCTTTGCCTCTTCATAAGTTCTCCTTTGTTCATCAGTGTAAGAGTGTGCTAATACATCTTGAAGAAGCATCTGATTAAGTTCCTCTTGAATAGATTGATCCTCAGCAGATAATGAGGATTGAGGTGCAACAGTACGTTGTTTTGGAGAATCAGTACTTTGCTTGGGAACATCAGTACTTTGTTTTGGACTTACAGGATCTTCCTCAGGAACAACATCAGGTCTAATATGGACTCCATGAACAACATATTGTAAATCTTCTCCATTGTGCACAGGTTGATTTTCTTCTCTAACAGGTACATAATTCATTGAAGGAGTTAAAACCTCAAGATCAAACATCCAATCAGGACCTTTACCTTTCTCATTGTCTTGATCTTCTAAAAACTCAACATGAAGACAATCTTGAATCTTCTTAGTAACTCTGTTGTAGACATTCATAGGGTGTCTTCATCTGTGGTTTGGTGACAGAGACTCTGTTAAGTACATAGCATGCAGTACTTACAGCTTCTGCCCAAAATTGAATAGGTAGATGGGAATCTGCTAGCATTGTCCTTGCTGCTTCAATCAAAGTCCTATTCTTCCTCTCTGCAACACCATTTTGCTGTGGTGTTCTTGCAATACTAAACTCCCTCTTTATGCCATTGTTGGCACAAAATTCATCCATAAGCTTGTTCTTGAATTCAGTCCCATTATCACATCTAATACCTCTAACCTTGAGTCTTAATTGGTTTTCAAGTGCTATAAGCAGTGTCTGAATAGCATCAGAAGTATCATCCTTAAAACCCAAAAAGAAAACCCAAAAAGAAAACCCAACTGAATCTACTGCAATCATCTGTAACAACCAAACAGTACTTTTTCTTATATAAACTTGCCACAGAGACAGGTCCAAATAAATCCATATGTAACAACTCCAGTGGTTCTCTAATAGTTCTTTCCTCTAGCTTCTTGCAGGAAGCTTTGTGTTGTTTACCCTTCTTGCATGCCAAGCATGATTGATCATTCTTGTAAGTCTTTGAAGGTAAACCTCTAACTAGATTGCCTTTGACCAGTTTGTTGATATTCTTGAAATTAACATGGCCCAATCTTCTATGCCATTGATGTGCTTCTTCAGATGTTGCTTTAGCCACCAAACATGTGGCTCTTCCAAAAGAATGTAGACTCTTCATGTCTAAACTATACACATCATTTGTCCTTGGTACTCTAAGTACTACTAAGTCATCATCAACAGGCTTAAAATCAGAGGAAAGGATGAGACATTCTGTGTCAGTGAATAACACAAGATGCTTTTTATCACAAATTTGAGAGACCGATAACAAGTTGAACTTAAGCTCCTTCACATATCTAACATTCTCAAAGTCGGTAAGCCCTGCTTTGATAGTTCCTTTTCCAGTAATCTTTCCTTCATTGGGATCATTCCCAAATGCAACTCTTCCTCCACTAATATTTCTAAAATCAGACAAGATCTCTTTGTCTCCTGTCATGCTTCCAGAGCAACCACTATCCACAATTAGATGATCTTTAAGCTCCTCTTCTGGGTTGCCCTGCACACAAAGAAAAGAGTTAGTGATTTTTAGGAACCCAAGCCATTACTGACTTGTGTTCCCCTTGTGGAGTTACAAACTCAAATTCTTTGAGTATGTAATTCCCACTATCTTTCAAATGATGATCCAGAATTATCTTTTGATCTTTAGCATGTGGATTTTCAAAACTTTCTGATTTTTCAACATAAATCTCTTTTACATGATTATTAGCTTTTTCTTGTGTCACAAAAACATCAGATTCACTTTTTGTTGAAAGTACTGTGTGTCTCTCAGCAGTACCTTCCCTCTTAACCTATTCTGATTTAACACGTGGTTCTTGTGATTTAGATCCCCTATGTGAATTGTAATACCTTCTAGGTTGATAGTGAGATCTCCTAAGATTCCTATTCCAAGTAGTGTGATCAGTACCTTGTTTCTGAGCAGTACTTTGGAAAGTACTGTGAGATACTGAAGGTTTTGAAAAAGGTCGTCTCTAATGTGGGTATCTTTGATCTGGTGTGAAGTTTCTGTGATTAATCCAATTTGAATTATTCCAAACTGGTTTGTGTTCTCTAGGTTTGTGGTTGACAGATCTGTTCTTTGGAAATTTGCTAAGGTATTCTGAGTGTCGATCACAATCTTTGATTAAGCGATTAGGACTATAACACACAAAACACAATTTTTGACCCATATGTCCAAAGTGATTTCTTCTATGTCTATGCCCAAAATTATTTTGCCTTCTTGGTGAATGATAAAACCTGTTTTGACCAAAGTTATCCCAAAAAGGTTTAGCAGTACTATTTTGAAAAGGTTTTGCAGAAGGTACTGCTTGTTGAGCAGTACTTTGATTTAAAGGTACTGCTGGATTTTGAACATTATTTTCAACAGCTTCTTTGGGTTTTTCAGACCTAGATTGAGAAACAAGCTTCTTCCTAAACTCCAGACTATCTACTCCAAAACGAGAAACATCAGGCCTAAAGGGTTGATGACTAATGGGATGTGGGACAACATTATATCCCTTGTCTTTCTTATACTCAGGAGGTGGTTCACTTATTGAGCCCTCATTACTAGATGTATCTACATAGTTAATGAGTTCATCATCACTAGTGGTTATGTCCTCAAAATTACCTACATCCTGATCACTAGGTTGTTTTTCTTCTATGTTATCAAAGTTCATACCAAAACCTAATCCAGTTCTAATGTATGCTCTTCTTTGTTTTTCAACATAAGTAACATGGGACAGACCAGATTCATTCCAGGCAGCAAACTTTTCTAACAGATCATCTCTCTCCTTAGTTAATTTCTCAATTTCAGCAATTTTACAGTTTAGTTTCCATTCACTAAGTTTTAACTGGTAATCCTGTTGTTCATACTTTTCAGTCCAAGCCACTTCATTACTTTCATGTGCTAAAATTTTAGCTTCCATAGATTCTAAGGTTATTTGGTAACCAGCTACCTCAGACCTTGCCTTAACACAATTATCTCTTTCGTAAACATAAGCATTAAGTACCTTTTGATAAAAATCATGACACTTAGAACATACCTCTGTGATAGGAGTTGATGCAGCTTCAGTCGACATCTTTAGTGTTCGCTGTGAAATCGGTTTTCTTCTTAGTCAGAGTTTCCACACAAGCTCTGATACCACTTGTTGGATCGATATACTTTAATCAAACTAACTTAACTAGCTTGTTAAGGTTTAACAACCTCGAATAAATCCTAAGTTATTAACAAAGAAACACTGAACACTCTTTATTAAGTACGCGGAATTTACTTAACAAAGCTAAGAAGAATTACTTTTATTATAAACTCTAAATCTGCTTATAATGCAGATACACTAAAACAACTCTAATATTATCGAACTTCTCTCTAAAACACTAAATAACTTGTGAATTCGTAAACTCTAAAACTCATAGACTCGTACCTCTAATGCCAATCTAGGAGTCCTGCCAATCTAGGAGTCCTTTTATAGGCTCAAGGATATCCTAGTCGGTTTACAATTTGTATCCTTGTACGACAAGTAATCTAAACATAGAATTACAATACTTTCCATAAACGAATATAACAGTTCTTTGTTCTTGCAGTACTTTGACTTCGTAGTGCAGTGCTTTGACTTTGTCTTTAGCAGTACTTTGACTCTTTGACTATCTCTAGTACTTTGCAACTTACAGTACTTTCATATCTTCAGTACTTTCATGTCTTCAGCACTTTCATATCCCAACAATCCTCCCCTAACTTGAATTCTACTTGCTTGACTTCAAGTTCCTTTGTGAATATATCTTTAACAGCTTCATCTTTAAAAACGGATTGTTTCTTAGTCTTTAGATTATATCTCTGTAGTTTCTGTGCTTGTCAAAGTATCTCTTAGAATTGTTCTTTCTTAGCAACATCCAGCAAGCTCCATCTTTTCAGCAACACAGCAACATATGACAATTTTGTACATTAACTCAGTTTAAGTTGCATACTATTCTCATCACTTCCAGGTGTGTTAACTCCTGTGAGAGATGAATCATTGAAAACTTAATGGATTTAGATCTCTTTACCAAAGCCATTATCTCTGGAGTAGCCAAATGTTTTGGTGTGTAAAACCATGGTACATTGATAACCATATGATTTTTAGCAAATCATCAGCTATCAACAGATTTGATCTGTCTTTACCAAAAGATGTACCCTTCTGGACTAGTTAGTTCTTCTATCTAATGGTGAACTAATTACCAAAAATGGTTTTTCCACAGCCTTTACCACAAGCCATTTTCTTGTGGGCTAGCCAACTCTTCACATTACTGATATGGTGAGTTGATTACCATCCAACTTATTAGCAAGTTGTCAACTAAAAACGGATTTGATATATCTTTACCAGAGCCGTTTGCTCATGGATTAGTCAATCCTTTTGTAACCATGGTGGATTGATGACCTATTGTTACCATCTCAAAATCCATTTATTTCACTTAACCTTTATTTCAAAAATTTGTTACTTAGCAAAAGATTTTATTCAAAAATCACTTAAATGTTTAAAAAAGCTGCAAGCAGTACTTTGATTAAAGTACTGTTTGATCAGCAGTACTTTGAATAAAGTACTGATTTATCAAAAATAATTTATTCAATTAAGTTTCATACCAGTTTATTCATCATCTTCAGCAATGGCAGTCCAGTTGATAAACAAATTGATAACCATGCAAGCAATTTCATTATCCTCTTCTACTTCCATTCCATGCTCTAGCATTCTTCTCATGAGCTCAACTGTGAGAGGGTATCTTCTTTCTGCAAACATGTGTATCATTGTTCCATTTTTCAGCTCTAAAACATGAACTCCAGACTCTTCAAAGAATCTCCAGCAAACAATTTCCCAGCTCTCTTGATTCTTCCAAATATCATCAGTGCTCTCTTCTTCAGTTTCCCATGCAGTTATGAGATCACCATGTAAAACTAAACCAATCCCTTCTAATGGATTATGTTCAAAGTAAGCTTTTACCACATGATATAAATAGAATAAGTCTACTCTATCTATAATGTGCAGTAAGTCCCATAGCCTATTGAAAACTTTGAAGCTTTCATCTTCTTTATGAAAAATCATATAATCTCCATCTTTGGATTTCACAACTTCAAAAGCACTAATCTGTGATCTGTTTATCTTCATGTCATCATCTTCTTTTGAATAATCAAAATCTACCACTCTGAGATAATTTCTTAATGCATCCTTAATTTCAGATCTTAATTCAACTTTTTCTTTCTTTGAGAACTGAACATCTGTAACTTCAGTTTTCCTTTTTTTTAAGCTCTTCTTTCTTTCATCTTCAGTCCAAGTAGCTTCTTCTCTAAAATCTTTAATGCCTGCAACATCCTTCTTATAAGCCACTTTTTCAGCATCATATAATCTTTTCATATCAACATAGTTCAGCTTCTGCAATCCTTTATATCCTCTGCTTTTCAAATATGACATCATTGCATTCCTTTCTTTAGCTAAATTAGGTCTTCTTGACACATATCTAACAGGAGTAGGTGAGTGTAATGGTTTAGCAGCTTCAGCATTCAATTCCTCATGCAACTTCTTAGCTGCTTCTCTACTCTTACCTTCTTGAGCTTCCTGAGCTTCTTTATATTTAGCATTTAACTCTTCTTGAACCTTTCTAGCTACAGCTTCATTCCTAGCAACTTCAATTGCTCTAAGTTCTGCTAAAGTTAGCTTTTTCTTCTTAGTTTCTACCAGAACACCCTTTCCTTTATCCTTAGGATCAATTGCAGGTTGAGAAGTTCTTTGTTGTTCTTCTTCTTGTACTTCTCGAATAGTAACTCCACCTCTTGGTTGTGATAAATCTCCAAAAATTGTAGCAATGAACTCATCATCACTTGCAGAATGAATAGGTTTGAGAATAGCCTCCTCTTCTTGTATAACTGTTGTAGAAGGACCAGCTTCCTCTTCAAAATCTAACACTCTTGGTGTTATTACCTCTTGTCTAGAAGTATCTTGAAAAGCAGTACTTTGTTGTTCAGTACCTTGATCATCAGTACCTTGAACTTGAACTTGTTCCTCTTGTTCCTCAGTATCTTGAATGATCTTTTCTTCAGTACCTTCAGGTTCTTTCTTCTTCTTAACATCTTCTTTCAAATTTTCTTTTTCTAAATTCCTCCCTAATTGGACAGAAGATGGTTGATGAACCTTTTGGCGTTTGTGTTTCCTAAACAGCCTTTGCTCCTTTTCTTGGTTTTGACCCAGATACGAAATTCTTGAACTAATGGCCACACAAAAGTCTTTAGCCTTCTAAACTTCAGTTTTAATTTCTTTATCTGTTTGGCTTGAACCTTAGTAGTCTTTTTCAACATAACCAAATCCCTTGTCAAAACATAGTTATCCAATGTGATTTCATCAGGAGGTATGGTATGTGAATCCTTTCCTTGAATAGGTGAATGATCCTCTGAATGAGAAGCAGGAACAGATCCTCGTGGAGATGGAGAAGGAGAAGCTGCAACATCTTCTTGAAGTTCAGTACTTGGAGAAGCAGAACCTTGTAGAGATGCAGTACCTTCTTGTGATGCAGCTTGTGGAGAAGCAGTACTTGCAGATGCAGTACCTTCAGTAGCTTCATCAGCTTTAGAATCAGCTCTAACAGCCTGAACAACTTCCATCATAGAAGTAGTTAAGGGAGTATCCCTTCCAGTGAATTTATCACTCTTCCTAGCCATGAAGGTGAAAATTTTCGATTGTTGAACAATAACAGGCAACAAATCTGTAGGTTTTGGCACATCAGCAAGTTGCTTGTTTAAGAAAACCTGTATAAACCTTGGGTACATTAGCCAAGTAGATCCATGTGAGATATGTGAGAGCATCCCTTCCAGTATTAGCCTTGAGAAGTTAAAAACTCGATCCGTAGCTAACCCAACCATAGCATATGCTATATTTGACCCGAACTGCTCCCAAGAAGTACTCTTAGCACTTATGCAATGTAGCAACACATGAACCAAAAATTTCCAATGAGGACAAAATAATTGTTTCCTAAATGTTTGTTCAGTCAAAGATCCTTCATAGCCAATATGTCCAAAATTATCCCATATCAATTGCTTATCAAACCTTATAGCTCCATCTTCATCATTTAACAATAAATCTTCTCGGATCGAGGCTTCAGTAATCTTAACAGTTCTTCCAGCAACTGTTGATCGAATATAATATTCATCATTCTCCATGTTATCATTAGCATTTGCCCAATATTCTTGAATCCAGGGCTCAATTATATCCGGCTCCACTAAAAGAGCATAACTGATAGGCGACCCGGTGAGATAATTAATAATATCATAAAACGCCTCATTATCTTCAGTCTTGTCTAAATTTGCTACCATATTGTGCTTTGAAACAGTAAGTCGATTAGCCATTGGTAATTATGTAAGCACAATGAGAATTGAAGTTGAATAAGAATGAGAGAAATATGGAAACGATGCTAAGGTATTTAATATGAGAGGGAAAATCGGAAAGTAGTTATTTATAGGTGAGATTTTTAAAAAATCACTGCCCAAAATAAAAACAACCGTTAGCATTAATTACCTCTCAATATAACCGTTGGAACAGTACTTTAATACGACAAACAGTACTTTCCACGTATGCAGTACTTTCCCAAAGCAGTACTTTCCAAGCAGTACTTTCAGGAAAAACAGTACTTTGCCAAATTCTTCTGTATATGCTAAGTATACACAAATATCCTCCCCTCAAGCAATACACAGGACTATACTAACACCTTATAGTCCTCCCGTCAAATATAAGTCAGTAGTTAATCATGCCAATACTCACCACCAAGTGATTGAATCTTGAAACATCAAAGCCTTTGGTGAGTAAATCAGCTACATTATCATCTGTGTGAACCTTAACCACATTAATGAGCCTATGCTCATAGCAATCTCTGATAAATTGATGCCTAATCTGAATATGCTTGGTCTTGGAATGATAAACAGGATTCTTCACAATACAAATGGTACTCTCATTATCAATGTTGATAGGAGTATTTTTGAAATTGAACCCATAGTCCAAGAGTTGATTCTGCATCCATAAAACTTGTCCACAGCAGCTTGCAGCAGCTACATATTCAGCTTCAGTAGATGATGTTGCTGTAATTGTCTGCTTCTTGCATTGCCAGGAGACTAACCTTCTTCCAAGATATTGGCATCCGCCAGTTGTTGATCTTCTATCATAATTATCACCTGCATAATCACTATCTGAAAAAGCTTCTAAATGAAAAGGTGACTCCTTTGGATACCACAACCCCAACTTGGGTTGTTGTTTTAAATAACAGAAGATTCTCTTTACTGCATTCATATGAGAGATCTTTGGTGAGACTTGATATCTTGCACATAAACAAACTGCAAACATGATATCAGGCCTTGATGCAGTAAGATACATAAGAGAGCCAATCATTGATCTGTATAACTTGACTTCAACAGGATGTCCATCTTCATCTTTGCCCAATGAATTGATAGATTTAATAGGTGTAGTAACAGCCTTCATATCATCAAAATTAAACTTCTTAAGTATGTCAGTAACATACTTGTCTTGACTGATAAAAATTCCTTCCTTTGACTGCTTAACTTGAAGTCCCAAAAAGAAAGTTAACTCTCCCATTGAACTCATTTGAAATTCCTTCTGCATCAGCTGCTCAAACTCCTTAACCATAGACTGTTTGGTTGCCCCAAAGATGATATCATCAACATAGACTTGAACTAACATGATATCCTTCTTGTCTCTCTTGATAAACAAAGTCTTGTCTATAGCTCCCCTCCTGTATCCATGTTGCAATAAGAATGTAGAGAGCCTCTCATACCAAGCTCTAGGTGCCTGATGAAGGCCATAAAGAGCCTTAACTACCTTGTAGACTTTGTTTGGGTGTTTAGGATCTTCAAAATCTGGAGGTTGTTTCACATATACCTCTTCTGTAATAGTGCCATAAAGAAAGGCACTCTTAACATCCATTTGATAAACCTGAAAACCCATGTATGAAGCAAAAGCAAGAAATATTCTAATAGCCTCAATCCTTGCGACAGGAGCAAATACTTTATCATAATCTACACCTTCTTCTTGTCTGTAGCCTTGAGCTACTAACCTTGCCTTGTTTTTGATAACATTGCCTCTTTCATCTCTTTTCACTCTGAAGACCCATCTTGTTCCAATAACTCTCTTCCCATCTGGAAGATCACATAAAACCCAGACTTCTTGAAGTTTAAATTGAAGAAGTTCTTCCTGCATAGCTTTAACCCAGCTTTCTTTAGTCAAAGCTTGAGCAATGTTCTTGGGTTCCTCTTGAGAGATAAAACAAGTAAATAGGCAGGTTTGATGGTCCTTATGATTCAGCATGTTTTGTTTGTAGACAAAGCTAAGTAAAGCATTATGAGGTTGTGTGAAACTCTTAGCTTTGTGTCTTGTCATAACTCCAGAAGTAGATGGACCAATGATTTGATCAGTAGGATGATTTTTATGAATCCTTAAGATTGGAGACTGTGGAACTCCATATGCATCATCCAAGTTAGTTAAATCAACAGCTTCATTTGAATCTGAGAAAATACCTTCATCTTCAAGCTCATCATCAGTTTCCTCTAATCCAGGCATGGTAGGATCATCCAAATCATCTAAAGTACTATCAACAGGTGCAGCAGTACTTTGATCGAAAGTACTGTCCAAAGTACTGTGAGAGTACTCTGTAGTCTTGTTCTTCTTCTTTGCCTCTTCATAAGTTCTCCTTTGTTCATCAGTGTAAGAGTGTGCTAATACATCTTGAAGAAGCATCTGATTAAGTTCCTCTTGAATAGATTGATCCTCAGCAGATAATGAGGATTGAGGTGCAACAGTACGTTGTTTTGGAGAATCAGTACTTTGCTTGGGAACATCAGTACTTTGTTTTGGACTTACAGGATCTTCCTCAGGAACAGCATCAGGTCTAATATGGACTCCATGAACAACATATTGTAAATCTTCTCCATTGTGCACAGGTTGATTTTCTTCTCTAACAGGTACATAATTCATTGAAGGAGTTAAAACCTCAAGATCAAACATCCAATCAGGACCTTTACCTTTCTCATTGTCTTGATCTTCTAAAAACTCAACATGAAGACAATCTTGAATCTTCTTAGTAACTCTGTTGTAGACTCTAAATCCTTTACTGTTAGTGCAATAACTCAATAAGTATCCTTCTTCAGACTTGCCATCAAACTTCCCCAGATTATCAATAGTGTTTAAAATAGTGAGAGGGCATCCAAAAGGCTTCATAAAATGAATGTTGGGTTTATTGCCCATCAGCAATTCATAGGGTGTCTTCATCTGTGGTTTGGTGACAGAGACTCTGTTAAGTACATAGCATGCAGTACTTACAGCTTCTGCCCAAAATTGAATAGGTAGATGGGAATCTGCTAGCATTGTCCTTGCTGCTTCAATCAAAGTCCTATTCTTCCTCTCTGCAACACCATTTTGCTGTGGTGTTCTTGCAATACTAAACTCCCTCTTTATGCCTTTGTTGGCACAAAATTCATCCATAAGCTTGTTCTTGAATTCAGTCCCATTATCACATCTAATACCTCTAACCTTGAGTCTTAATTGGTTTTCAAGTGCTATAAGCAGTGTCTGAATAGCATCAGAAGTATCATCCTTAAAACCCAAAAAGAAAACCCAAAAAGAAAACCCAACTGAATCTACTGCAATCATCTGTAACAACCAAACAGTACTTTTTCTTATATAAACTTGCCACAGAGACAGGTCCAAATAAATCCATATGTAACAACTCCAGTGGTTCTCTAATAGTTCTTTCCTCTAGCTTCTTGCAGGAAGCTTTGTGTTGTTTACCCTTCTTGCATGCCAAGCATGATTGACCATTCTTGTAAGTCTTTGAAGGTAAACCTCTAACTAGATTGCCTTTGACCAGTTTGTTGATATTCTTGAAATTAACATGGCCCAATCTTCTATGCCATTGATGTGCTTCTTCAGATGTTGCTTTAGCCACCAAACATGTGGCTCTTCCAAAAGAATGTAGACTCTTCATGTCTAAACTATACACATCATTTGTCCTTGGTACTCTAAGTACTACTAAGTCATCATCAACAGGCATAAAATCAGAGGAAAGGATGAGACATTCTATGTCAGTGAATAACACACGATGCTTTTTATCACAAATTTGAGAGACCGATAACAAGTTGAACTTAAGCTCCTTCACATATCTAACATTCTCAAAGTCGATAAGCCCTGCTTTGATAGTTCCTTTTCCAGTAATCTTTCCTTCATTGGGATCATTCCCAAATGCAACTCTTCCTCCACTAATATTTCTAAAATCAGACAAGATCTCTTTGTCTCCTGTCATGCTTCCAGAGTAACCACTATCCACAATTAGATGATCTTTAAGCTCCTCTTCTGGGTTGCCCTGCACACAAAGAAAAGAGTTAGTGATTTTTAGGAACCCAAGCCATTACTGACTTGTGTTCCCCTTGTGGAGTTACAAACTCAAATTCTTTGAGTATGTAATTCCCACTATCTTTCAAATGATGATCCAGAATTATCTTTTGATCTTTAGCATGTGGATTTTCAAAACTTTCTGATTTTTCAACATAAATCTCTTTTACATGATTATTAGCTTTTTCTTGTGTCACAAAAACATCAGATTCACTTTTTGTTGAAAGTACCGTGTGTCTCTCAGCAATACCTTCCCTCTTAACCTATTCTGATTTAACACGTGGTTCTTGTGATTTAGATCCCCTATGTGAATTGTAATACCTTCTAAGTTGATAGTGAGATCTCCTAAGATTCCTATTCCAAGTAGTGTGATCAGTACCTTGTTTCTGAGCAGTACTTTGGAAAGTACTGTGAGATACTGAAGGTTTTGAAAAAGGTCTTCTCTAATGTGGGTATCTTTGATCTGGTGTGAAGTTTCTGTGATTAATCCAATTTGAATTATTCCAAACTGGTTTGTGTTCTCTAGGTTTGTGGTTGACAGATCTGTTCTTTGGAAATTTGCTAAGGTATTCTGAGTGTCGATCACAATCTTTGATTAAGCGATTAGGACTATAACACACAAAACACAATTTTTGACCCATATGTCCAAAGTGATTTCTTCTATGTCTATGCCCAAAATTATTTTGCCTTCTTGGTGAATGATAAAACCTGTTTTGACCAAAGTTATCCCAAAAAGGTTTAGCAGTACTATTTTGAAAAGGTTTTGCAGAAGGTACTGCTTGTTGAGCAGTACTTTGATTTAAAGGTACTGCTGGATTTTGAACATTATTTTCAACAGCTTCTTTGGGTTTTTCAGACCTAGATTGAGAAACAAGCTTCTTCCTAAACTCCAGACTATCTACTCCAAAACGAGAAACATCAGGCCTAGAGGGTTGATGACTAATGGGATGTGGGACAACATTATATCCCTTGTCTTTCTTATACTCAGGAGGTGGTTCACTTATTGAGCCCTCATTACTAGATGTATCTACATAGTTAATGAGTTCATCATCACTAGTGGTTATGTCCTCAAAATTACCTACATCCTGATCACTAGGTTGTTTTTCTTCTATGTTATCAAAGTTCATACCAAAACCTAATCCAGTTCTAATGTATGCTCTTCTTTGTTTTTCAACATAAGTAACATGGGACAGACCAGATTCATTCCAGGCAGCAAACTTTTCTAACAGATCATCTCTCTCCTTAGTTAATTTCTCAATTTCAGCAATTTTACAGTTTAGTTTCCATTCACTAAGTTTTAACTGGTAATCCTGTTGTTCATACTTTTCAGTCCAAGCCACTTCATTACTTTCATGTGCTAAAATTTTAGCTTCCATAGATTCTAAGGTTATTTGGTAACCAGCTACCTCAGACCTTGCCTTAACACAATTATCTCTTTCGTAAACATAAGCATTAAGTACCTTTTGATAAAAATCATGACACTTAGAACATACCTCTGTGATAGGAGTTGATGCAGCTTCAGTCGACATCTTTAGTGTTCGCTGTGAAATCGGTTTTCTTCTTAGTCAGAGTTTCCACACAAGCTCTGATACCACTTGTTGGATCGATATACTTTAATCAAACTAACTTAACTAGCTTGTTAAGGTTTAACAACCTCGAATAAATCCTAAGTTATTAACAAAGAAACACTGAACACTCTTTATTAAGTACGCGGAATTTACTTAACAAAGCTAAGAAGAATTACTTTTATTATAAACTCTAAATCTGCTTATAATGCAGATACACTAAAACAACTCTAATATTATCGAACTTCTCTCTAAAACACTAAATAACTTGTGAATTCGTAAACTCTAAAACTCATAGACTCGTACCTCTAATGCCAATCTAGGAGTCCTGCCAATCTAGGAGTCCTTTTATAGGCTCAAGGATATCCTAGTCGGTTTACAATTTGTATCCTTGTACGACAAGTAATCTAAACATAGAATTACAATACTTTCCATAAACGAATATAACAGTTCTTTGTTCTTGCAGTACTTTGACTTCGTAGTGCAGTACTTTGACTTTGTCTTTAGCAGTACTTTGACTCTTTGACTATCTCCAGTACTTTGCAACTTACAGTACTTTCATATCTTCAGTACTTTCATGTCTTCAGCACTTTCATATCCCAACAATCCTCCCCTAACTTGAATTCTACTTGCTTGACTTCAAGTTCCTTTGTGAATATATCTTTAACAGCTTCATCTTTAAAAACGGATTGTTTCTTAGTCTTTAGATTATATCTCTGTAGTTTCTGTGCTTGTCAAAGTATCTCTTAGAATTGTTCTTTCTTAGCAACATCCAGCAAGCTCCATCTTTTCAGCAACACAGCAACATATGACAATTTTGTACATTAACTCAGTTTAAGTTGCATACTATTCTCATCACTTCCAGGTGTGTTAACTCCTGTGAGAGATGAATCATTGAAAACTTAATGGATTTAGATCTCTTTACCAAAGCCATTATCTCTGGAGTAGCCAAATGTTTTGGTGTGTAAGACCATGGTACATTGATAACCATATGATTTTTAGCAAATCATCAGCTATCAACATATTTGATTTGTCTTTACCAAAAGTTGTACCCTTCTGGACTAGTTAGTTCTTCTATCTAATGGTGAACTAATTACCAAAAATGGTTTTTCCACAGCCTTTACCACAAGCCATTTTCTTGTGGGCTAGCCTACTCTTTACATTACTGATATGGTGAGTTGATTACCATCCAACTTATTAGCAAGTTGTCAACTAAAAACGGATTTGATATATCTTTACCAGAGCCGTTTGCTCATGGATTAGTCAATCCTTTTGTAACCATGGTGGATTGATGACCTATTGTTACCATCTCAAAATCCATTTATTTCACTTAACCTTTATTTCAAAATTTTGTTACTTAGCAAAAGATTTTATTCAAAAATCACTTAACTGGTTTAAAAAGCTGCAAGCAGTACTTTGATTAAAGTACTGTTTGATCAGCAGTACTTTGAATAAAGTACTGATTTATCAAAAATAATTTATTCAATTAAGTTTCATACCAGTTTATTCATCATCTTCAGCAATGGTAGTCCAGTTGATAAACAAATTGATAACCATGTAAGCAGTTTCATTATCCTCTTCTACTTCCATTCCATGCTCTAGCATTCTTCTCATGAGCTCAACTGTGAGAGGGTATCTTCTTTCTGCAAACATGTGTATCATTGTTCCATTTTCCAGCTCTAAAACATGAACTCCAGACTCTTCAAAGAATCTCCAGCAAACAATTTCCCAGCTCTCTTGATTCTTCCAAATATCATCAGTGCTCTCTTCTTCAGTTTCCTATGCAGTTATGAGATCACCATGTAAAACTAAACCAATCCCTTCTAATGGATTATGTTCAAAGTAAGCTTTTACCACATGATATAAATAGAATAAGTCTAATCTATCTATAATGTGCAGTAAGTCCCATAGCCTATTGAAAACTTTGAAGCTTTCATCTTCTTTATGAAAAATCATATAATCTCCATCTTTGGATTTCACAACTTCAAAAGCACTAATCTGTGATATGTTCATCTTCATGTCATCATCTTCTTTTGAATAATCAAAATCTACCACTCTGAGATAATTTCTTAATGCATCCTTAGTTTCAGATCTTAATTCAACTTTTTCTTTCTTTGAGAACTGAACATCTGTAACTTTAGTTTTCCTTTTTCTTTTTAAGCTCTTCTTTCTTTCATCTTCAGTCCAAGTAGCTTCTTCTCTAAAATATTTAATGCCTGCAACATTCTTCTTATAAGCCACTTTTTCAGCATCATATAATCTTTTCATATCAACATAGTTCAGCTTCTGCAATCCTGTATATCCTCTGCTTTTCAAATATGCCATCATTGCATTCCTTTCTTTAGCTAAATTAGGTCTTCTTGACATATATCTAACAGGAGTAGGTGACTGTAATGGTTCAGCAGCTTCAGCATTCAATTCCTCATGCAACTTCTTAGCTGCTTCTCTACTCTTAGCTTCTTGAGCTTCCTGAGCTTCTTTATCTTTAGCATTTAACTCTTCTTGAACCTTTCTAGCTACAGCTTCATTCCTAGCAACTTCAATTGCTCTAAGTTCTGCTAAAGTTAGCTTTTTCTTCTTAGTTTCTACTAGAACACCCTTTCCTTTATCCTTAGGATCAATTGCAGGTTGAGAAGTTCTTTGTTGTTCTTCTTCTTGTACTTCTCGAATAGTAACTCCACCTCTTGGTTGTGATAAATCTCCAAAAATTGTAGCAATGAACTCATCATCACTTGCAGAATGAATAGGTTTGAGAATAGCCTCCTCTTCTTGTATAACTGTTGTAGAAGGACCAGCTTCCTCTTCAAAATCTAACACTCTTGGTGTTATTACCTCTTGTCTAGAAGTATCTTGAAAAGCAGTACTTTGTTGTTCAGTACCTTGATCATCAGTACCTTGAACTTGAACTTGTTCCTCTTGTTCCTCAGTATCTTGAATGATCTTTTCTTCAGTACCTTCAGATTCTTTCTTCTTCTTAACATCTTCTTTCAAATTTTCTTTTTCTAAATTCTTCCCCAATTGGACAGAAGATGGTTGATGAACCTTTTGGCGTTTGTGTTTCCTAGACAGCCTTTGCTCCTTTTTCTTGGTTTTGACCCAGATACAAAATTCTTGAACTAATGGCCACACAAAAGTCTTTAGCCTTCTAAACTTCAGTTTTAATTTCTTTATCTGTTTGGCTTGAACCTCAGTAGTCTTTTTCAACTTAACCAACTCCCTTGTCAAAACATAGTTATCCAATGTGATTTCATCAAGAGGTATGGTATGTGAAACCTCTCCTTGAATAGGTGAATGATCCTTTGAATGAGAAGCAGGAACAGATCCTCGTGGAGATGGAGAAGGAGAAGCTACAACATCTTCTTGAAGTTTAGTACTTGGAGAAGCAGAACCTTGTAGAGATGCAGTACCTTCTTGTGATGCAGCTTGTGGAGAAGCAGTACTTGCAGATGCAGTACCTTCAGTAGCTTCATCAGCTTCAGAATCAGCTCTAACAGCCTGAACAACTTCCATCATAGAAGTAGTTAAGGGAGTATCCCTTCCAGTGAACTTATCACTCTTCCTAGCCATGAAGGTGAAAAGTTTCGATTGTTGAACAATAACAGGCAACAAATCTGTAGGTTTTGGCACATCAGCAAGTTGCTTGTTTAAGAAAACTTGTATAAACCTTGGGTACATTAGCCAAGTAGATCCATGTGAGATATGAGAGAGCATCCCATCCAGTATTAGCCTTGAGAAGTTAAAAACTCGATCCGTAGCTAACCCAACCATAGCAGATGCTATATTTGACCCGAACTGCTCCCAAGAAGTACTCTTAGCACTTATGCAATGTAGCAACACATGAACAAAAAATTTCCAATGAGGAAAAAATAATTGTTTCCTAAACGTTTGTTCAGTCAAAGATCCTTCATAGCCAATATGTCCAAAAGTATCCCATATCAATTGCTTATCAAACCTTATAGCCCCATCTTCATCATTGAACAATAAATCTTCTCGGATGGAGGCTTCAGTAATCTTAACAGTTCTTCTAGCAACTGTTGATCGAATATAATATTCATCATTCTCCATGTTATCATTAGCATTAGCACAAAATTCTTGAATCCAGTGCTCAATTATATCCGGTGAGATAATCAATAATATCATGAAACGCCTCATTATCTTCAGTCTTGTCTAAGTTTGCTACCATATTGTGCTTTGAAACAGTAAGTCGATTAGCCATTGGTAATTTTGTAAGCACAATGAGAATTGAAGTCGAATAAGAATGAGAGAAATATGGAAACGATGCTAAGGTATTTAATATGAGAGGGAAAATCGAAAAGTAGTTATTTATAGGTGAGATTTTTAAAAAATCACTGCCCAAAATAAAAACAACCGTTAGCATTAATTACCCCTCAATATAACCGTTGGAACATTACTTTAATACGACAAACAGTACTTTCCACGTATGCAGTACTTTCCCAAAGCAGTACTTTCCAAGCAGTACTTTCAGGAAAAACAGTACTTTGCCAAATTCTTCTGTATATGCTAAGTATACACAAATATCCTCCCCTCAAGCAATACACAGGACTATACTAACACCTTATAGTCCTCCCCTCAAATATAAGTCAGTAGTTAATCATGCCAATACTCACCACCAAGTGATTGAATCTTGAAACATCAAAGCCTTTGGTGAGTAAATCAGCTACATTATCATCTGTGTGAACCTTAACCACATTAATGAGCCTATGCTCATAGCAATCTCTGATAAAGTGATGCCTAATCTGAATATGCTTGGTCTTGGAATGATAAACAGGATTCTTCACAATACAAATGGTACTCTCATTATCAATGTTGATAGGAGTATTTTTGAAATTGAACCCATAGTCCAAGAGTTGATTCTGCATCCATAAAACTTGTCCACAACAGCTTGCAGCAACTACATATTCAGCTTTAGTAGATGATGTTACTGCAATTGTCTGCTTCTGTACTTTGGATCAACTCTAATATACGCATCTGATCTTATTCACACATCTACTCTATGAGAGTACTCTGCAGTCATTGTCCAAAGTACTGTGAGAGTACTCTGTGAGAGTACTCTGCAGTCTTATTCACGCATCTACTCTGTAGTACTTTGATCAGATGCGTGTATTAGAGTTTATTAACAAAGTTCTTCGTCATCATCTCTACCACTAAACACTAACCTAGGCGTTTACATGAACATACGCCTAGGAACTAACTAACTAACTAACCATCACCCTAGGCATTCTCCCCTAACGCCTGTACACACACACACACCTTTGGTGTTCACATCTTGACACACATAAATCTAATTCCCTGTATCTCTTTATATAATAGAGATACTAGGGTTACAATTGACTACTAGGGACTAAATAATAAATACTATTTTAACAAATACGTCCCTTGTCTTCAATAGTCTTCATAAGTCTTACATCTTTCATATTTTGTCATAATCAACTCAAATATAATTCCCAACAATCTTCCCCTAGTTGATAATGACAAAACCAAATAAGCACGAACTTCCTCTGAAGTTAAGATGTCATGAAAGATAAGAACTTCCCCTTAAACATGCAATATCACCAAGGATCTTCAAGTTGCAAATCTTCTATGTAATTCCTTCTTCCCCTTTTTGTCATAATCCACTAGGAGACGCTAAGTAGAAGCAACTTTGATCTTCAAAACCACGAACCAATATCATACGACTAATCCATCTTTCCAATGCCTCAAGATACCCTCCATGAAGTTTTCCGCAACTAAAAATGAAATTAAGGAAAAAGAAATTTGAACCAATAGTACAAATACTAACAAGTAGTAGTGTAAAACCCTAAAAATCTAAAACGCGTGAAAAGACTATTTTGCCCCTTTAAATTAAAACTTTTAAAATACGTAGAATATGTCAATGCTCATTAAATAAAATTCCAATCTAACTTGTAAATGATTAACCAACGTAATATACGAGATCAATTTACGTTTGCGTCTAAAGATTTAAACCACACGTTTATATATATTGTAACGGGCCGAAAATCTCATAAATTACAAGACATAATACTACAACTTAATAAAGGCCCAACCAAGCTTGAGTTTTAGCCCAATTCCCCCCCCCCCTTGTCTCGTCCAAAAGGAAAGAAAGAAAAAAAAAAGACCGGTGTATTTTTTTTTACGCTCCATATGTTTTTGCACACACAACAAACCCTAGTTTTCCCTCCCACCCAAAAGTGACGGCAACTTCATTCTTCCCTATGCCATTCGAAAATCACACCAAGAAGGGAGTTTCCAAGGAGGTTTTGATCATGTGGTGTCGATACAAAGATTAGTTGAAGGAGACGCGACGTTATATCTTTGTGTTCATTCATTCGTTTGCTTTCCTTTCATCGGCTTTAAGGTACAGATATTCTGACCTTTTTAGTAAAGGTTTTCTCATGATCTCCTTCCTTTGTCATATCTCTTATGATTATTAGGATTTCCTATGCCATTGCTATGATTCCCTTTTGTTTATGTGAATCTCTGTTTGACTGAACCTCTGTATGTTGAATCTTGCTGTATCTGATTTGAACTTAAGATTATGAACTTCGGATTATGAACATTTGATTATGAACTTCTGATTATGAATGTATGATATATGACTGTGATATGAACCTTTGACTTCTGAACATTTGATATGAACCCTTTCTGATTTGTTTGATCCGTTGTTTATCTGAAACATCTGTTTAGTGAACCATGAAATATCTGATTTGGACTTTATTATATGAAACTTCTGATATATATATATATATATATATATATATATATATATATATATATATGTTGACCTTATGATGAATTATGATCTGTGTCATTTGTGACAATCTGTTTGACCTAAGTTAGTTTGATTACCCGAGCCAATATTTCACTAGTCATAGGGGTTCCATGTCCGTGTCAGTGATGCACCGCTGACATGACTCTAGGGCAGTAGAGTGATGTTCTGCCACGTCCCTTTCTGTTATTTGTTTATTGATAGTATGGTCACTATCTGTCTGTAGGGTCGTATGGATGCATCCTAGATCTGATCTGTTATCTGATATGATTTGTCTGGTGAATGATGTCGTGTGCAATACGCGTCTTCACAAATTCCAGGAGCTAGCTACTCCATTTGTTATTGAGGTCTCCCCTCATATTATATAAGGTATTCCGAGGTCACCCCTCCGAATAAGAAAGTTACTTCTGATATGATATGTTTTGGGCTCGTGGTAGATAACTAAATATGTATCTGTTATTTCTGTGTTAGATATTCTGTTTATGATTCCGTATTTGTCAATGTTTCCATTTACATACTGAATTATTATATGTTTATTGAATGTGTTTATACTTTGACATGTTTATGTGACTACCGTTTGCCATGCTAGGATATGATTAATATGCTTAAATGTGATTCGCAATGTGTCATCTGATTATATGTTAGTTTACCATTATGTGACCTTGTTGATCTGTATGATGATTATGCTAGTGTATGATTGATTGTTCTGTAAGTTCATTATGTATAATTGTTCAGATAATTCGTGAACTTTGATTATCCGTTGGTGTTCGTATCTGCTTATGTTTGATCTGCCATGTTTAAATTCTGTCTATACTAAAGTTTGATCTGGGTGTTGGTTTAACTTATTATATCTGACTTGATAACTTGCTAATTTCTATGCTATGTCTTTTGTTTATTTAATTATAGTTTCCAAATTGTATTTTCTATTTGTATGTGTGACTGCCATGACTTGACTGCTATTGTTTCCACTGTTACGATACGGAGTAAGTTATTAAATGTAGTTATTTGACCTGGGTGAATGCCATGCTTTCCTTCTTGTTAATTGTTTCTGCTAGTTTTGATATTTCGTTTGGCTTATATGTACTCGAATTTCCTGATTTATTAAATGCCTGGTTATTTTGATGTGCTTGGGTTTGTGTCATCAATATGCTATGTGTTGTCCTTCTCTGTTATATGTTCTTCCGGATTTCTGTATATTTGTGTTTCTGCAGAATCCTCATTGATTCATTACTCTTATTCCGCTGTAACTTCGTTATTCATATCTTTGTTTCATTTCGCATTTCTGTTTTGTTTAGTTTTCGTATTGTTATATCTGTTCATTGGGCTTTGTAAGCTCAGCCGCATTTTCTTTTCCTGCGGCAGGTATTAGGCATTCAAGATGAGCTTATGGGATAGCTGATCTGGGTTGAGAGTAGAGCTGAGAGCAAGATTTGAATATAGGGATCTTAGATTTATTTTGATTATTAAGATATTTATGTTTTCTTTTGTAAGTTTTGTAAAGGCTTCCGCTTTTGTATAGTATTTAAAGTTCCGATATGAAACCGTATTGTGATATCTTTACCCTTGTCGGGTTGGGGTGTTACAATTTATGGTATCAGAGCTCTAGGTTTTAGGACCCTTAGAGCTTAGGCTATGACCTGTGAGGATTGGGTAGACATTAGGTTTCCGTCTGTTCAGATATCTTTCGATTCCTTTTGATGATCGTTCAGATTTGACTTCGATATTCTTTTGTCTTCACTAAATTGGCCCTCCTCTTTTCGCATCGAATTTTGTTATTTTGTTTTCGCTCATCCGTTTGTCGATCGTTAGATAGAGACTACCCGTGGAGCCGAAGAAGATGGTGCCGACATTGCGTTGCTGCAACAGTTCCTGTGCTGGAAAGGTTCGTGAAGCAGAAGCCACACCCGACTGTCGTGCTGCTGGAGACATCAGGATGCTGCTGGAGGAAGCTGGACGAATCAACCAAAGACGCAACGATGAAGACATGATTCAACAGATGGCTGGGAAGGTTCATCTACTTCATATGATTTGGGCGCGACGTGTGTTACTCTGATTCGTTTGTCACGTGTTTTGAGGCGGATTGATATCTTGCTACGTGATTTTGATCGGCATTACTTTTCTTTGATTCGTTCAGAACTCGGTGTGAATCATGAAGTTTTATCATTTAGCATTCTGGTATATCTCAGCTTTTCTTTTTGGACCAACGGTAATGAGTCATGAGGAACCGTTTTATGCTAGTTAGTGGCCTCCTTCCATTATGGAATGGTAAGTTGATTTGATGCATTATATGCTGCTTGTATGTGAATCTGGTCTGTTATAGTATGTTAATTGCTATCCGTATGTTATCTGTATGTGATATGTTTTGTTGAAATACTGGTTATGTGGTTTGCCATGACCCGGGACAGAATATTGTGACAATAAGAACTTGTTATGTGATGCAAGTATTATGACGCCTGATCAATGTGATAATACCGAGATCATATAATTTGAACTTATTGAAATCATATGACGTCTGGGGAAATGCCTGTGGTTGATACGTGAATGGACTTTGACTTATATCTGTTATTTGTCACTCCTCATGTTCGATTGGAATTTTGTACCTCTTTGCGAGATTCTCACTGACAACTGGTATGTGTAAGTTTTGTACGCTTGGAATCCGAAATCGTTATGATCTGTGTGAACCTATAGATTGCTATGTCTCCACTAAGCTTGTACGTCTCCATGTACTTCTGCGATTAGTAAGACCGTTAGGATTCGTTCTGTCTATGCATATGGTTGTTCTCATCATTATATATCTGAATAAGTTAGAGGGTGTCGTTTGATTTTCTGCATCTCATCTGTTATCTGCCATTACTTTGATAAGTATATAATTATCTGTTATAAGTATTTGACTATTGATTTGATTTCTGAAAAGTATGAGTTTGAATATTCTGATAAGAATCCGTTCGTTCTGAGATAAGTTTCGCGTTCGCTATATTCCTCGAAATTCTGAAATCCGATTCGTTTTCCGTTCTGTTCCGTCTTGTTCAATTTCGAGGACGAAATTTTTCTTTTAGAGGGGAAGAGTTGTAAAACCCTAAAAATCTAAAACGCGTGAAAAGACTATTTTGCCCCTTTAAATTAAAACTTTTAAAATACGTAGAATATGTCAATGCTCATTAAATAAAATTCCAATCTAACTTGTAAATGATTAACCAACGTAATATACGAGATCAATTTACGTTTGCGTCTAAAGATTTAAACCACACGTTTATATATATTGTAACGGGCCGAAAATCTCATAAATTACAAGACATAATACTACAACTTAATAAAGGCCCAACCAAGCTTGAGGTTTTAGCCCAATTCCCCCCCCCCCCCCCCCCCTTGTCTCGTCCAAAAGGAAAGAAAGAAAAAAAAAAGGACCGGTGTATTTTTTTTACGCTCCATATGTTTTTGCACACACAACAAACCCTAGTTTTCCCTCCCACCCAAAAGTGACAGCAACTTCATTCTTCCCTATGCCATTCAAAAATCACACCAAGAAGGGAGTTTCCAAGGAGGTTTTGATCATGTGGTGTCGATACAAAGATTCGTTGAAGGAAACGCGACGTTATATCTTTGTGTTCATTCATTCGTTTGCTTTCCTTTCATCGGCTTTAAGGTACAGATATTCTGACCTTTTTAGTAAAGGTTTTCTCATGATCTCCTTCCTTTGTCATATCTCTTATGATTATTAGGATTTCCTATCCCATTGCTATGATTCCCTTTTGTTTATGTGAATCTCTGTTTGACTGAACCTCTGTATGTTGAATCTTGTTGTATCTGATTTGAACTTAAGATTATGAACTTCGGATTATGAACATTTGATTATGAACTTCTGATTATGAATGTATGATATATGACTGTGATATGAACCTTTGACTTCTGAACATTTGATATGAACCCTTTCTGATTTGTTTGATCCGTTGTTTATCTGAAACATCTGTTTAGTGAACCATGAAATATCTGATTTGGACTTTATTATATGAAACTTCTGATATATATATCTGTTGACCTTATGATGAATTATGATCTGTGTCATTTGTGACAATCTGTTTGACCTAAGTTAGTTTGATTACCCGAGCCAATATTTCACTAGTCATGGGGGTTCCATGTCCGTGTCAGTGATGCACCGCTGACATGACTCTAGGGCAGTAGAGTGATGTTCTGCCACGTCCCTTTCTGTTATCTATTTATTGATAGTATGGCCACTATCTGTCTGTTGGGGCGTATGGATGCATCCTAGATCTGATCTGTTATCTGATATGATTTGTCTGGTGAATGATGTCGTGTGCAATATGCGTCTTCACAAATTCCGGGAGCTAGCTACTCCATTTGTTATTGAGGTCTCCCCTAATATTATATAAGGTATTCCGAGGTCACCCCTCCGAATAAGAAAGTTACTTCTGATATGATATGTTCTGGGCTCGTGGTAGATAACTAAATATGTATCTGTTATTTCTGTGTTAGATATTCTGTTTATGATTCCGTATTTGTCAATGTTTCCATTTACGTACTGAATTATTATATGTTTATTGAATGTGTTTATACTTTGACATGTTTATGTGACTACCGTTTGCCATGCTAGGATATGATTAATATGCTTAAATGTGATTCGCAATGTGTCATCTGATTATATGTTAGTTTACCATTATGTGACCTTGTTGATCTGTATGATGATTATGCTAGTGTATGATTGATTGTTCTGTAAGTTTATTATTGTAACACCCCAACCCCACAAGGGTAGAAGTGTCACATTCTGGTGTCATATCAGAACATACAGATAAAATCCTTACAAACAAAAACCTTAAAAATGAAGTATCAAATCATATAAACAATCGACTGACAAGGAAGATTACAAAATCCAAATGTCTAAAATAAAAAATGAAATCTCAAAACAATAGCCCGGCAAGATAAATCCAAATAATAAGGTAACTAGGGTTGGTCCACTCAAATAATCCAACTCTCATCCCATCAAAGCCCATCTTCAAACCTAACACCTGCCGCAGGAAAAGAAATGCGGCTGAGCTTAAAAAGCCCAGTGAACAGATATAACAAAACGAAAGGTAAATAGAATCTGAAATGCAAAATGAACAAAGGAAACGGATAATAAAGTCACAGCGAAATGAGAACAATGAGTCAATGAGGATCCTGCAGAACACAATTATACAGATATCCAAAATGAACAGATAACAAGGAGAACGAAACAAAGCAAAGCATCGATGACATATAAACAAGCACATACAAACTAGACATACAAGAACTGAAACATAAGCAAACATAGCAGGCGTCGTATCCACACAACATATATATGGCATGCAATCAATTCAGGAACTCAGAAGACATACAAGTCAAACAGAATTATAAAAGCAAGCGAAAGCAATTGATTAGTAAGTGAGCATGGCAATCACACAGGTCAAAACCCTTAATTGAAAACATAACCAGTATCATAACAGCAGTCAAAACATGGCAGTCACACGTAACAAGTAGGAATACAGTATGAACACTATAATTAAATGAATTAAAGACATAGCAGGGCAACTAAACAAGTTAACAAGCTAGACGTCATAAGTTGAACCATCTACCAAATCAAACCGTAGCATAAACAGAAATGCAAACATGGCAGGTCAACAACAAGCAGATAAGGATACCACGGATAGTCATAGTCCACGAGATTAATCGAACGAGGTACAAAAGATAAACAGATCAACAATCGATTTCACACAAGCACGGTTACCAGACAAATCAAAGGATTACATAACAGTAAGATAACATATCATCAGATGACAACAGGTAAATCTTATATCGCATACATACATATCATACAGAGTAATCAGTAGTCGTATAAACATGAATATCATAATCAATCCAATGACATATAATAACCCGGTACGTGAATGGAACGATAGTCTGAAGTAACGGAATGAGAGTGAAACAGATCAAAGCAATGGAACATATATATCTTGGTAGTAGAGTGAGTCATATAAGGGTATTGGGTAAAGGACAGTCAATTCAGAATATGGTGCAGTGGGGAATCCAGAAGGTACAATATAGGTATATCAAAGTGTAAGGGTTGTCAGAAATCTATCCCGAGCCAACAAAACAAACCATATCAATAGTGGCAATAGCAGCCAAGTAACCAATAGTAACCATTGTATTCGGAGGGGTGACCTCGGAATACCAAACCAATATGAGGGGAGACCTCAGTAACCAGTGGAGTAGCTAGCTCCCAAAATGTGAGGGGGTGTATTGCACACACGCACCACATCATCAAAACAATATATCAATATCAATACAATACAATACAAATCTAGGATGCATCCATACGCCCCCTGCAAAACAATAGTGGCCATACAATATATCTGAAGCGCGCATAATCAATACAAAATGGGGACGGTGTGGAACATCACTCAACCACACTAAAGTCATGCCATTGGTGCATCAATGACACGGACATGGAACCCCTATGCCTAGTTAATGGCTCGGGTATCAATCTGAAGGGTCAGACAAAAGTTCAAAGTGTAGCGATATATAGGTCTTCATAAACAAAGGTGCAATATCAGTAGTTCACAATTCAGAGGTTCATAGCAATAATTCAATATCAAGGTCCAATATCAATGTTTCAATAACAAAGTTTCAATAGCACACATATAATAGCACAGGTCAATAGCAAAAGTTCAATAGCAAAGGGTTCAATAACGAAAGGATCAATAGCAATGGTTCAATATCAAAGGGGTCAGCAGTAAGCAAAGGTTCAATATCAGAGGATCAATAGCAATGAAAGCATAGCAATGAATATCATAAGCGAAACAAAGTCGAAGGACCAGAAAGTCATGAGAAACCCTTACTGAAAAGGGATAGAATATTTGTACCTCATTCGAAGCAAGAAAAATAGGAAAGTCAGGTCACACGATGAATCAATCCCGCCGTCCGGAACCTATGAATTAGATAACGCTTATTAAGATCAGATTCCTCATTTTAGACGGCTTTCCATTTTTAGCAGGTTATCACTTTTAGTAACTTTCCGTATTTAGAAAGTTTAGTCGATTATGACGCATTTAGAGACACATTAAGATAAATAGGTGTTTTATGTAATTTAAAGGTCATTTAAGCCGATTTACACAGGTTTAAGGTCTAATATGTAATTATCCTAAAGTGTAGGGTCTAATATGTAAATATAATATTTTTATCTCTTTTTACTCACTTAACCCTTCTAGTCATTATATTTGTAACTCAAGTCCTAAATCTCAATAATTATGCAAAACACAATAATCCTACGTATTTCGTACAAGTATACGTATAATAAGTATAAGTCTCCGTTTTTAACGTAGATTAGCATAAGGTTATAAGTGGCAATGTTTTCAAGTATTTTAGGTCGAGACCAATAAAACAATATGTGATAATATCAACGACACCTTAATTCCATCTTACGAATATCTTATACGTTATTTACCCTTCTTATCGTGTTAAATACAATATACATAAACCCGTACATGACCTTAACTTTAACGCGACAAAACTCTTAACTCAAAACAGATTCATACCCCTTTTAAAACCCTTCTAAACAGCCCTTAATGTTACTCCAACGATACACCTTAATACCAATTTATTTCACCATTTATAAGGCCCGTTTATACGCGTTTTAAGAACTCAAAACAAAGACATAATATGTGTTTTACTTATCATATCGTAGGATCAGTTTTATACATGTATAACGTCACATAATTAAGGTTAAGAAACTGATTGTTAAGTGTTTACATAACTCATTTTAATAGCCCTAGGTTCACCCTTCAATTAGTACGTTTTTAGGGTCCATAATATATGTTTTTAGAGCGTTAATCACACGACCAGTTTTAGCACACACGACCAGATTTTAGAGGCCCCTAAACGCAGGTTTATCAAGGTGTTTATGACGTCAAAACATAGGTTATTATCATGTTTTTATAGCCCTATTAATTCAGGTTTCAATCCCCTCGATATAACATGTATTAGACATAGTTTTGAGATTTAAAAAGTGCACGAAAGGGTATAAATTCCCAC
This sequence comes from Chrysanthemum seticuspe, assembly GCA_019973895.1. Lineage (NCBI taxonomy): Eukaryota > Viridiplantae > Streptophyta > Magnoliopsida > Asterales > Asteraceae > Chrysanthemum > Chrysanthemum seticuspe. Next base: position 315,010,957 of record BPTQ01000006.1, read on the forward strand.
GACCAGAACTGAAACGAAACAAGGACCAGTTTTATGTTTTAGTCGACAAGGTATAGGCTGAAACATGGCTTCCAATGTAGCCCTACTCTCAAGTTATAATTTTAGGTTTTACATACCTATCTAGCATGGCTTTTAAGAGACGAAAACAAAGTATACATGGCTGGAACCATGCGACCAGAATAAGAAACAAATGAGTATGGATGGTTACCTTGTGTAGCGTGAAAAGGGATGAGAAGACAAGACCAAATAACCAACAAAAGAGACTCTCTTGAGCCCTCAAACCCACGACAACCACAGCAGCTTATCACCCCACGATACAGCCAAGTGCAACTCCGTTTCAACGCGAAAACAACCTGCTTTTGTAAGCCTTTCGAACGACCTAGGACCAGAATTTTATGTCGACAAAAGAGAGGAGTGGAGAAGGGTTTCTTTATTTTCTGGAAGCCGTATATTATGAGGAGATATACTAGGGTTTGTTATGATATATTTAAGCTAGGAGGTTAGGTTTTAAAAGAGATAATATCACTTATTTTTGACAAATATATGGGACATTCAATTAGGCGTGTGAAGGCTTCTCTTGGCCGAATTTTGGTACAAAAATATACACTCAAATCCTTTTTTTTTTTCTTCTCAATATACATTAATACATTTACTTTATCTTGTAATTAATTTGGTGTATTTACCCTTTTTTAATTATGTTACATTTATTTGTAAGTTAAATGGGGGAATTAAAGTTCAATTGTTCAATATAGTTTTATTATCACGAGTATTTGTCGAGCTTGGTCATTTTACAGATTTATCGTTTTTAAGGGCATAATGGTCTTTTCATAGTTTAACGGTTTTAGGGTTTTACAACTCTTCCCCTCTAAAAGAAAATTTTCGTCCTCGAAAATTGAAGCCGCAGGGGTACACAAAGACAAAGACGTACGAATTTAAGGTAGACGTAGCAATCCATAGCTTCGCACAAATCATAACTATTTCGGTTCCAAAGCGCACAAAACATATACGTAACAGATGTCGGTGAGAATCTCGCCAAGAGGTACAGAATTCCAAACGAACATGAGGAGTAACAATTAACGGATATAGGTCATAGTCCATTCACGTACCTACCCCACGCATTTCCCAAGACGTCGTATGACTTCAATAAGTTCAAATTATATGATCTCGGTATTATCACGTTGATCAGGCGTTATAATACTTGCATCACATAACAAGTCCTTATTGTCATCATATTTTGCCTCGGGTCATGACAAACCACATAACCAATATCACCACAAAACATATAACACACAGGTAGCAAGCAACATACCAAAGCAGACCAGATACACACACATATAGCATAAACTACATCAAACAACTTACCATATCACAACGAAAGAAGGCCACCACCTTGTTCGAAACGGTTCCTCATGACTCATTACTGACGGTCCAAAAGAAAACTGAGATATGACCAAAATGCTAAACGATAAAACTTCACGATTTAAACCGAGTTCTGAACAAATCAAAGAAAAGCAATACCAATCAAAATCACTTAACAAAATATCAAACCGCCTCAAAACGCATGACAAACTAATCGGAGTAACATAAGTCGCGCCCAAATCATATGAAGTAGATGAACCTTCTCAGCCACCGGTTGACTCTTGTCTCTGTCTTTTGCGCCCTTGGTTGATCCGTCCAGCTTCCTCCAGCAGCATCCGGATGTCTTCAGCAGCACGGCAGTCGGGTGTGGTTTCTGCTTCAAGAACCTCTCCAGCTTAAGGACTGTTGCAGCACGCAGGGTCGGCATCATCATCTTCGGCTCCATGGGTAGTCTCCATCTAACGATCGACAAACGGATGTGCGAAGACAAAATAATAAAATTCGATGCGAAAAGAGGAAGGCCAAATCAGTGAAGACAAACGAATATAAAAGTCAAATTTGAACGACAACCAAACTAATCGGAGAAGATCAGAACATACGGAAGCCTAATGTCTACCCAAGTCCTCACAGGTCAATCCTAAGGTCAACAAGACGAAACCTTAGCTCTGATACCATAATTGTAACACCCCAACCCCACAAGGGTAGAAGTGTCACATTCTAGTGTCATATCAGAACATACAGATAAAATCCTTACAAACAAAAACCTTAAAAATGAAGTATCAAATCATATAAACAATCGACTGACAAGGAAGATTACAAAATCCAAATGTCTAAAATAAAAAATGAAATCTCAAAACAATAGCCCGGCAAGATAAATCCAAATAATAAGGTAACTAGGGTTGGTCCACTCAAATAATCCAACTCTCATCCCATCAAAGCCCATCTTCAAACCTAACACCTGCCGCAGGAAAAGAAATGCGGCTGAGCTTAAAAAGCCCAGTGAACAGATATAACAAAACGAAAGCTAAATAGAATCTGAAATGCAAAATGAACAAAGGAAACGGATAATAAAGTCACAGCGAAATGAGAACAATGAGTCAATGAGGATCCTGCAGAACACAATTATACAGATATCCAAAACGAACAGATAACAAGGAGAACGAAACAAAGCAAAGCATCGATGACATATAAACAAGCACATACAAACCAGACATACAAGAACTGAAACATAAGCAAACATAGCAGGCGTCGTATCCACACAACATATATATGGCATGCAATCAATTCAGGAACTCAGAAGACATACAAGTCAAACAGAATTATAAAAGCAAGCGAAAGCAATTGATTAGTAAGTGAGCATGGCAATCACACAGGTCAAAACCCTTAGTTGAAAACATAACCAGTATCATAACAGCAGTCAAAACATGGCAGTCACACGTAACAAGTAGGAATACAGTATGAACACTATAATTAAATGGATTAAAGACATAGCAGGGCAACTAAACAAGTTAACAAGCTAGACGTCATAAGTTGAACCATCTACCAAATCAAACCGTAGCATAAACAGAAATGCAAACATGGCAGGTCAACAACAAGCAGATAAGGATACCACGGATAGTCATAGTCCACGAGATTAATCGAACGAGGTACAAAAGATAAACAGATCAACAATCGATTTCACACAAGCACGGCTACCAGACAAATCAAAGGATTACATAACAGTAAGATAACATATCATCAGATGACAACAGGTAAATCTTATATCGCATACATACATATCATACAGAGTAATCAGTAGTCGTATAAACATGAATATCATAATCAATCCAATGACATATAATAACCCGGTACGTGAATGAAACGATAGTCTGAAGTAACGGAATGAGAGTGAAACAGATCAAAGCAATGGAACATATATATCTTGGTAGTAGGGTGAGTCATATAAGGGTATTGGGTAAAGGACAGTCAATTCAGAATATGGTGCAGTGGGGAATCCAGAAGGTACAATATAGGTATATCAAAGTGTAATGGTTGTCAAAAATCTATCCCGAGCCAACAAAACAAACCATATCAATAGTGGCAATAGCAGCCAAGTAACCAATAGTAACCATTGTATTCGGAGGGGTGACCTCGGAATACCAAACCAATATGAGGGGAGACCTCAGTAACCAGTGGAGTAGCTAGCTCCCAAAATGTGAGGGGGTGTATTGCACACACGCACCACATCACCAAAACAATATATCAATATCAATACAATACAATACAAATCTAGGATGCATCCATACGCCCCCTGCAAAACAATAGTGGCCATACAATATATCTGAAGCGCGCATAATCAATACAAAATGGGGACGGTGTGGAACATCACTCAACCACACTAAAGTCATGCCATTGGTGCATCAATGACACGGACATGGAACCCCCATGCCTAGTTAATGGCTCGGGTATCAATCTGAAGGGTCAGACAAAAGTTCAAAGTGTAGCGATATATAGGTCTTCATAAACAAAGGTGCAATATCAGTAGTTCACAATTCAGAGGTTCATAGCAATAATTCAATATCAAGGTCCAATATCAATGTTTCAATAACAAAGTTTCAATAGCACACATATAATAGCACAGGTCAATAGCAAAAGTTCAATAGCAAAGGGTTCAATAACGAAATGATCAATAGCAATGGTTCAATATCAAAGGGGTCAGCAGTAAGCAAAGGTTCAATATCAGAGGATCAATAGCAATGAAAGCATAGCAATGAATATCATAAGCGAAACAAAGTCGAAGGACCAGAAAGTCATGAGAAACCCCTACTGAAAAGGGATAGAATATCTGTACCTCATTCGAAGCAAGAAAAATAGGAAAGTCAGGTCACACGATGAATCAATCCCGCCGTCCGGAACCTATGAATTAGATAACGCTTATTAAGATCAGATTCCTCATTTTAGACGGCTTTCCATTTTTAGCAGGTTTTCACTTTTAGTAACTTTCCTTATTTAGCAGGTTTCCGTATTTAGAAAGTTTAGTCGATTATGACGCATTTAGAGACACATTAAGATAAATAGGTGCTTTATGTAAATTAAAGGTCATTTAAGCCGATTTACACAGGTTTAAGGTCTAATATGTAATTATCCTAAAGTGTAGGGTCTAATATGTAAATATAATATTTTTATCTCTTTTTACTCACTTAACCCTTCTAGTCATTATATTTGTAACTCAAGTCCTAAATCTCAATAATTATGCAAAACACAATAATCCTACGTATTTCGTACAAGTATACGTATAATAAGTATAAGTCTCCGTTTTTAACGTAGATTAGCATAAGGTTATAAGTGGCAATGTTTTCAAGTATTTTAGGTCGAGACCAATAAAACAATATGTGATAATATCAACGACACCTTAATTCCATCTTACGAATATCTTATACGTTATTTACCCTTCTTATCGTGTTAAATACAATATACATAAACCCGTACATGACCTTAACTTTAACGCGACAAAACTCTTAACTCAAAACAGATTCATACCCCTTTTAAAACCCTTCTAAACAACCCTTAATGTTACTCCAACGATACACCTTAATACCAATTTATTTCACCATTTATAAGGCCCGTTTATACGCGTTTTAAGGACTCAAAACAAAGACATAATATGTGTTTTACTTATCATATCGTAGGATCAGTTTTATACATGTATAACGTCACATAATTAAGGTTAAGAAACTGATTGTTAAGTGTTTACATAACTCATTTTAATAGCCCTAGGTTCACCCTTCAATTAGTACGTTTTTAGGGTCCATAATATATGTTTTTAGAGCGTTAATCACACGACCAGTTTTAGCACACACGACCAGATTTTAGAGGCCCCTAAACGCAGGTTTATCAAGGTGTTTATGACGTCAAAACATAGGTTATTATCATGTTTTTATAGCCCTATTAATTCAGGTTTCAATCCCCTCGATATAACATGTATTAGACATAGTTTTGAGATTTAAAAAGTGCACGAAAGGGTATAAATTCCCACGACCAGAACTGAAACGAAACAAGGACCAGTTTTATGTTTTAGTCAACAAGGTATAGGCTGAAACATGGCTTCCAATGTAGCCCTACTCTCAAGTTATAATTTTAGGTTTTACATACCTATCTAGCATGGGTTTTAAGAGACGAAAACAAAGTATACATGGCTGGAACCATGCGACCAGAATAAGAAACAAATGAGTATGGATGGTTACCTTGTGTAGCGTGAAAAGGGATGAGAAGACAAGACCAAATAACCAACAAAAGAGACTCTCTTGAGCCCTCAAACCCACGACAACCACAGCAGCTTATCACCCCACGATACAGCCAAGTGCAACTCCGTTTCAACGCGAAAACAACCTGCTTTTGTAAGCCTTTCGAACGACCTAGGACCAGAATTTTATGTCGACAAAAGAGAGGAGTGGAGAAGGGTTTCTTTATTTTCTGGAAGCCGTATATTATGAGGAGATATACTAGGGTTTGTTATGATATATTTAAGCTAGGAGGTTAGGTTTTAAAAGAGATAATATCACTTATTTTTGACAAATATATGGGACATTCAATTAGGCGTGTGAAGGCTTCTCTTGGCCGAATTTTGGTACAAAAATATACACTCAAATCTTTTTTTTTTTTTTCTTCTCAATATACATTAATACATTTACTTTATCTTGTAATTAATTTGGTGTATTTACCCTTTTTTAATTATGTTACATTTATTTGTAAGTTAAATGGGGGAATTAAAGTTCAATTGTTCAATATAGTTTTATTATCACGAGTATTTGTCGAGCTTGGTCATTTTACAGATTTATCGTTTTTAAGGGCATAATGGTCATTTCATAGTTTAACGGTTTTAGGGTTTTACAATTATGTATAATTGTTCAGATAATTCGTGAACTTTGATTATCCGTTGGTGTTCGTATCTGCTTATGTTTGATCGGCCATGTTTAAATTCTGTCTATACTAAAGTTTGATCTGGGTGTTGGTTTAACTTATTATATCTGACTTGATAACTTGCTAATTTCTATGCTATGTCTTTTGTTTATTTAATTATAGTTTTCAAATTGTATTTCCTATTTGTATGTGTGACTGCCATGACTTGACTGCTATTGTTTCCACTGTTACGATACGGAGTAAGTTATTAAATGTAGTTATTTGACCTGGGTGAATGCCATGCTTTCCTTCTTGTTAATTGTTTCTGCTAGTTTTGATATTTCGTTTGGCTTATATGTACTCGAATTTCCTGATTTATTAAATGCCTGGTTATTTTGATGTGCTTGGGTTTGTGTCATCAATATGCTATGTGTTGTCCTTCTCTGTTATATGTTCTTCCGGATTTCTGTATATTTGTGTTTCCGCAGAATCCTCATTGATTCATTACTCTCATTCCGCTGTGACTTCGTTATTCGTATCTTTGTTTCATTTCGCATTTCTGTTTTGTTTAGTTTTCGTATTGTTATATCTGTTCACTGGGCTTTGTAAGCTCAGCCGCATTTTCTTTTCCTGCGGCAGGTATTAGGCATTCAAGATGAGCTTATGGGATAGTTGATCTGGGTTGAGAGTAGAGCTGAGAGCAAGATTTGAATATAGGGATCTTAGATTTATTTTGATTATTAAGATATTTATGTTTTCTTTTGTAAGTTTTGTAAAGGCTTCCGCTTTTGTATAGTATTTAAAGTTCTGATATGAAACCGTATTGTGATATCTTTACCCTTGTCGGGTTGGGGTGTTACAAGTAGTAAAAACCTTCCCCTTGAATGATGCATGTAAATAACCATAAGAACTTGACGAATAACTAACCACCATGATCACAAATACGTTGTAGTTCCAACCATGAAGAACATAGTACCACCCAAAATACTAATAAAGATGACTATAATCGCATTTGAAACCAACTAGTAGTAACATGAAGAATAGTTCTAAGAGTAACCTGTAGAAACCATGTAAAAACGTTCATAGAATCTTCCCCTGAACATGACAACTACTTTTTATCAAACCTTCCAATACCAATCTCATGTGTGTGTATACTAGTAACCAAATCCGAAAACCAAATTGACCTTGAACAGTAAATAAATAAATCCCATGTTAAGTGCATGCATGAACCAGGTCCATATAGTGTGTCCACAAAACTTCAAAGGGCAACACATATTAAACTTGAATTTTCATCTCGTTAAACTCTTACTTAATTGAAACCAGATTACCACAGATAGTCCATAACGAGCCCATAATGAAGACTTCAAGCTTAGCCCAATCAACTCTAATACACGCATCTGATCTTATTCAAAGCACAACCATTACAAATCGTCTTCAGTTTAGGGTTTACTACACATTCCCTATTTCAGCTTGGGCCTTTGACGATCAATAAACCCTTTAACACAATCAACTGCCATCTCACACCAAACTCACTATAAAATAATCCTATTCCCCTGATTTGCAACCGACCCATGTGAACAAAATTATTTATTAGTATGTGAAATCAGAAACCACGCAAAACCCCTTTCAAGCAAGATACCATGCGATCAATCAGATATAAACCACTCATAAAATATATTGCATTACCATGCACCAACCATACCTGCTTGTCATATCATGCAAATAAAGTTTCAAACTCCTAATTCATGCACATGTAATACCACGAATCTCTATAACAATCTTCATTCAACATCAAACTTCCAGTACCCATGTCACATGATACTACTCTTAAACCATATGTGTGCTATCATGCAAAGAGAAATAATATGTGTGCTTCATTAAACCACTCTTCTTCTTTGTTTACTTCTGTCGTGGCATCAAGAACAAAGCATCAAGCTTCTTCGTGCAAACAATACTAACATCACAAGCAGTAATGGGCTTCGAAAGTAAGCAGTACTAACTCCAATAACTCTTCAATAACCCGTCATACAAACAAGAACGAGCAGTAGTACTTAGAAACCTCTAACAGTACCTTGAAACACAGCAGTACTTTCGTATGGTGGAGCAGTACTTTCGTAACTAATTAACAATACTTTCGTTGTCTAGCAGTACAATCGTCGTCCAAGCAGTACTTTCAAATTTACAGCAGTACTTTGAAAACACAACCTTAATCACCGACGTCCAAATAATCCAAGCTTCAATCAGTAGGTCCAATCCAAAAGTAAACATGCATATGTTTATACCTAGCAGCAGATTCTTAGTGATCTTGTAACAAGCAGTAATACCATAGCAGCAATATCGTTTGAAATACAACTTCACAACTGCTAGATTCGCATCGATCCATTCAACAACACATCTCTGTATTGTCGTACCCAACAGCCTCGTTAAATTTTCATGAGCTTTGTGTCAAAGAGCCTATCCTCATGACCAACAATAACCACCAAACTAATATCAGTACTTAACCAGCAAGACACCAAGAAAAGCAGCTAACTACGAGTCAAAGTAGTCGACAAGAACAAACCGATTCCCTAATTTAGCATGCAAAGTCTTACGTATTGAATATTAGAATCGATTAAACAATAAAAAAATCAGTAGCAAATGCTTGCTTGGATCCAAAACCACCGACCCACTATGGGAATTTAGCCAATCATAATTTGGTAAATCAGTGGCAAAGAAAATATACCATTGACCTTCGTACATTGCACATGCAAATCCATGAATCATATCTCTTCCACCGATCCATTATAATAAGTTTCTCGATCACTGAAATCTTTAAACATATCTGAAGCTTCTTAATAATGAATACTTTTGAGTATTCATCAAGTCTACACCATCGTTGAATTAATAACACACATGACAAGCTAGCCCCACATGAATGATTCCTTGAATGTTATACGTTATCAAAAAGATATCATCAACTCACTTCTAAATTAGTACAAGCCAATCATATAAGGATGATCAATGAATGAATAAATAATCATCAATTAATGATCATTGAATATGTAAAGAAAGAACGTGACAAACCATAACACAATAATCACTGTTATATGAATTTAATTTGTACGAGGTTATGGACCAAACCTTTCTTATGCAGCCAACTTCGACGCTGTGTATCTTTTTACTGAGAGCTTAGATCGAAGATCCCTTCGGTGAAAAGTTAGATGGGTATATAGAGAACGTGCACCCAAAATTTTGTCACGATCCGACGGTAAACGAAAAAGTTATGATCGTTTCAAAACAGTGCTGCAGAAACCTATACGAAAAATTCCAGATTCAAATTTTGTGATCTTTTTCTTCGAAAAACCTTGTAGATCCCTATATCAAGAGCTCCCCGCTCTGATACCAATTGATGGATCGATATACTTTAATCAAACTAACTTAACTAGCTTGTTAAGGTTTAACAACCTCGGATAAATCCTAAGTTATTAACAAAGAAACACTGAACACTCTTTATTAAGTACGCGGAATTTACTTAACAAAGCTAAGAAGAATTACTTTTATTATAAACTCTAAATCTGCTTATTATGCAGATACACTAAAACAACTCTAAGATTATCGAACTTCTCTCTAAAACACTAAATAACTTGTGAATTCGTAAACTCTAAAACTCATAGACTCGTACCTCTAATGGCAATCTAGGAGTCCTTTTATAGGCTCAAGGATATCCTAGTCGGTTTACAATATGTATCCTTGTACGACAAGTAATCTAAACATAGAATTACAATACTTTCCATAAACGAATATAACAGTTCTTTGTTCTTGCAGTACTTTGACTTCGTAGTGCAGTACTTTGACTTTGTCTTTAGCAGTACTTTGACTCTTTGACTATCTCCAGTACTTTGCAACTTACAGTACTTTCATATCTTCAGTACTTTCATGTCTTCAGCACTTTCATATCCCAACAGTAAATTTGCTAAAAATTAGGGATGCTTATTTGATATAATGGTAATTTGCTAAAAAATTGGTAAATTTACAAGATGGTAGTCCAGATTTTTAGCCACACAAAAAATATGGAACAGTTACAGATTTCTTTAGTAATCACTTTCTTGGTCAAGATTTTTGTAGCCACCTTTATTCCTTAATTTATGTTTTATAACATTTTCTGGTGATCTGTTAGTTTTTTTGTGAAAAACATCATTTTTTTTGTTGTATTAATTGCTTCTAAGTATTATCCTAACTTTTGAGTCTTTGGTTTGTAGGGGACTGCATCTGTGGTTCTTGCTGGTCTTGTTGCATCATGTTTTTTATGTGTGGGACTGTACTGGATGTTTTTTTATTTAATATGTGCATGTTTTTTCTGTGTGGGGCTGGAAAAAACATACGCAACAACTTTTGGATGCATTAATGTGGTTTGTAGTGATTTAATATGTGTATTGTTAAGTCTGAATTTGTTGGCTTTAGTGACTTGTACATCATGCTTAACCCCTTTGAAGTCTGAAAAGTCTGTTAGTTTTTTTGTGAAAAACATCATTTTTTTTGTTGTATTAATTGCTTCTAAGTATTATCCTAACTTTTGAGTCTTTGGTTTGTAGGGGACTGCATCTGTGGTTCTTGCTGGTCTTGTTGCATCACTGAAATTACTTGGCGGTAGCTTGGCTGATCATACGTTCTTGTTCCTTGATGCTGGGGAAGTGAGTCCCTTATCTTTATGCTCATTTTTTTTAAATCTATTTTAAGCTGGCAAACTGATCATTTGGATTTTGGACAACTGGATGCTCCAGTTTCACTGACATTCTATTCATGTTTATATTTCAGGCTGGAACTGGTATAGCAGAGCTTATAGCTCTTGAGATATCAACCAAGGTACTGTCGTTATGCTTAAGCAAAATTGTACAGTTATGTAACATGCTTTAGCAACTGCCAACTTTCTTATTGTTCTATTTACTGTTTATAGACAAACATTCCTATTGAAGAGACCCGTAAGAAGATATACCTTGTGGACTCTAAGGTGAGTACATTTGGATTAATACATTTTTCATGGTGCATGCTTATGTCCTTACATGATCACTGTGTATTACAAGCCACCAAAAATTTGCTTAGAACATGCTTTTTGCATCTTTTATTAAGAACTTTGCAATTTTTTTATTTATTTATTTATTTATTTATTTATTTTGCAAATATGACTTATAATCTATAACACGTTATTTACCAATTATATTGCAAGTCTGGTACAATACATGTCAAATAACAACTATTTCATTTGTCTTGCAGGCATTGAATCAAAGTTTCTACAATGCTGATCCTCTTATAAATTCAACTGGCATCACATTCCAATGTCATCAAAGAAACAACCAGGTTTGTAAGGTTTATTTGTGATGTTTTAAGTTGAAAGCACATAATTTTCAAACATAGGTTTTTTATTAATAGTCAAATCTAGATAACATGAAAGAAAAATCCAAAACATCTTGGACATGATTATAAAGACAACTAAGCATTTTTTCATTCTTATTCATCATCCTCATCCTCATCCATGAGGTCGCTCTCATCCAGGATGTTGTAAACACGGTGTCTATTTAACACTTGAATCGTGTTTTCCCTTTGTGCATTGATATCGGGCATGTTGGGTCCAACACCATTTGGCATTATATCTTCATCTGTGAGTCCGAGCCCAAATAGATCCTCTAGATGAAGACCATTACCAAGCTGCAAAGTAAAAAAAAGTTGTTAAATTTGAGTCTCAAGAATGTGATATTATACAAAGTAGCAATGTCTACCTCCTCATCCAAAACCATATCAACATCAGTGAACTCCTCATCCAAAATCATATCTGCATCAATGATATCCTCATCCGGAATCATATCCACATCAATGACTTCCTCCCAATTCCAATTTCGAATATTTTCTTCTCTTTGCCTTTGTCGAGTGTCTTGCCAAACCTGAAAATGTGAAAATTTATGATTTCTATAAAAACAAAAAGTGTCTAGTGTGATTCACTGGTTTGCATATGTATTTAAAATAAATTGTTTCATGAGGCAAACCATTATTGGTTCAACAATGTTTGGAATGACAGGGGCAACCGGAATGTTGAGTGGAAGCATGTCAAGCATTACATTGTTTGGGTTTCCTGCATTCATTTTTTTTCTTTTCTGAAAGAGCGGTATTTAAGTATACCAATAGCAACTAAATGGATGAAGTGATGACTGAATGTTGATTGAGGGGGTTTATATACTACAGCATATTGAGAAAATTAAGGTAATTGGATGTAAATCAGGAATCATGAGAATTGTAACTGTTATAATATGTTCCAGATTTTTTGTCTTAACAATATTGTGCTGATTTTTAGGTATTAATGGAGGGAAAATCATGCAGGGTTTTATGGAGGGAATCTGAATAATTGAAGCTGGAGAGAAATCATGAAGATACATGTAATCTGAAAACTATGTAGATCACCAGCAGCAACTTGAGTCAAATGTTTTTTATGTGTGGGACTGTACTGGATGTTTTTTTATTTAATATGTGCATGTTTTTTCTGTGTGGGGCTGGAAAAAACATACGCAACAACTTTTGGATGCATTAATGTGGTTTGTAGTGATTTAATATGTGTATTGTTAAGTCTGAATTTGTTGGCTTTAGTGACTTGTACATCATGCTTAACCCTTTGAAGTCTGAAAAGTCTGAAATATTTATTAAGAGAGTGAGTCATTCACTCTTTATAAGTAGTAGTGATAGGTAAATGACCACAACACAGAGAAAACCTAGCCAACTAAACATCAAATACATCTTGGTCTTTCTAAGTTCCCTTGTCAATTCTTCAATGGCAGTTTCATGCCTATTCCTAGCCCTTAACAATCCAGGTATAATTTGTACAGCACGATCACTGATGAGTGTCTAAATACTCATCATTTTTATACGGTTTAGAATGCCAAAAACATCTGAAAACACTCAGAAATGCATCAAAATGATGAAAATATCACAAATAAGTGTTTTATGTGTTTTAAATGCAAAAATATCAAAATCAGATGAAAAACATATCAAGTTTGCATAATTGGCAGTTTTAGTCCCCCCAAGTTTCAAAAGTTGTCAAAAATAGTCCCTGGTAAATCAAAATAAAGAAAAATGTCATTTAAGGTCCATGGGATTCAAAAGTTGTCAAAACAAATCCTTGAAATGTAAAATTGCAAAATTACAACTTTGGTCCCTCAAGTTTGAAAAATGTCAAAAATAGTCCTTGGATTTATAAAAATGGAATTTTATGCAATATTGGTCCTTGTACTATTAAAGTTTGTCAAATTTGGTCCTTGTGATAACTTTGGATTGTTGACAGGTTTGGTCCCTCAATTTGGCAGAATTACATCTTTAGTCCTTGTATTAAACAAACCAAATTGGACCCCTTGTAATATTAAGACCCCTGCCAATTATCCTTGACCCCCCATTTTTGAACCCCCTTCATATTAATATCCACTGGTCAAAATAAGTCAAACCCCGCCCAAAACCACAGTCACTGTACATCTCCTTCTCCAAGCCTGAATTCCAGAAACCAGAGCAGTTTTTCTTCCACTTGACATTTCCACCCTTTCCACCTGTCTTTCCACTTGTATACCCACTCCCCTCCACCTCCACAATCCCCCAAACTTCTTTAAATGCATAAACCTGCTCAAGACTTATTTGGCGCCAAAACTCCACTTGTACGAATATGATGAAATATGAAGATCCAATGGCTTAGATAAGGTGGGATATGTTCAGAGATGTCGACAAGCTCCAAAAAGATCTTTATATAGAAGCTAGAAGCAAGGTAGTAGGATATCAAGTGTAATTTAATTTTCCTTATGTCGTTTTAATTATTTCAAGCTTTCCAGTTTATGTTTAAAACTTTCAAGTACTTGTTAAGTGTTTTTGAGTATATGTAAACCTTTATCAATAATAAATTTCAAGTTTCCTTTTCATTTACAGTTTATGTAAAATCTCAAGTTCAAAAGAATCTCAAATTATGCAAGTGTTGTTATTAGTTGTTATTAAGGACTGAGTAAGATCATATAAGCTCCTATAAAGCTTATTAAAGCTTTTTGATTGGTGCTGAACTAGTCAAGTCTAATCACACAAGCTAGCCACTTGTGAATGGCTAACCGTAATAGACTTAAAACTGCTCAAAAACCAATACAATGAAGTCCAGGAGAATACAGTGGATTCCCGGGTCGTTAAGTCCCACGGAGGATGACTGGTGTTTAACACAATCAGATGTCGAATAACCACTAAGGATAGTGATCAGTAAGGATTTTGAGTTATTTATACCTAAAGAAAAGATTAATAAATTACAGCGACTTAAATGCAAATTAAAGGAAATTAAAAAGATTAACTATCTTAAATAAACGCTATCACTAATTTTAAACTGATGTTTTTGGTTTTATGTTTTTATAAAACTGAGTTTAAAAACTACGTGACGTACAAATAAAAACGTGAAACTTACACAATATTAATCCTAAAAATATGAAAATGATATTTTTACAAACCTAATGATATAAGAAAGTTTTAAGAAAAAGAAAATTATTTTTATAACTATTAAATTAATTATTATTAATTAAAAACTATTTTTAACTATTTAATAATTACCTAAATTACAAGAAAATAGGAAATAAATCTAGAAAAATAAAATTATGACTTGGAAAAATCTAAAATAACAAAAGAGAATTTTCAAAACTATTTTTGTATTTTTCTGATTATTTTTCTATTTTCTATGAATTTTAAACTATTAAAAACTAATTAAATTACTAAAAATTGCAAAATAAACTATGAAAAATCTGGAAAATTACTTTTTTTACTTTTTATATTTATCTAAACCTAATAAAAATGAAAAATTATTTTTTTGAACTTTTTCTGATTTAATTGTATTAAAAGCTATTTAAAATGGCCTAAAAACTGTTTTTAATTAAGAAAAATACCAAACTGTTATGGAAAAATGTGAAAAATTCAGGAAAACTCTAAAATGATATTATGAATCTAGGAAAAAGAGAAAAACATGGTGTTGTGTGGAGAAAATTGAAACTGCTATACTAGTGCTTATGAAATAAGCACTTGAATAAGCCAAATAATCACCACAAGCTACCAACTTAACACAGAAGCTATGAAATGCTAAAAGTACTAAAATGAAGCAAGAAACAATAAGCCTTAACCTCTGGACAGCCAACTGCAAAGATTTGACTTATTTGAGCTTATTGCTTAAAACAGTGTGAGGGTGCCACTTTTGAGCTCAAGCATGAGCAACACAATAAGCTGGAAAGGAAAACAAAAAATTGGAACTTGTTCTAGACCTGGCTAACTACTATCAAACCAAAAATGAGACCTGGAAAAGCTCTGTGGAGCTCTGGACAACCCTAGCAATAAGCTAAGAAAATCTCAGCTCTGACTGAGTGTTTGGAGCAGGGCAGATAAGCCCTGCTTGATGAGCCTGTTTGAGGCTTTTAGAAATTTAATAAAAATCTGAAAAAACGACCATAAGAAAATAGACCTGATGAACTTTAAAACCCCTAAGTTTCACTTGATATCACCCAAGAATGAATCTGTGAAAAATCCCTCTAGTTGGGTGAAAACAGGTATTTACAAGTTTTGACTTTTTGACACAAAATGAAAAGTTGACTAAACTGAACTTGGATCTTGATTTGTTAACTGATATTGATGTAATATGGTTAAATGAAACTAGTACAAGCTATGCTACTGATTTCTTAACACCAATAAAGATTTTGCTTTCAATAAATCTCAACAGTTAAGATCTTTTGACAGATTTAATGTGAGTTTGACTTATGAGCCTATGCAGAGACAAACAACTGACTCAATTGAGTTTATTAGAGCTAAACACACCTAGAACCACAAGTCCTAACTACTGAACTAGTCTCCAATGCAGTTTAAGCAGTATTCCAAACACACCTTATTTTAACTGTTTTGTGAATTTAAACTACACTGACCACTGATTTAACTCATTTCATTAATTAAACTAACTCTAATATGCTAATTACTACTACTTAAACTTATTTAATGACCAAAGATTCCAATACAAGCACAATGCTAAAACTGTATTAAAAGTGAAAATGAGAAAACAAGCTTACAAGTATCCAGCTAGTATGCAGGCTACAACCAAACCCCAAGACCATTATCCTAATCCATTTCCAATCCAAACACTGCTCTGCAACACCCACAAACCATTTATATGCCTGTTTAACCAAAATTCCTTCCCTGTTGACTTTTGTTGACCATGGATGAAAACTGCTTGTACCTGCTTGATAAGCTCACTAAAAGCTATAAAAAGCTTTAATGAGCTTATTTGACCTTAAAATTAAGCTTGTTGAAGCTTGGATAATGCAGTTTGATATTTAAACTTGAAACAGTGAACCATGAAATTTAAAACTTAACTGAAACTTTGAATTGAGGCTCAAAACATATTACAATGATCAAATAACTTAAGTTCAATACATGAAAGCTTGAAATTACACAGTTGAAAACTAATTAAGATACTTTAAGGAAAAACGACATACATTAATTGAAAAAGCTAACTAACTACTTTGTCTCTCTGTCTTCCTCCTCCTTTATACTTCAAAATGTCTTACACGTGTCCTCTGAGCAGATCCCACCTCTCCATTTGACCAATGGTTGAGTTTTGAGTGATTTAGCCGTTTTATCAATTTGGCGGGAAAAGCCTATTTTGACTTGTGGCCTGTGATAGCTAGCACTAGGGGGGGTGGCATTTATTGTGGGGGGTTAGTGATGATGAGGGGTGGAAGAAAGGTGAGGTGATGGGAGGAGGGAGCAGGCAAGTGGGTTGTAGAGGGGAGGTGGAAGAAGCACAGTGGTGGGCGCGCTTTTTATCTGCTTTTGACTTTGGGTTGACCAGGGTTCAAAATGGGGAGGTCAAAGGGTTTTGACATGGGGCTCAAAAGGGTAATATGGCAGGGGGCTCAAAAGGGTTTTGACAAGTCTTAGGTTTAGCTTATTATGACAAGGACTAAAACTGCCAATTTCACAAAGATGAGGTACCAAACTGCCAATTTCACAAAGATAACACAAGGACTGAAATTGACAAACTTTAATAGTACAAGGACTAGTTTTGACAATTTTTATTTTCCAAGGACTATTTTTGCCAAATTCCAAAGTTCAGGGACCTAAGTTGTAATTTTGTAAATTTGAATCTCAAGGACCAATTTTGACAACTTTTGAATCCCTAAGGACTTAAAATGATATTTTTCTTTATTTAGATTTACCAGGGACTGTTTTTGACAACTTTTGAAACTTGGGGGACTAAAACTGCCAATTATGCAAACTTGATACGTTTTTCACCAGATTTTGATATTTTTGCATTTAAAACACATAAAACACTTATTTGTGATATTTTTATCATTTTGATGCATTTCTGAGTGTTTTCAGATGTTTTAGCAGTCTAATTTGTACAAAAATGATGAGTATTTACACACTCATCAATCCCCCACACTAAGATATTGCTAGTCCCTAGCAATGTTTTGAGAAAAATTAATGGATTTCATCTCTTTACCAAAATCCATTACTTCTGGAGTAGCCAAATGTTTCAGTTCAAGTAAGAACCTTGGTACACCGATAACCAAATGATTTTGAGCAAATCACCAGCTTCCAACGGATTTGATTTGTCTTTACCAGAAGCCGTTTGCTTCTGGACTAGCCAACTCTTAGATAAAATATCTTTGGTGAGCTGATTACCAATTATGGTTTTCCAACTGCCTTTACCACAAGCCATAAACTTGCGGGCTAGCCAACTCTTCACTTTTAAGGATATGGTGAGCTGAATACCATACAATTTTGGGCAAATTGCAAGCCGTCAACGGATTTGAGATATCTTTACCAAGAGCCGTTTGCTCCTGGATTAGCCAATCCTTTTGTTTTTTAGACAAGGCGGACTGATAACCAAATGAGTAAGTGTAGAACACTTACTCAAAAAAAAAATTTTTTTTGCCAAAAACGGGGGAATTGGGCGGTATAATTACATGATAAAATTCGTGAGAATTCCCCCCCACACTTAGAAATGAATATTGCCCTCAATATTCAAAGTACCGGCGGCTATGCCGAAACATAGAACGTAAAAGGGAAATACTACGGCCATTATTTAGCAAGGATTTTTTTTTTTTTTTTTTTTTTTTTTGAAACTCATATATATACACAACATGTGGGGCAACTCCCCCACACTAGGGTGGTAGAAAGTAGAAAGAAGAGGCTAAACTGTCAAGTTTTGTCACACAAGCTAGCCACTTGTGAATGGCTAACCGTAACAAACTTCAGACAGCTCAGAAATATGGGTGAAAACCCATATGGCATGCTACTGTTTTTGATTCCCAAGTCGCTAGCTTGACTCGATCCCCGCATTCATTGGTTCATGGGGAAAGTTTGTAGATCTGGGACAATCACAGGAGGAATGTCCTCTCCAAAGTAATGCTTCAACCGATGACCATTCACTTTAAAGTTTGGACCATCGGGTTGAGATAACTCAATGGTGCCATAAGGATAAACCTTAGTGATAGTAAATGGACCAGACCAACGGGATTTAAGCTTTCCCGAGAAAATCTTCAATCTTGAATTGAAAATAAGGACTCGATCACCAACGTTGAAAATGCGGTTCTTGATTTTAGAGTCATGAATCTTCTTTATCTTTTCTTTGTAGATCAAAGAGTTCTCGTATGCTTGATCACGGAGTTCATTTAATTCATTCTTTTGAACTTTCCTGTGATCACCAGCTGTCTGAATATTGAAGTTGGCATGTTTCAAGGCCCAGTATGCCTTGTGCTCAAGCTCAACCGGTAGATGACACGCCTTTCCGTACACAAGCTTGTATGGAGTACACCCGATGGGTGTTTTATACGCTGTACGGAAGGCCCAGAGTGCGTCATCTAGCTTATCCGACCAAGAGGCACGGTTTTCGCCAACCGTCCTCTCCAGAATTCTTTTAATCCCCCGGTTGGAAACTTCCACTTGTCAACTAGTTTGGGGGTGGTACGCAGTAGAGAGACGGTAAGTTACACCATACTTCTGCATGACTCTTTCAAACTGGTCATTGCAGAAATGCGTACCACGATCACTGATTATGGCTCGTGGAGTTCCAAACCTAGCAAAGAGAGATTTCAAGAATTTCACAACAACTCGGGCATCGTTGGTATGCAAAGCCTTAGGTTCAACCCATTTTGACAAGTAGTCAACGGCCACGAGTATGTACTTATTACCGCGAGAAGAAGGAAATGGCCCCATAAAGTCAATGCCCCAGATGTCAAAAATCTCACACACTTGAATGGCGTTTTGCGGCATTTCATTTCTTTGTGAGATATTCCCGTGACGTTGACAAGCGTCACAGGCTTTGACAAATTCGTGGGCATCCTTGTAGATAGTGGGCCAGTAGAATCCGGAATCAAACACCTTCTTGGCGGTGTAGTTGGGGCTATGATGTCCCCCAGTAGGTCCAGCATGGCAAGCCTTGAGAATGTCATTGGCTTCCTGACCATATACACATCGCCTGATGACTTGATCCGCGCAAATTTTGAACAAGTAGGGGTCGTCCCAGAAGTAATGTTTAACATCTTTAAAGAATTTGTTTTTCTGTTGGGACGACATCCCTTTCACTATGAAGTTACCCGCATGGTAATTTGCAAAGTCAGCAAACCATGGGGTAGTAGAATCTCCACGAAAAGAAACCGCATTGAGTGTTTCGAGAGGAAATGTTTCATTTATTTCCTTTTTCTCGAAAACATCTTGGTGAGGGTTTTCTAATCTGGACAGATGGTCAGCAGCTAGATTCTCAGCTCCTTTTTTATCACGTATAATGATATCAAATTCCTGGAGGAGGAGAATCCAACGAAGCAATCTCGGCTTTGCATCTTGTTTTGCAAAGAGATATTTAAGAGCCGAGTGATCCGTATACACCACGCATTTGGTCAAGATTAAGTATGGCCGAAACTTCTCAAATGCATACACCACGGCTAATAGCTCTTTTTCTGTGGTGGTGTAATGAGTTTGAGCTTCAGTCATAGTCTTACTTGCGTAGTGGATAGGCTGAAAATGCTTATTTCTTCGTTGCCCTAAGACTGCACCGATAGCAAAATCACTTGCATCGCACATGAGCTCAAAGGGTAAATCCCAGTCGGGAGCAACGAGAATGGGTGCTTCAGTAAGCTTTTTCTTCAATGTTTCAAAAGCTATGATGCACTCGGGTGAGAAGATAAAAGGAGCATCCTTTTCAAGAAGATGGGTCATAGGCCGGGCGATTTTGGAAAAATCTTGTATGAATCTACGATAGAATCCGGCATGACCTAAAAACTCCTAATACCTTTGACGGTAGTAGGATGAGGTAATTTAGCAATAACATCAACTTTTGCTCTATCGACCTCAATCCCGTTTTTGGAAATCTTATGGCCAAGGACTATGCCTTCTTTGACCATAAAGTGGCTCTTCTCCCAGTTTAGACATAGATTGGTGTCTTCACACCTTTTAAGCATTTTGTCTAAATGGGAGAGACATGTCTGAAATGAGTCCCCAATGACTGAGAAGTCATCCATAAACACCTCCATTGTTTCCCCGATCATGTCGTGGAAAATGGCCATCATACATCGTTGGAACGTGCCAGGAGCATTACATAAGCCAAAAGGCATACGTTTGTAGGCAAAAGTTCCGTATGGGCAGGTGAATGTGGTCTTCTCTTGATCCTGTTGATCAATGGGGATCTGAAAGTAACCCGAGAAACCATCAAGGAAACAATAGTATTCGTTTCCTGCTAATCTCTCAAGCATCTGGTCCATGAAGGGTAGAGGAAAATGGTCTTTACGGGTGGCTTCGTTCAACTTACGATAGTCAATACACACACGCCATCCCGTAACCAATCGAGTTGGAATTAACTCGTTTTCTTCATTCGTGACAACAGTTATGCCACCCTTTTTTGGAACACAGTGAATCGGGCTAACCCAAGGACTATCTGAGATTGGGTAAATCAATCCTGCATCAAGAAGTTTGATAACATCATGGATTTTTGGATTCACCCTTCTCTGATGTTGAACTGCTGGTTTGAAGTCATCCTTCATTAAGATTTTGTGAGTACAAAACTCAGGGTTGATACCCTTAATGTCGGAGAGTTTCCAAGCAATTGCTTGCTTGTGTGACTTCAAGACCTTTATGAGAGCAGTATTTTCATCTTTACTCAAATCTCGAGCAATAATGACGGGTAATTTATCATCGCCTTCAAGAAATGCATACTCAAGATGAGGCGGTAAGTCCTTAAGTTCGACTTCAGGAAATTCTTCAGTTTTCTCAACTGACTTGACTTCCTTGTTATGAAGGTTGACGGGAGGGAGTGGATGAGAAGTGTCCTGATTTAACAACTTCTCAAGAATAAGAATATCTCCCTCCAGATTAATCTCATGGTGATTAATCTCTTCTGGAATTGCATCACTAGTGTGAGGGGTTGATGAGTCATCATCTTTAAGCATTTTCTCAATGAGAAGTATTTCCCCCTCGATGTCAATTGGAGCGTGATCAATTTCCCATGGAACAGAATCACTAGCCAAGTATGCTTCAATCTCTTCCAAGATGAAGTCGCTTCCCTCAAACGGAGTGAGAGAAGGAGTAGAATTGGCTATGATAGGTTGAGAAGATGTGGTGGGATCCCCACTCACAGAATTATGAGAATAACCCAGAACTTCTTGAGAGTACTCTTCAGAAGCAACATCAATGATATCTATTCGGTTAACCGACTCAGAATCATAGTTTGCGGAGTACCTCGTAGTTTGATCAAGGTTAAAGGTGACAGCTTCATTACCAACACGTAATGTGATTTCTTGCTCAAATACATCAATGAGAGCACGGCCCGTTCTCAGGAATCCTCTTCCAACAATGAGAGGAACCCATGGATCAGCATCGAAATCAACAACTACAAAGTCAGCTGGAAAATGGAACTTTCCTACTTTCACAAATACGTCCTCGGCAATTCCAAGAGGACGGGATATTGTACGATCTGCAAGCTCGAGATTCATGCATGTAGGAGTAAGATCCGGAAGAGAAAGTTTCTTCCATACTGAATGAGGCATCAGGTTTATGCTTGCACCAAGATCGGCTAAGGCAAAGCATTCAACCATTCCTGGAAATACACAAGGTAAGAGGAACTTTCCAGGATCTCCAAGCTTCTCGGGAAGCTTCTTCAAGATAACTGCAGAGCAGTTTTCGTTCATAGGAGTTTTAGCCATTTCAAACAGCTTTTCCTTGTTGCTTAACATGTGTTTGAGAGTTGATGCAAACTTGGGCATCAACATGATAGCATCCGCGAAGCTTATGTCAAAATGTAGCTCTTGGAAAATTTGAAAGAATTTTTCCATTTGTTGACTAGCTTTCTCGCGGAGCTTTTGCTCATGTAAACGTGATGGGTAAGGAATAGAAGATTTGGATTTGGTATTTTCAATGGGAGCTACAGGAGGTTCAAAAACAACTCCTGGATTGGATTTTGGTTTCTGGACAACCTGAGGATGGACATTGTTGGTACTTCCGTTATTAGTAGGAAGTTCCTTGTCCTTAGTCGCCTCCGGTTCACTTTCCACTACCTTCGGGAGAGAAAAAGAAGAGGTAGTAGGAATAGCAGGTCCATCATATGAAGTACCACTTCTGGTTGTGATCGCCTTTGCATCGCCCCTCGGATTAGCGATCGTGTTGCTAGGTAAAGTACCTGAGCCCGAGGGTCGATCATTTAAAGACTTCTTTAATTCAGCGATCTGACTGACCAACAACCTGTTTGTCTCCTCTTGAGTCTTCATGAATTGCTTTAAAAGCTCATCAGATGTTGATACATGAGGAGGTGGAGGGATAATTTGAGGCCGTTTGTTCTGGTTATAGCCAGAATTCCCTTGATTAGGGTTCATATTCCCCTGAAATTGATTCCCTCGATTGTAAGTGTTTTGATTAAGATTTCCTTGATGTTGGAAACCTTGATTGGGTCCGGAATAGAAATTACCTTGGTTTTGATAACCTTGGTTCATTCTTGGTTGGTTCTGATTCCGGTTAGGATTCTGGTTGAAACCGGGTGGTGCCTGATAAGTGTTAGCTCGGTAGTTTGGTTCATTATGAGGACGGTATTGATTACCTCCTTGATTTGAAGTACCGGCTATAGCATTAGCTTCAAAAGGACTACCATCGGTGGCAGTACAGTTGTAGTATGCATGAGGACCACCACAAGTAACACAAACTTCAACTTTCTTCACTTCACCATATGATGGTGTCTGTATGAAAGTGACTTTCTTTTGGTTAGCAAGAACCAAAGCCTGAACAATATCCGTGAGTTTGTCAATCTTAGCATCGGTGCTAGATGTACTCACGGGAGATGAAGTAGAAGGTCCAGCATTAGACTGAGTTTGATATGTCTTTGTGCGGAAAGGGCGGACCTGGGACTTGTTTTCAATGATTTGCAAGGCTTCTTTTGTGGTCTTGCTCAAGAAATTACCTCCCGCGGAGGCATTTAGAGAGTCTTGATTAGTCTGGTTCAGACCATTGTAGAAAGTATCCATTTGCATTAACTCGGAAAAACCATGATGCGGACACTTACGGAGCAATTCTTTGTAACGATCCCATGCCTCCCCGAATGATTCATCAAATCTTTGAGAGAATTTCATTATCTCATTCTTAAGACTTGTAGTTCGGGATGGAGGATAGAATTCGTTAACAAACTTTGTGACTAGATCTTCCCATGTCTCAATGGAACGAGGGGGTTGTTTCTCAAGCCAATTCCGGGCTTGTCCCTCTAGAGAAAATGGGAACAGAAGAAGCTTAATTGCTTCATGTGGGACATTCTTGTACTTGATGGTAGATGCAATCTTGTTAAACCATCGAATGTGTGCATGAGGATCGTCCCGCTCAAAACCATAGAATTGGCTTTGGGTTACCAGATTAAGTAACCCGGTTTTGAGCTCAAAAGTATCAGCCACGATGGCTGGGACAACAATAGCATCTCCGTAACCCTCGATGGGTGCTTGGAGAAGCTCATTCATCGGCTTGTCTTCTGCCATTACGGCAGGTGGTGGTGGTGGTAGACGTTCCTCAGTCACAGCTGAAGGAGCAGAACGTCCTCTACGTCTACGAGGAATCTTTCCAAGTTCTGACAATGGACTTGTAGAACTGGAAGAACGAGTGCGCATGCACTAAGTATAAAAATCAGTTTTCAAAACAAATGCGAGGCAAAACGACAAGTGAACTTAACCAATAATCACAAATGAAATGGCTTCTTTGAAAAAGGTACACCAAATCACAAGGACACAAAGGCAAGTTTTAAATCTGATGTTCGGGAACTTATTATGGTCACACCCCCAGTTAGTAGGTGTACTGCCTTGATTTGCGGTGGTTGATTTTTATGTATATATTAAGTATCACTGAAAAGACGTAGGTATAGATTTGTGCTGATGGGTTTAAAAACTTTTGGACAATATTTTTGGTATCGTCTCGTTTAACCAAATCGTATTTCTTTAAGAATCACCTTAAAAGAAACACAAGCTAGAAAACGTTACGATTGTTTTGTTGTTTTATATTTTGTTTGGTGTTTTTAACACTTTAGGAAAAGTGTTAATGAACTTTTTGATTTGGTTATAACTTTACAAAAAACTTTTTACAAACTGTGGTATGTGTGCAAGTACGGGTCTGAAAAATGCTTAGAACACGCTTACAGCCTCCCCGGCAGCGGCGCCAAAATTTGATTGGTGTTGAACTAGTCAAGTCTAATCACACAAGCTAGCCACTTGTGAATGGCTAACCGTAATAGACTTAAAACTGCTCAAAAACCAATACAATGAAGTCCAGGAGAATACAGTGGATTCCCGGGTCGTTAAGTCCCACGGAGGATGACTGGTGTTTAACACAATCAGATGTCGAATAACCACTAAGGATAGTGATCAGTAAGGATTTTGAGTTATTTATACCTAAAGAAAAGATTAATAAATTACAGCGACTTAAATGCAAATTAAAGGAAATTAAAAAGATTAACTATCTTAAATAAACGCTATCACTAATTTTAAACTGATGTTTTTGATTTTATGTTTTTATAAAACTGAGTTTAAAAACTACGTGACGTACAAATAAAAACGTGAAACTTACACAATATTAATCCTAAAAATATGAAAATGATATTTTTACAATCCTAATGATATAAGAAAATTTTAAGAAAAAGAAAATTATTTTTATAACTATTAAATTAATTATTATTAATTAAAAACTATTTTTAACTATTTAATAATTACCTAAATTACAAGAAAATAGGAAATAAAGCTAGAAAAATAAAATTAAGACTTGGAAAAATCTAAAATAACAAAAGAGAATTTTCAAAACTATTTTTGTATTTTTCTGATTATTTTTCTATTTTTTATGAATTTTAAACTATTAAAAACTAATTAAATTACTAAAAATTGCAAAATAAACTATGAAAAATCTGGAAAATTACTTTTTTTACTTTTTATATTTATCTAAACCTAAGAAAAATGAAAAATTATTTTTTTGAGCTTTTTCTGATTTAATTGTATTAAAAGCTATTTAAAATGGCCTAAAAACTGTTTTTAATTAAGAAAAATACCAAACTGTTATGGAAAAATGTGAAAAATACAGGAAAACTATAAAATGATATTATGAATCTAGGAAAAATAGAAAAACATGGTGTTGTGTGGAGAAAATTGAAACTGCTATACTAGTGCTTATGAAATAAGCACTTGAATAAGCCAAATGATCACCACAAGCTACCAACTTAACACAGAAGCTATGAAATGCTAAAAGTACTAAAATGAAGCAAGAAACAATAAGCCTTAACCTCTAGACAGCCAACTGCAAAGATTTGACTTATTTGAGCTTATTGCTTAAAACAGTGTGAGGGTGCCACTTTTGAGCTCAAGCATGAGCAACACAATAAGCTGGAAAGGAAAACAAAAAATTGGAACTTGTTCTAGACCTAGCTAACTACTATCAAACCAAAAATGAGACCTGGAAAAGCTCTGTAGAGCTCTGGACAACCCTAGCAATAAGCTAAGAAAATCTCAGCTCTGACTGAGTGTTTGGAGCAGGGCAGATAAGCCCTGCTTGATGAGCCTGTTTGAGGCTTTTAGAAATTTAATAAAAATCTGAAAAAATGACCATAAGAAAATAGACCTGATGAACTTTAAAACCCCTAAGTTTCACTTGATATCACCCAAGAATGAATCTGTGAAAAATCCCTCTAGTTGGGTGAAAACAGGTATTTACAAGTTTTGACTTTTTGACACAAAATGAAAAGTTGACTAAACTGAACTTGGATCTTGATTTGTTAACTGATATTGATGTAATATGGTTAAATGAAACTAGTACAAGCTATGCTACTGATTTCTTAACACCAATAAAGATTTTGCTTTCAATAAATCTCAACAGTTAAGATCTTTTGACAGATTTAATGTGCGTTTGACTTATGAGCCTATGCAGAGACAAACAACTGACTCAATTGAGTTTATTAGAGCTAAACACACCTAGAACCACAAGTCCTAACTACTGAACTAGTCTCCAATGCAGTTTAAGCAGTATTCCAAACACACCTTATTTTAACTGTTTTGTGAATTTAAACTACACTGACCACTGATTTAACTCATTTCATTAATTAAACTAACTCTAATATGCTAATTACTACTACTTAAACTTATTTAATGACCAAAGATTCCAATACAAGCACAATGCTAAAACTGTATTAAAAGTGAAAATGAGAAAACAAGCTTACAAGTATCCAGCTAGTATGCAGGCTACAACCAAACCCCAAGACCATTATCCTAATCCATTTCCAATCCAAACACTGCTCTGCAACACCCACAAACCATTTATATGCCTGTTTAACCAAAATTCCTTCCCTGTTGACTTTTGTTGACCATGGATGAAAACTGCTTGTACCTGCTTGATAAGCTCACTAAAAGCTATAAAAAGCTTTAATGGGCTTATTTGACCTTAAAATTAAGCTTGTTGAAGCTTGGATAATGCAGTTTGATATTTAAACTTGAAACAGTGAACCATGAAATTTAAAACTTAACTGAAACTTTGAATTGAGGCTCAAAACAGATTACAATGATCAAATTACTTAAGTTCAATACATGAAAGCTTGAAATTACACAGTTGAAAACTAATTAAGATACTTTAAGGAAAAACGACATACATTAATTGAAAAAGCTAACTAACTACTTTGTCTCTCTGTCTTCCTCCTCCTTTATACTTCAAAATGTCTTACACGTGTCCTCTGAGCAGATCCCACCTCTCCATTTGACCAATGGTTGAGTTTTGAGTGATTTAGCCGTTTTATCAATTTGGCGGGAAAAGCCTATTTTGACTTGTGGCCTGTGATAGCTAGCACTAGGGGGTGGCATTTATTGTGGGGGGTTAGTGATGATGAGGGGTGGAAGAAAGGTGAGGTGATGGGAGGAGGGAGCAGGCAAGTGGGTTGCAGAGGGGAGGTGGAAGAAGCACAGTGGTGGGCGCGCTTTTTATCTGCTTTTGACTTTGGGTTGACCAGGGTTCAAAATGGGGAGGTCAAAGGGTTTTGACAGGGGGCTCAAAAGGGTAATATGGCAGGGGGCTCAAAAGGGTTTTGACAAGTCTTAGGTTTAGCTTATTATGACAAGGACTAAAACTGCCAATTTCACAAAGATGAGGGACCAAACTGCCAATTTCACAAAGATAACACAAGGACTGAAATTGACAAACTTTAATAGTACAAGGACTAGTTTTGACAATTTTTATTTTCCAAGGACTATTTTTGCCAAATTCTAAAGTTCAGGGACCTAAGTTGTAATTTTGTAAATTTGAATCTCAAGGACCAATTTTGACAACTTTTGAATCCCTAAGGACTTAAAATGATATTTTTCTTTATTTAGATTTACCAAGGACTGTTTTTGACAACTTTTAAAACTTGGGGAACTAAAACTGCCAATTATGCAAACTTGATACGTTTTTCACCAGATTTTGATATTTTTGCATTTAAAACACATAAAACACTTATTTGTGATATTTTTATCATTTTGATGCATTTCTGAGTGTTTTCAGATGTTTTAGCAGTCTAATTTGTACAAAAATGATGAGTATTTACACACTCATCACTTTTAGTAACTTTAAAATTCAGTTTAGAAGCAAAAAGCAAAAATACAAGAAAATACAAAAAAATCAGTCAAAAATCAAAAATCACAAGAAATGATAATCACAGCTGGAGCAGGGTTAATAATGGATTGCCCTTGGGTTTAGAGCTTCTTGGGAAGCTATAGGAAGTGTTTTCAAGCATTGGTTCTCAGTTTTCACTTGGAATCCAACTTGTAAGCTTAATTCTCAATTTTGGCATTTCACTGTTTGAGTTGTTCATTAGCTTAATTCTCTGTATGTTCATGTTTATTAGTCATAGTTAAGTACAATTAAACATTAAAAACAGTTGTTTGTTCTCTTTAATTTATAGTTAGTAAAAATCTCATTTTAACAGTTAATATAGCCTAAGTGTAATTTCTTAGTTATCTGTTGTTATTGTTATTGTTTAATGCTTAATTAGTCCTATTATATGATAATATAAGATTTTTAATCATCTGTATGGTCTTAATCCTTGGAATCTTTTGAAAAGTTTCAAAACAGTTTCATAAAGAACTGTTTGGTTTTGCTTTGTTAACTGAGTCAAAGGATGTTAAAGTCAGTGTTCTTGCTTGATGTTTGTCACACTTGGTTCTAATAGCTCAGTGAAACAAATTAAACCAGTCCTTATTTGGTTAAAAGTCAAAATTCCCTTTGATCACAACTTGTTAACTAATTGTTGGAATTTCATGATCATTGATCTTGTTTTCATGTTTACAAGTTGATAAAATTGATCAAACAAGTCTCATATCAGCTTATTATAACATATTCAGTCATTAAGATCAATCAAAAGTTCATATAAGTCAAAGTTTTAGTGTAAGATAAAAAGTCAAAATTTCAATATAGTCGTTTTTGAATAAAATGGATAATTTTATATAGGACATAATATTAAGAGTTAGGATATAAGCTTTTGGGATATTAAACTTTAGCTGCTCATCTTAATTAGAAAAATATAAGTTTACTTCTAATTAGCTTATTAAGTGCTTATTTCTTAGTTTGTTTTGAGTCCTTATTTGAAAAACTGTCCTGTGCACCAGTTGTATAAGCTATTTCTCAAGCTCTCACAGAGCTTATTAGTGACCCCTAGCTTGTGTACCTTGACTTTTTGAGAAGCTCACCTAGCTGTCTCAAGGTTCCAGTTCTCATTTTCCTATTTTTAGCTTATTTGATAAGCCTGCCATTAGCTTTTTATCTTGTCCATTTCATATAGTCCACTGAGCATTCAGTGTTTTCAAACCCTTTTCACAAGCTCTTTATAAGCTCTCCAATGGACCATAGAGTGTGAGCTTTGGCTTTTTGGAAAGCCCACCAGCTTAACTTGATCCCTCAGTCCTTGTTTTTAGCTTTTGAGCTTATTTGATAAGCTAAAACTGTTTTGAAATATGGCTGCAGGCCTGTTTGGATAGTGGATTTAGTCAAAGTGCTTATTTGCTTATTAACAGCTTATCAGTGTGCTTATTTGTGTTTTCTAGCTTAATATAAGTAGCTTTTATCTTGTTGTAGCTTATTTCACTTTTGTTTCCAACTGAGAAGCTTGTTTGAGCTTAATCTATCCAAAATAAGCTCTTAAGCTCAACTGTTAAAATAATAAGCTCAAATCTGAGCTTATTAGTTGTTTTTGTAAAAAGTTGTAGTTATAAAAATTGCTTATCTTACTTAGCTTAATAAGTTCCAAAAAGAAAAATCCAAAAATAAAATAGTTAGAAAAAAAAGAGTTGCTGGGATTCGAACCCTAGCCACCCAGCTCACCACACAACACACTCACCAACTGCCCTTGCAACGTTTAATATATAACCTGTTTTTTCCTTTTTAGCTTATACGAGCTTTTTAGCTTATTTCTAGCTTATTTAAATAAGTTGTTACCTCTCTTGTATTTTTCCTAGCTTTGTATTGTTAATAAGTATTTTATAAAAAAGTTTCAGATTTTTCTTAATAGTTTTAGTATTTTTAATCATTTAATTAGTCTAAAATAGTATTTAATTCATAATAAAAAATATAAAAGTCAAAAAAATATAAATCTTTTTTCTAAAATTTTCTTTTGTCATATATTAAGTAAGAAAATTGTTTTTACACTTGTAGAACTTTTATTTCATAAATTTTACGTTTTTACTTGCGCACTCGCGTAATTTTTATACATAACGCACGTTTTCATTTTAAGTCACGTTTTTAGATAATTTAGGTTTACGTTTTAGTTAAAATAGTTTATTTAAGTTATTTTGTTTTATAAATCACAAAAACATCATTGTAAAAATAGTGATAGCGTTTATTTAATATATTTTAGCTTTTTAATTTTCTTTAATTTGCATTTAAGCCCCTGTAATTTACAAAACTTTTTCTTTAGGTATAAATATTCCAAAATCCTTACTGATCACTATCCTTAGTGATTATTCGACATCTGTCTGTGTTAAACATCATTCATCCTCCGTGGGACTTAACGACCCAGGAATCCACTATATTCCTCTGATCTTAATTGTATTGCTTTCTGAGCTGTTTTAAGTTTATTACGGTTGACCATTCACAAGTGGTTAGCTTGTGTGATAAAACCTGACTGTTTGGGAGCGAATCAATCACACATTGGTGGATCAACCCAATCAATCCACCCACATCGTGATCCCTGTTTCGGGCAACTGTAGAAACGCCGACCTGGGTGAGACACTGTCCAAGAAGTCTTGACTATGCAAACTCGTCCACATCTGCAGAATACCATGATTGACGAAGACTTTAGGTGTTCTATGATTTTTAATTTGATTATGTGAGATCTAGGGTTTTTTAATTGGGAATGTCACTTTGGGAGGGTTTTTTAATTGGGAATGTCACTTTGGGAGGGTTTTTAATTTGGGTGTTCTTGGTTAACTGGGTTTCGCTTTAGGCGGGGAAGGTTATGATAATAAATAGGGTGGGAGGGAAAGTGGGTAAGGAGTTGAAAAGACAAGTTTACCCTTGTATTTTAATGAGATAACGAGCCAAATAAACGTCCGTCTATTTTAGGGACCAAAAGTGTGCATAGTTTCAAAATTAGATATTGCTGGTGTAATAAAAGTGACTTAGGGACTAAAGTTGTTATAATGGGCAAACCATAGAGACCAAACGTGTAATTTTTTCATTTCTTTATTTTGTTGAACAGTGAACTTTGAATTGAGATTAGTGCGTCTTAGTAATAATCGCTAAAAGTAAAGCATCTCACTTTGCTCTCTCCTTTTCATGGGTTAAGCGCGATTGTAATTTAGCGGCTCATCATGTCGCTAAAATAGGTTTTTGTTCTCATGAAAACTTCGTTTTGGGATGTAATGTTTCCTGTTGAAATTTCCTCAATTGCGATGTGTGATATATGATATTTTGAGGCTGTGGCCTCTCTTTGCTTAAAAAAAAAGAAAAAAGAAAAGCTAAATTGTACTATTACGAATAAATTATTTTAGGCATGATGTCGTCAACGGATGGTGCATCATTGCTAAATCTATTTCTATTGTCGCAAAAGACTTTCGTATACGAACTTGTAGCGACAAGCCTTTTGTGACGTACTAAACGTCAAGTAATAAGTGGTGATGCAAAAACAGACATAAAAAGATGTGTAAGGTTATCTATGGTGTAAATGAACTACAAAATATGAATGTTTAACCATGCGTCTATGTTCGAAAATTGGCTCGAAATTACTCATATATTATGACGAGAACGCATTTTATTGTATTTCATTACATAGTTACAAACTTCATACAATACAAATTACAACACAATCTATACATATATATGGGACTAAGTATGACACATAGATAATGCCACCTCAATGATGACTAGGTATTTAATTATGACATGGCATTACTGACATGGCACTATTCCCCGTTAAATATGAAAAAAAATGTCACATAAGTGGATCGAACCCTGGGCTATTGGAACACAAACGAACGACTCAACCATTGGAGCAAGCCACAAGTTGTGATATAAATCGCATTCCCAAAATGATATTCCACCAAACCATTTTATCAAAAAATACGTTACTTTTAAATCGGATGTAACTCTTTTTTCAAAAGCATTTTACCAAAAAAATTGCCCCTTTCCTCTCTCAATCAATAACACACAATCAATTCATTCCATACTTATGTTCATCATTATTGGGATTGATTTTTTATTTTCAAATCGTTTCAGAAAATCATGGGAGAGTTTAAACAAGCATCTTCTCTCCCATTATCAAAACCTATTCATTATTCCCACTAGGTATGTTTCATTTTTAGTATCAAATTAGCCACTTATCTTTTTTTACTTTTCCATATGTAAACTTATTTTGATTTGTTGATCATTCTGCGTTTACTTTTTTCTATGCTAATGCTTAATAAAAAAACATTTTGACTCAAACTTGTGTTTGTGTATTCTAATCGCTATTTTTGCATCTTCTTTTGCAAATAGGGGGACTCGATTACTCAAAATTGTTTTTACACAGATAATAAGTTAACGGGGTGTTTGGATTGGCATTATAAAGTGAAAGTTATGATAAAAATAAGTTCTTTTGGTGTAAAGATAAGCAAATACAGTAAGTAGTTTTATTATAAAGACTCAAAATTGCTTTTACATGGTCTTGATGCCCATTCTATTGTGACATGATTTCAGGTTGCTGAGTTTGTTACCAAGTTGAACAACTGATTGCCTCCTTTTGTGAAGCAGGCGTCGTCTACCACAGTGCAACTTCCCAACAGCTACTACTCACTTAATGAGACATCCCCTGATGCTAGAATTTGGTTTTATGAAGATGATGATTTTAATAAGCAGCTGCGAATCTTAAGTGGTATGCCCCTTTCACTTATGGAATAACTGTGGTTATGTTATTACTCTTATGTACCACACATAAGTATAATAGAAGGATGCGAACACCATAGCGTGGCCACTATGTCCAATAGTTAGTTATCTACTTATTGGTTGAAAATAGCAAGGGGGTGCTTGGTATTGCATTCCGTGGGTTATTATCTGATTATTAGTGCATATGCAAAACACATATATCACGAAAATAGTGTACACCAAACATCCCCAAAGAAATCTTATTGATTTTATTTCTCATGAATATGCATCAAATAATCTCTTATGTATTACATTTTCTGTATGATGCAAGTTTTTTCTTATGTATGTTGAATTAAACAGAATATCTAGATATGTTTGATGCAGGTCCAGCTCGCAATAAATCAAAAACCGTAGCACAAAAGCTTTTTTCTGGACCAGTTAGAGTTGTTGAGACTTATCGTACGGCTGATGGTGGTGATTTTAAGACAGAGTAGTTGATGAGCTTAGTAATTGGTTTACGAAGCAAAACCGGCTTCAGAAGTGAGCAAAACAACAAATCTAAGAGGTTCTGAAGGTAGTTTTGCTTACGGGCCCTTATAATCCATGTCATGTCCAGTATTATCTTAGCGTTCATATTTTTTTATCACACTGATAAGATTCATTAAAGTGTGATGATACTTTTGTGATTAGCCATAAAGGTGTGCAACTTTATTTGGTTAACCATTCAGATGTGTAGTAGAGGTAATATTGACTTGATGTGTTACACGCCCTTTGCATTTAAATATGTATTTTTCTATTAGAATCTGCAACTTGATCCTTAACTTGATGTTGGAGCCATATTTCACGTTACAATTCACCACAACCAAACAACTAAATTAGAACCATAAAGAAACAGGAAAACCAATACAACCCGAAATTTGTTGCTGAATGAGTCTCTTTAGTATTAAAAGCTTCTCAACCATTCAGAAACTTCTCTATGAGCTCTAATTTTAATCTTGTGGTTCTTGAATCTTTTTCTTTGGAGGTGAATAAAGGTGGGTCAGGTAACAGGTTGTGGTAAAATGGGCAAATTTTAGTACGATTGCAATAGGCATGGTCAAGACTTTCTTACTTTTTAAGCAATTTTACTACACTTTGTGTGTCTTATGACCCGTTTGGTCCACTTGACCCATTCATCCTGTTTCTATTTCGTTAGATATAAAGTATATTGCAGTCTCCAGTTTTTTATCGCTTTTTTCTATTAGAATCTGCAACTTGATCCTTCACTTGATGTTGGAGCCATATTTCAGGTTACAATTCACCACAACTAAACAACTAAATTATAACCATAAAGAAACAGGAAAACCAGTGCAACCCGGAATTTGTTGCTGAATGAGTGTCTCTTTAGTATGAAAAGCTTCTCAACCATTCAGAAACATCTCTGTGAGCTCTAATTTTAATCTTGTGATTCTTGAATTTTTGTTTCTTTGGAGGTGAATAAAGGTGGTTCGGGTAACAGGTTGTGGCAAAATGGGCGAATTTTAGTACGATTGAAATAGGCATGGTCAAGACTTTCTTACTTTTTAAGCAATTTTACTACACTTTGTGTGTCTTTTGACCCGTTTGGTCCACTTGACCCATTCATCCTGTTTCTATTTCGTTAGATATAAAGTGTATTGCAGCTCCAGTTTCTTATCGCTTTTTTGTTTTTATTAAACAGGTGACATGATATTATGGATTATAAGCAAGTAGATGCTTATGGGCACAACTTCAAGTAGTTCAGGTATTACCCTAAAAATTCATTAATGAATTAGTAGTTTTAGTTTAAACATGTAGTTATAGTTTAATCATTTTCCATCATTTTACGATTAAGTATTTGTTTTAAATTTAATTATTTGTTTGCGCTTAGGGTATTTGAAGGGGACCCTTATTAAATTAGAACATTGTGTGAGGCCGAGTATCGGGAACAAATCCTTGAATAATGTACAATGTTTTGCTCAATTGATTAGCATGTTCTAGAGAAGTTAGCTCTCCAGAAGTTCACATATATGTCTAAAAAGTTTTTGGAGAAAGATTTGGAGAAAGATTATGTAAAATCATCACACAATTATCCTATTTTCGAATTTATTTATTTTGTTGCTACATTAGGTTCCTTTAACTTCGAAGGAGATAATTCTCAACAACTTGGTCACCGCCAACAAAAGCAACATATTCCACTGGCTTCCACCTAGAGATCCACAAGTACCAATCATGAATTTTATGAACTTCAATGGACTTCTTCCGCAAAGGTAACTAAAGATATTTGTATTGTCATTGCTGTTCCTACAGGTAGATGACATATGTTTAATTATAGGGTGAGGTTTCAAATGTTTTTTAAAACTTATTATGTATTAATAATTGGAGAAACCTCACCTGAAGGTGAGTAAACTAGAATAGTGAAAACTTGCGTCACTTTTACGTATTTATGTACTTGTATCACTTTCTATATTAATACATACATTTAGAATTTTGCATATATCATGAAGCTGCTATGCATACGACAACTACACAAACGCCACAATAAACGACATTTACAAAGAAGTATTATTTAACCATTTCATTATCTTTCATATGTATTACACGAAAACTTTTGTTACTTATAGTTTGTATGTCCCAACAGACAGGATCCTCCTCCATATAACAAAGTTGTGTACCAAAAAAATTTATTTCGTCTATGAATAACTACCATGTAATTTACATTTTCTCATACTTTTCATTCTTCCTTTTACATTTAATATATGAACACTCATTTTTTATTATAGTTTTGGTTTCTAAAATATTTGTCGTCATTCAATATTTATTTACGTCCACCTAAACTTCGTCAAGTAATCTTAAGAAGCTAGCCCGCCCATTCGGGCGGGCTATGAAGCTAGTACATAATAAACAAACATGACACATTATGTTAAACGCCATATCATGACACTGACAAGCTTATATAAAAGCAATACATTACATAAAAATAAGCTTATCACAAACAAACACACATTTTATTCATATATTATGACGTGCCCGTCATATACGGATCGTCGACATGCTCAAGGATGAGTAGCGGTGACTTGACCAACGAGTATTCCTTCATCGCATCCAAGGATGATCCTATTTACATAAGAATAATTGTTAGTTTTGAACTATTGAATCGAGTAAATCAAATGTGCAATGTGGTTAAAATACAAGGGACTTACTCGGATGAGTCTTTAATAAACACGATGGTCCAAATACGACCAAGTTCAGAGGTAAACACATGGTCTAGTTTGTGAGTTGCCGCATTCCAAATGCACACAGTTTTGTCTTCAGATCCCGTGATGATAAAACTCACATTGGATTTAACATATTGGATTGATGTAACATTATGTGTGTGGCCTTGAAGAGTTTGGAGACATGTCATAGTATCATAGTCCCAAACCTAATGCCACAAAAAGTTAGTTTAGTTTTGTAAATCTATGAGCATATAACATTTATTAAAAGTCTATGATATTTAAATATACCTTAGCAGTATAATCGTCGGACCCTGTGATGAAGTACAATTTTTCTTCAATGTAACAAAATTCAACATTGTTCAAGCCGTTCTCGTGAGCGTTGATTGACAAACGTGGAACCAAAGATTCAAGGTCCCAAAACTGAAAGACAATTATATACAAGGTTTAGAGTCATGTTTGTGTTTAGTTACATTACATGTATGCAAATATACAATATCGTAGGGTTATCTAAAGTAGTACCTTAATGGTAGAATCGAGTGATACACTTGCAAACGCGTTGGTGTCCCTTGGATTAAATGCTACTTGCATGACATAATGTTCGTGTCCTTCAAATGTCTTGGTGCATTCCCAACCGTTTTCCCAATCCCATAACTTTATAGTTTTGTCATCGGATGCAGAAAGTACGTATGGAAGAGATGGATGCACGGCGAAAGACCTAACAAAGTCGGTGTGTGCCTTCAATTCTACAACACATTCCATGGTGTTGTAGTTGTACACACGGATAAAACCATCATCGGCTCCACATACAATCCATTCCTTATGTGCAATAAACTTTGCATTTCGCACTATACAAAACATACAATAAAAAATAAAAATTAATATAACATAGATTGCTCCATATAAAATTCTTTACACAGTTAATTACATGTACTAACGGCTACCGTAAAAAAAATCACATACCAGGTGATTTGGCGATTTCAAAAGACTTCTCGGTTACCTGGTTAGAAGATGACACTTATAAGTTCATATATGTTTTAAATAAACAAAGTATCAACTACTGGAATGCTGGATTATTATAACTTACTTGAGAGCGATAATTCCAGATATTAACATTTCCCGAATACAAACCAACCAAGACCCTTTACAAAATGTTAGAACTTATATCAAAATCCGTTAACAAATTCAATAACGAAAATGTTCGAAACTAAGAGTAAAATTCTTTACCATGGTTCAGTAGGATGCAAGTCGAGTGATTTAACTCTCTCGGATTTTTGGTCGAATGTTTTCTGAAATCGAAACAACACGTGTTACTAAAACAGTATTAAGTGTAAGTCATGTTAACATCAAAATGTAAATGAATTATGCATTACCTTGATCTCAAATGTGGAACTCTATTTAACAAAAGTAGATTGCAACCCCAACAAAAAGCCAGAAACAATATACTTGTTAGTAACAATTCAAAAAACCATAATATGCATGTCTATAACAACAACATTAACAAAATTAAGTGTGAGCATTCTTTGGAGACCGAAGATCAAAAAAATTCGTTGTTACAACACATCGATTCGTAATAGAACTCTTCAATTCTTGACTCATTCTAATGACTCAAACTGTGCTAGCGATTTAAATCTAATGGTATTCTCTAAAGTAAAAGAAAAAAAAAATATTCCAGGTTTGAACTAACCAAACCAAAAACTAAACCGGTGTTAGACCGGACTGGATTGAGAACCGATTTTCTTTTTCAGTTGTAATCGGTTGCAAGAACCGATCGAGTGAGCTATTTTGAAAAACTCTATTATTTTATATTTATATACTACTAATAAAAATATTTACTAAAAGAGAAAGCTAACCATTTTTTCTTGAAAGAATGATGTAAGAAGAAGAAGAAGTATAAGGAGAGTTTTTAATTGGTGGTGATGGATATATTAAGGTGATATTGGAACATATATATACCATGAGGAATCTTAACACACAAGTGTTGCCAACTATTTGCATGCTCACAGTCAAATTTTGACCCATGTTGTCACTCGATACCTTTAAAACCGTTGATCATGAAATATAATAACTTTCAAGGGCTAGGATGATTTTAAAATCATGAGCAAAATAGAATAAGGTTAGTTCACGGAAGCTAATGTATGACGAAATATTCAACATGCCTTGTTCGATGTATGTTGCATGACTATTGTCAATGATAATGATTGAATTTATACAACTTTTACTCGTGATTACAACA
This sequence comes from Chrysanthemum seticuspe, assembly GCA_019973895.1. NCBI lineage: Eukaryota > Viridiplantae > Streptophyta > Magnoliopsida > Asterales > Asteraceae > Chrysanthemum > Chrysanthemum seticuspe. The sequence goes on from BPTQ01000006.1 coordinate 315,049,507, forward strand.
TTTGGTAAGGTGTTTTGTTATGATTGGCAAAATGTATGATTAGTCAAAAAGTTACAAGATAGAAAAACACTTTGTGTTTTGTATAATCTTGTAAACAAATAGTTTTGTAAGTGTAAAGAGTGATAAAGTCTATTATTGTTACAAATTTCTCATGCTGGTCATTGCTTATCCATACAAAAACATTAAACTACTTGACAAAATGTCAAAATTACAATTTTATTGACCTACGGAGTTAATTTAATAACTAAACAATGCAAAAGTCGAATTAACATAAGAGTGAATTATATGTGAGAATAAAGTTAGTTTAATTTTTACCCGTTGGGTTTTAAGTGACCCGGTCAACCCGGTTCTCGAAACCCGGTGGGGTTTAGTTTTTTTTTCATCTTTTTCAATAGAAAACCGGGTTGACCCGGTTGAAATTTTTTTTTATAGAAAACCGAGTTGATCCGGCGGTCGAACCGGTTGAACTGGTGACCCGGTGACTCAACCGTATCAATTAAAAACACGGTTTTTAAAACATTGGGTGGTTTATCTTTCCACTCAAGAAACTTGTAACCTTCTAAAGTCGAGGTGTACTTAGTAACGCATATTATAGAGAACTTTGGAGGATTGTTATAACTAAGTCAAATGCTGCATAAATGGGCATGAAAGTGTTTGTGGGTCGATCAAACTTCTTTTGACCCGTACTCTGATTCGCTCATATTGAGAATTTTGTTAATATATATGGTTGTTTATCCTGAAAATGTATTCGCAATATATATGACAAAAGCCTTATGCCTAATGGTTGGATGACGGTCCGTGTCTTAAAATTCGTTTTCCACGTTTGTATGCTTTGGATAAGAGCAAGTATTTCCTCTTAAATGAGAGGTCAAGGAAATTGATGGTAAATGGGTTTTTTCCTCGGCTTGGTGCTCTTCTCCTCCGCGCGGGGGGGGGGGGGGGGGGGGGGGGGGGGGGGGGCGGGGTCATGTGATGAGCTCAACTCATTGTATTCCATTACTGAATCTTGATTCCTCGATCCCGTGGCCCCAGACAATTAGAAATGGACTCTCGGTTCATGAAAAGATTTCACGGTGAAGATTTTATCCCATATAATCGATTTGCATTTGCTTGAGTTGTATCACTCTGAGCAAAAATTTACATGGAATGCTTGGGTCCCTTGAAAAGTAAATATTTTTGCTTGGCGTGTGTTTAACGATCGGTTGCCTCATCTTGTGAATCTTGATAACAGAGGGTTGGACATTGGTTTAGTTCTATGTCCATTTTTCTCGAATGCTCCTGAAGGTTCAGATCATTTTCTGATTCGTTGCCCTCGGGTCATAACCATATGGAGAAAGGTTTTTAGCTGGTGGAAGATTGATTTTCCTTATAATCTATCCCTCTCGTTTATAGCTTCATCAGGTTCGTGCTTTCTTCTTAACAAGCTTTCTGCAAAGGTTTTTCAAGGGGTATGTTTGATTGCTCTATGGTGTATCTGGTATTAGAGAAACCGCTTGGTTCATGAGTTAGCTGAAAAATGTGTGATGATCTTAAACGAAGACTGTTTTCCTAAGATTCAATCTTTTTCGTTGTTGTGGATATCAAGCAGGTGTCCTAAGAAAAATATTTCTTGGGATAATTGAATCCTAATGCCTGATATTTTTGAAATAGGCTAACTGGTTTTTGTTATTTTATTTTTTTCTTCTTTTCTGTTAGCTCACATTGTCATATTGTGAGCTTTTTTTTCTTTCCTCTTATCATTTGATCATTGGCAGGTCGAAAAAGATACTAATCATATGAACCGGCATCTTTTAGTGCCCTTAACTCCTTATCGTTGTGTTGTGTGAGTTCTTATTCTGTTTTGGCTAAATGGGTGTTTGGAATAGTTTTTTAAGGGGGTGCTTGGTAGGATGTTTTTTAGGGTGAGTAATTGTAAAGGTAATGAAAAATAGTGTTTGATGCTATATAATTGAATGATCCATTACCCAATAGTGGGTAATAGACCATCACCCAATAAATTGGGAGGAATGTTTTTTTCTCCCTTTCCCTTTTCCCGCTATTATCATTATCTTTTTCTTTCCCTTTCCCGAGTTTGAACCAATCACACGAAGTATATACTTTTAAGTTATACTAGTTCTAACACTTTCAAATATAGTAGATTTTACATATATATTCTTTAAGTTGAACATTGTTAGCTTAGCCTCTTTTACTTCTTTGGCATAATATATATTCTCTTAGTTGGACACTTTGTGTTTAGACTCTTTTGTTTGTTTACTTCTTTGGCATGATCTATATTCTCTTACTTGGACATTGTTTGCTTAGCCTCTTATGTGTTTACTTCTTTGGCATAGTCTATCAATCTTCATCTAGTTTTTTGCTTGTGTTTTACCTATTAGAGAGTTTAACCCTGATTTTTATCGACCTGAAGAGCTTAAAATTTTTGGCTTAACGTAAATTATTTGATTAAAAACCAACTATATATCAAGAGTCTAGAGATACATGAATGCACGCCTATAGAGTAGAACCTACATATCGAATTTATAACATCTTCACAAGAGAGTATATGCATCATCTCTAGCTTGAGATTACTCGATCATTATTATATTGTTAATTTAATTTTTAGCCATTTAATAAACTGAATGGAGCATCCAAGCACCTGGTTCGTAGATAAGTTTTAGATAAATATCCGCATTCAAAAAACACCTTCATACATCATTTTATATCCACAACGTTTATCAATAACGATTGCTTGTATATATAATCAAGATTAAAACACAAACAGTGCTAAAATATAAATTAAACGTTTTTCAAATGGATATTCATATCAGTGTTAAACCAAATTTGGACCACTAGAATCGATTGTGCACACAATATCTTTTTAATGCGATTGTTTTCTTGAAACTGGTTTAATTTAATTGAGAATTAGTTTTTTTTTTCTTTTTTTTCAGAATTTTCCGCCACCAAGCTAATAAATTCTATTTCATTCGAGGATAAATTGCAAATTAGTAATGTTAGATTCAAATATTGAGTATCGATTGTTGATGATTTAAGGTTGTATCTTTTAGTAGTGATAGAAAGAGAGGGTTGAGATAAAGATATGTTTTTTTTTTTGACTAAAATACACCGTTGGTCCCTAAACTTGTATTTACGCATTACAATGGGACAAATTTGGGCGTTTTCATCGCTGGAGGTCCAAAACATAGGTTTTATACTATAGACTAGTCCCTTGACCAGGATTGCCATAGTCAACATGGATTTTCTGGCTTTACATCGAGGGTATAATAGACCATTCACAATTTTAACATGTCATAGTTAAAATCTAACCCAACCTTCAACCCAGGGACCAAATGTGATTATGCCTACTAGTCGTTTCTTCCCTGATACGCTAGCATTTAATTTCGTGCGAACCAATAAATCCACCCAACAAACAACTTTACCAATCATAATAACATCCTTATCCAGAAACGATCAACTGAAAATCGAAATCCGAATCTAAATCCTCATTTCTAGAACTCAAAAGACCAACCTAACTTCCAACAATACCATGTCGATCGATCGTATTAGCAACATGCCCAGATATAGTGATCAGTAACATTTTGAATCGGTTGCCTTTGTTAGAAGCGGTGAGAACCTCTAGTTTAGCGCAAAACTGGAGGTCTAATTGGACTTTGTTCACCGATGTCATAGTTGATGAGGATTTCTTTTATTACTTAACATATGAGTTTGATGGGAGGCTTGTTACTAGACTCTTAAATCGGCTTATGGGTCCAATAAGAAAGTTTGTCTTCTCTGTAGAGCCAAGATCAATGTTTGGAATAGACGACTTTCATTATGAAGAGATTCGTGATTGGCTTTTGTTTTTGGCTCAACATGGAGACGAGGAGCTAATTATTACAAACTGGTATGGTGAACGAGTTACGTTCCCAACCCAACTTTACTCTCGTATGGAGTTGAAACATCTGGTACTTCATGTTTGTGCTATGGCTACTTTGGAATATTTTCATGGCTTTCTAACTCTATTGAGCTTAGAATTGATTCATGTCAATTTTCTAACCGATACAGTTTGAGAGTTTATTGCTGGTTGTCCCTCACTTGAGTCTCTTAAAATGAATCGTCCTACTACAAACGAGATGAGACTATGGGATATTGCAAAACTTAGGAATTTGAAGAAGTTAGATTTGTCATTCGGTCTTTATAATGTTGTGACGGCAATCACAACATCCGATATCTTTCACCTGACAAGACTTTAAAATCTTTAGACCCTTACACTGGATTTTGATGATTGCACGGTAAGAACAATTTGAGTTTTACACTTATAATTTTACAATGTTAAAGAAATGTGTAACAGTAATGAAATTTAATCTTTAAAACTTGTTGTAGTTGATACATGAAGTTAATTCTAGGATGAATGTGCCCTTTGTATCCCTGATTAACCTTAAGTTGTCTGATGTCGATATTGGGAATAGTGTTATGGTATCGTTCATCATTGAAATGATTCGTGGATCTCCAAATTTGAAAATGCTGGATACCAGAGTAAGTGTAATACTGTAATGCATATGTATCAAATAAATATTCGTAAATTGCCATGTTTGTGTATCTCAACACTATTTGATTTTTCAGGCTGCAAACGCGCTTAGTGTTCTACCTTTGAAAAAAAATTCCAATGTTGTAGACAGAAACACAATCAGCCATGGGCAGCTACAGACTGTGGTGTTTCGAGCTTTTCCTAGATCAGAGCATGAATTAACTTTAATAAAGTTTATACTTGCGTGTTCCCGGTCGCTAAAGACAATCAATATCAAGCTCAGCGATAGGAGTCATGATGGGAATGAAAATATCAAGAAGAACTAGGAGTTGGCTAGGAAGCTGTTGAAACTCCACCGAGCTTCCCCCACAGCCGTGGTAGATTTCTTTTAGTGGTTGTAGTTTATGTATGGGTTGAATATCCTATGATAATTCATGTTGCAAAATAGTTTTTGTATTTTGGCATAGCATTTGTTTATATGGTTTGCTTAAATTTAACTTGTTCATATGTTGTTGCTTGTGCATATTGTAGGTGATGCAAGTTTGACATTCGAAAGTCAAACTTTCATTTAGCATTTCAATTTGATTGTAGAAAGTAAAACTGCACTTTCAGTTTACTTTAGTTAGTCAACATTGAAAATGGTGAATGGCTATTTTGTATTTGCATTTTGACTTTGGTGAGGATTTCTTTTATTACTTAACATATGAGTTTGATGGAAGGCTTGTTACTAGACTCTTAAATCGGCTTATGGGTCCAATAAGAAAGTTTGTCTTCTCTGTAGAGCCAAGATCAATGTTTGGAATAGACGACTTTCATTATGAAGAGATTCGTGATTGGCTTTTGTTTTTGGCTCAACATGGAGACGAGGAGCTAATTATTACAAACTGGTATGGTGAACGAGTTACGTTCCCAACCCAACTTTACTCTCGTATGGAGTTGAAACATCTGGTACTTCATGTTTGTGCTATGGCTACTTTGGAATATTTTCATGGCTTTCTAACTCTATTGAGCTTAGAATTGATTCATGTCAATTTTCTAACCGATACAGTTTGAGAGTTTATTGCTGGTTGTCCCTCACTTGAGTCTCTTAAAATGAATCGTCCTACTACAAACGAGATGAGACTATGGGATATTGCAAAACTTAGGAATTTGAAGAAGTTAGATTTGTCATTCGGTCTTTATAATGTTGTGACGGCAATCACAACATCCGATATCTTTCACCTGACAAGACTTTAAAATCTTTAGACCCTTACACTGGATTTTGATGATTGCACGGTAAGAACAATTTGAGTTTTACACTTATAATTTTACAATGTTAAAGAAATGTGTAACAGTAATGAAATTTAATCTTTAAAACTTGTTGTAGTTGATACATGAAGTTAATTCTAGGATGAATGTGCCCTTTGTATCCCTGATTAACCTTAAGTTGTCTGATGTCGATATTGGGAATAGTGTTATGGTATCGTTCATCATTGAAATGATTCGTGGATCTCCAAATTTGAAAATGCTGGATACCAGAGTAAGTGTAATACTGTAATGCATATGTATCAAATAAATATTCGTAAATTGCCATGTTTGTGTATCTCAACACTATTTGATTTTTCAGGCTGCAAACGCGCTTAGTGTTCTACCTTTGAAAAAAAATTCCAATGTTGTAGACAGAAACACAATCAGCCATGGGCAGCTACAGACTGTGGTGTTTCGAGCTTTTCCTAGATCAGAGCATGAATTAACTTTAATAAAGTTTATACTTGCGTGTTCCCGGTCGCTAAAGACAATCAATATCAAGCTCAGCGATAGGAGTCATGATGGGAATGAAAATATCAAGAAGAACTAGGAGTTGGCTAGGAAGCTGTTGAAACTCCACCGAGCTTCCCCCACAGCCGTGGTAGATTTCTTTTAGTGGTTGTAGTTTATGTATGGGTTGAATATCCTATGATAATTCATGTTGCAAAATAGTTTTTGTATTTTGGCATAGCATTTGTTTATATGGTTTGCTTAAATTTAACTTGTTCATATGTTGTTGCTTGTGCATATTGTAGGTGATGCAAGTTTGACATTCGAAAGTCAAACTTTCATTTAGCATTTCAATTTGATTGTAGAAAGTAAAACTGCACTTTCAGTTTACTTTAGTTAGTCAACATTGAAAATGGTGAATGGCTATTTTGTATTTGCATTTTGACTTTGTAAAGTCAAAATTTCAAAACCATTACTCAATATTTGTTTTGGAGTTTATTGATATGTTTTACAAGTTTGACTTAACAAAGTCAAAATTCTAATGGTTTTGTGTTGTTTAATCTTCAACTAAGTTGTAGTATACGTAACCTGGCAACTTGAGGGACCAATTGTGTATTTTAAAGTGATTATTAGGCGGGAGTTTTAAGTATGACAACGGCAACCAAGACAAATTCAGGGACCGAGTGTGAAAAAAAGTCACTATTAGACCCTTGACCGTCTTTTACCTGAGACGCTATTTACTTGTGCACACGAACCGATAAACCCATCAACCACTTTTTTTCACTCACAAACAATTCCCAATGGAAGATTTCCCTATTTTGAATGAACTCATGGAGATTGCTGGTTCATCCAAGTTAAATGATCGTATGGCAGTGTGGTTTGAAGAAGAGGCTGCACAAGAAGGGCTTTTGAAAAAGCTAGTTCGTTAGTGCATTGATCATCTAAAGAGGGGAATCATGAAGCGTAAGGAGCTGATTGAAGATAACGAAGCTCTGGGGCCTCAGGTAATAGCGCTTGATTGTTTGGATGCGCTGAGGAAAATCCAGGCGAGGCACACACACCAACTTGTTCAATTCATACAGATTCTTAGTTAAACTGGTGAAGCTATTCGTTTCAACGAAGGTTTTGTTAAGAAAATGGCTCAGCATAATGCCTGAATTTTGGGTATTTCATGGGGGTAGATAAATGCGGTCTTTTGGGTGCTAGTTTTGGAAATATAGGTTGGTAAAACTAAAAAGGGTGTGTAAATTGGATCTTTATGTTTGGTTGTTGGTCATGGTTTGATGTAGTTGTTTCTAATCTTGTAACCGACTATATTAATGATGAAATATCATCTAAGTTTTATGTATATAATCTGTTTTTGTATTGTAATATTGGGTGCATTGTTTTTAATTAGTATCAGCAAAACCAAACATCCCTTTGTATCAGCAAAACAAAACATCCCCTTTTATCAGCAAAAGTTGTATCAGCAAAACCAAACACCCCCTTGTATCAGCAAAAGCAAAGGCAGTGGTTTAAAAATATGTGTTAAAAATGCAAATGCTTTAGCAATAAATCATAATGTATTCACAATGGTGTATTGTTTAGGAAGAAACTGGTTTGGTGTTAGTATTGACAGTGGGACTGAACACGCCCAATGCCTCAAATTGTAATATCTTGAATTTTGACTTACCCAAGTCAAACAAATATATGAAAGGCCACAAATTGTAACTTACTATTGTGGTATGACTTGGGTAAGTCAAACCTATTAAGAAATGCAAAACGATTTCAAGCAGTTACAATGCACAACCAAACACTATTACTTACATAAGAACCCAATTTTTTATTGATCGATTTCATGTTCTCAACAACTACAAAGTTTTCTATCATCTAAACATACACTTAGCTAGACCCACAACTCTCCATCATCCTTTTCATTCATTTCCTTCCTTTCCTTAAACAAAACTTCCAAATTTGTAATCCTTTCTCCCAAATCTTTAACCTTTGATAACACGATGTCAGCCTATTCCTTCTCCTTCTTAACATCCAAATCATTTTCATTTGGGCAGTCTTCTTTCCTCAACGAACTCAACAAAGCCTTCCCCTTATCGTTTTGTGCCATTATTGTTTTTTTTCCTTTGGGTGGAATGTGTGTTGTTTGTATTTTAGGGTTCAATGTTGTGTGCTGCCGGTACTAATATGGTTGAAGGTTGGGTTAGATTTTAACTATGGCATGTTAAAATTGTAAATGGTCTATTATACCCTCGATGTAAAGCCAGAAAATTCATGTTGACTATGGCAATCCTGGTCAAGGTACTAGTCTAGAGTATAAAACCCGTGTTTTGGACCTCCAGCGATGAAAACGCCCAAGTTTGTCTCATTGTGATGCGCATGTACAAGTTTATGGACCAACGGTGTATTTTAGTCTTTTTTTTTTCCTTTACATTGGGCCACATAAGTTTCTAGAATTGACCTTGCTTTTTAAAATTGTTTTTCTTCTAATTTTTGACATGTATACCTTGGCTAAGTTGAAGCTAAATTTAACTTTTATTGATCAATTATGTTGTTTGATTTGGAGACGTGCCAAAATTAAACGATGTAACTGATCCAACTTTCCTGTTAATAAGATTAGTCTAGCTAAATTAATTTAAAATTATGTAATTCTTTTATTATATAAAAGATTATTTTCGTTTATTCTATAAATAACACTTAGAAATAGTGACTATCATTTCAAATTGTCTATCTACATTATTGAAAAGACAAATATTTATTACTTTTAAATCACTAATAGGGTAGGGTGGCGTAGGTTATAGCCCCATGTTATAGGCGCCGTGGTCTTAGATTAGAAGGCATGGTCACGACGGTTTTCTTCATTTTCATTTTATACATCAGCGTCACATCAGCTTTTTTATCTTGTCAATTACTCTTACTTTCATTCACTTAGTTATGGACATAGTCACCTTAACTTCACATTTCATTAAACTATTCACTTTATACAAATATACCTCACTAAATATCTCACACATATTCACAAACAAAAAACAATAATAAAACATGAAAAAGGGACCCACTTCACACAAATACATTTAGGCCAATGCTAATGGAAACTACAAATGTTGTGGTTACCCCTTGGCACATCAGCTTTCTCTCTTCAAGACTACACCAACCACAATTTGCTAATAAGGCGATCACAACCACAACAAAAAATATACCTCACAAAAAAAAAAAAAAAAAAAAAAAAAAAAACCCACACACATAAAACAATTGAAAGTTATGGTTGCCTATCCAACAGGAAACAATTGAAAGATTGGGGGTGACCGGTCACCAATTCGGTTGAGCCAGTGGTAGAAATGTGGTTGCCTATTCGGTTAGTTAGGGAGGTGACTTATCCATTAGCATTGGCCTTAAGGTGACCAAGTCACTAAATTGCACCTAGGAAGTCGAAAGTCACGCATGACTTTGAACGAATGGCATGGGGTCACTTTGTGAGAATTTGGGTCACCTTAGGCATTTCACGCCTTTGTCACTTAGCCTTATAATGATGCCAATAGTTGCACTTCTTCGTACATTATAGGCGTCACGTTGTTGTCGGGCTTTACCGATATTTTTCTTTTTAAGTGTAAGAGCGGAGTGAGTGAGATTATTTATTTATTTATTTATTTATTATCAATGGAATGTTATTTAAGAGTGTTTTCATATTTTGTGTCATATAAATGTTTTTAGAGTAAAATTGATGTGACAATGCTTATAACCGGCGCCTAAAACTACTCAAGGGGTGTTTATTTTTTGTGTTTGCTAAGAAATGTGTGGGAGCCATCTGGGACCCATGGCTGTTAGTGTGTCTGGATGGGGAGGACCATGATTTCTTTGCCTTGTGGATATAGATGAGTTGTGGAAATAAGTGGGTCATACTTTAAAAAAACTACTATTAAATTTGTGTATGAACCCACATCCTTAGCTAAGAGTAAAAAGAAACATGGACTCACATAGCTCTCTAATGCCATCTATAATGGCTTTGCCATTGACTTATGAAAAAAAATGTGAGGTAAGGTGTTGAAATAATAGCAATTGGTATGGTAACCCTCACAACCACGTTAACCTTTAACGCCGCAGCGTTAAGAGGCGTTAACCACACCGGATCCAACGTCAAATCCGCGTTAACGGTGCCACGTTAACCCCTTAACGCTGAGTTAAACACTTTTTTTTTGATTTAAATGGGTTTTGGTGGTTAATTTGGTTTTAAAAGTTGCAGTATGTGCGTGTTTTAAAGGTTGCACGTTTCAGTCCTTGTGTGTGTAAAAGTTGCAGGTTTTTAAGGTGAAAGAAAGAAAGTTTTGGAGTTTAACAGTTTCAGTCCCTGTGGTTTGTTTTTGTTTTTTTTTTCTTATTTTTTCTATTGTTTTTCAAAAAAAAATAAAAAAAAGTTATTGTAAATTTTAGTTTTGTAACTTTAAAGAAAATGTTTTGTTTGTATTTTATAAATGGAAAAAAAAAAAAAAAAAGTGGGCCCTAAAATGTAGTGTTAAAATAAGTTAAGGTTGAGTTATAATAAATAGTGGTTTTTTTGTTGAGTTAAGGTGAAAGGTTAAAGCCAGTGGCGGAGCCAGGGAACTAGCATATTGGGGGCAAAAATATATTACTCTCATAGAAGTCGTTCAAAATTTTATTTTTTAAGCTACTTAATATTGCACAAAAAAAGCACCTTACATTGTGCTAAAACAACAACTAAACAAAGCTTAGTGTGCGCAAAAACAACACGAAAAGTATATTGCCGAGAAAAACACCTTTACTAATGGCAATACAACGGTCAAACTACAGCCAAACATTGGCCTCGAACAACATCCGAACATCACAAAAATTAGCCCAAAGCAACACCAAAAACAACAACAAAATTAAGTTTTTAGTGAGCAAAAAATCAAGAGGCTAGCTCTATCTTTCAATTACCTATCCTGTGCTCGAGAAGGTCCCTCAGTTCTTCGGCAACACCTCGAGGTGCATTTAGTTGAAAAACATGCTTATACGGGGCAAAAAAAAACATTATAATTTATCAAAAAGTATAAGTCTATTTGCTTGCGTACACACACTTGTCGAAGTTCTTTTTTAAAGCAATTTCTTTACCATCGGGTAACGGTGTAACTATGTACATCTCTCCTTCCATACTTTGCTTCAACGAGATTGATTGTTGTCTTTAAAAATTTTGTTTGAGCATAAATATAAGAGACAACAACAAAAGCTAGCTAACCTTTGAGCAAACTACAACAAGTAAAGAAACAAAATTACCAAAGGGCATCTGGTCTAGCGGTATGGAGGTTTTACCCTCCTTGGCAAGGTCTCAAGTTCGAGTCTTGTCTAGGGCGATAGGGGTTTCCTCCCGCGTGCGTAAAGAGATGAGTGCCATTGCCTTATGGACTGGACCCAACCTGGTTGTGTGGGCTCGCTACGCCTTCTGGGCTAGCAGCCATGTATCCACAATTGCCGTTCAAAAAAAAAGTAAAGAAACAAAATCAAATTAACTTAAAAATTATAAATTGTAACAATACGAAACAAACTACTCCGTAATTACGAAGGCCACTGACTTTCTTTCTAACCAAATTTATAATGGAAAAACAAAACTTTATTCTAGTCTCAACCTATGTGTTTTCATCCAAAAAAAGTACTGTAATACAAATAGAGATAAAAAAAGGTACTACTATTAAATACAGTATATATAAATATATTACTCTGTCATATCATATTCAACAAACACTACCACGTGACTAACGTACTACCATTTCACCAGCATATGCTTTCCCACTTCCCAACTCACTTACCCTTTTACTCCATTTTTTCCGATGAACTGAAGACAGAAAAATAGTTTCGACATTAAAGTACACTTTAATAGCTTGAAAATGTCGAGGGCACTCGGATGATTTGCCTGAGGGCACTGGTCATATTTGTTGCCAATTAAAAAAAAGTTCTTATGTATTTTGGGTATCCGCAAGAGGTTCGTCGGGGGCAACGCCCCCCACTACTGAACAAGTGGCTCCGCCTCTGGTTAAAGCTGATGTAGTTAACATGACTTAACGCCACAATGTTAAAGGTTAGCATGCCTTTGCTATTTACCATACCCAACGCTCTTAGTTGACTTATTAAATTAAATTGATAGTGTGAAATTGGCTGTAAAAAAAAAAATTAATGTAACGATAACGAATTCAATTGCCTTAGCAAATAAAGTAATTTTGACCAAGTCATGTAGATTTTTTTAAACTCATTTACTGAATGGGCCACATATATTTACAACGGCTAACCCATTTACACCAACTCCCCTAAAAAAGTAAAAAAAATCCCTCCCTTATCTCCCGCCCATTCGAAATCCCAAATCATTTCAAACCCAAAAATATCCGCCCAATTTTCCCCCTTTTAACCCCCCACCCCCAAACACTCACTCCCACACTCCAACCCAAACCCTAATTCGCATTCACAACAATCAAAACCTCTCAAAAACCATGGCTAAACAATCGAAACGTTCTCGCAAACCCGAAACCTCACTCGAGACAATCAACTCATCTCCATCGTCTAATTCCAGTCCAAAAGAACCTGAAACCACCGTGAAACGTGCCAAACGGTCTCCGAAAAGTGAGGAGAGTCACGAGACTGATAATAAGGATCAAGTGGAGTTACGGAATGGGAATGCAGTAGATGAGGATGAGGATGAGGATGCGAGGTTTGTAGGGAAGGCGGTACCGGCTGACGAGGCGCGCGTTAGGTGGCCGCATCGATACGAGACGAAAGTATGATAGTTTATAAATATTAGGGGTGTTTGTTTCGGCTTATATAGCTGGCTTATGGCTTATTTGGTTTTGGGTTTACGTTTTATAAGCTCTCTTTTTTGTGGCTTATTTTGAAATTTTTTGGCTTATATAAGTTTATTATGTCATAATAAAGTTATATAAAAGTTTCAAAATAAGCCACAAAAAAGCGAGGTTATGAAACATAAGCTTAAAATCAAATAAGCCATAAGCTGGCTGTATAAGGTGAAACAAATACCCATTTAGATAGTTATTAGTTTACTATACTGTTTTGATGTTTAAAATATGTGATTGGTTAATGTTTAATTAATTTTGTGTTGTAGGCGCGAGTGAAGATTTTACCGGCAACCAATACGTGAGTTGTTTGTTTTTGTATTATTGATGATGATGATAATTTAATGGGGTGTTTGGTTTATCTTATTGTTTAGTACTTTTTGAAAAATTAATAGATTTGTTACTATTTATGAGGTTTGTATAAAGTTAAAGCGTTTAATTGGGTGATTGGGTTAGCTCATTTTTAAGACTTACTTAGGGGTTTTTTGGATTAGCTTATTTTTGGGGCTTATAGGCTTATTTGAAGTTGGAAAACCTTGTAAGCTTAATTTTCTGGCTTATGGGCTTATCAAGCTGAGCTAATGTACTTATTTAAGTACATAAGCTGAATTAAAATACCCATAATATAAAAAAATGGGCTTATGAGCTTTTTTAAATTCAAATAAGACTATAAGCCCAAATAATAAGGTAATCGAAAACCCCCTTAATTTGGTGTTTGGTTTAGCTTATGTTTAGTATTTTTATGTGAGATATTTTATCATGTTTTTACCCTTTTGTGGTTACATGGCTTAATTGGTTTTGAAATAAACAATAATCCCCAAAACAGTTAGTAGAGATAAGCTAGTTCACAAAATAGAGCTTATTTTAGGGCTTATGGACTTATTTGTGGGGAATTTTGGTTTGGGCTGTCGAAATTTACTCAAGTCACTGTAAATAAGCTAATACAAACACCCTGGTGCTATTTAAATCAACAAAATATGTTTAAAGGGGGTGTTAGGTTTAGCATATATTAAGGAATCATTGAAATTTGGAAAAAATATTATAAACTGAATTCTAATGGATAAGCATTGGTGTTTGGATTAACTTATTTTTATGGCTTATTGGTTTATTTTTGTTCCAAAACAATATAAGTCCAAAAGAGACTTTGTTTATGTAAGCATTGGTGTTTGGATTAACTTATATATGCGGCTTATTGGTCTATTTTTGTTTTAAAACACAATAAGCCCAAAAGATGGACTTCAGTTTTGTAGAATTTTTTGTGGTAGTAAAGTTATATAAGCTAATCTAAACACATCAATAGTGATGTTCAAGCCAAAAGTGTTGCATCATTTCTTGTGTAGTTTTCAGCCTAAAAGATATTAAGCTCAAAAATAGATCTTTTTTGGTAGCTTATGAACTTATTATAAACAAGTCATTTACTTTATGTAACTTGATTTGTATTGATGTTATATGTATGTTTTATCTTATGATTCTGCAGTGAAGATGAAAAGGAGATATATCAAGCTAGGTGTCACTATACAAAAGCAATTGTTGATGGTGTTGAATTCAAGCTTAATGAACACGCTTATGTCAAAGTAAGTTTCTTTGTTTTCATACTTACCTAATTATATTTAAATTCCACTGTCCGTATAAGTAGGCACAAATGGTTATTGGCTGTCTCATTTAACTATTAAGGACTCAAGATAGATCAAGCCATGTTGTCTTTCAGAATTTAAAAGAACAATTTTCTGAAAGTTTCAGCACACTAAAACTTTTTGCTCACCCATTGCACTATGGAATGACGACACTTACATAATGACTTTAAATTATAAGCTGCAATATGGGTACATATTTAAGAACTTGTTGCTGTGAAAATTAGTTTTAAACAACCGGGGGAGAAACTAAGTAAAGCATATTGTATTAAACTGAATGAACTTTCATCATTTTCAGTTAGCTCATTAATTAAACTGAATGATTAATGTATCATAATACAACCTCAAAAGCTTAAATCTTGGTCATCAAACTCATTTGGATATCTGGTTTACTTATTTTTTTGTAGGCTGAAGAAGGTCAACCAGATTACATAGCTAGGATTGTGGAGTTGTTTGAAACAGTTGATAAACAATTGTACTTTTCGGCTCAATGGTTTTTTAGAGCAGCAGACACTGTGAGTTTTACTTCTCATTGGCCCTATTGAGTTATTGTTTTATGTTAGGTCTATCTATTGTGATATGCATTGCGTCTTTGCTAATATGGCGACCAATGATTGCATTTATATTTTTTTTGCAGGTCATAAAAAGTCAAGCTCACCTTATTGACCCACAAAGAGTGTTTTATTCTGAAATGAAAGATGATAATCCGTTAAATAGTATTGTCTCAAAAGTCACGATTATACAACTTCCTCCAGATGTATGTTTATATCTTACTTTTTACTGTATATGTAGATTTTTATTTTTATTACAGTAGCATTTTGTTTGTTAATTGTATAATGTAATGCACTTTTTATAACAGGTTGACCCTGCCAAAAAAGAGAAGTCACTCAAGTTATTTGATTATTATTATGACATGCAATACTCCAAGCCGGTTACCTTTACTACCCTACACACAGGTCAATACATTTTCAAGTGATTAGCATCTTTTTTCGTATCATTATTTGTCATGCAGATTTGTCCACGATTTAAACTATAGTAGTTAATTTATGAAGCTTTAACTTTCAGAGCGTGTCACTCCAAAGAAGGAGTCATCATTAGTTCCAGAAGATTCAAGCTCAGCTGGTGAAGTAGAGAACACCAAGAGTGATAAAAATGAAGGTCCTTCATTGACGCTGCTGGATCTGTATGCGGGTTGTGGAGCTATGTCTACCGGGCTTTGTTATGGAACACGGTTTTTTGGAGTAAAACTTGAGACGGTAAGTCAAGTAATCAATATTGTAAATGAGATTGTTATTACATACATTTGTTTCCATGTTTGTGTCAACCATATAAATTTTTTTTGACATGTTTATACAAATTATGCAGAAATGGGCAGTTGACATGAATAAGCATGCATGTGAAAGTCTCAAGATTAATCATCCTGAAACAGAGGTTATTAGTTTTAACCCGTATTGACCTTCTACTTTCAAACAAAATGGTTTGAATTCATTGTCTACTAATCATTGACAATATTACTTTATTTATGTAGGTGAGGAATGAATCTGCCGAGGACTTTTTCACAATGCTAAAAGAATGGGAAAAACTATGTATCGAGTTTGGTTTGATTGGCACACAACGTGATGAAGATTCAAATGCTAATTCTGAAGAATCAGATTCTGAAGAGGTTGATGAAAAAAAATCACATGATGATGAGGAATTTGAAGTGGGGAAATTTTTAGCAGTTTGTTTTGGTGACCCAAACAAAACTGGGAACAAAAAGCTGCATTTCAAGGTATTTAGTTTTGCTCAATGCTATTAAGTAATAGTTTCAGTCACACTTTTGTAGTACACGAGCCTTATCATATCATGTCAGTTGGTAACTACTTTACACACGGGTAATGCAATAAGGGTTCAATTTGGCTTGGTTGTTGGGTTTTGGGTCTGAATGAGTCGAGTTTGGGTTGAACCGGGTTGGTTAAGCAGATTTTGAGTTGCCATAGTTTTGGCTCATAAAGATTGTAAGTTGTTTTAGTTAGAGTAAGGTTTCCATATAAATTATGCGATTTTAAATGCCATTTTATTGGCCCACTTGTAGTTAACTAAATTGACTTGCAGCAATAGAAAACTGACTTCAAGTCATTAACCAAAATACTAATGTGATTTTTTAATAGGCATCATCATAAATTAAAGTTTTAGCGGTAAGAAAAAAATGGGCTTTTGATTGTGGGCATTAAGTTGTGAGTTGTGACTGGTAGGCTTTTGAAAATAAGTTTTTCTTTCTACGGAATACACATAATTTTATTTACTGATTCATATATTAGATTTCTGTTATTTAATTACATTTGCAATTTATAGGTACGATGGAAAGGCTATAGTTCTAAGCATGACACTTGGGAGCCATACGATAGTCTCAGGTTAGTTAGTCATTTTACTAAACCATAAACCTTTCACCAAGTTTTAATCATTACATGAACTGGTTTTTGTGTGTAACAGTGAGTGCAACTGTAAGGAGGCTATTAAGGAATTTGTGATCAGAGGGTACCATTCAAGAATGTTACCTCTTCGCGTAAGATTACCCCTCTTTTCTGTTTCACAATCATTTATGTGTACTTGCTTTATATGTTGATGCTAAATGTGATTTGTCTATTTTTACCATAGGGTGATGTTGATTTCATTTGTGGAGGTCCTCCGTGCCAAGGAATCAGTGGCCATAATCGCTTCAGGAATTACGAAAATCCTCTTGAAGATGAAAAGAATCACCAGCTAGTCGTCTACATGGACATCATAGATTTCTTAAAACCAAAGTTTGTTTTAATGGAAAATGTTGTTGATATCATCAAATTTGCAAATGGTATTCTAGGATATCATGCTGTTGGGCGTCTGGTAGCAATGAACTATCAAACGCGACTTGGTATTATGGCAGCTGGATCTTACGGAGTGTCTCAGTGCCGATACCGAGTGTTTTTATGGGGTGCTAGCACCATGATGGTATGTGTCTTTAAATTTGCATATTATTAATTTTTCTTGTATTCTAAGGGCTGGTTTAGTAACAAATCAAAATGGGCATGGGTTGTAAGTGGTTCATTTACAAGACTTATGGTATAGGGTAAGAAAAGCAGTACATATAAGAGATGTGATTATTAAAAACTTTGTTGTGTTTGTAATTAGTATAGGTAAAACATTTTCTTTAACTTTGAAGCGTAATCCCATATTCCAATACCTAATTACAAACACACCCTAAGTAAAATATCATTAATTGTCACCTCTAATGATTGCAGTTTATGCTACTATCTTTGGCACTTAATTGACTTTTTTTGATCCAACAGAATTTGCCTCAGTTTCCTTTACCAACACATGAGGTTGTTGGAAAAGGTGTTGTCCCTGTGGAGTTTAAGGTGTGTACAATAAACAAATATACACATAAAAACTATGTTTATATCTTTTTGTTAGTTTTTAAAAGCTCTTTATTTGATGTCAGGATTGTGTTCTTGGTTCTGATAATGACGGGTCATACAAACTAGAGAAAAGCATATTTCTTGGTGATGCAATTTCAGACTTGCCCGCGGTATGATAATTGATAATTACTTTTGTCATGCTATTGTACTATTGTTTATTTGAAGCTGGAATATTCAGTTAATAGATATTTTTGTTTGATTAATGTTAGGTTACCAATTACAATGGGGCGGATGAAATGGAGTATGGAGGTGCTCCACGTACAAGTTTTCAGAAGTTCATAAGAATGAGAAAGCAAGGTATACACCACTTTAGCAATTGAAAATTAGACTTATTTAGTTATATTTGTTTAGTAATCATATCAAGTTTTATCATCACAGGTTCATCGAAAAAAATGATTCTTTATGATCATAGGCCGTTAGAGTTAAATGAAGATGATTATGCCCGAGTTTGTCTAATTCCCAAGTTTAAGGTACCACATTTCCAATTTCTACTTCAAGTTTTATCTCCTGAAAATTTTATTTGCAAAATCCAAATAACACAAAAGATGATCATAACACATATGACTATAGTGAGGTTGTGTTATTAAAGTGATCATGTGATGAATAATTCAAATCAGATAATCAATTATATAAAACAACACAAAACACCATTTTAGCTGAAATTTTTTGATTACTGGCCACTCAAAGACAAAACATGCGGTATCACTTACATTTCAGACTAAAATAGTGGCTTTGTTTACAATCAGTTATAGTTTCTTTCAAAAAATGTTCCCTAAGTAGATGATCATAACATCTATGACTATAGTGAGGTTGTGTTAGACACTAATGTTATTGACACATACAGGGAGCAAACTTTAGAAATCTAGCAGGGGTGCTAGTTGATGAGAAAGACAAAGTGTATTGGGATACAAACGTTCCAAAAGTCAAACTACCCTCTGGAAAACAACTGGTACTATACTTACAACAAATCTTTCTGATTTATTAGAAAATGAGTTTCAGTTATGAATTTCCCATAATATTATGTCAATGTTTCTCATATTACGTTATCTAACGGTACAGGTTCCAAACTATTGCATGACCTTTGTGCGTGGAACATCTAAGAAGTATGTTTTCTTCCATTTTTTATGTGGTTATGCAGAAGTCTGTCTAAATACCTATGGAATAACCCTTTTACTCTTATTACCTTTTGTTGTGAGACGTTGGTTGCTTAGGTTACTAACATGTTTAAACCTTAAAATGCAGACCATTTGGTCGATTGGGCATGGACTCTGTTGTCAAAACTGTAGTGGGTAGAGCTGAGCCACACAATCAGGTCCATTTTTCACCCATCATAAATGCCAAATCTGATTAAGAGACCCAACATTAAGTTCTTGTATGTTCTTTTGATAGGCACTGCTGCATCCAAACCAAGACAGGGTGCTAACAATAAGAGAAAATGCGCGCTTACAAGGGTTTCCTGATCACTACAGACTTTGTGGTCCAGTTAAAGAGAGGTAATGTTACGGCAAAAAAATAAAAATTTATAGCAATTTATCAAGTTGATATGTGGTACTTTGAATTATTGTGTTATATGTTTTCTTTTAACCCGTTGGCCGTGTTCTTGAGTTTGAAGAAACTAAATGATAAAATAAAGGAAGTTTAAGATTTTGCTCATTTAAGTGTTTATTTTAAAAATAAATAAGCAGATAAATATTTCTCAATATAGGCTGTTTTGGATTGCTTTATAAGCTTTTGAAATGGCTTAATATGTTGTTTTTTAATGTGTGTTTGTTTTTTATTTTGGTTTCAGGTATTTACAAGTGGGAAACGCTGTTTCGTTCGCTGTATCAACTGCATTGGGTTATACATTAGCAAGGGCGATTAAAGGGGAAAGCACTAGCCAACCTTTGAAACTTCCGGTCATATTCCCTGATTGTCTTGGACCTTCTCCGGCGAAACAAGAATAAGAATAATAACAAAATTGAGTTCTAAATCTGTCTTGATTTAAAAATGTGAAGGCATGTTGCCAAGACTATTGTTCCAATGATTCCTTTTCAAGAGTTCAAAATAATTCGGCATTAATTATTGTGATTCTTAATGAGAGTAATTTGACATTAGTTCGTTGTAACAGGTATGTTTGTTGTATAGTTGCTCCATGCCGTAAACTAAGTATTTTATTAAGAGCATGTTTTCTCTATTGTGACGTTGATGCCATAAAGGTATCTTGGAACACTTCATTCTAACATATTGATTTTGTCTATTTCAATTGAGTCTACATGGCTCTTATTTGATTCTCTTTGTTCACAACTGGACTCTGCACAGCCTGAACTGCTTGCATTTAAATTGTTGTTTGGGGTTTGCGATGAACCTTATGATGGGTGACAAATTTGAAATTTGTAACGTGTAACAAAAGCTAGTTAACGTACCATAATGGATCTTCGAGGAAAGTACTTTAACCTCAAACCTGTATGTTTTCAATCTATCCTTGCTGATCATTACTAATTCATACAGGTTAAGTTTCAATAAACACTGGTTAACATGAGTAGACGTTTGATCATAGTTACCAATCAAAGAATATGAATGCCAAATAAATGGATGCGCAGCATTACAATGCCATTATTTAGATTTTGTGTTTGTCGGGTTCGGGTCAACCCGATTGCAAGTAAAATGATTTAAAAAATTGCTTGCTTCA
Organism: Chrysanthemum seticuspe; assembly: GCA_019973895.1. Classification (NCBI taxonomy): domain Eukaryota; kingdom Viridiplantae; phylum Streptophyta; class Magnoliopsida; order Asterales; family Asteraceae; genus Chrysanthemum; species Chrysanthemum seticuspe. Next base: position 315,070,305 of record BPTQ01000006.1, read on the forward strand.
ATATGTTTACCTCGTAAATATGTTAGTCGAGTAGGGTTGGCAGGTTCATGTAAATTCGGGTTGAGGCTAAAAAAACATACCTGAACCCGAGCTTATTTAGAACTCGGGTTAGTTGGGTTGAACTGAATTGAATTGAATAAAACTATTGACCCAAGTAACCTGACCCGAATAGACTTAATCAGGTTCGTGTCGTGTCAGATTTTTGACACTCGTACAAATAGGTATAAAATTAAAACCTCTAGAATACATACAATGAATAATACCACAATGATTATAACATGGTCTAACCAAGAAATTGATTTAGATGTGACGGATTTTGTAACTTGTAAAAATGGGTAATTCCATTTTGCGACGGATTGTGTAACTAGTATGGTGGTTTATTTTACCCCCTCGACTCTTGTAACTCCACCTATCGAGGAGCTCGGTAGACAAAACAATTAATGGTTCCATATGAGCTCGTGGACGTCATTTCTTGAACTTATGTTTTGTTGGCTCTCTCATATGTAAAGTTACACTTGGAGCACCGGTGTAGTAACATCGTTAACATTAAAAAATGCTGCTACATCAACGTCACATCACTATCCACACTTTTAACACCAATACCCTAAAATACTCTCTCACTTAGAGTGCTTGGTGTGGTGAATAGCGGACCAACAACACGATGCATGGTACATCCCAACCTGCCATTCATGCATTGTTCGTGCTTATGGTGGACCAACAACACTGCTACACCGAGCTCCCCAATTACACCACTAACATTTAACATCACCCTTTTACCCCTTTGGGACTAACTATATTTATTTTATTTTCCATTTCCTCAAACAAACTAATTTTTCATACACTAAATAAAAATACAAACAACATTTATAAAAACTACAAAACTAACAAAAAAAAAAAAACTTAACTTTTAATTGGTCCAAGTGTCCAACCGCTCACTAATGCATATTTTACCAATAGTCCACAACTCTTAACTTTTAATGCGCACTTAAAAAAAAAGCACACACCATCACACACAATGCAATACGCACACAAAACACACACAAACACCCATTTTAATCGAGAAAAGGAAAAAGAAAAGCAAATCCAGCGTGCGTTGGTGGATTAACGCCCCACAACACCCAACGCCATTGGTTTTTTGCAATGTTCTAAAAGGCGTGAGGCGTGGCATGGCGGCATAGCCACGCCTCAAGCCTTACAAGCCTTTGCATTTCATAAGGCGTGCTTAAGGCGGCAAAAAAATATTTATAGATTTATGTATTTATAATTTTGTATCATTTTTTAAGAGCAATTTCAATAACTAAAGCCTCAATCCCAAATAACCAGGCCCAAATTTGAGACCAAAATAGGAATTAAGTTTTGAAATAACGAGGCCCAAGAAGGAAATAGCCCAAATACTAAAAATTCAAGCCCAAATCCGTAAATCCCTTAAATTCTTCTAAAAATGGCGCCACGCCTTACCAAAAGGCGCGCCTTTTCACGCCTTTTCGCTCCTTATCTCACGCCTTTTCACACGACGCCTAGACCTCGCGCCTTGGTTCATTTCGTGACGCCGAGGCCACGCCTCGCGCCTTGACGGCGCCATGGCGCGCCTTTTAGAACACTGGTTTTTTGAGTATGCTGGTATGGTAACGCCGACAACGCCGGTGCCAGCTAGGGAGCTCGGCGTTACCACACCCGACGGTCTTATATAGTTTATGTAAGTTTATTTATCTAAATATTTTATTTATATAAAAAAAATCTTTTTAAACAAAACCCTGTAATTTCTCTAGTATACCCTTTTATTTTTTGAGAAGTGATTGGCATACCTAAAAGTTATGCCGCCTAAACATGTGTGGCAATAATTAATTGGTTGTATCAACCGGACCCAATTCTTCACAAACTAATAAGGTAATGACACATAAGTTAGGCACACAATTAGTCGTGTCTTTAGGTCTTCAAATCTTTTTCCTTATTTTTTTTGGGTGAATTTCATATATCCCCTAAAAAACACAATTAATTTCATATAATACCCAATTGATCTTGTAAATATCATATATATATATCCAAAGAAACATTTCAAATTTCATATTTTGCCAATTTAACTTATTTCACTAAAAACAAATTATATTGTGACAATTCTACCCTTCACTCCACCGAATGGATCATCTTTGTAACGAGTTGTTTTTATCATCAAACTAAACATGATATAAAGTGACTTTGACAATTTTCTCAACACTATGTTAGCACTAAGTTAATCAAATTAAACAAATTTATTTGCAAAACATTAAAATGAAATATGAGAATAAATTACAACAAAATGAACCTAGAAGTGTCACAAACAAAGTTAATGATTCAAGTAAACATGGAGCAATTTCACTTATTTACTACAAGAATGTATTTGATCTACTGTTAAATATTAAGTTCAGTTAATTTGCATGAGGTTGAAAAGCTGAATTACATAGCTTCAAGTGCTATAACATCCGAATGAAGAAATCATTTATATCATGTATGATTCTTAAGTTTCTGGAGTCCGGATGATCAATGTGGCAGTAATACAACAAGCAAGCCTTCAAAATAGAGATATCATGCCTTCCCATTCTTACATGAACTTGATGATCCATTTGAATACCGAATCTCTTCAAACCAATATTACATGCTGTTTTTAAAGGTCTTGACACCAAATTCAGTCTCAATCTCTTCAGCTGAATGGAAAACATTTAAAGCAGTCAGCTATTTCGCACTTGCAGAAACACATTTATCATCAAGACATGAAAATACAACTGAATTTTAAAAGACTCATCCAAGCAGAAAAAGAGAGCATGTACACGAACAACACATACTTCTTTACAAGAGAAAACACATCTTGTCTCCAATATCGTCAAGTAAACTAGTTGTACAAGTCAAGTATATCTTGCTTGTCCATTGGCAATTCACTTCATGATCAAAATAGGTTTTCCACATGGTCCTACTAGGCAGCTTAAACAAGACATATATCCGGACGTATTGGCACAGTTGCCCGTAAGGAGCATTTACATAATATCACTTTTACAGCTGCAAACTGGACTATTTTAAGTTATTAGCTTGATAATAAGAAGTGTGTGGAAAAAGTTGGTCAATAGTATTATTATCAGCAATCTTTTTTTAATATGCATCCGTTGTCCCCATAAAACTGATTTGGGTTTCCTAATAATCAGCAATCAATATTTAATATGCATCGGATTAACCCTTGGATATGGCATGTATGCTGATACACATACAGTGCAAGCTAGAATCATATAAAGGAGACAAAAAGAAGTCATGCCTTGTCGCAAATTCTAGGAAATGCTTGACTTTACAGTCAAACTAACTACTTTTCAATTCACTAGATGATGAAGGTTTTGCTACTTCAACTACATGTTGCATTTGCAGTTCTTGTCAAGAAGTTCAATGTAGGAGTTTGAAGTATTTATATCAAAGTATCGGTGGCAAAATTGGTAGGGCGGGCAACAAAACAGTTCAAAACGGGTAATTTTTGGTATGGTTGACCCGAAACACTTTTTGTCCAATTATACTGTAACTATCATCATATTACTAATGTGAAATTTTATTCCATACACTATACTATTAAAAATAGAATATTTGCATAAAACAAATTAAGAGAATGTAGGCATTAATAATTCATTGAAACTTCTAATCCGTTTCCTTTTTAGCTAAGTTTTTCGTTTTGGCCCATTCAACCCGCTATAAGCAAAACAAACCAAAGATGACCCATTCATTATCAAATGAGTTGAAATTTTCCCATCTAATGAAAGCATACATCATTTTAAACGAATGAAAACATACATCATTTCAAGTGCACAATTATAAGTGTGACAAAAGCATCCATCAATAACAGTTTTTCCCGCCAAAATGCTTCCAATATTAAACCAATAAAACAATTCTTCATCACTTTAAACGAATTTTACAATTCTAAACCGATAGTCAGATTCTAAATTCAATTCTACACATTCCGATATAGTTTTTAGTTGTCAATTTTGAATTTTTGAATAATGTAGAAATTGTTGATGAAAATGTGGGGGTTGAAATGGATTATGATGACATCAGCAATGGGGATGATGATGCTATTAATACTGGGAAAATTGGGAACAGGGCTCAAGCTGTTAATACTCATCATTCTTATGTGAATTTTTTCGTTAACACTGCGAAAAACAAGGAAATAGAGATTGAAAATAAGCTAAAACTGATCCATAAGTTACTGCGTATTTTGAAAAAACAATAACACCCAAAAGGTCATTCTAGATAGGCTAGTTCAGAAAATAGAGTTTATTTTAGGGCTTATGGACTTATTTTTGGGGAATTTTGGTTTGGGCTGTTGAAATATACATAAGTTACTGTAAATAAGCTAATACAAACACCCTGGTGCTATTTAAATCACCAAATCAAAATAGTTTCTCAAATATGTTTAAAGGGGGTGTTTGGTTTAGGATATATTAAGGATTCATTGAAATTTGGAAGAAAAGCAATATTGCAAACTGTATATTAGTAATTGTTATGAGGTAATCATTCATTGTCAAATATGTGGAAAAGAAGGACATAATGTGAGGGGTTGTCCAACAAAGAAGGAAGGTGTTAGAGAAGCAAGTGGTGGTTTAGGGGTGGTAAAATTGCAAGAGGTGCAGGTGGTTCTGCTGGGAGTGGTAAAACTGTGTCTGCGAGTAGTTCTGCTAGAGGAGGTGTTAAGACTAGAGGGGTGTCAAGACTAGAGGAGGTGGTAAAACTAGAGGTCTGAAATTGGTGGAGGATGGTGTGGAAGGGGTAGAATCTTTAAGACATTTAATGGTAAAGCAGTTAGGTGTAGAGGAAGGGGTGATGGCTCAAAATCAAGAGCATTTCCATGGGATCCAGTTGATGGAGAAACAATGATAGGAGTAAGTGATCTTAACTATTTGACTATTTTTGGCATTCTATTTGACTGTTCTATGCAGAATATAACTTTTGTTAACACTTTGAAAAACATTGCAGTAGAAAATGGATGATGACACGACTATGTGACATAATTGTGCAAAATGGTGTGTATTTTTTTAGTGAAAAATAAAGGAGAAAATTACATCGCCAAGCTCGAAATCCTATAACATTCCCTCTCTATAATAGATGTAGTTCTCTAGAACAAAGAGTAAGCAAAACAAACACTAATCTAAAACAACCAAACAAACATTCGAATCGCTAACAGAAAAGCTATTAAACAGCAACAGCAAACCAGTCTAATAACTTGATGCATCAAACAGCTTTGTCTTCACTCTTTTGGCCATATCATTTGTTAAGGCGAAGTAGTCTCATCAAACAGCTTTGTCTTCACTCTTTTGGCCTCCATCCAAAATTTCAAATTCCACCAATGAACTGCTAATCAAAACACCATAAACATACAATGACCTCTTTTGACTCTGCAGAGTCTCACCTCGTTAGCTACATAGAAGTTGAAAAAGTGTCAAGTTAGATATATTTTCAGATAATTATCCCTAAATAAAAGAAGTTAAACGGCATAAAGAAAACATACCTTCATATTATGTTTGTGACTCGAAGTCTATTTCGATGCAGGGGATATGGGAGATTTTGGGCCAGTAGGAGCCTCCTCTACTGCATCTTTCTTTCAGGTCTGGACATCCCCATATTTTCAAACTCAAAAGTGAAGGCAACAACTTTTCTGGTAGATCTTTCATCTTTGGGCATTCGGAAATTTGGAGATGTTGGAGGGAGGTGAGGTGTTGGAGTCCCTCGGAAACTGTTTCCAACTTATCAAAACTTCCAATTCTAAGTCCAATAAGAGATGAAGGAAGATGAAGATGAGACAATTGACTCCAACTAGTGGCTTCTTCTTTTTCTTTTGAACCCTGTAAGGTTAGGTCCACAAGTGAGGTTGGAAACTTCTGTGGGCCCCATTCTGAGATGGGCTTCTTCAACTCACCTATTGTAAGCTTACGCAAGTTGGGAGGCCAAAGCCCACTTGGAACATCCATACTTGGACAATTGCTTATTTCCAGAGAAGTTAACGAGGTGAGACTCTGCAATTGGAGGTCTGCAAATAATAACGACTCCTCCGTACTATTACAATTTACTATTATCAAATTCGTGAGGTGAATAAAGTTACCCCCAAAATCAATGATCGATGCCACATTTGGATGATCATATATCCTAAAATATTCAAGCATTGGCATGCTTCTGCTGTTGATAAGTAACATATTCTTCTTTCCTCCTTCTCTCAACTCCTCCTTTATCATTAGTTTTTCACACTTGTCGATTATAACTGACTTGAGCTTCTGCCCTCCCATTCCCATTGAGAAGGAGACACATGTAATTGAATCACAATCAAAGATACCCAACCTCTCAATGTTGTCAGGACAGCTTAAATGCTTAAAACTTTCACAACCATACAAGAATAACGCGCTAAGAGATGTTAGGAGGTTGCTCCCATAATTGTACTCCTCCTCATCTTTCTCCCCTAAACTCACCAACTTTTTACATTTCCATACTTTTAACTTCCTTAAATTCACGAGAACCTTACTACTTGCCTCTGCTTCTTTTGATTCCCACAGGTATCTTATTTCATCACACCTTGTGACATCCAATTCTTTAACAGCCTTAAGTTCCAATATAACATCCCTCCACGCCTCATTAGTAAGCCCTGAAATAGATTCTATAACCAACTTGGTGACTGATGGAGCTGCGTGCACCAGACTTCTCAACAAACCAACACCACATTCATTTATTCTCAAATGCCTCAATGAAAGTAGTGGTGCTTTAAGTGAGACTTCAACCAAATTTGGACAATTTCTAATACTGAGCTCTTTCAGGCATGAAAACACATAATCTCCAACCCCACTTCTACTGTATGTTGACCAAACCTCCCACTTTGGCATACCATTAAACTCTAGAATTTCAAGTGAAGGAAATGCAGCACCAGTCCCAAGAAACTCTAAACCCACATCTTTCACATCATCCATGTCTTGGATAGATAAACTCTTAAGTGACGGTAGTTGCCCGAGTGGTGGTAAAGATGTACACTTTTTACAGCTATGTATAGACATAAGAGCCAACTTATCAAAAGAGGGTTCCCCAACCCATTTGGGAAATTCTAAGCCCAGATAGTTCACAATGCCTAGCCTCTTCAAACAATCATTAGATGGCTTCAGTGCATCAAGGACATCGTTATCAGTTGTCTCCTTTCGGGAAGCATATGGTACGTCACTCCATTCAACCTTTAACTCAGTAAGCCTCTTTTTTGATAATTCTGCTTCTCGTGCTTCCGTTGCGTTTTTTACCTTTTCCAGGCCCTCAATGGAAACTTTCCCATGAAGATTCTCAAAATCTTTAAGTTGGGTTATCGAAAAATCATTTTCTCCTCCAATAATGATTTTTGAAAGAGTTTGCAGGCTTTTCAACTTAGCGACCCCTACAGACAAGTCTTTTAAAAGTGGAGTATCTCTAATGTCTAGATGCCGCAAACTTTTAAGCTTTATGAAGTTGTTCGGAAGCTTAGTTAAAAGAGAACAACCAAAAAGGATTAGTGTCTCTAAGTTACAGAGATCACAAACATTTTCGGGAAAATGTGTGATTTTAGTTTGAGATACATTGAGATAGCGTAAATGCTTTAATTCACCAATGGACTCTGGAACCTCGCTTATCTCATAACCACTCAAACTTAAAACCCTTAAGAATTGCAACTTAGGGAGTAAGTCAACCAAAACCTCATTCGACAAGTAGTGTTGTTTCCATGACCATTCTTTCACCCCTACGGACAATAATGTTCTCAAACCTTTAGCTCCTTCTATCCCCTCAAACTTCTTGTAAGCTACATATTCCTCACAAACAAAAGACATATGGCGACACTTATCTAAAGTTTGTTTCCTAACATTCTTTCCCATTTCCTTCTCTAACCTGAAAAAGAAATCTCCGGCAACAGATGTGGCCAAATCATTCATAAGATCATGCATAACAAACAAAGACTCGTCATTAGGTGAGTTTTGAAAAAATGACCGTGATAACAACTCATCAAAACATTCTTGACCCAAACGTTCTACAGTGGACTTGCTTCGACGTACTCGGTGCAAAAATCCTTCTGCCATCCAGAGCAAAACCAAATCTTCCTTGTCAAATGCATAGTCCTTTGCGAACAAGGAGCAATATGCAAAGAGCTGCTTCAAATCGGCAGGAAGTTCACGGTAGCTTAGTCTAAGAGCCGGAATTATTTTATCCCCCTCTTGTGACCTCCATATCTCACTATCCTCTATTTCCTTCCATTTTTCTTCATCTTCATTCGTCCTCAATAAACTTCCAAGTACTTTTAGAGCCAAAGGCAAACCATCACACTTTCTCACAATGCCTTCACCAGGTTCTTTAAGTCTTGGATGTGAATCAAAGTTATTCGCACCCAATGCATGATGAGCAAATAAACACACAGCATCGTCATGTGAGAGATTTTGCAAATGGTTTAATTTACCAAAACCCAACTGTCTGAGCAACTTGTCCTTCCTAGTTGTCATGATTATTTTACTTCCATGAGCACATGCTTTTAAAGGGGCCACTAGTTTATCCCAATCGTCCCTACTTTCACTCCACACATCGTCCAGCACTAATAGAAACAATTTCTCTCTAAGTTGATCTCTTAGAGCTACTTGAAGAAGATTTAAATCTTCAAATTTCTTATCGTCCCCACAAACGGATTGAAAAATAGTTTTACTTATTTGGAAGCTATCCCACTCATCTGAAACACATACCCATGCCTTGAGTTCGAAATGATCCTTAACTTGCTTGTCGTCATACAAAAGCCTAGCTAGAGTTGTCTTACCTACGCCACCCATACCAACAATGGGCACGACGCTAAACTTTTCTTCGCATGGTTCATCAGCTAACAGCTTAAGAACCAATGCATCCTTATCCCCTTTCCGGCCAACAATCTCAGATGCTTCTACCAACGAGGTCTCGTATTGTCTATTTCTATCTTTTGACCTATCATCCTTCACTTCTAAACCAAGACTAACTTTTTCCTTCTCTAGATCTCGCAACTTATTGTTAATATCATCTAACCTGTGACTCATCTTACTGCTTAGTAACAAATTTGTGCAACAAGATGGGACGAGCTTTCTTATCTTGCTAGTGCTGCCTCCAGTGAGCTCACGATGCATAGCCTCAGTTGCCAAGTCATCAAGAATGTCATCTATGTCATACGCTAAGTGTTGGAGACCGTTGAGCCAATTTTGAACAGAAACTTCTTTTATTTCCTTGTCAGCAGCATCGACAAGGAGATCTTGGATACGGGATAATGTCTTCGCCATGTTCTTCAGCTCGGAGCTAATTCCCTTTGCGCGAACAACTTGCTTTATGGCTTCATTCGCCAGCTTCTGTAAAACAACTTTGACGAGGTCAGATGCCATGCCTTCAGCCATTTTTAATGGTAATTGGTAAACTGGGACTGTGTTCTCTAGTTTCAGTAAAGGAAAGAAAGGAAAGGTAATAAAAAAAAAAGTAGGTGTGTGAGTGATAGAAGTTGAAGAAAATTGATATGATCTTGACTTGACTAAACAGTGGGTAGATAAGATTTTGGGATTTTTATGTCTTTTTCTTAACAGCACACTAATTTCAGACCAACCACTTATTAATGAAGGCAACTGAGCCACGTCTTTACAAACTTGACAACATGATGTTAGTACCCTCATTAATCATCTTTTTACCTACTCAATATAGACAGGGGTGGAAATGAACCGAACGTTCGTGAAAAGCTCAAACGTGAAAAACCTAATTTGCAGCTCGTTTATTAGTTGAACTAGAGCTCGAGCTTTACATACAAAGCTCGTTTGGACTCGCGAGCTTAAACGACATTATGATATTTTACTAAGTAAATATTAAACATATATACGAGCCGAGCTCGAGCTTATTAACGAGCTCAAAAAAGATATATATTACGAGCCGAGCTCGAGCTCGAGCCAAGCTTTAACTTTTCTTTGCCAAATAGTATAAACGAGCTGAGCCCGAGCTTATATAACATACCACGAGCCAAGATCGAGCTTAAAATTTAAGACTCGAAACGAGCCGAGCTCGAGCTTTTTAAAGCTTAAACGAGCTGAGCTTGAGCTTTGAAAGGCATGAGATCGGCTCATTTCCACCCCTACATATAGGCTATATTTTACGACAGGACTTATGGGACTAATAAGAGCTTAAGCTTTTAAAATAAGTTAAGCTTATATAAAATAAACATTGTTTGTTACAAGAATCTATGTTGTGCAAGGTTCACTAAACCTAAACGGAAGAATTGATGGGGGCATGTCCAACAGAATTCTGATCATCAAACCTAAAAAGTAGAAAAAAAATGCAACATGGTATTAGTATCAAAAATTTTCCACTCTATCCACTTGACATGATAATCTACACAAATAATTGATTAATTGGGACATTTCAAATGATCACCACATAATAAAAAGAACAAGGGAAATAATGAGATAAAACACGCCTAACTAATTCTGTAATACATATCTATTGTAACTACTAGTTATAATACCCGTGCACGCACGGGTTTTTGACATAAAATTTTAATTAAATATTAGTATAATATATTCTGAGCTTAAATGAAATTGCATATGATTACATTGTATATTAAAAAAACAAAACAATCAGATTAGCTTAAATCATTGTGCTTTAAAAGTACAAAAAGTTTTAAAACAATTGTTGTATTTGAAAGAGCAGTTGTATACTTGAAACTTAAAAGATCAATCTTTTGTTGTTGTGTTAAAAAAAATAGTAGTAAATTTTCATAAAGTATTTGAATAAATTGTATCTAAAGAAAAAGAATACATAAGCCTTTATATATTTTTGGGTAAATCATTCCAAACACACGTCATATAAAGCGTGAGTAGAAACTTTCCAACTCATGCAAAAAAATCAATCAAATAAGCAGTGGTACACGCAGGGGTGGATTTGTAGCATAGCCCGGGTATGCACGTGCATACCCAACGAATCGTTGAGTTAGTGTAATTTTTTTTATTATTATTTTTTTTTAAATAAAATATTTTATATTGGGTGCATACCCTTCGAAAATGTCAAAAAAAAAGTGTGCACACCCTCAAACTAAAACACAAAAAATAAAGAGTTGCAAAAAGAAAAAGCAAGCGGCAAAACTTTAGCATCAAAGGTCAAAATACAAATAAGAGTAAACTAATTACCATAATACCATCTAAACTAAAATTAATGGGATAGGATCCTCTCCGGTTACTAGACTCAAGTTGGGGCAATATGAGTCATTGGATTTGATCCAATGGCTCAAATCAAAGGAATTTCTTTTGATTTGAGTCATTGAATCAAATCTAATGTCTCATAATGCCAAAACTTGAGTCAAGTTGTGCTTACAACTTGAGAGGATCTTTGTCCAAAATTAATACTACTTATTAAACTTTTCATCCTACCTAAAGTCTTGAAAGGGGAAAAACCCAAAACAAAACCTAATCTCAGTTGTTGCCGGAGATTGTTTGATTTCCTCTTTCTCTAGCTCTGCTCTTGGTTACTAAGTAATGGTTAACCTTCTTTTCTCCTTTAAATACTCAATAAAATGAGTTAATTGCATTAACTTGGTTATATGTGTGTTGCTCAACTTCCTATGTGTAAAATAGTGAATTTAATACCATTTATTTTTTCTCTACCCACCATTCCCACGTTTGATGTTCTATCTTCCACTTTTTTTGTTTTAATATAGTGCCAATTGCAAACAAGTCTTTATTATGTTTGTTGACTGACATAGTTTGGTATTTATGTGTTGCTTTTATAATAGATTAATAGTTGGTATAATTTTATAGATCTTATGTCCTTATTGCCTAATTGGATTTTATGTAGTTTAGGACTTTCGGCCTTTAGCAAATTGGGTAACTGATTAACTGATTTACTTCAAAATTTGTTGTAGTTTTATCAAGAAACACAATTCAGTAACCAAGTTAAGCATGTCAACAAAGAAAAAGCAATTAGGAATATTAGAATGGTTTGGTCCTGCTCAAAAGAAAAAAAAAACGCAACATAATTGTTCAACTTCCACGACACCACAACCACCAATTGAACCTTCAACTCAAGAGACCGAAACTGAAACAAGGCATGATACTAGAAAGAGATCACTTTAATGTTAATGTGATTCCACATGATCCCGGACATAGAGTAAATATCTTTGATTATAATCCTAATGTTCAAGATTTAGTAAGAAGAAATTATGTGCAAAGAAGGCCTTGTGAACCTGTTTCTCATGAGTTTCCTCGAACAATGTTTAGAGTTAAGTCACATCGCTTTAATCCTCTTTGGTTTAACAAGTATGATTGGCTTGAGTATAGTGTTGATAAGGACATCGCATATTGTTTTGTGTGTTACTTATTCAAGAACAAGGATGACCATGTTGAACACACTTTTGTTAAGAATGGATTTAAGGGATGGAATAGACCAGTTGAGTTTGGCAAACAGTTTGTGTAACTGTCATTTTGGGTTCCTAACATTAACTTCACATTTTTTGTAATTTTGATCCTTTAAGTGTTATCGAATTACTTTATTAGCTTATTTTTTAGTTGTTGGTTGAATATAAATAAGAAAACTGTTTTTTTAAAGTCCGACCCGAAAAATGTGACCCGCGATAAACTTGACCCGGGGGAAAAAAAATTTAAGCTACAATTTTTTTTGTATGAGATTATGTGTAGTGCACACCCTATGTTGAAATCCTAGATCTGCCACCGTACACGAATTGAACACGATTATTTTTCTTTCATTTGATTTGTAAACAATTATTTTAATTAAGGGGGTGTTTGGCTAAGCTTATTAATTGGGATTATGCTTATGTTATATATCATGAGCTCATGTTTGGCTTAGCTTATATAAATAATAAGGTAAATGAAAAAAGAAAAGAAAAAAAAATGATCATAAAACGAGTGTAATTATTAAATGAGGATATAAAAGTCATTTTATATAATATTCTAATAGAAGCCTACCTCTCCTCAAATAAACCACAAAGTTTTCGCTTATCAACACCCCCTTATATAAGCTCATAAGCCCACTCGTATAAGCTTAACCGAACACTTACTTTAGGCTTATTTAACACTTATAAGCTAATAGCTCATAAGCCCATCATATAAGCATAGCCAAACACCCCCTAAGTACATGCCTCCCTCGCTAATTATGATTAGTGTGAACCCATCATCAGTTGTACCAATTTTGGTAGTAAAATGATTTAGTAGATACAAAGATAAAGTAAAATATTTTTCCAGTTCTAATTTTAATTCAGTTTCTTCTAGGGAGGTAAAAAAAACCATAGGATTTTACAAAACTACAACCCAAATTGCCAAATCACTGTCATTTAAAAATTTGCAGGATAGTAATGCAAACCCTTCAAGTAGTTGAGTCCATAAATGCCAAAAGTTTTAATTTACTTTCCCAATTCCACAACAAGGTTGTTGACTATTCCATCAGAGTAATAACGGAAAACTCGAGGACCTAAAATCAAATTAAAAAGGGGTCCTATGGTTTATACCCCATTTGACCAACTTTTGATCTATTTTTATCACCTCAAATTTTGTAAGCCTATAAATTACAAATACCAATGTTTTTGTCACCTCAAATTTTGTAAGCCTATTAAAAACAAATTATTAAAATAAACCTTTTTCATACAACATTTACAAAAATGAACTTTTTTTAAACAAATTTACCAAAATGAACCACTTTATATTTATAATGTTTCAAAGAGTTTTTTTTTTTTTTTTTTTTTTTTTTTGACAAAAGCAGTAGATTTTATTAATGATAACGTGAGTTATTATCCAACACTAATATCCACCATGATCCAAATACTCATCCACACATTTTCATGCTTTCACTAATATCCACCATGATGCACATTTTCATGCTTTCACTGCAACGAAAGTTTTTTGTACAACGTGTTTTATTTCTGACAAATTAAATATAGCTTGTGGCGTATGTTGAATACGCTTCAAAGTTTTTTGCTTACTGTTTTGATTAGCCTTTCAATATAGTCTGTACGCTTCAAATTAAATATAGCTTGTTCGCAAACACAAACTACATTAAATGGGCTTTATCAAAACTCTTTTATAAGCTAATTTGAGAAGAAAGAACGCAAGAAAAAAAAATAATAAATAAATAAAAATAAATAAAACTTATGTTATGTGGAGCAGTCGGGAGAGGTATCAACGACACCTATCATGTTCATGTTAAAAATATATAAATAGCCACTTCAATAAAAAAGATAAAAAAAAAATAATAATAATCTCATTTTTCCCAAACAATTCAACTAAAAAAGAATATGTAATAAATGATGATGATTATTTATAATGATTCATTTATGGTGGGGTGACTCTCCTAAATTGAAGGGGTAGAAACCCACTTTTACTTGGGCATCTTGATTATAGCTATGACTTGTAACTTTAGGGCAATCAGGAAATTACAAATTGAAGATGACTGCAGTATTGTTGCAAGGACATGCAAGCCTACATTAAAACAGCTTTGATTATTTTCAAATTGGATATTCATGTAATATGTTATTTTACTCATGAGAATGTCAAATTACTATTTTTGTGTGTTTGGAATGTGAAGTGTGGCCCTTGACTATTGTATGCATTATAAAGTAACAAAAAAGCCAAGCATAACTAATGACTATTGTATGCATTATAAAGTAACAAAAAAGCCAAGCATAACAGGGCCAACATGATAGTTTTTTCCCTTATTAATTGATGTTTCACGCACATATCCTTATCTAGTGATGTTCTTATCAAACTTCCTAACCTTCTTTTTCACAATTTGATGAAGAAAGTTATAAGTCAAAGTCAACACATCTATTTTTGGCTCTTGTTCCCACGTATACTATACTATATACTATAGTAACCAACAATGACCGAGACACTGATATAGTTCTAGTAGGCATATTATTGGCAACTATGATATAATAGTAAACATGTCAAAACTATTGATGTTAATCATAATGTTATTTGTAAGTTTTAGCAACCTCTCTCTTTATTTTTTCGTTTCTAACTTCTTAACCACGAACATTCTTAATCTACACAATTAGATCACCTAAGTTCTTAGTCAAGATTGATCACATTACACAATCATAATGTTATTTGTTGTGTTTGTAATTAGTATAGATTAAACATTTTCTTTAAGTTTGAAGCGTAATCCCATATTCCAATACCTAATTACAAACACACCCTAAGTAAAATATCATAAATTGTCACCTCTAATGATTGCAGTTTATGCTACTATCTTTGGCACTTACTTGACTTTTTTTGATCCAACAGAATTTGCCTCAGTTTCCTTTACCAACACATGAGGTTGTTGGAAAAGGTGTTGTCCCTGTGGAGTTTAAGGTGTGTACAATAAACAAATATACATATAAAAATATGTGTTTATATCTTTTTGTTAGTTTTTAAAAGCTCTTTATTTGATGTCAGGATTGTGTTCTTGGTTCTGATAATGACGGGTCATACAAACTGGAGAAAAGCATATTTCTTGGTGATGCAATTTCAGACTTGCCCGCAGTATGATAATTGATAATTACTTTTGTCATGTTATTGTACTATTGTTTATTTGAAGCTGGAATATTCAGTTAATAGATATTTTTGTTTGATTAATGTTAGGTTACAAATTACAATGGGGCGGATGAAATGGAGTATGGAGGTGCTCCACGTACAAGTTTTCAGAAGTTCATAAGAATGAGAAAGCAAGGTATACACCACTTCAGCAATTGAAAATTAGACTTATTTATTTATATTTGCTTAGTAATCATATCAAGTTTTATCATCACAGGTTCATCGAAAAAAATGATTCTTTATGATCATAGGCCGTTGGAGTTAAATGAAGATGATTATGCCCGAGTTTGTCTAATTCCCAAGTTTAAGGTACCACTTTTCCATTTTCTACTTCAAGTTTCATCTCCTGAAAATTTTATTTGCAAAATCTATAATAACACAAAAGACGATCATAACATGTATGACTATAGCGAGGTTGTGTTATTAAAGTGATCATGTGATGAAAAATTTAAACCAGATAATTGATTTGATAAAACAAAACCAAGCACCATTTTAGCCGAAATCTTTGGATAACTGGCCACTTAAAGACCAAACATGCGTTATCACTTACATTTCAGACTAAAATAGTTTCTTTCAAAAAATGTTCCCCAAGTAGATGATCATAACATCTATGACTATAGTGAGGTTGTGTTAGACATTAACGTTATTGACACATACAGGGAGCAAACTTTAGAAATCTAGCAGGGGTGCTAGTTGATGAGAAAGACAAAGTGTATTGGGATACAAACGTTCCAAAAGTCAAACTACCCTCTGGAAAACAACTGGTACTATACTTACAACAAATCTTTCTGATTTATTAGAAAATGAGTTTCAGTTATGAATTTCCCATAATATTATGTCAATGTTTCTCATATTACGTTATCTAACGGTACAGGTTCCAAACTATTGCATGACCTTTGTGCGTGGAACATCTAAGAAGTATGTTTTCTTCCATTTTTTATGTGGTTATGCATAAATAGTAAAAACAATCTGTCTAAATACCTATGGAATAACCCTTTTACTCTTATTACCTTATGTTGTGAGATGTTGGTTGCTTAGGTTACTAACATGTTTAAACCTTAAAATGCAGACCGTTTGGTCGATTGGGCATGGACTCTGTTGTCAAAACTGTAGTGGGTAGAGCTGAGCCACACAATCAGGTCCATTTTTCACCCATCATAAATGCCAAATATGATTAAGAGACCCAACATTAAGTTCTTGTATGTTCTTTTGATAGGCACTGCTGCATCCAAACCAAGACAGGGTGCTAACAATAAGAGAAAATGCGCGCTTACAAGGGTTTCCTGATCACTACAGACTTTGTGGTCCAGTTAAAGAGAGGTAATGTTACGGCAAAAAAATAAAAATTTATAGCAATTTATCAAGTTGATATGTGGTACTTTGAATTATTGTGTTATATGTTTTCTTTTAACCTAGTGGCCGTGTTCTTGAGTTTGAAGAGACTAAATGATAAAATAAAGAAAGTTTAAGAATTGGCTCATTTAAGTGTTTATTTTAAAAATAAATAAGCAGATAAATATTTCTCAATATAGGCTGTTTTGGATTGCTCTATAAGCTTTGAAATGGCTTAATATGTTTTTTAATGTGTATTTGTTTTTTATTTTGGTTTCAGGTATTTACAAGTGGGAAACGCTGTTTCGTTTGCTGTATCAACGGCATTGGGTTATACATTAGCAAGGGCAATTAAAGGGGAAAGCATGAGCCAACCTTTGAAACTTCCGGTCATATTCCCTGATTGTCTTGGACCTTCTCCGGCAAAACAAGAATCACAATGATAACAAAATTGAGTTGGTTCTAAATCTGTCTTGATTTAAAAATGTGAAAGCATGTTGCCAAGACTATTGTTCCGATGATTCCTTTTCAAGAGTTCAAAATAATTCGGCATTAATTAATGTGATTCTTAATGAGAGTAATTTGACATTAGTTCGTAGTAACATGTATGTTTGTTGTATAGTTGTTCCATGCCGTAAACCAAGTTCTTTATTAAGAGCATGTTCTCTATTGTGATGTTGATGCCATAAAGGTATCTTAGAACACTTGATTCTAACATTTCGATTTTATCAATTTCAGTTGAGTCTACATGGCTCTTATTTGATTCTCTTTGTTTGTTCACAAGTGGACTCTGCACAGCCTGAACTGCTTGTATTTAAATTGTTGTTTGGGGTTTGCGATGAACCTTATGATGGGAGACAAATTTGAAATTTGTAATGTGTAACAAAACCTAGTTAACGTACCATAATGGATCTTCGAGGAAAGTACTTTAACCTCAAACCTGTATGTTTTCAATCTATCCTTGCCGATCATTACTAATTCATACAGGTTAAGTTTCAATAAACACAGGTTAACATGAGAAGAACAAGTGTAGACAAATAAAGAGTCCAAAACAATGTGTATTCCAAATATCTTGATGAAGCCTGAACTTGTGCAATTTCAAAACGATCAAAGTCAGGTCAAGATGACCATTAACACTTACTGATAAAATCATCGAACTTGAGCGGGCTAGTAATTACAATTCTACACTTTGTGGTTCAGATGTAGTTGCTGGTAAGGGGGTGTTTCTTTTTTCTATTAATGAGTCTTAATGGGGAGATAATGGTGGGGCCACACATATAATATGTTTCTTTTTCTGTTAAATGTTCTATATGGAGAGAGAAAGCAAAGGGTGCCCCTCCCCATTAAGACTCATTAACAGAAAAGGGCCCACCCACTTAATCCAGAAATAAAAAGAAACAAGCCCTTACTATTGCTAATCTTGCCATCCCTCAAATGTGTGTTGGTTGGGTCATGTCACGGATCTAGATGAGTATACTAGGGCCTGGGTCAAATGAATTACAGGTCGGGTTAACCTGTCGGGATTTCACAATTTGTTTTAGTGAATGTCAAAAATTTAAAATAAGTGTTCAATTTTTTTGACCCGTTAGACCCGCCCTAGTCTGTTAGTTAATTGTTTTACAAATAGAGCTTATATCAAATACTCATTAGACCCATCCAAAATATAACATCTCCTAAATATTACCCAATATGACCCATAAATAACATAGTTGTGTTAGTCGGGTTTGACCCGGTCGGGTTCGGGTCAATTCGGGTTGAGGCTAAAAAACATAGCCAGATCGTCCTTATTTAGATTTCGGGTTTGTTGGGTTCGGGTCAACCCGATTACAAGTAAAATGATTTAAAAAATTGTTTGCCTCAATATTTTTACCTTGTAAATGTGTTAGTCGAGTAGGGTTGGTCGGGTTCATGTCAATTCGGGTTGAGGCAAAAAAAAAAAAAAAAAAAAAAACCCGAACCTGACCCTACTTAGAACTCGGGTTAGTCGGGTTGAACCGAATTGACCCGAATAAAACTATTGACCTGAGTAACCCGACCCGAATAGGCTTAATCGGGTTCAAGTCACTAGATGATGAAGGTTTTGCTACTTCAACTACATGTTGCATGTGCACTTCTTGTCAAGAAGTTCAATGTAGGGGTTTGAAGTAATTATATCAAAGTAGCGGTGGTAAAATTGGTAGGGCGGGCAACAGAAACAGTTCAAAACGGGCAAATTTTGGTATGGTTGACCCGAAGCATTTTTTGTCCAATTATACAGTTAACTATCATCATATCACTAATGTGAAATTTTATTCCAGAAACTATGTTACAAATAGAATATTTGCATAAAACAGCTTAAGAGATTGTTGTAGGCATTAATAATTCATTGAAACTTCAAACCTGTTTCCTTTTTAGCTAAGTTTTTCGATTTGGCCCATTCAACCCGCTATAAGCAAAACAAACCTTAAGATGACCCATTCATTATCAAATGAGTTGAAATTTTCCGATCTAATGAAATGTAACTGTTAGCCAAGTACAACCACAAGAGGAGATTCTAGTGCACAAATTATAAGTGTGACAAAAGCATACATCAATAACAGTTTTTCGCGCCAAAATGCTTCCATTAAACGAATTTAACAATTCTAAACCGATAGTTCGATTCTAAATTCAATTCTACACATTCCGATATAGTTTTTAGTTGTCAATTTTGAATTTTTGAATAATGTAGAAAATGTTGATGAAAATGTGGGGGTTGAAATGGATAATGATGACGTCAGCAATGGGGATGATGATGCTATTGATACTGGGAAAATTTAGAACAGGGCTCAAGCTGTTAATACTCATCATTCTTATGTGAATTTTTTAGTTAAAACTGCGAAAAACAAGGAAATAGTTCAGAAAATAGAGTTTATTTAGGGCTTATGGACTTATTTGTGGGGAATTTTGGTTTGGGCTGTTGAAATATACATAAGTTACTGGTAAATAAGCTAATACAAACACCCTGGTGCTATTTAAATCAACAAATCAAAATAGTTTCTCAAATATGTTTAAAGGGGGTGTTTGGTTTAGGATATGTTAAGGATTCATTGCAATTTGGAACAAAAGTAATAGTGCAAACTGTATATTAGTAATTGTTATGAGGTTCTTATCAAGTTTTTTAAGGTGAGAATGATAAGCATTCGTTTCATAACACAAGCAGCTCAAAAGATAGACTTCATTTGTGTAAGCATGGGAATAGAACTAGGTTGGGAAGAAAAGGGGCAATCATTCATTGTCAAATATGTGGAAAAGAAGGACATAATTTGAGGGGTTGTCCAACAAAGAAGGAAGGTGTTACGGAAGCAAGTGGTGGTTTAGAGGTGGTAAAACTGCAAGAGGTGCAAGTGGTAAAGCAGTTAGGTGTAGAGGAAGGGGTGATGGCTCAAAATCAAGAGCATATCCTCATGGTATAAGGCCAATTGGTTATGGTGTTCCATGGGATCCAGTTGATGGAGAAACAATGATAGGAGTAAGTGATCTTAACTATTTGACTTTTTAGTATTTGACTGTTTTTGGCATTCTATTTGACTGTTCTATGCAGAATATAACTTTTGTTAACACTTTGAAAAACATTGCAGTAGAAATTGGATGATGACACGACTATGTGACATAATTGTGCAATATGGTGTGTATTTTTTCAGATGTAGTTGCAATTTAGAGAAAAATAAAGGAGAAAATTATTAAACAGATGTAGAACAAATTGTAAGCAACACAAACACTAATCTAAAACAACCAAACAAACATTCAAATCGCTAACAGAAAAGCTATTAAACAGCAACAGCAAACCAGTCTAATAACTTGATGCATCAAACAGCTTTGTCTTCACTCTTTTGGCCTCCATCCAAAATTCCAAATGATACACCAATTCACTTCCACCAATGAACTGCTAATCAAAACACCATAAACATACAATGGCCTCTTTTGACTCTGCATAGTCTCACCTCGTTAGCTACATAGAATTTAAAAAGTGTCAAGTTAGATATATTTTCAGACAATTATCCCTAAACAAAAGAAGTTAAACGGCAAAAAGAGAACGTACCTTCACATTTTGTTTGTGACTAGTCGTATAATTTGATGCAGGGGATATGGGAGATTTTGGGCCAGAAGGAGCCTCCTCTACTGCATCTTTCTTTCAGATCTGGACATTCCTCTATTCTCAACTTCAAAAGTGAAGGCAACAACTTTTCTGGTAGATCTTTCATCTTTGGGCATTCGTAAATTAGGAGATGTTGGAGGGAGGTGAGGTGTTGGAGTCCCTCGGAAACTGTTTCCAACTTATCAAAACTAACAATGCGAAATCGAGTAAGAGATGAAGGAAGATGAAGATGAGACAGTTGACTCCAATTAGTGGCTTCTTCTTTTTCTTTTGAACCCTGTAAGGTTAGCCCAACAAGTGAGGTTGGAAACGTCAGTGGGCCCCATTCTGAGATGGGCTTCTTCAACCCCCCAATTGAAAGGTCACGCAAGTTGGGAGGCCAAAGCCGAGTTGGAACATCAATACTTGGACAATTGATTATGAACAGACCAGTTAATGAGGTGAGACTCTGCAATTGGAGGTCTGCAAATAACGACTCCTTCGTACTTTTACAATTTCGTATTACCAATGACATGAGGTGAATAAAGTTACCCCCAAAATCAATGATCGATGCCACATTTGGATGATCTTGTATCCATACAATTTCAAGCATTAGCATGCTTTTGCTGTTAATAAGTAACATATTCTTCTTTCCTCCTTCTCCCAACTCCTCCTTTATCATTAGTTTTTCACACTTGCCAATGGTAACTGCCTTGAGCTTCTGCCCTCCCATTCCCATTGAGAAGGAGACACGTGTAATTGAATCACAATAAAGGATTTGCAACTCCTCAATGTTGTCAGGACAACTTAAATGCTTGAAATTTTCACAAAGCGATACTCTTAATGAGCTAAGAGATGTTAGGAGGTTGCTCCCATAATTGTACTCCTCCTCATCTTTCTCCCCTAAACTCACCAAATTTTTACATTTTTCAACTTCCAACTTCCTTAAATTCACAAGAACCTTACTACCTGCCTCTGCTTCTTTTGATTCCCACAAGTATCTTATTTCATCACACCTTTTGACTTCCAATTCTTCAACTGCCTTAAGATCCAATATAACACATCTCCACACCTCATTAGTAAGCCCTAAAATAGATTCTATTTCCAACTTGGTGACTGATGGAGCTGCGTGCACCAGACTTCTGAACAAATTAACACCACATTCATGTATTCTCAAACCCCTCAATGAAAGTAGCGGTGCTTTAAGTGAGACTTCAACCAAATTTGGACAATTTATAATGCGGAGCTCTGTCAGGCATGGAAACACAGAATCTCCAATCCCACTTCTGCTATATGTTGACCAAACCTGCCACTTCGGCATACCATTAAACTCTAGAATTTCAAGTGAAGGAAATGCAGCACCAGTCCCAAGAAACTCTAAACCCACATCTTTCACATCGTCCATGTCGTGAATAGATAAACTCTTAAGTGACGGTAGTTGCCCGAGTGGTGGTAGAGATGTACACTTTTTACAGCCATGTATAGACATACAAGCCAGCTTATCGAAAGAGGGTTCCCCAACCCATTTGGGAAATTCTAAGCCCAGATAGTTCACAATGCCTAGCCTCTTCAAACAATCATTATATGGCTTCAATGCATCAAGGACATCGTTATCAGTAGTCTCCTTTCGGGAAGCATATGATACGTCACTCCATTCAACCTTTAACTCAGTAAGCCTCTTTTTTGATAAGTCTGCTTCTCGTGCTTCCATTGCGTTTTTTACTTTTTCCAGGCCCTCAATGGAAACTTTCCCATGAAGATTCTCAAAATCTTTAAGTTGGGTTATCGAAAAATCATTTTCTCCTCCAATAATGATTTTTGAAAGAGTTTGCAGGCTTTTCAACTTAGCCACCCCTACAGGCAAGTCTTTTAAAAGTGGAGTATCTCTAATGTCTAGATGCCGCAAACTTTTAAGCTTTGCGAAGTTGTTGGGCAACTCAGTTAAACGAGAACAACCAAAAAGGATCAGCGTCTCTAAGTTATAGAGATCACAAACATTTTCTGGAAAATTTTTTATTTTAGTTTGAGATAAATTGAGATAGCGTAAATGCTTTAATTCACCAATGGACTCTGGAACCTCGCTTATCTCATAACCACTCAAACTTAAAACCCTTAAGAATTGCAACTTAGGGAGCAAGTCAACCAAAACCTTATTCGACAAGTAGTTTTGTTGCCCTGACCATTCTTTTTTCACCCCTACGGACAATAATGTTCTCAAACCTTTAGCTCCTTCGATCCCCTCAAACTTCTTGTAAGCTACATATTCCTCACAAACAAAAGACATATGACGACACTTATCTAAAGTTTGTTTCCTAACATTCTTTCCCATTTCCTTCTCTAACCTGAAAAAGAAATCTCCGGCAACAGATGTGGCCAAATCATTCATAAGATCATGCATAACAAACAAAGACTCGTCATTAGGTGAGCGTTGAAAAAATGACCGTGATAACAACTCATCAAAGCATTCGTGACCCAAACGTTCTACAGTTGACTTGGTTAGACGTACTCGGTGCAAAAATCCTTCTGCCATCCAGAGCAGAACCAAATCTTCTTTGTCAAATGCATAGTCCTTTGCGAACAAAGAGCAATATGCAAAGAGCTGCTTCAAATCGGCAGGAAGTTCACGGTAGCTTAATCTAAGAGCCGGAATAATTTCATCCCCCTCTTTTAACCTCCATATCTCACTATCCACTACTTCCTTCCATTCGAGCGCATCCCTTTTTGTCCTCATTAACCCTCCAAGTGCTATTAAAGCCAAAGGCAAACCATCACATTTTTTAACAATGCCTTCACCATGCGCTTTAAGTGTTTGATGGGAGTCAAAATTATTTGCACCCAACGCATGTTGAGCGAATAAAGACACAGCATCATCTTGGGATAAACGTTGCAGATAGTTTGAATTATCATAACCCAACTTTTTCAGCAATTGCTCCTTCCGAGTTGTCATGATAATTTTACTTCCGGGAGAGCATTCGTGAAATGGACGTACTAAGGTTTCCCAATCCTCACAACTTTCACTCCAAACGTCATCCAAAATTAGTAGAAACCGTTTTCCCCTAAGTTGATCTCTGAGAGCTATTTGTAGAAGATTGAAATCTTCAAATTTCTTATCTTCCCCAGTCACAGATTGGAAAATAATTTTACTTATCTGGAAGCTATCCCACTCATCTGAAACACATACCCATGCCTTGAGTTCGAAATGATCCTTAACTTGCTTTTCGTCATACAAAAGCCTAGCTAGAGTTGTCTTACCTATGCCACCCATACCAACAATGGGTACGACGCTAAAGTTTTTATTACATGGTTCATCCGCCAATAGCCTTTGAACCAATGCATCCTTATCACCTTGCCGCCCAACAATACTAGATGCATCTACCAGCAACGAGGTCTCGTATTGTCTATTTCTATCTTTTGTCCTATCATCCTTCACTAGTAAACTTCCACTCTCCACCTTCAAACCAAGAGATTCTTTTTCCTTTTCTAGATCTTGCAACTTGTTGGTGATATCGTCTAACCTGTGACTCATCTTACTACTTAGTAAGAAATTTGTGCTACATTAGTTATTTCTTTATTCCAAGCATCATTCAGCAGTGCTTGGATCTTGAACAAAGTCCTCCCTAGTTTCTTCAGCTCAGAATGAATTCCCTTTGCTCGAACAACTTGCTTAACGGCTTCACTGGCCAGCTTCTGAATAACAGCTTCAATGAGGGTAGAGGCAATGACTTCCGCCATTCTTTAAATCTGAATGAATGGTTAGGTGTTTTGAATGGAATGATCTTGAAGAAAATTATAGATCTTGACTTATAGGTAGCTGGAAAAATAAATTGAAAATTCATCAATTATTGATAGCCTTTATTGTCTTCTTGTGAACAATTATTGAGCTATGTCTGTAGAAACTTGACCACATGATTTTAACACTAAGAGTAAATTACATAGATGATCCCTGTGGTTTGTACAAATAGTTCCTAACTCGTAAGCCCTTAACATCCACAGTCTTTTGACAAAACGGACATTAAATTTGACCGTTAAAGTTACTTATTTAACTTGCACATAAAAGTACAGTAGTCTTTTAATGACTCACTTTACAAATTCAATTATAGTTTTATATAAAACGGGTTATTGGATTAGGAGGTCATCATACTTTCACAAAACATCTAATTTAGTCACTACTTTATTTCTAAAAAGAGCGTCATACTCATCAAATCATTTATTTCTGGCAAATGTAACTTTGGAAAAAATGGAATTGTAAATTCCATGTCAGAATTTTAAATGCCACATCATTTAAGTTAAATCCACCTCCCATTACAAATCAAATTATCTTATATTAATTTGATAATTTGTGTTCTTAGCTAGACATCATATACGATCACTTTTGTCTCCACAAAATATCTATTTTTTTTAACCGGCAATTTTTTACGGCCAACGCCACCCATCTCACATGTCTCTAACGAGACTCAAACCCATAACCTCTAGGTTGATAGGTCACTCACATACCGCTAGGCTGGCTAAGAGGCTTTTGGTCAAAATATCTAATTATCTACTAAAAATTTCTTTATCATGTTCAAGAACTCCATCACCAACCAATATCTCCACCACCATAATCACCAACTATCATCAACCTGTCCTCTACCTACACGACTGTCCACACTTCAATGCGACTATAAAAAGCCATACAAAAAGCTATAGATACCCATATAATTTAAACATAGAAATCGCAAACAAACTGAAATACAGAAGCAAATTAACACGTTCTAAAATGATGCAGACCTGAACGAAAATGATGAAACCTCAGCCCGCCACCATCTACAACAACCCGTCACCCATGCAACACCATACAACGAACGTGACACCGTTCCCTTAAGCCATCGACGAAATCAACAACCCGTCACCCATGCCGCCAATTAACACGGAGCTGTACCTTGACTGTACCGGTATGGGATACGGTGAAACGAGATTTGTCAAGGATTGCAAGTAATTTGAAACTGGTTGTGTTTGATATTTTTCATGGATTAATTTTTGTTATTATAGTAGTTTTTAAAACAGGGGTCTAAACAAATTTTGTATAATTAATATAAAGTATGCAACTTTATATTATTATATCTGAAATGGGTTTTGTTTAAATTTGAGGTAGTTTTCTTGTGAGGTGAGGTGGTTCTGTCAGGTTCTGAATGAGTGTTGATTTAATGGCAGTGGGATGGTGGGTGATATGGTGGTGGTTTTGTTAGATGGAGAAGATGAAAAGTGCGTGAGAATGGAGAGTGAATAGTGGTTTTGTTAGTGGTATTGCAATTTGCAAGTGTTTATTAGTTGGATATTGGACCAAAAGAGTGAGTGATAATTATACCCTTATGTGAATGGTTAAATTTAACGTCCGTTTAGTCAAAGGATCGTTAGAGATTATTTGTGTAAAAAAAAAGTCAAATAACCAAAGGTGAAAGTCAACGCAAACCACATAGACCATATATGTAATTTACTCTAACACAAACAATCAATAAACACAACCATATATAATTGCGGAAGATAAACTAATTAAATCTAAGTACACATTTTTTTACTAGAGTTTTTATTATTTCTCGGTGCATACGTACTTCGTACTAACACCATTTAAAGAAACCTAAATCAGTGCATAAAGTTAAGCATGCAAATCTTGCATGAGAAAAGTTCATTATAGAACTCATATTTGTCATAGAACCAATGAACCAATCCTAGCAACTCATTTTTAAAAAAATATATATATTCACCCTTTTTTTAAAAATTAACTATCTCACAAACCGTTAATCGTTACGCCAAAAAAAATTATACTATCTCGACGAGAATTAAATTATCTTTCTATAGATATGCATTGTTATATACTTTCGACGAATTTTTTTTTTTAAAAAA
Source organism: Chrysanthemum seticuspe (assembly GCA_019973895.1). Taxonomy (NCBI): domain Eukaryota; kingdom Viridiplantae; phylum Streptophyta; class Magnoliopsida; order Asterales; family Asteraceae; genus Chrysanthemum; species Chrysanthemum seticuspe. The sequence continues at coordinate 315,097,173 of BPTQ01000006.1, forward strand.
AATTCGTCTAGAAAAATCACATGTGATTTTCTGGGCGAAATTAAAAAAAAAAAAAAAAAAAAAAAAAAAAAAAAAAAAAAAAAACTTCGTCGAAAGTATATAACAATGCAAATCTGTAGAAAGATAATTTAATTCTCGTCACGATGGTATATTTTTTGTAGTTTGAATATTTACCGTTTGCAAGATATGTTGTTTTAAAAAAAATGTGAAAAATAATTTTTTATTAATTTAGATAGAAAATGAATCGATATGATTGATTCATTGGTATCATAACAAATATGAGTTCTATATCGATTTGAACTCAATCTTGCATATTCTAACAATAATTGAAAAATTAGTTATCAACATGTTCAAAATACACTACTATTGTTGTGAACAAAAATTAAGGGAATGAAAAGTATTATTTAAATTGATAATAATGTGGGAGATACATGGGGTATATATAAGATAAACTGTATGGTAAAAACCCTAATTGCTAATTGGGCCATGGGCCTCTTATGGACTATATGGACATCCACTACTAATTATCCATAACACTCCCTCTTGGATGTCCATACTATTAATACGCTTTAGAAATGCTGCCTCATTAAAAACCTTGCCAGGAAAACCCAGTGGGACAAAACCATGGCTAAGGGAAAAAGAGTGCAGCGCGTATTATCTCCCTCTGATGACTACATATGTTGAACTCTTTGAGTTGACGTACTACAATGTTGTGGTTCAATGTCCAAAATGTTGAGGTAGAAGCGCCTTGGTTGATAGATACGCCAAATTGTCACTTGAACGAACTTTCATGTAACCTTCCTTGAATTAAGCAATGCATCCAAAATTTCTGAATGGTTAGATGAACTATCCACGATTGTTTGCTTTATCTAACTCCATGAAATTTCAGTGCCGCCATTAGTAAAAGCATATCCATTTTGAGACTGATCATTGTGAGAATTAAACATATATCCTGCATCTGCAAAACTAACTAAACTTGTTTTGATGGGTTAGTAAAGTTAAAACCCACGTTTCTTGTACCTTTAAAAATATCGAAATATTAATTTTATTCCATTCCATAGAATTTGTTCAATTTGATCAATTACTATTCTCGAGAATTTTTAAATCATGACACGTGCTTCATGCATTCTATATTCCTTAAGGAATCTTAGCATAAAATGAGCTCTTGTATTATTATCTTAGACACGTATAACTTATTTCTCATATTGCCAGACATAAAATCAATCTTTCTTTAACATTCATGTGTATGAATTTCAAGTTACAAAAACCATATCTCATCAAGAGACTTTCATAGTTCATTAGTTATTTGTATCTTTACATTTTTTTGCCATTTGTTTATAGAACTGCACTTTTTGCAGGTATCCAAGATCCTCACCTTACTTTTACAATATTTATCATGCGCATTATTTATACAATATTATTATCGACGTCGATTTAGTTCTATTCGATTCCACACTCTACTAGACATTGTATTATATCCTTTACTGAGATCTCATAGCTTTTCAGGTACCCGGGATTTTTCAATTACTTTCATGTCTAGAACATTATGGGGTCTTTATTACCTCGATTCAACCATCTTAATTTTCTTGCTCCATTTTATCTCTTTATTCGAGGAATTTTATTTGGAATCGATTAGTCTATCACGTTGCAGACGTGCCATAGACTTACTACCAATCATTGGTTTTAATGTTGGGACACACATTGTAGTTGGAGCACTAGCAGCGTATGTATGATTTAGTCACTTTATTTATGTCACTAACATGTCTGGCAATTACTAGATCTGGAATGTAAATTGTCCCTTCAAGTTCTTATATATTGGTGTGAGGATCAACATTTATATCATAATTCATTCCATATCTCTCGCTGCTCATTCTTCCCCTGAATGAATTATCAATTTCAACATCCCATTTTGCAAAAACTCACATGGGAAATATGGTTTGTAACCAAAACTATTATCTTGGGGAGGATTCATTATAGATTAATGGCAAGATGCGAACTCATATGTTATAATATGCCCCATAAACTTAGAGTTTTGCTCTCACAATATTATTGGCTTTGCAATCAACTGAAACGTTTTATGAACGTTTCAACAAAAGCAATTCGCGTATGAACATGGGCAACTTTTATGTTCAACACTTATTCCAATAATCGCTCAATACTTAAGAGTATTCACCAATATTCATAAACATACGATTTGGAAAACCTTGCTCGCATTTTTAAGACGAGTCACTAATCACGCTAACATAAGTTGCGTTTTGGTGATCATTTTGACGATGCATCGATTTTAGAAATCAAAATGATCCACATGGCAGATGTATAGGCCTACATACATCCCCTTTATATTCTTTCCAAAACTTCATAGGACAAAGTCCTTACTTTAATTTGGTGGTGACAAATAAACAATTAACTTCCAATGAGAATAATCAAATTTATCTTTGAAGAAACTCATCGTTCTTCTATACATTTCGCATCTTCATTGACCCGGGATGGTCTAACCGGTCATGCCATTCAAGAAAATAATCGTGGCTCATAAATCATGGTTTATGACCACATGTGCTTAAAGAAATAAGTTTAATAATAATCTATTAAAGCTCGTTGTTTTACATAATTTGAAGTAATTAAGCATCAATTGTTTATAGCATTACTCATACATGACTTCATCTTCGTATAATATGAACACTTATTTAAAGTGATAGACTATAGTGCATCAATGAGATGATATATAGGGAGTATCATAACATATACTTCATATGGTGTCACGTATTAATCTGCCTTAATATTATTCGACCAATTAAGCACATATCACATTCGTCGGCATCAATCACATACACATAGATCACATAAACAATTTAACTTCAGTGAATTTCGTGATATATTATGCTAAGTGACAAGCACATGAATTTATCACATTAGAGAATATATGGCGCTGCTAAGTTCTATCACATAAATCAGTTGTCTAATGTTTAGCATTGCATCATAAGCAAATATTTTAATATAACAACTTGCATTCAAATAAGCATAAAACTAATCATATAATGAACTAGACGTCTGACATCAATAAAACTCATGGTCCCATAAATTTATTTATTTTTTACTTAATTCCTTGGCAAGTCTCGACGTAGCATTAAATTTTTTATAGTGCTTGCGATAACAAATCATTTGGCAAAAAAAAATGTTTCAATGAAGAAATTCATATTGACAAACAAGAGCTAATTAACATTAGACACATCATGTTATAATTGTAAGATATCACACTTCGTTTTCTATATAGTACAAATTTTAAATGATCAAATACTACAAATGGCTCACCATCCTGCTCTACTTTAATACTTAGGCAATTGATTTAATATTAGTTTATGTATGTTTTCGCAAAGAACCCACAATAAATTTTATTAAAAGCAAATTAAGATTAGCTCAAAACAAAAAAAAACAGAAGTTCTTAAAAGTTTAATCATCATAAAGCATGAGAACATTGTGGTCTAAACTTTATGTTACGGATTAAGATCGTATAACAAATTTTCATAAACGATGAGTTACAAGTTTTATAGATATCATAAAACCTGCTATAATTATACATTATCAAACAAAACCTAGATGGAGTGTTATCAAATTCTTAACAAATTCTTCAGGTATGCAATATTAAAATAAATGCTCTTTAATTGTTTAAGTATCTTTAAATTCAAGAATCCAATTATTTAATTTGAATGGTGGTTAAATATCAAACGTGATTAACATATATGACTACACGAGTAGTAAATTTAAAAGTAACTTACGGCATCAAAAAGATAAATCAATCATGGTATTATTACAATTATAAAGCAACATATAAGAGAAAAAAAAAAACGATCTACGATGTGAAACAAATTAAACAATCAACAATTCAAAACATATGTCATATAATACATATTTAATTTACTGTAAATACTCATTCGAAAAGAAGCCACGTGAGCATAAATGTACATGCGTATATGAGTGCGATATTAGTACTATATTAAAAATCCGTGACATACCTTGGCAAAACAGGAAAAGAAAATAATTTGCAACTACTCATACGACAAAAGTATGAATTTCTTGTTTACGCTTATATCAAACAATAGTGATCATATTTATTAGACAAACAATATTGAATTACAAACAGTATTAATAAGAATATGTGCATCAGTGCATGTGTTAATATGACACATTAAAACATCATAAGAATATCATATTAAATTATTAAGTGAGTGCTTATTAAGAAACATAGCATGCCGAATCATATATGTAAAGGCTCGAAGACATACCTGTGAAAAACGAGAGAAAACAAAAACCTAAAGCTTTTAGATCGTGCTGATAACGTGTTGTGAACAAAAATTAAGGGAATGAAAAGTATTCTTTAAATTGATAATAATGTGGGAGATACATGGGGTATATATAAGATAAACTGTATGGTAAAAACCCTAATTGCTAATTGGGCCATGGGCCTCTTATGGACTATATGGACATCCACTACTAATTATCCATAACAACTATTTAATTTTTTGTTACTAAAATTATTACTCTTTACCAATTTGTCTGTTGTGGGGCACAAAAAATAATGTCTACGCAGTACGCACCAATTTATTTTCAAATGGTCAGGAAGAATACACTTAAATCAATTTTCACTGAAAATTAAATCCGGTGCGCAAAAGTTGATGTGTGCGCATCATGCCATAGCTCATTAATATGTTGACTATAAACCTCAACAACTCAAAAATATTTATATGGTTACTTTATTTTTTGAGAATTAATTTGCACACGTTCACAATTGATTGATACACTCCAAATTAAGGGTGAGCAAACGGACCGGATGGACTGAACCGACCGACAAAACCGATCGGACCAAACCGAAACTGACTCGACCGAAGGATCGGCGGTCCGGTCTCGGTCTACCGTCTTTGGCAAATTCGGTCTCGGTCCGGACCACAAACCGAAAATTTAGCCTTGTTGGACCGGACCGACGGAGACCGGACCGGACCAATCACATTCGGTCTTGGTCTCTGTCTCGGTCTAGGGTTTTTGCCGAATTCAGTCTCGGTCCGGTCCGGTTTTTCTCGGTCCGATCCGGTTTTCACCCAATGAGGAGCCCTACTCCAAACAGTGCATTAAATACTTGTACAGTTTAAACATCTTGCTTTATCTGCTTGTACTATGAAGTGTGCAAATAATAAAACGGAGTGTGCAAATAATAAAACGGAGTGTGCAAATCATTTCCTTTATTTTTTTAATAAAATTGGTAATTAATGTGTTTGACCACGCCTTTATTTTTTAATAAAACCGCTAAAAATTAAATCCGAAAATAATTTGTCGCTTTTTCACGTTTGGGGGGCGATTTTTGGTGCCTGTCGTTTTGGTGCGTTTGGTCCACAATCATTGAGTGTCGTTTTAGTCCCTTTTGGTACTGAAAATTTGGCTCAAGATCAAGCACATTAACCGGTATAGATACATTGATTTTTTTTCGTACACATTTTTGTTGGTTTGTTGGTATATTTCTTGTGCTATATAGTGTACTAGCCTCAAGGCCCGCCGGATGGGTGGGCTAGCTTCAAGAATATTTTAAAAGATAAAAATAGTAGTAAGATGCTTGATACAATAATGTTAAAAAGAATATAATGTTACGAATAGAAAATTAACGAGTGTGGGAACCCGCGCGATGCAGCGGGATTGGCTTCAAAGGACTTACTTTGTAGCGACACTTAAACCTTAGGGACTAATTTTGCCAAGTTGCTATAGTTAGCAATTAATTCTACAGGACTTACTTTGCAACGTCGCTTAAACCTTAGGGACTATTTTTGCCAGATTGCTATAGATAGCAATTAATGTTGTAGGACTTATTTTGCAGCGCCACTTAAACATCAGGGACTATTTCTGCCAACTTGGGAAAGTTTGCAATTGATGTTTGCTACAGGACTTACCTTGCAACGCCCCTTAAACCTTTGGGACTATTTTTGCCAGATTGCTATAGATAGCAATTAATGCCGCAGGACTAATTTTGCAGCGCAACTTAAACATCAGGGACTATTTCTGCCAAGTTGGGAAAGTTTGCGTTTAATGTGTTGGCTTGTTACTGTTTTCTTCCCCGCCTTTTAGAATATATAGTAATTTATGAACACACATCTTTCAATCTTCCCAAGCCCAAATATTTAAAAATAATGTCTAGCATATGCAATCCGAAACACCCTTTAATATCAGTATAACAAAAGCTAATCATCACAACATGTGTTTCGATACAAACACTACGGTGGTGTTTGTTTTTTAAGAGGCTCTGAATCTGAATCTGAACCGCACATCTGAATCTGAATCTGAGGCGTAAATGTCTGAATCTGACCGCATCTGAACGGGAAAAAAAACTCATGTTTGAACCGCACATTTGCTTGCTCGTACTAATTTTTTTTTGGTTTTTTTTTGTGTCAGCAAGAGGCAACAAGAGGCATTCAGACACCCCTCTCAAGTCTAGACCATTAAGATCTTACTGCCTCTGAACGCGTCTGAACGGGAAAAAAAAACAAACGGTCTGAACGACCAAAATATCTGACCGCGTCTGAACGGTTCAGATTAAGAGGCTGTTAAGAGCCTCATAACGAAAAACAAACACCACCTACAACTTACGATTTATACATCCTAAACATCCTCTAACTTCATCATAAATAAAGTAGGGTGGTACTGCCATACCTATAAGTAAATAATACGAGTAATAAATTATATCCAGGCCCGGAGGAGAGCATGTGCAACATGTGCCTATGCACAGGGCCCCATCTTCTAGAGGGCCTCCAAATTTTGAGCCCAAGTTTAAGTAACTATTTTCATTTTGACCCATAGCTACATATAATCAGTTTTGTAGTGTATCATTTAATAATATATCTCCTTTAACTCCACCAAATTCTTTTATATTGATTTGCCTTAGAGTTAACTACATTTTTGGTCCTTGTGGTTGTACCTGGATTCCACTTTTGGTCCATTTGTTCAAAAAGTTGCGATTTTAGTCCAAAATGCATAGTTTGGTTCCACTTTTGAACTAAAATCGCAATTTTTAGTTAGTCCAAAATGCATAGTTTGGTTCCACTTTTGGTCCATTTTGGACCAAAAGTGGAACCAAAATGCTTCCACTTTTGGTCCATTTTGGACCAAAAGTGGAACCAAACTATGCATTTTGGACTAAAATCGCAACTTTTTGAACAAAAGTGGAATCCAGGTACAACCACAAGGACCAAAAATGTAGTTAACTCTTTGCCTTATTTTCTAAACATGCTCATTTACTTTAGAGATGATGTCTGCCTTTCTGGTTTGATATGATATATGCTTTAAAAATAAATTAGAAGTACGTGACTTATGTGATATGATTTTTTTCAGCCACTGTTGTTTTAGCGCCTTTTAAAGAGATTTGATATAATAAGGCTATTCTCCCATACGTTTAAATTATCGTGTTCAAGGGCCTACTTTTTAAATTTGGCACAGGGCCACTAAAATCAATGAGACGGCCCTGATTATATCATAGCAAAAACCAAGTAACTATAATTATAAGAGACAAAAATTTAATAATCCGATTTACCTTCCTGATGGGTTGCCGATTAGAAATCCAAGCATTTAGGGGGTTGAAATTATGATTACAGAGCAAATTTGCATATTTGGTGAACAAAACTCAACCGTGAGAAATAAATACTAATGCAAGCATTACCCAAACGCACGTTTGATGGTCTACCAGAATACAATCCATCCTAAACGGATTTGCAAGATACGATTAATCACAGGACTCGATTGTGGATATATTTTCTTAATCACTCGAATGTCCACATAAAGGAACTAAATTCATTTTTAAGATGAATAGACACACCTCCATAAGGAAAGTTATGTCAAATAAGGGATATTTAAACTTATCATTGCGGGAACTTTCACACAATTTATATGCAAAAATGTAAAATTGTTCTACTAACAAAAAAGTCAATTCCACTTCAGTACCTTAGAGGAAGGGAGTAGGAGAGTGTGACAACTCGTATTTTCAGGTCATATTTCAAAACATTATTCATGCTTCATCATTTATCGTTTATCGTAAACTGGGTTTACGAGCATCAAATTCACGTAACCGTAATGGTTTAGCTGTGAATTCATGATCATATCATCGAGGACATTTCATATACACTAAGTTTAGTCTACATTTCATTAACATCATTGTCATCATATCATATCAATATTATGCATGGTTTGCATTTTTCATTAAACGTATAACTTTTATTAAATAAACGTTATCGCGTAATTAATTATTTTGAACAATTGATCCATTAATTCCAAAAATCATCCCGATATATTTTTATACTCATATTAAGTTATAAAAATAATATTATGAGTTTACCCAGTGTTTTAAATTTATTTTGTAACTACGACGTTTTTCTTAAATACGACACGATTATTATTATTTCACTCAATTTTTGCAAGATATGTATTTTTATAAATTTTATGACCTCAATATATTTTATCTTGACCCGTGAAAATTTATTTTTATCTAACGCTACCCTAAATATTCAAAAGTGACTACAACTTATCATTTAACTTCAAATAACTTACTAAATATTACACTTATACTTGTAAAAGCTACTCAAAAACAAAACTCAAATTTTGTTTCTCATGTATGTCAACATATATGATGAGTCATGTAGGATATTTGCAAAATATCATAGTTATACTATTATTATACAAAACTCTTTCATTTCATTTCTTTCATTGTAAACCAAAGATCAAATATTGTCTTCTCTTTTCTCTCTAAATATTCGGCAGCCAAGGACCAAAAGAAAGGATCATCTCAAGTTTTCAAGGCAAGTTTTAATACACACTAGTATCATTTGTTGCAAAGGTTTTGTAATAAAAACCTCAAGTGATTAGGAAAACCTTTTGTCCTTAAACCTCATCATATCACTAGTAAGCATTCATATTCATATTTTTATTTCACATTCAATTTTTATGGTCATATCATTTTATTTGAGAAACATGCAAGTCTCATGATGTTTATACCATTTTTAAGGTTTTTATGTGTTAAATATATATATATTCCATCCTATAATTACTCCTTGTTATATATTAGTGTTGGTGATGTCTAGGAACCCATGACACCCTAAGAAGGTGTATGGTAGGATTAGAATAGCTTCGGAGTTGTTTTGAATGGGTTAGAATAGGTTTGGCGCGAGAAAAACTCATTTCGACACGTTTTGAAAAGGGTCTGTCCTTAAAATTAAATTCTGGAAAATCCGACAGTAGCCAAAAATATTTGGCCTAGATATTTAGAAAATATACTTTAAAACGAAAATGTGGCCGCTTGAACGGATTAAAACGGAGCTATAACGAAGAAGTTATGAATTTTTCAAGTTGAGCGTCAAAAACTATAAATTCTAGAAATTTCAGCATGAAAATGTCACTCTTTACGAGTAAAAAATGAGTCTTAAGCTTTATAAATTGTGTCGAATTATCAAAAATATATTAGTATACTTTGACACGAATCTAAGGATGTAGAAAACGTAGAAAACGGACTTGTAACGATTAAATTACACGCGATAAACCAAGTTGCCGTAACTTTATTCTATTAGCAAAATTAATATATTCTCTATTAAAAACATACTACGGCAACTAAAGGACCATGTTGGCGGACGTTTTTAACAATGATGTAGAACTTTTTATAACGTGATGTCTTCTAGTAAAAGTAAGTTCGCCTAGTATATTTTCCAAAATGTCCAACCGTTTGTTGAGCGGAGTTGTAACGAATAACATAGTCACTCAAACTTTGCCGAAAACCATCCTTAAACAACATTTTGGACAAAAGTACCATACTTTACCTATATTTTTCTCCGTGATCGAGACCTCTAGGATGAAAACTTAAACACTAAAACTTTGAGATAATGATTCAAGCTTCCCAAAACCGTTGATTTCGTTTCCTAACACTCGACGTGTACCATTTTACGACTAGCTTTTAGAGGCCGTTTTAGTCACTTTCATGGAAATATCAATGACATTATTTTACGACGAAAAGTTATAATTTCACAATAAATCCCTAAACGACTATCGTAGGAGGTTGTTTCAACGTAAATACTTGTAAAGTATTTTATAAAATGACGATATGTTGTAAACATATATTTCGACGATAAACATTATCTTCAAAAATTCACAAGTGGTATAAATATCATCCGAATTGCATGCATAACATTACATCATGACTTATTACATATCATATCATTCATAATAGGTCATTTTCGAGGTTCACGCTATATTTCAGTGTATCAACTTTTGCCATTTTATCATCATAAACATTGCACCAGGTGAGTCATAGCCCCTACTCTTTTAACTGTTTTGAATTACTTTTGGGGGAGATACATGCTCAACTATTTTTATGACATTCATGATATTTGCAACTACATGTTTAACTGAAATGAATGTTTAATCATATGAGGTAGCAATATTGTCATATTTAGAATTTCTATACGATTATCATTGAGCTAAATGTCTTGGGATTATTATTGAGCTAAATGTCTTGGGAACATTATTGAGCTAAATGTCTTGGGATTATTATTGAGCTAAATGTCTTGGGAACATCATTGAGCTAAATGTCTTGGGAACATCATTGAGCTGAATGTCTTGGGATTTTCATTGAACTAAATGTCTTGGTATAATTATGTCAAGTAACTATTGATACATAAAGTCATGCACTATTATGTGAATTCATTTGACATCATGTGATTGAACATAAACTATACACATTTTGGCAGTGGGTTGTGAACACACAGGTTGCAAGTTTTGTATGGGCGGAACTTGGAACTGAGTGGATTTACAATGCCTTTGCTGCATAAACGATTTTGAAGGACTTTACATTTCAACGCAAACTCTATGAACTCACTCAACCTTTGTGTTGACACTTTTTAGCATGTTTTATCTCAGGTATCTAAGGCATACACTTCATGGCATGCATGTGGACATATCATAGAGTCGCGGTGACGACGCGTCTTACTTGGGTTTTATGAACTTTAAAAACATCGTTTGACTTATAACAAATTTATTTTCCGCACATAGTAACTTTCATTTGGGACCTATCTTTGTAACTCTGAATGTTTTTATTAATTCAAGCGATGTATTTTCCAAACGACACTTTAGGTCGTTCAATATAACTGTGATTGTGATGCTATGACAGTCAATCCCCAGGAATTCCATTCCGCTGCAAAATAGGTAATTTGGGGGTGTGACAGATTGGCATCAGAGCTTTAGTTATAGAGAACTAGGTTGCATCATTGACCCTAGACTATAACTACATCATCATAGCATCTCATCATTTCATCATAAGTGCATGTTCACTTTATATGCGGTTTATATGTACATTTTTTGAGTTATTTACTTTCACTTCAAAACGATTGTCACATGGATTCCTTTAATTACCCATTCCATTATCATTTCTTCATACTCTAATGTGGAGAATGCTTTGTCATTCTCTATCGTAATTTTAATATCAACCGATTCATCACCGATAACGTCGAATGCTGAGATAAACCTTTAAGTAGGGCGAAGTCACTCTCACTCCTTTGTTTCATCACTAACATGTCGAGTTACACGTTATTCACACATTAAGTCACTAAACCATCATACATTTGAAGCACTTACAACATCTCATAACTCATCCTTTGGGAACCCGTCGATCATTTTGAAAAATAACCTCAAACTTATCACCTCACATCACATCTCTTTAGAGCGCTTATTCTTAACATAGGACTTTGCTACGTCTCACCTTTCCTCTTATTTTGAAGAGTTATGGCACCGAAAAAGCTGCACCAGAAATGACACCAGCTGCTATCCAAAGGTATATAGAGGATAGTATAGCCGAGGCACTAAGGAAAGAGCGAGCAACGGTAACTGCTGCTGCCGAGGCCGCGGCTGCTGCTGAAGCTGCTAGACTTGCTGCTGCCACAGGAGCTGCAGGAGGATCTGGAGTTCGAAATTGTACATACAAGGACTTTAAGAACTGTGATCCTACAAAGTTCAAAGGCACTGAAGGAGCCACTGCTATGGTTCGATGGTTTGAGAAGATGGAATCTGTGTTTCTTCTATGCAATTGCCCAGATGACTACAAGGTGAAGTTTGCCACTGGTACACTCTTAGATGGCGCAATGTCATGGTGGAATTCGTATGCACAACCTATTGGTATCGAAAATGCTTACAAGCTCACGTGGGATCAATTTAAGAGGTTGTTGACAAAGAAGTATTGTCCGCGCACGGAGGTGAAGAAATTAGAAACGGAATTCTATAAGTTAGTGACTATTGGTTATGACATCGAGACCTACATCAGGAGGTTTCAAGAATTGGCTGCACTATGTCCATCAATGGTTTCGGACAATGAGAAACTACTGGAAAATTTCATTGGAGGACTTCCACAATGTATTCAAGGAGATGTAACTTCTTCCGATCCACAAACAATTGAAGAAACTATCAGGATAACTCAAAAACTCATGGCTCAAGTTGTGAAGGGGGAAAACATTATCAACAATAACCGCAACAACAACAACAACCAAATTAACAACAACAAAAGGAAATGGGAAAATGACCAAGGAGGTTATAATAACGACAACCAAAACCGTAACACTAACCAGCATCAACAACAGAATAGAGGGCAAGAAACTGCAATGGTTTATGTTGCTGCACCAATAGAAGGCAAAGGTTGTGCTGGAACCTACCCACTATGTAATCGATGTAAGTATCATCACTCGGGTCTTTGCCCTGTTAAGTGCTACAAGTGTCAAAAACTAGGACACCATGCCAGGGATTGTAGAGGTAAATCCATAGTCACATGCTTCGGATGTGGAGAGCAAGGACACTATCGGAACCAATGTCCCCAAAACCAAGGTCAACAAGGTGAAGGTGCTCTTGGGAAAGCATACATGTTAGAAGGAGGTGAAGCTCGTCAGGATTTCAATAACGCGGAAGACTGAAGAAGTTCAGAAACTAACAGTCTTAATTTTCCTTATGTACTATGTCGTACTAAGTTTATGTCTTCCATCTTCGGATCTTATGACTTAAGATGTACTACTTTTGATGAACCACACGTTGTAAAAATATTTTCATTAAGCGTACTTTCTTTTCCTTCTGATTCGTTATCACTTACAAGGTTTAGATCTCTGTAAACATCGAGAGTTATAACAACTAAACCGAACGTCACATTATCGTTCCTTAATTATACATAGCCTAGCTAACTATGTCTAATTCTGGAGGGATATCGTTCCTTAATTATACATAGCCTAGCTAACTATGTCTAATTCTGGAGGGATCATGTTATGTTGGGAGCAGTTATTTATAAGTCTTAGTGCAAGCAGGGTTTTCACATATTCATAAAAGTCTAAGTGTTACTCATGGGAGATTCATCCACTATTTTCTTTACTATGATGTTTTGTACGCTTTAAATAATCGATAACCATAACGACACCTCTTCATATCTTCTCTCCTCGTTATTCATCACAAACTCACAAATTCGATAGACTAACACGAACTGAATTCAGGGACTGAATTCCTTTTTGGTTGGGCGAATGTGACAACTCGTATTTTCAGGTCATATTTCAAAACATTATTCATGCTTCATCATTTATCGTTTATCGTAAACTGGGTTTACGAGCATCAAATTCACGTAACCGTAATGGTTTAGCTGTGAATTCATGATCATATCATCGAGGACATTTCATATAGACTAAGTTTAGTTTACATTTCATTAACATCATTGTCATCATTTCATATCAATATTATGCATGGTTTGCATTTTTCATTAAACGTATAACTTTTATTAAATAAACGTTATCGCGTAATTAATTATTTTGAACAATTGATCCATTAATTCCAAAAATCATCCCGATATATTTTTATACTAATATTAAGTTATAAAAATAATATTATGAGTTTACCCAGTGTTTTAAATTTATTTTGTAACTAAATTGTTGTATTTATATAATTACGACGTTTTTCTTAAATACCAACCGATTATTATTATTTCACTCAATTTTTGCAAGATATGTATTTTTATAAATTTTATGACCTCAATATATTTTATCTTGACCCGTGAAAATTTATTTTTATCTAACGCTACCCTAAATATTCAAAAGTGACTACAACTTATCATTTAACTTCAAATAACTTACTAAATATTACACTTATACTTGTAAAAGCTACTCAAAAACAAAACTCAAATTTTGTTTCTCATGTATGTCGACATATATGATGAGTCATGTAGGATATTTGCAAAATATCATAGTTATACTATTATTATACAAAACTCTTTCATTTCATTTCTTTCATTGTAAACCAAAGATCAAATATTGTCTTCTCTTTTCTCTCTAAATATTCGGCAGCCAAGGACCAAAAGAAAGGATCATCTCAAGTTTTCAAGACAAGTTTTAATACACACTAGTATCATTTGTTGCAAAGGTTTTGTAATAAAAACCTCAAGTGATTAGGAAAACCTTTTGTCCTTAAACCTCATCATATCACTAGTAAGCATTCATATTCATATTTTTATTTCACATTCATTTTTATGGTCATATCATTTTATTTGAGAAACATGCAAGTCTCATGATGTTTATACCATTTTTAAGGTTTTTATGTGTTAAATATATATAATCCATCCTATAATTACTCCTTGTTATATATTAGTGTTGGTGATGTCTAGGAACCCATGACACCCTAAGAAGGTGTATGGTAGGATTAGAATAGCTTCGGAGTTGTTTTGAATGGGTTAGAATAGGTTTGGTGCGAGAAAAACTCATTTCGACACGTTTTGAAAAGGGTCTGTCCTTAAAATTAAATTCTGGAAAATCCGACAGTAGACAAAAATATTTGGTCTAGATATTTAGAAAATATACTTTAAAACGAAACCTTGGCCGCTTGAACGGATTAAAACGGAGCTATAACGAAGAAGTTATGAATTTTTCAAGTTGAGCGTCAAAAACTATAAATTCTAGAAATTTCAGCATGAAAATGTCACTCTTTACGAGTCAAAAATGAGTCTTAAGCTTTATAAATTGTGTCGAATTATCAAAAATATATTAGTATACTTTGACACGAATCTAAGGATGTAGAAAACGTAGAAAAGGGACTTGTAACGATTAAATTACACGCGATAAACCAAGTTGCCGTAACTTTATTCTATTAGCAAAATTAATATATTCTCGATTAAAAACATACTACGGCAACTAAAGGACCATGTTGGCGGACGTTTTTAACAATGATGTAGAACTTTTTATAACGTGATGTCTTCTAGTAAAAGTAAGTTCGCCTAGTATATTTTCCAAAATGTCCAACCGTTTGTTGAGCGGAGTTGTAACGAATAACATATAGTCACTCAAACTTTGCCGAAAACCATCCTTAAACAACATTTTGGACAAAAGTACCATACTTTACCTATATTTTTCTCCGTGATCGAGACCTCTAGGATGAAAACTTAAACACTAAAACTTTGAGATAATGATTCAAGCTTCCCAAAACCGTTGATTTCGTTTCCTAACACTCGACGTGCACCATTTTACGACTAGCTTTTAGAGGCCGTTTTAGTCACTTTCATGGAAATATCAATGACATTATTTTACGACGAAAAGTTATAATTTCACAATAAATCCCTAAACGACTATCGTAGGAGGTTGTTTCAACGTAAATACTTGTAAAGTATTTTATAAAATGACGATATGTTGTAAACATATATTTCGACGATAAACATTATCTTCAAAAATTCACAAGTGGTATAAATATCATCCGAATTGCATGCATAACATTACATCATGACTTATTACATATCATATCATTCATAATAGGTCATTTTCGAGGTTCATGCTATATTTCAGTGTATCCACTTTTGCCATTTTATCATCATAAACATTGCACCAGGTGAGTCATAGCCCCTACTCTTTTAACTGTTTTGAATTACTTTTGGGGGAGATACATGCTCAACTATTTTTATGACATTCATGATATTTGAAACTACATGTTTAACTGAAATGAATGTTTAATCATATGAGGTAGCAATATTGTCATATTTAGAATTTCTATACGATTATCATTGAGCTAAATGTCTTGGGATTATTATTGAGCTAAATGTCTTGGGAACATTATTGAGCTAAATGTCTTGGGATTATTATTGAGCTAAATGTCTTGGGAACATCATTGAGCTAAATGTCTTGGGAACATCATTGAGCTGAATGTCTTGGGATTTTCATTGAACTAAATGTCTTGGTATAATTATGTCAAGTAACTATTGATACATAAAGTCATGCACTATTATGTGAATTCATTTGACATCATGTGATTGAACATAAACTATACACATTTTGGCAGTGGGTTGTGAACACACAGGTTGCAAGTTTTGTATGGGCGGAACTTGGAACTGAGTGGATTTACAATGCCTTTGCTGCATAAACGATTTTGAAGGACTTTACATTTCAACGCAAACTCTATGAACTCACTCAACCTTTGTGTTGACACTTTTTAGCATGTTTTATCTCAGGTATCTAAGGCATACACTTCATGGCATGCATGTGGACATATCATAGAGTCGCGGTGACGACGCGTCTTACTTGGGTTTTATGAACTTTAAAAACATCGTTTGACTTATAACAAATTTATTTTCCGCACATAGTAACTTTCATTTGGGACCTATCTTTGTAACTCTGAATGTTTTTATTAATTCAAGCGATGTATTTTCCAAACGACACTTTAGGTCGTTCAATATAACTGTGATTGTGATGCTATGACAGTCAATCCCCAGGAATTCCATTCCGCTGCAAAACAGGTAATTTGGGGGTGTGACAGAGAGAGGCTTGACGGGCTGTTTTCGGTTCAGTTAGCATTCTGATCTCTTGAAGCTGGCGAGCTATATCTTCCAAAAGTTGCAACTACAAGCTTTCTTTTTCACGATGATCTAAGGAAAAGTTGAGCTTTTCTCTTCCTTCTTGCACAGCCCTCAACCTTTCCCTCAGCCAATCCATTTCAGTGTCGAGTTTTGTTCGTTCATTTCAGGTGGCAGTCCAACACTATACTCTGAACCACTCCAGTTCTGATCACTTTGCTTTTTAGCTCCATTTAACTTTTCACTCGACTTGGGCCCATGGTCAGTATGAACATCATATACACGTGAATCTGTTGCATCATCAGCCTCCATTTCCCGACTTTTTTCTTCACCTGCAATGACTATAGTTTTCTCGGGTTCCTCTTCTTTTACCGCGTCAGCGACAACGTCTTCATATAATCTTTCATTCTTCATCAATTCAGGATCTCCATTGGAATCTTGAGTATCGACACGATTAAATTGATCATTTTCATAAACTGGACTATTTTAATTTATTAGCTTGATAATAAGAATTGTGTGGAAAAAGTTGGTCAATAGTATTATTATCCAATTATCCACAAAGGCGCACACAAACAGTTTTGCATCTACCTAAACTAATACTCTGTATGTTACACCATGTAAGAGGATGGCCTCTAAGTAATAAATTTGTATACTTTTGACTTCTGTTCATCCGTTGTCCCCCTAAAACTGATTTGGGTTTCCTAATAATCAGTAATCAAAGTTAATGTGTATCTGATACACATACACTGCAAGCTAGAATCATATAAAGGAGACAAAAAGAAGTCATGCCTTGTCGCAAATTCTAGGAAATGTTTGACTTTACGGTCAAACTAACTACTTTTCAAGTCACTAGATGATGAAGGTTTTGCTACTTCAACTACATGTTGCATGTGCAGTTCTTGTCAACAAGTTCAATGTAGGAGTTTGAAGTAGTTATATCAAAGTAGCGGTGGTAAAATTGGTAGGGCGAGCAACAAAAACAGTTCAAAACGGGTAAATTTTGGTATGGTTGACCCGAAGCACTTTTTGCTCAATTATACTGTTAACTATCATCATATTACTAATGTGAAATTTTATTCCACAAACTATATTACAAACTAGCTTATAAGACCCGTTGACACCGGGTTATGTTTTAAAAAAAAATATAAATGAGATGATAATAAAAGTAATAAGAGGAAAAAAGATGTTGCAAAAAGAAAAAAATTAGTATGTAAACAAAATAAGAAAAATAATGAAAGAAAACAAATATTGAATCTGTTATTTATTAATATGAAGTGATAAGTCAAGTACAATATAGAGTACAATAATTGTAAGTAATAATGTCTCGTACATACATTCAGGTGGTCTTCAATCTTGACAGGCTTGAAAAAGAAAGCGTATGTAGTGAGAAGTAGATGAATTGGTAAGGCAATACAAATTCGTCGAGAACCTAACAAACCATGAAAAGAATGTGTAAGTAAAACTTTTGTGTAAATTACAATAAACATGTAAAAAACAAATTCGTATGACATTAAGTGAGTATCCGAACATACCTGTTGATAACTGATCAAAGACCGTGAAGAACCTCTTTAAAGACTACATTTGTAGTAGTCTTTAATAAATTACGATCGGCATCACAAATAACAACCTTCAAACCCTTTTTGCTTTTTACGCGTGAAAGTGCGACATATAATTGTCCGTGTGTGAAAATAGGACGTGGTAGGTACAAACCAACTTTCGAAAGTGATTGTCCTTGGCTCTTGTTTATCGTCATGGCAAAAGAAACTGACACAGGAAATTGTTTGCGCACGATCTTGAGTGGTAAACGTTTATCCGATGGAGTAATTTTCAACCTTGGAAGTATAACCGTATTGCCAAAATGTGTTCCGTTAATTATTTTGGCTTGAATAGAGGCACGCGTTAATTTAGTCACTTGAAGCCTTGTCCCATTACACAAACCTTGTGATTGATTAATGTTTCTCAACAACATTATTGGGACACCGACCTTCAATGCGAGCCTATGGTTTGGGACACCCGAAAATTTTAAACCGTTGATAAATTCAGGTGAAAAGACGGCTTGGTCTATAGCACCACCACGGTCAGTTTTATCTATGTTGTCACAACTAAGATAAACTATTTCTTCACCAGGAAAGGTTTGAAGCAAATGATCGTTAATACTGTCAACCACTTCATTGGTTGGAGCAAGAATGGCCTTTTCCTGGAAGTAAGACGGATCACCTATGTTATCCAAAATGTTTGGGTAAGTGAAATCTATAATAGATTGTACGGGATCATTAGTTTCATGTATTAGAATATCTTCAGGTATATCTATCAAAACCTCTCCGTCGTGTTGTCCTCCAACATCTCCATCTCCTACTTTTAATATCCATTCGGCAAATTCCTTTATCTCAGCCACATCCTCAGGCCGTGATCCAACCGTAAGGCTCATATTAGCGGTTAATTTTAACACTTTGCAATGATCCCACAAGTACGATTGTTTTAAAGATGCGTTAACAATGTCTTGCCGGGAACCTTTTGGAATAACGGGCAGCACCTGCCTAAAATCACCGCCAAATACTACAGTCATATTACCAAAGGGCGCATCAAAAGTGTCGTACCTGTTCTTACGCAAGATATCTCTCAAGGACCTATCTAATGCCTCAAAGCACAGCTTATTTGTCATGGGAGCCTCATCCCAAATAATAAGCTTGCATTTCTTCAACAACTTCCCCAAGTCACTTTGCGGAGTTATTGAGCACGTAGAAGTCTCATCAATATTTATCGGAATATGAAACCTCGAATGAGCAGTCCGTCCACCTGACATCAATAAAGATGCAATGCCACTTGATGTAATGTTTATGACTATGTCACCATTTCTTCTAATCCCCGCATCAAGGGTTTTCCATAAATACGTCTTACCAGTCCCTCCGTATCCGTATACAAAATAATTTCCTCCTCTACCATTTGTAACGGACGTCATGATGGTGTCATATACATTTCTCTGTTCCGTGGTTAACGCGGCATATAGAGTCTCGTATTCAGCCTGTAACTCTGATGGATTATAATCTCTCTCAGCAAAGATTAGCCTGTTACCAAAGTCGGCCATGTAACTCTCATCTGGATAAGGAAGTTCTGGAAAAGCTTTGAAACTGGTGCCTCTTGAGCGCATAAGTTGTTAGATAAAGAACAAACAAATATTCTTTTTCTCGTCGTCTCTTAGTCGTAAACCTGTATCAAAATAGCCATATATGAGGCGTAGCTTATGTATGCAAATAACAGTTGTAAAAAATAGTGAGCATTGTACGATATTTATAGACTAACACACATATCGTAAGAATGAGTAGATCATTTTTTTTGAGGTGACTTGCAAAAAGATGGTCTTTTAACAGGGATGATAAATCACTAATTTGTAATAAGTAACCATTTCCATTCATGTATAAATTTATATAAAAAGTTAGTAACAAAGCTAAGTTGGTGGTTATACCTGGAATGCCTAAAAGAATTCTTCTCTTGTACTCGACGTCTTCTGATAGCAAATGCCAAGTTTGCAACCAAACTGTCAATGGTGTGTCAAGCTCTTTTTGTGACAATAATGTGACAAAAAGGTCGCGCAAATGCTCAGCAGAGGACCAATGGGCTGCCTCTTTAATACCCTCAATATGTTCCTTGTCGTCATCTAAAAGTCCCGCTGCGTAGCAGGCATCTTTGTAAGTAGGATAAACTACACCGTGGATTTTCCTTATCTCAGCGTGATTTCGACAACCTTTTTGACTGTTTAGTAGCATCCGACAATAGTAACCTTCACCTGCTGAGACTGGCACATTATGAATTCTGCCAATTGCATATTGTTTCTTCCTATGTGTCCACGTTCTTTTTGGAACATTCCATACAAATTTTGTAGGAAACTCAGCATATGTTAACTCCCTTGCTGATGGATACATTTCGTTCATATGCATCCATGATTCGAACATAGAAGCACCAACCGTTGGTTTGTGAATAACGGTTTCAAGGTCAGAGTTCTCACCAAATACAACTGGCTGGTCGCCTTCGAGATGAAATAAGAGACGTTCGACATTTGGTGTTCTATAATTTATCTCGAATCCAAATATTCTCCATGCGGCTTCACAAGCAGACAGGTACCTACAATCATAGAACGCCTTGATCTCGTCAACAGGTTTATCAATCTGTTGACCGTCTTCCGTTGTTGCTGGTTCATACAACTGTGCTGATACTCTATCAGGACCTTTGTTTATGTATTTAAACAAATATTTTATTGATCCCGCCTGATTGCACCATTCAACATTGATGTGGCATTGGTAACGTTTCAATAACACAGCGTTATACGGAATAACAAAACCGTTGTGCAGCTTATGTCCACTCTTAACAACATGGATCCCGTTATCACGTCTTCTGTATACAGGGTAGCCTTCCGAGTCAACAGAACTGTGTTGCATAAACCTTTTAGGGAAGTGTTTCGTACACCTACCATCATCCATGCAAACCTGATTTGGGTCGTCAACACCACATGGGCCATGCATCATAAAGTCGGAAACTAACTTGTGCAGATCGGGATCCTCATTTTGGTCTGGTATCTCAGCGGATATGTGTTTGTCAATATGTTCGGCGTTTGGCAGTTTGTCATCCTTATGTAGAAACAAACAAATATGTGCGTGTGGAAGCCCTCTTTTTTGAAATTCAACGGTGTATACAACTGCACAATATTGTTGAAATAAACATAATATCAGTTGTAATTCTAATTATACACATTTCGTATAACACTATAATGTTGATGAATGTGGTGTGGCCTATAAGTAAAGAACATACCTGCTTGAACACGTCCGAACAAACGCAACTCTTTGATATCCTTCATCAGCTGATCGAGTTTCATTTTAAAAACTCGAGATACCACATCAGGTCGATTTGCAGATGAAAGCTTATGCTCCCGCATATATCTTTCAATCTCTGGCCATTTAGGGTTGCATGTTATCGTTATAAACAAATCTGGACAACCATACCACCTACACAATGCCATGGCATCCATATAACATTGCTGCATGTACCTTGGTCCGCCAGTGAAAGAAGAAGGCAAAATGATAGGCTTTCCAACCGTGGACGGGTCGGTATTTCCTGATGCGACGCTTTGACGCACATTTGAATACGTATCACACCTTAGTTTAGACTGTTTGGAACGATGAAAAAACATACGCTCTCTCTCAACCATGGCGAAGCCATCCACAAGAAATTGCTGGAACAAACGACCTCCATGTATGAATAAATTCTCTGTATTCCGGCGGTCCTGTATCTGATAGGCAAACCACTCACGCATAGTAACTGTTCTTTCATTCTTCTCAGTTGCTGGTTGTCCTGATTTATTTTTCTGTGGTATTCCTAAATAATACCCATCTTGCGCAGAAGGCATCAACAAAGGGTATTGCAAGGGAAGGTACATAGGATGAAAAATGTTTATACGCTGCAAACCTTCACCAAACTTTTCTATCACAATGTCCCTATCTTCTGCGCATGCATCCAAGTCGCCTACGATAAGTCCAGCAACCTCGTCGGCAGTTGGAAGATTGTATTGTCGTCCACTCTTGCCTTGCTTTGCCATGAGCTTTATTCTAATATTCTGCTCGGTGTCTTCTGTGTAGCGGTCACGTGCCCTTCTAAATGTTTTAACCAAATCACTTGATGTATCCAAAATATCTTTCACTTCATTGATAATGTTTCGATCAATAAGTGTCTTTGAATTGGAAGTGCCAGACGAAGAAGATTTTGAACCACTGTTAATAGAGTAACGGGACAAACATTAGGTAAGAGATAATGTTTAGCAATCCTTTTTTGTTAAAAATGCAGTGACAATAATAAAACGTCAATCAGTCACTTACCTTAAAGCAGCCGCTCTATTGTCGGTTTCGTTTTGCGTGTCATATATATACAACTGTGCAAACTTTGGAGGAGTCTCAGTTTCCGGAAGTAAGCTACCAATACTATGGTACGTTTGACCATGTAAACGAAAAACATAGGGACCTCGTCCTTTCCTGTTGATTGTGTCATCAACCATGCCACCCATTGAAGTAAACGCGAATATGCTGTTGTACGTTCTAATGTTCTTTCTGAAATTTTCACTTTTGATGTCGTCATTGCAGAATAAATCAACTAACTGTTTTGGAGCAGGAGGTGCTTGTGGAATAGAAATTTTTCCCTTGGAACAGCATATGGAATAAGCTTTTCCCTCCGGATTAGCATTCCCTTGTTTTGCTTCTGCTTCCCATAACAGGGCACGGCATTCTTTACACTCGAACGTAGGATCGCCAATGTCATAGTACTCTGCACTTACGTAAAATAATATATTTTAATTAATTTTAGTCTAAGAAACACCATGAAAATTGTGCAATTATAGAAGAATATTACTGACTTATACCTTCAGATATACCGACGTATTTGTCGTAAACTTTCCTGACAGGTCCATCTTCATCAAGATTGAAAACAATCGGAGTGTGAGACTGTAACGTTGGTCTGGTAGACCTTTTTTGTCTTCTTGAAGATTCTCCTTGTTCGAATGTTGATTTTTTTGTTGCTAAACCACAAATGCCATTTGAAACCCCAGAAGATTCAGCACCTCTTGGACGTGCAGTACGTTGACGGATGACAGGTGTTTGAAAAGTAACTGTGAAAACAAAAATAGTACAACCATGGTTAAATTATATGGGTCAAACAAATGCATGAAAACAGTATCTCTAATTTTGAAACGTACCCGTTGAAACGTTAGTAAGTGGAGTCTGTCGTTTGCGTAGTGTGCCAACAGGAGTTAATTGAGGAGTGTTTTTGTTCACAGAATTGGTGCCTATTTATATAGAAATTTATTATAACAGTTTCCTCAAAACATAACGGAAAAACAAAGTAAAAAACTGAAACAAAGAAGAAAAAAAACAAATAAGATTCTCTACGGTTGGCTGTGAATCGTATAATATGTACCTTGTTTATGCGTTGACAAAGGTGAAGTGTTTCTTTGCAGAGTATCTACTGAAGTAGTGATACGTTGTGGTGTTATTTGAGTGTTTTGCGCAACGTGAGATGTAGCTGTAACAGTTTTCGCATACAAAACACTCATTAACCAAACAAACTACTTTTAAACATAAAATAACAAAAACTAAATATTCTATTTATAGTTTACCATGCTGTAAAGGAGTTGAGAGAATATTGTAAGGCGACACGTTGCATCTATTGTGACCATTGCTGCCTACGTTTGACATTCAACATAGTATATCAGGCGTTTATATTTTCAAACAGTTGGATAAGTATAGTGGAAGAATGTCAGTGACCATATAATGAAAATTTCTTATGTGTTACATATGTATAATATGTACGTTGGTTACTGTTTGAAAATGCGCTTGTTTTTTTTCCAAACTATTCATTGGCTGAGTATAAGCTTCAGCTGATATTTCAGTAGATGTTGCAACATAACATATACGTCTAAGATCATATCAAAATAAATAGACAGTAATTTAAGTAATCTACATACATAAGCGTAAAGCAATGAATTGATATTGTAGCTTATAGTTTACCATTTTGTAAAGGACTTTGCTGACTATTGTAGGACGATAAGGTGCTTCTATTTTGTACCCCGTTTCCTAAATCAAGGTTGGAAAATTAAAATGAGGCAGCCATGTCGAATTACACTTGAACAAAGTTTATAAACAAACTTATATAAGCAAAATAAGCAAACCTTGATGAATGTGTAAAGGTAAGCTTCTAGTGGCCATTGGTGACAGAGATGATGTATTTAGTCGGTGTGGATGACCTGTGTCAAATAGCAAAGTTAGTGGTAAACCATGACTATCGAATAGTTTAAAGTAACAACACAGGTAGTAGTAAACTGAATTTTGTTACTGCATATAATTTATAAGAAACTAACAATTAGTCAAATCAGTTAAAGGCTGTCTTTCATGACTCAACACCGATGGTGGTCTGCCTACATTTTTGGTCGATGATGTTGGCTGTCTGTTGGAAACGATATCTACATGTAGAGGATTATCTAATGCATGAAGAAGAAATAGTTACAAAGGTACCATAGATAGAAAAATGTTATGAATAAAAAGTGTAATTCTTTATTGAAGATAATCTTACAATTCAACAATTATGTCAGCGATACTCTTCTGTTTGTTGAACCGGAATGCACAATCATATTTTGTGCAAAAGTCTCACATGAAAATTGAGTTGGATCTCCAGACGATTTGAAAATCTTGTTGGACATGGACGAACTTTGTCCATTTTTTGGTTTCCTATTCTCAGGATGAGCTGAAGAACGTTTTCTGTTGTTTGGTGGAGTGTTTTCATCATCCATGATGATAATAGATTACAATCGTTTTCTGTGTTAGAGAAATTATACAATGATATGTTTTTCCGAAACTGTTGTATGAAAATATGTTATGGATATGAAGTTGTAAAGACATTCATTCAAAAGATACTACATACACTTTGAAAAAGATATAATTTAGCTAATGATATGAAGAGTAAATTTTCCAAATCATTTAAATGGAGTAAGAAATGTGTCATTATTTCAGTTATAGTAAATCATTTAATATGCTGATATTTTGAACTCAAAAAAGACTTGCTATATGGAAGATAATAATGAAGTTATGACAAATTCACACAAAGTAACAGTTACAAAAAATCATCAACTTAAAATCTTATTAATAATATTAATTATAAGAATGACATAAGCAACTCATAATCTAAATGATCATGTGTTGACAAATGATCATGTTTTAGGAAGCTAAAATATTTAAAAATCATCTGTGTGATGTTAATGTCCGGTATAATATCTTCCCATTGATTCATCATCATCGGACACGTAAGGTTGTTGTAACTTTTTTTCGGCATCTTCATGAATGTAGTTGTTATGAATATCTAAAGAGCGAAAAGGTTCATGTGGAATATCGTTGATATTAACCCACACACCATCGTCGTTTGTGTTGTTATTGTTTTGAATATGTGCATCTGCTTCTTCATCAATAAGCGCAAACTTGTGATCTTTTGTACTAAACAAACTGTCTTGTTTATCAAGTAAATGTTCATCATCGCTAAAATCGTCCAGATGGTATACATGATCATTAGAATGAACAAATATTTTGTCATCCTCTTTAGCAGCTTGTTTAGACTTAGAGTAAACCGAATTGTGGAATAGTCCACAATCATCATTCGCTTCTTCTTTCTCTTCATCCTTTTTACCACGCCTTTGTGCAGACTTGGTTTTGCGCTTTATCCTCAGCGGTTTCTCGTCATCAGATTCCTATCAAGATGTTTAACCATGAATCATATAAGTTGGTACTATGTAAACACAATTTAGTAGAAGTGTTTGATATATGTTCATACCTTTTCTAATAGGTTTGCAAATTTCTGTAAATCGTTATCAGAAGTAACACGTCCTACAGCAGGGTTGCCATCTTTGAGTAGTCTTCGTCGTTTTTTTGTGACGGAAATCTGCTGAAAGGAACAGAAACAACAAAAGTTAGTTTGTAAATGTAAATGTCTTAAACGTTTGAATTGTATATAATAAGAACTGAATACAACATTCAATGATGATTTGCTATTGAACATGGTTTCATACTCGTATATGTTTTATGTTAATGAATTGTATGAATCAGTATGGGATTTATGTAGTTTCAATATTTTATGTATTATAGGAAAGTATATCAAGATATATTGTAAACAAATATGTTTGATTATGAGAATATTTTTTCGATTCTAGCGTTTGTAATAAAATTTGTGTATATCTGTATTATTGGAAGTTTTAAAGTATCTATTTGGAAAGGATAGTAGAAATAACATATTTTAGTTGTAAATTTGATATGCTTTCAAGGTTATGTTCATTCTCTAAAACAAAATGTGTAAATGTATTTGTTTATGAATTCATGTTAATATTTGTTACTTACATTTGCAAATGCAGATAAATCCTTAAATGTTGCATGTTCTTTCTGAATGGTAATACGCATCATTATTTTTAATGAATCCTTATTTCAAATAAATTTTAAAAAGTCAACATGAATGATGAAAATATTGTAATGGGTAGTGTACTTAAAATATGAAATGGAATGCTAATTAACGTGATGAATTCTTTCTTTCACATGACAACCGAGCGGCCCTTCGATTCGCTTCAACATGTCCACTTATCCAGCCGTTTGTTTCCCATCTTCTTAGTAGCCATCTTTGACGATTTGGGTCAATAAGGGTAGGATAACAATAATGTGCTAAGTATATATCCAGTGCTTGACCAAGTTGAATGTTGTGTAGCCAGCCATCGATATACCATTCATGTTCTATCTTACGAAGACTATCTGCTTCTTCCATTTGAACAGTCGGAACACGCAAGTAGTAAGCAACGACATCAGTGTACTGATTTAGATGGTGACGAACTAATCGTCTAACCTTGCTGTAGGTTAAATTGTGTGTCGACACATTGCATATCATAATTTCATCTCCGCCCCAATAATCATAAAAAACGTTTGTAGTTACAACTCTACCTCCATGATGAATGCATATGTCAATTGTAGGAGGAGCAACACCCCATTCACTATTAGAATGTAAAAGTAAACGATTAGATATGATGTACATTACGACAATGTTGGGAAATAAACAGAAAAACTTATGTGTAAGCTCTAATCCTACGATTACCATTGTTGAATCGTAGAGGCATTGTAGTGTGTAATGTGGCGAGAATGTAATGTTGAACATCTTTTATAGCGTATTTGACTATACTAATTTTAGAAACGATTTATGGGCATTAAAGTGTCAGTTTTTTAGACAATGTTTTGATTGTTGAAAAGTAAAAAAATGATTCAGCATAATTTGTATCATAATCATAATCATAAATAGATTTCAAAAGATAAAGACAATTATTCTCATTTGAAAAATTGAACAGAAATTATGGCGTTGGAGGCGAGCAAAATGAGCATTCGCATTTTCCAGGAGGGCATTTGCAAGTTCCTGAACAAACAGGGCAATGACAGTTCTCCTCAATTATACTTTTAAGTATATATGGATCACCGTTATCATATTGATCTACGGAATTATAGTATGTACTATTTCCAGGTTCAAATGGTTGTGGTATTTGATCTTCGTTTCCCACCTTAGGATCACATACAAAATCGTTCTCCAAGATGGTTGATGTTTCATTTTTCTTGTCATGAACGACTGATGCTTCAAAAAAACCAATAATATCCGTTTTGTCTGCACCATGTTCGTTGGCAGATAATGTGTTTCTTGGTACAACACTTTCTTTAACATATGCAAATTTTTGTCCTATAATACATTCAAAGGAATAGACTGTATTATTGTTTAGGAAAATAAATGTTTCGTAAACTAAATTTATACAAATTCGAAAAAAAAATTCAGAAAAATATCGATTATGATTGTAACATACCTTCGTCGTGATAGTTTGAGTTTGACATTTTTTTCCTCCTTTACTCCGTAATATGTTAACAATTATGGTTTAAAGAATTTCTCATACATACATTTATAGAATATGAAGGTGACAATATATTAGGAAATGATTTGTTGTATAATTTATTTATTTGTATACAACTTATTTGAAAGTTGATTACACGAAATATTTGTTTGTATACATATTGTTAATTAAAATATAGTTACTTTAAAATGTATTTGTGGCGGATATACATGGAGGATATATGTAAAACAATGATACAATAACGATGAAACGCAATTAGTTCCATAAGTATTGTGAAAGAAAATTGACGTGCTTGTGTAAATGTATAAGTACTAATTACAATTTAAGTGCGAAAGCGGCAATGTTGGATTACTTGTTGGTTGAATGTGTGTAAAAGAGACATAGAAAGCTATCATTTAAAAGAATAAAGCATAATGTATCTTTTACCATGGGATGAATGTAAAAAATAAATTATTCGTTTACATAAAGATGAATATACGAACATCGGTTCCGGAACATTCTCTAAACAAACAAAAGGATCTTTGTGAAAGGATATTTAATTGTAACTAAATGTGTTAGTTACTACAAATTTTGTATACATATTGTTATTAAGTAAACTATAGTTACTTAAAAATGTATTTGAGATCCTATAGATGGAGGATATATGCAAAACAATTATACAATAGCATAGTGTAGATGAAACGCAAATAGTTGCTTAAGTATTATGAAAAAACATCTACATGGTTGTGTAAATGTATAAGTACTAATTACAATATGTGTTCGAAAGCGGCAATGTTGGATTAGTTGTTGGTTGAATGTGTGTAAAAGAGATAGATGCACCTATCATTTAAAATAATAAATTATAATTTTTGATTTACCATGGAACGAATGTAAAAAATAAATTATTCGTTTAGATAAAGATGAATATACGAACATGGTGCCGGAACATTGTCTAAAAGAAACAAAAGAATATGGGTCAAACGAACTTTAATTGTAACTAAAGGTCTTAGTTACTACAAATTTTGTATACATATTGTTGTATACAAAATTTGTAGTATCATGTTTTTCTTGCATTGACTTTAAAGTAAACCGACTAATGTATGTGAGTTGCTTTGGTTGGATTATACTTTAGTAAATAATATGACTCATCCGTAGAATATGAAATATTACATAAAAAATCTTGTAAAGTAATGGCATATTCGTGATCAGTAACTTGCTAAAAGCTATTGCTAATATAAGTCACAAATTCTTAATAACATTATGAGGTCATCATGTGTGTGTTGGTGACCGGACGTTCATTTTATCAGGATCTCATTAGATTTTTGTTGCCAAGAGCAAAAACAACGTACGCATAATCTGTCACAGATGCTTCCTATCGTGAATGTCATGATTGTTGACATTGCTTAGTAAATGTATATAATTAACCGCGAGATATAGACAATTAAATTGTTTAGCAGTTCATCTTCATTGATTGGCTACACTAACAAAACCTTTTAAAAAATTGGGTTACCTTGTTTTTTTTAATTGTATATGACAAAAAGCAATGTTTGCATGTCAAATGTATTAAGTCCAAATGTGAATACAAATTACTTATACACATCACTTTGTGCAAATGTATGTATTACACACATCACTTGGTCGTCAAACATGTAAGTGATAAAATGTTACTAAACAAACCTTGTGTGCTTTTGTGAAAATATAATTTAATTACTTATACAAAGTTATACAAAAAGTGGTAATTAAATCTACAATATAACGCTTATATAAGCTTGAGTGATGATGCATCGGAAAAATTCAACAAAAACCATCATGACTATGACTAACGTGTATAGATAGGTGTGATGTTAACGGCGGTGCTATAATTAACGTTTAACTACCCCAATAATTTCAAAACACACATTCAACCTGATCTCCTCCATCTCTCTCTTGAAGAATACAGGTTCTCCAAATAATTTTATTTTATTTTTTTTCTTGAATGATTTTGTGTTAATAATGCAGAGATTAAGCACCGAACAAACTATTTTTAATGTTTGTGATTATTGTTAGATTGCAAAACAAAGGAAAAACACGGTTATGTTAAAGTGAAATACCGATTGACACTGCATGTGAGGTTAGATGATATGAAACATATAAAAAATAGAAGATACTACTTTTAAAGATATGTATGAGTTATGTTAGAATAATTTTAGTAGGACTTTGTTAGATAGTTAAGCAAGATCTTCCTAAGAATCTTAATATAGGTATTAACATTGTATGCAATTATGGGGATAAGTTTGGCTAAGATTAGTATAGTATAGATTAGTTGTTGCATATGAAAAAGGGTGTGATGCTGTATCAAAGGTGCAAGAGCTAAAAAAACATATACTGTAACATGGAGATATGATTACACAATATGAGGAACAATTTCAGAATGGATGTGTAGTTAAATTTTATGAAAATATGTGCGCAGTTGAAGTTAGTACTTTTAAATAATTATATGGGTTAAGATATTATCGATTTACTAAGACTTTGTTTTATACTTACTGAATATGTAATTATGCACTGAGTTTCGGTATGAACATTGTTTGCAACTATGGCGGGAAGGTAGTTTGGGTAGATTGTCGTTTAAGTTTTCCATATGAAAAAGCGCGTGATATGATATAATATGGTGAACGGACAAAAATAGGTATTCATACGGTCAAATGGTTAAATGATTATAGATGTGTGCAACAGTTTAGTATGTAGTAACATATACGAATGTGCATATATTTGTTGATGTGAACACTTTTTGACCCTTTGAACGTATGTTGTTTTATGAAACAGAATGATGATGCAGTTTCTGGTTGAGGCAAACCAAATTAACGTTCGAACATTACAGGTATTTTGTGGTACGATCAAGTTATTTAATTGAGTTGTTTATTCGAAACTCTTGACATTAATACATGCAGCATGTATTTCAATTACAGCTTCTTCCTACTCTGTTTACGGGACCACTGAAACCCAAGAACAATTGGATTTACTTAATTCATAATGGCGGAACGAAACATAAAGTTTACATAAAGATGGCTGGTGGGAAGCGTTTTAAGCTGTTTGAACGTGAGTGGCGAATATTTTTAGATGACAGCAAGTACACGAATGTCGGGACATTTCATTTTATTAGGCAAGAAGAGGACTGTTACTACGTTACAGCGTATACCAATGATGGATCTGAGTGCAATGGATACTGTCTGGATGTCGTAGGTTACAGACATCGAAGATGCTTGCTAACTTTGCAACACCTTGAACAATCACCGGTAATTACTAAACTCTAATCATTAAATTGAATAACTTGATTACAAATCTCATGAAAATCCATTTAGTAAATAACATTTTATTTTGTATAAACTCTGTTACGCAGGACATTCCTAGCGGTTTCTTTACTTCATTTTATAATGATCGCTTTCGCGTTCTTGTGGGTGGAGTGGTTGTAGCAACTGTAGCTCATTGTAGGATTGTGCTGCTGGATGAAGATAGGCATGTCCATCTATTCGGTGGTCAGGGATGGGATATTTTAGTTCACATAGAAAACCTGACTGTTGGCAGAAGATTTGTCTTGACAAACTTGCTAAACAATGCTGTTTCATTGATGCCATTTGACGCAGCTGGTGTCGAGATGCGTCATGATGTTGTAGAACGTATGTACCTGAACTGCAGAAACCCTTTCATGAGAAATCCGATTGACAATGGTATGTTACTGAAACTGTTGGAATAATATATGTACTTATTTCTCAAGATAAAAACATTTCAATATGATAATTATTTAACGTAATTTTGTTTTTGTATATTTGAAATTTAGATAAGAGGATGAAACATATGTGTGCATGGGAAGGACACACCGCTGAACATGACAATGAGAGGGACTGTTTCTACGCACCGATATTGGCGTACGTTACGGACAGAAGGCGGTTGGTAAGTGACTGATTGATCTTAATATATATATTATTGGAACTTGTAAATCTAAGGTTATTCCTTACATTAAGTTTCGTATTAATGCAGAACATTCCTCATGACTTTGTGAAGGCGCATGCAATGTGGCAGTACCACAATGCGTTGCTGCAATACGAAGAAGAGGACTTCTATGTTGACGTTGATTTGGAACGCCACAATGACAGGCCAAAAAGCAAAAATCATGTTACAATCAATTGCAACTGGACAGAGATTGTTAGAGATTGTGATTGGGAAGATAACAAAATGGTCCGGTTCAAGCTTGTTAAAAAAGTTCCAGACGTCGGCGTCTCTTTGCCTTCAGGTAACAAAGTTGAAATTCCAGTATTCCACATGTGTTAAGACATCCGCAATCGTGCGTCAAGAAACTTTGTGTGTGTGTTAATGACTGAACTTGTTATGTCTAACTGAAGCATCATAAATTACGTTTGGATTGCTTATGTCGTATGTTTTATGTTTTGGAGTGGTTATGAAGGCTGGCCGTATATGGCATGAACACTTATTTTCTATAATGATATGCTATGTATGTAATGGTAAATAGATCAATGTTATGAACTTATGTGTAAGCGTTTGTAATATATTTCATCGTATGTTCTATTTTATTGTCAACGTTTATTTTTAACTTGTATGAAAATAAGTGTGCATAGCTTAATATGTTCGATTTGTTTCATCAAACTTAATAGCGTAACAACTGTATTGGGCTAATATAAGAGAATAAGAGCTTTTACATGGGCCTTGTTTTGTTCCAGTTTTTACTTCTACTGCATTGATTACTTTTTAAAGGATATGATATGTTGGTTAAATGGCGATTTGAAATTTGATTTGTCATTTGGAAACGCTATTAGAATATGACATTAATTGACACACCTATCATCTTCCCCTTCATAAACAGATCTGATTATATTAATTGACGTATTCAATGACATTAAGACATGATTATCATCCAGTTAATTTTGATACTATTGATGATAAATATGTAGACAAATAATTATTTGAACCTCAAACACTTTTATAACAATAGACATAATATTCATCACAGAAATGGTGTTATATGAAGATAAATTGTAAGGCCTTGAACTTCAAATAATTTTATTAATAAAAGTTACATAACATAAACATGAGAAGAAAACTTTGATGATGAGAGTTCAATCCTCGTCGAAGAAGTTTAAATCGACAACGTAGTCATCAGTCAAATCGTGACCCATTGCCCGTAATTCATTGATCATAGCTTATGTTTTTAGCACCTTCGACTTAACGGCATTTAGAATCTTGGCTTGTTCTTCAGGATCCCCACCATTTACTTTAAGCCAATCAAGAAAAACAGATGTGTCTAACTCACCTGCATATAGAAAATTAAATTAGCCACTATAAAGGAAATATATATGATGATTTTATTTATAAGATGGTAACGCTAGTTATACGACATACCTTTATCATGTTGAGAAGACGATCCTTCTTCAAAAAGCGATGCAAGAAATCTCATTGCATCATCAACTTTGTTATTTGATGGTTTCCTGTGCCCATCATGCAGTGCAGGTTCAACAGTAGGTTGCGTTGCAGGATCAACATCAGCAACGGTTGGAGGATTAACCTTTGCACTTGTTTTAGCCGTATTTGAGTTTTCATGCTCTCTGTTTTTAGGGTTTGATGATGCCATGTGTAAACTCGTATTGGAAGATGTATGTGAATTAGGAGTATTTATAGATATTTTGTGAGTATAATTATGTATTTTACACATGTGATCCTTCATGATTGAGTAATATTCTAAATAAGCTTTCAAAATCAGTGACATATATAAAGTTGCTAAAAAACTATAAATAGAAATTGTATCATTAGAAAATATATATGATCTCATTTAGAATCCTTCCTAGTTACCCCAAATGACAATGACAACGTGAATAAGATTATCAATGCATATTTTCTCATTAAAATGCATGTACTTTTAAAACTTAACATAGTGAATAAGAATATCAAGAGTGAAACATGTCTTATTGATACAAGAACATTTTTTTGCAATTACATTTCTTATTCAATCAAACATCATCGTCATAACTGTCATCATCCGTAGGAAACGGAGTTGCATCATCATCCTCAATAAAATCGGCCAAATCATCATCAATATCATCGAGAGATTCATCAATATCGGTATCAAGATCGCCTAAACTAATTCCATCATCATCTTCATTATCAGTACCATTAGTAATCATATCGTTAATGGGAATGGAATTATCTTCAAAGGTAACGCTATCAAAATCATCATCCGTTTCTACGTCCATGAGCCTTGATGGAAGTACATTTGATGAGAAAGTCCTTTGTCTTTTTTGTGATCGACTAAACGTTACAGGTCCATCGTCATCATCTTCCTATGTAAAAGGTAGTGGAACATGATATTAGTCATATCTTGTATATGTGTAAACTGAACAATTGTAATAGCAAAACAAATCTATTATAGATGATCAATTCGTACCACATTATAATTGTGTACAGTGTCATGAACGGTTTCTTTTTTTTGTGTTATTGGCTGAACATTTTCATCATCAGAAGAAACAATGTGAACAACATTGTTATTCACATAAACATCTTTTTTCAACAATCTTCCACGTTTGCGAGATACGGGGCACTCCTTGAGAATGTAATAATCGGTTAAAAATTGTACAAATTGTTTGTTGAATTTGTTTGTAAAAATATAATATTCATCTTTATTAACGATGACATATGCACGTTCAAATTCTTACCTCATTGTCATCTGATATGTCGATAAAAGATACAGGTTTATCGGATGGATCGAATGTATTTAACACTTTACTGGCTTCCTCTTTTTTGAGAGCCTACATAGAAACAAAGATGTAAGATAAAAGTAAAATGAACAAATTTGACTATTTCAAATGTATCGAAAAGTTTATTTAAGTTTAATCACTTGGTTTTTCTATGAATATCATAAAATACATACGAACCTTGGGTGAGTCGTTCTTTACCATAATGTGATTGTAGGAGATTAGTTGTGTGTTTATGTCCTACATTGCTGGCACCTTTTATACACAATGTATACAAAGTTAAGTTAAGAATTGATCTCTAACATACTCTAATTTACTTTTGAAATTACATAGAATTTGTGAGTTGATTACATGAAATAATTTAATTGTATAAACAAATCTTATGCGTATATAGAGTTGACTAACTTGATGGGTCATTTGTTATTTAGTACAAATACACATATTACAAATATACTTTTAAAAATAGCATTTATATTAAACGTGTATTTACAAAAGGTAATGATTGTTCTTGGTTAAAAATATCAAACTTACCTTGATAAATGACCCGGTGGTAGATGAATTCTCACACACACCTCATTCATTAATCAAGCAACACTGTAGCGATTTCTAACCAAGAACAGGTAATCATCTTGAACAAAATACAAATCTAGTAAATTTATTGTTAGTTTTATGATGATCTGCATGTAAGTAAGAATGACAACTATAATATATTCAACACCAACTGTGTATGGTTTAGGTTGATTCTTAACCCTTAAGATGGTAGTGATTTATAGTATGTTGATACATAGATACTTGCTTGGGGTATGCGGTTTCATATTTGACGAAATAGGTTTAACTTGAAAGACTATTTGTTTTGTAGTTTCTATAAACTGTAATAGATATGAAGATTAGTCTTCAAGTATATAGGTTAGTTAATTTTATATGGTGTATGTTTTGTTTAAAAGTTAGTTAACAGAATAACATATTATGTGGTCCATTATTTTGTTACATGGTATGTATGATATGATTATAGAGTGAAATCATATAATCGAAAGGTTACGGAAAGGACAAAGTGTAGTAATACTGTATAAGTTTTATAAAGGTGTTGTGTTTTTAGTGTATTCGAAATAAGTAGTATGTATAAAGTATCCACGTAAGACATACAGTGTGTCGATTAAAACAATTTGCGCTTTTGCAATATATATGACATGTGAATGTATACTTATGATATTCATTATTAGTTTGTTTCTAAAGGAAACATAAATTACTATTAGTTATAACGTAATCACTTATGACTGTCGTGAATAAACGTAAACCATTTGTTTATTTATCATATAGGATATGCGATTTTATATTTGTAAAGTGATTCATATGTTTTAAAATGAATACTTGTTTTGATAATTGTGTACAAATACAGTCTGATTGCTTATATTTGTTTCCAATGTTGTTGCAAAACGAATCATTTAGCTAATCTATATGTTACTCATAATTTGACAGGATGAGTGTTCAATTTGTGTTTGTTGTAAACAAAGCAAAGTTTGCGAAAAGTCAGGTATGCGCGTAAGGTGATAATTTAAACATTAATACTCATGTTTATAATTGAATATTTGTTTTATTTTGATTGTGTTGTCAGCGTTTACCATCTCTGTTCACAAAAAGCTT
Organism: Chrysanthemum seticuspe; assembly: GCA_019973895.1. Classification (NCBI taxonomy): domain Eukaryota; kingdom Viridiplantae; phylum Streptophyta; class Magnoliopsida; order Asterales; family Asteraceae; genus Chrysanthemum; species Chrysanthemum seticuspe. Next base: position 315,133,831 of record BPTQ01000006.1, read on the forward strand.
CTACGATGGAACACCATGGCTGTACTTAATACATAATCGGGGAACAAAACACAAAGTCTGGATAAAACAAAGCTCAGAAAACCATTACAAATTGTACGGCGATGAGTGGGTCAAGTTTCTGGAGAAGAGTAGGTATACAGATGTGGAAATGTTGCACTTTATAAAGGAGGAGGAAGACACGTATTACGTAACTGCCTACAATCGTGCTGGCGCTGAATGCGGTGGATATGACAGCAGCCTGATAGGCAGCAGGCAGATGAGATGCTTAGTGTTTCAGGGCGAGAATCTTGGACATTCTCCGGTAAGCACACACGAACTACTATCTATTTTGTAACGTCTTTTTTTAAGTTCAAATATGAAGTTTATAAATCTGTGAGTATGTTGATTATTTTCAATTGTATGTAGTTGCTTCCCGGAGATTTCCGGCAAGATATAGTGACAAACGAATTTGATATTCGGATGGGAGGAATGAATTTAGCAACTGTGAATCATCGTAGTGTTCATATTCGAGGAACATCAAATCCAAAAGTTTATGCAAACTTGTTTTACGGAGATGGATGGAATACTGTTGTTGACAGTCAACACCTGGTACCCGGGAAACCAATGGTTTTCACAAATCTTGGTGGTGCAGTGCTTAATATAATTACTTTCGGAAGGGATGGACTTGGTTTAGGCTTTGAGGACATCCCGAGAACAGAATTGGATTTATCTTTTCCTATCTGTCGAGGTCTCCTGGACAAAGGTATCATACGATATTTATGTTACACATCTATACTATATGATTGCATAACTCTAATATTTTGTGTTCACAAATTGCAATATAGATCCAAGAATGTTTCACATATGCGACTGGGAAGGGCATGATCAGCATAGAAATGAAGATGCATGTTTTTACACACCAATGCTGGCCTATGTCCTTGATAGGAACCGTTTGGTAAGTAGATACTATGCATAATTGTTAGTGCATGTCAGTTTCTGTCTATTGAGGTTTTATATTTCATATACAGACTGTACCTGCCAAGTTTGTTGATAAGAGTGAACTGCACACATTTGACAACGCAATTGTTAGACACGGTGGGATGGAGTTTGCGGTTGACCTGGTGACTGTAAGGCACAAACTGACACGGAAGAGGAAGCCGAGAAAGAACCATCTAACAATGATTGCAAAGGACAAACGGAAACATGTCAAAAGGCAATGTCGTTTCAGGAAGGACAAAATGATTCGATTTCATCTTGTTGACGTGATGACTGATTTGGCGGAGACAGTTGATCCGGAGTTTCCTGTGCTTGTTCCAATATTTGATATGTGCTGAATGAAGGTGTTCAAGTGGATTTGACTTTTGTTATCGGGATTGTCAGTGGGTGTGTGTCTTTTGAAACAATGTTTAGGTGGCAAGACTTTAGTAGTTTAGTTATATGTTAAGTTGAATAATGGCTGGATACATGACTTGTTCATCCAGTCTATTATCCTACTACGTTTAAGATGTTATCCTACTACGTTTCGTATGTTGACAGTCAGTTCTTATTTATATATTGTTGAATCAACTACTTTAGACTAATGCAGTCATCTGTTAATTAGCTTACTTCCCTTTAGGAGTGTGTGTTATTGTTTAAAGTATGCTTGCTTGTCTATGTAGTAAGAATTTTAGTTGGGTTACAATCTGCTATAAAACTGAATGATAGTATGTGGGTTAGTACCTTTTGATAATGTTTGTTATACTGACATGTTTATATAGCAGATTGAGTAAGTAGGCATCCAAGTTCATCTCGATACCTTTTTTGTAATTTGACTTTTTAGAATGACAATGTGGACCAATGTATATACTGACATATTAATGGTATGACAGAATAAAACATGTGGTTTCATCTTCATCTGAATAAAAAAGAACATACATTTGTTGTCATTTAAAATAGCTTTCGATGTAGACTACTTCCATGATCCTTAAATATGTCCTACACACATGTTTTATTGTGATACAAAAATGTTTGTGGCAAAAATAGACCTTTTTTTGGTAGACTTGGTTGAATGCTTAAATTAATAAGTTACACATAATTAGGCTTATAAATGAGCCCATTAAATCCAAACAGCCCAATAGATTAATATCTCATGTTCCAGTCAACTGGAAAAGTCCAAAAGCTCAAGAGATTTTTTGCGTGTTTAGATATAGAAAGATTACGTTTTCCAAGCACAAAACATCTTGAATCTTAGTTCAAACACTATCAAGTCGTTAGGTGTTCCACTTATCAAAACAGTGCATGATGATAGTGGTTAGATTATCCAACTTCATGTAACATAGTGTACACAAAATACGTTAACGATGATAATTGATCACTGCAAAAAATGCATGATATTTGTCTACTTGATGATCTATGTTACTGTTAAACATGTATAATAACCTAATCATGTTGAATCTGTTTATTAACTAATAAAATGGTTTGTTGATGCTTATATGAATCTATCTGTAATTACATTTTTTAATGGTGGTAGCATGATAACTTGGTGATGACTTGAATGGCAGTGTTCTATCAGATATATAAGTGTTGTCCAATATGTGATATGATGGGAGTATGCATCTTGTTTTCAGATATAACAGATATGTGACAATGAGTATATATCATATAACAAACTGGTTGTCCCAAAAAGGGTAATTACACATCATTATCAAGAAGTGAATATTTGTATTATGCTTCAAAGACAAAAAGAACTGAATTGATAGTTAGCCAAAAATACAAATGCTCAATACAACTGCGTTGATAGTTAGGAAAAAATACAAATGTCACTAAATAAAAATGGGATAGTATCATAAATTTTTCATTAGAACATATAAATAATACACTCAATGTGCAAGTATACATTTGTTTTGTATGAATACAGAATTTGAAGTATAAAAAAAGGTCTTAACAGCCAAAGTACCAGGTGATTAGGACTGTAGGTAATACATAAACTTGATCAAGCGATATAGGTTCCATAGAATATAGCACACCGTTACCTGCAAAATGAACAAAACAGCCAAAAACAGGTATATAATGGTAGCTGTCAAAACCTACAAACAACTTTAAGCACAAAACTTATTTCCAATAATTAACCAAAGTACTGATTGGTTATTCTTAATAAGACATTGTCCACAACGTAAAATCAGATCAAATAGTATCGCATAAGTGAGGAAAATAAAATGAAAGACCAAATAATGGTACGGACAAAGTATTGTTTACGTGGATATCCATCCACAGCTTCCGCTTATTTCAAAATTAAAAACTCCAATAAACACTACATTCACGGCTTCTCAACTTTAATCTCCTTGTCAAGAACCAACTTTGTCCTTTTGGTAGCACTATTCTCTTCGCCTTGGAGCAAGTCAGTCTTATCCAATGGATCAACCTTCCTTTTTTCTTGAGACGTAGTATCAGAAGACGATTGCTCGGCATTCACAACATCATTCTTTAGGGCGGCGATCGGCGTTGTGTTCTCATCGGTCTGTGACTCCAAATCCTGCGTAAAATCACCCAAAGGGTAGGTTAATCATTGTAAAAAGGTATAAAACGTCGCAATTCACAGTAAAAGATGTGCCATAAAAATGTGTACAGTAGCTGTCACAATTCTCAAATTCCGGTCATTTCTTAAATTATATATGCATCATATTAGTTCATTCATGGCATTTCATTTCACATTTAACGCGTGAATTTTATATTAAATAAACGTTATCGCGTGAGTTGTTATTTTGAATATTTAATCCGTTACTTTCAAAAATGATCCCGATGTATTTTTAAACTTACATTTAGTTTATAAAAACTATATTTTAAGTTTAACTAGTGTTTTGAATTTATTTGGTATATAATTCGTTAAATTTATATTATTACGACGTGTTTCTTAAAAATTATACGATAATTATTTTATCACTCAAATTTCACAAGGAATGTATTTTTACAATTATTAGGATCTCATTATACTTCATTTTGATCTATTAAAAATTACTTTTACCTAAAATTTCCTTGAATACACTAAAGTATATAAAACTTTACAAGTTATTTTTACCTACACATTTTTCTTACACTTATTACAAATTATACACATTTTAAAAAAAAAAAATATATATATTTTGAGATACATCCCCCCCCCCCTAAAACCGGCCATGTGGGGGAGGATGGATGCATTTAATGTTTGGTGCATTATTTCCTTGATTGTTAATAATTCTACACAACATAAAAGTCTTACATAACTCATTTTTCTCATTCACCTCAATCACTTTTCAAGAGTTAACAAAAATCTTTCTTCTCTCTTTGGGCTCTCCAAAACCGGTTCTACCAAGAGATCACAAGGGATCATCAAAAATTTTTCTCAAGTGTTTATACAATCTAGTTTATACTCTTTATAAGGTTTTGAAATAAAAACCAAGAGTGTATAGGTTTAACCTTGTTACTTGCACCTCATCATATTCACTTGTAAGCATGTTTCTATCATTTTTCATGTTTCCTTTTCATTTCATATGTATCATTTCATTTTTGGAGCAACATGCAAGACATATGTGATTTATACCATTTTTCATGATTTTAGAGTTATATATATATACTATGGTCATCCTATAATTATCCCCTTGGTATTCTTTGGTCTTGATGATGTCTAGGAACCCATGACACCCTAAGAAGGTGTATGGTAGGATTAGATTAGCTTTGGAGTTGATTTGAAGGGATTAGAATAGGTTTTGTCCGAGAAAAACTATTTTCGATATGTATATAAAGTGTTCTGTCCTTGTTTTGATTTTCTGGAAAAACCGACAGTAGGCACGACCTTTTGGCCTTGATATTTAGAAAATATACTTTAAAACGAATCCGTGGCCGCTTGAACGGATTAAAACGGAGTTATAACGAAGAAGTTATGAATTTTTAAAGTTTGACGACGAAATATATTATTTTCTGAAATTTCAGCATACTGTTTTTAGTTTGTTCGGGTCAAAAACGAGCCTTAAGCTTCACAAATTATTTCGACTTATCAAAAATATATTAGTTTACTTCGATACGAAGCTAAGGACGTATAAAACGTAGAAAACGGATTTGAAACGACAAAGATATGCACGTTTTATTAAACTTGCCGTAACTATTATTTTCTGAAAATCTATATTATTTTTACGATACAAGTATTTTAGTAGCTGTAACGTCCCTGTTGAGGGCTGTTTTTAACGAGGTTGTGAAACTTTTTGGAACGAAATGTTTTCTAGAAAAATTTAGATCACCGGCCATATTTTTCAAAACGACAAGCTGTTTGTATAGCGGAGTTGTAGTAAAGTAATTACGGATGTTCAAACTTGGCTGAAACTCACTTTTTACATAACAATTAGCCAAAATCACTATCTTTAACCCTTATTATCTTTATGTTCGAGACCTTTTGGACGAAAACTCCTGAACTGAAACTTCTAGATATCGATGCAAACTTTCCAAAACAGTCGAGTTCGTTTCCTAACGATCGACGTACACCGTTTTACGACTAGTTTTCCAAAGCCATTTTTATCACTTTCAAGAAATTCCGACGACATTGTTTTGCGACGAAAAGTGATAATTTCACTATAAATCATTATAAAACCATTGTAGGATGATATTTTGACGTAAAAACTGGTAAAGTGAATTTTGAAGGGTCAAGACGTCAAAAGAGTATTTTTCGACGATAAGTTATATTATTTTCAAAACTCGCAAATGGTATAAATAGCATACGAAATGCATGCATAACATTACATTGCAACTCATTGCACATCATATCATTCATAATAGGTCAGTTTCGGGATTCACACTACATTTCGGTGTAACCACTTTTGTCATCGCATCTACTCATCAAGTGAGTATTCACAGACTCCCCTTTTTAAATGCTTTAAATTGTTTTGGGGTGGAATGCATGATTTATACTTGAACTAAACTAACTATGTTTTATGAACTTATTGAACATTTTATGCTAGTGAGTAATCACATCCCCTTTTTACCGTTTTACTATATTTTGGGGCTGAATGCATGAACTATACTTGAATTAAATTGAATCTTACTTTTGTGAACTCGAATCAAATCCTTGAACTTAATTACGAATTTATGACTTGTTGGAAATTATTGAACCGTACATGTTATGACCTTGTCCCAAAGTCTCCCATGTTCGGAGCATCACTATAAAGTCTCGCCTTATTGGTGGAGCGTTCTCAATAAATCTCGCCTTATCGGTGGAGTGTGCAAAGTCTCGCCTTATTGGTGGAGCGTTCTCAATAAATCTCGCCTTATCGGTGGAGTGTGCAAAGTCTCGCCTTATTGGTGGAGCGTTCTCAATAAATCTCGCCTAGGTGGTTGAGTGACAAAGGAGTCTCCCTTGTTGGAGCAGTGCAAAGTCTCCCATGTTCGGAGCATCCCTGAATTATTATATTCGTGGTACTATATTGTGAACTATTATGACCGCTTATACTTGACTATTAGACATGCTACTTTTGGCAATGGGTTGTGAACACACAGGTTGCAAGTTTTGTATGGGCGGAACTTGGAACTGAGTGGATTTACAATGCCTTTGCTTTGTGGACCATTTTCGTCGACCGAAAGCTTTGAATATTTCTTGCGAGTTTTCTTATGTTGCTAAGCGTGTTTACTCACCAACTATTTTCATAGTTGACCCGTTTTTCTCTCATGCATTTCAGGTGATCGTTAGTAAGCTTTTTCTACCAGGTCTTGCATAATGAAGTTTTCACTTGTCACTACAAATCATTATGTAATAGAACTCAATATTTTGGGAACTAAACTTTGTAATATATTTGCCGATGACGGCTAAACTGGTATTGTAATGGTATACTCTTTCTTTTAATTATTAATGTTGGTATGTTCTATTATCTTGTGCTTATGTTCCCTTCCGTTACACCTCGTGTTTCCGCCTCCGGCGAGGGTGTGACAGTAGCATAAATGAAAAATACTTACAAATGGCGTCACATCAGCAACCTTTAAGCTGGTGGCTTCGTTTTCAGGCTGAGATCCAAATGAAATAAAGAAATTATATGGCTAAATTTTTGTTGGTAATGTCTTAGTACATGAAGTTTGGTTAAAACCGTTTAACAATTTAAATTCATTCGTCACCTTTCCCGGTGTAGCGGTAGCACAAACAAATTTAATGATATCAGGATCATTAGACAAACGCAATACATTGAAGACAAGCATCAGATTTTCTTTGTTTTTGGCATCAACAGCCACCTTAAAAACAAATTTCTTATCAACAATTTCCATAATCTCCGTCGGGAAGACAGCATCAGACTACATAAGGACATGTAAATGAGTGGACAATTTAGAATGTACAAAGTGTTTAAAACAATTAGCACTGTTGATGAACAATTTATACCTTGCCATACTTATCCACCAACTGATAAGCAGTTAAGTTATTCAGAATAGCCTGCACCTCATCATTAAATAGACAAACTGATACAGTGCCAGTTTCATCTTGAACCCTCACCTATAAGCGGAACCTAAATGCAAAAAAGTACACAGGAACTGAGGCACTAAGAGATTCAAACAAATGCCATATCAAAGCCAGTTTAAGGGAAAGCATATACTCACTGGGTTTTGATTGACGTAGTAGCAGCATTGCATTTTGAGCACCACCATTCATTAGGACCAGCAGCCGGTTTTGGTGTGGTATCGGATTCAAGGTCAACAATATCAGAAGACTTAACCAACTTCTTTCTACACACCCTGCATCCAAGGTACCACCAACCTTCCTCCTCTTGGATAGCACAAATTGTAGCGACGATAACGGATGGAACACCCTGCATATATGTCCGGATAAGTTGGTGTTATTTCTGTACAATCGTTTTAAACATGAAACAATGAATTGGTATGCTACATTTCATTACATAACCCAACAAAAATGTATTGTTTGGAACAGTTTCATTGTACATTTATGTATTGCCGAGTATACTATATGTAAATGCTGGGATTGTGAATGAATTTACCTCTTCAACATCAAAAATTTCCGCAATGTTTCTATACATGTATTTGGTGACGAAATCATCTTTTGTAGAATTCTTTGAAGCAGTTGAGATACGTGATGCAGTTTGTTGAGAATCCTCCATACCTTGAGCAGCCACCAAACTACGTATGGTTAAAAAGACAGAAGTTAGTATGGACCATATCAACGCTAATATATTAATCAATTTAAAAAACATATACAAATATTGGTTTAAGATACCTTTTCCTAAAAGATTCTACATCTTTAAATTCATTGCCAGGTATACAGTCTTTGCCGTTGAAGAGGAACAACCTTGTTCCATTGAAACCATTTTGGATGGCCATTTTTCCTGTTTATTCAAAAACATGTACAAAATATTTAAATGATTTCGGATTTATACCCATTGTCAAAAGTGCACAGATAAATAGACTGAATGTAAACAGAATATAAACGTACCATCCCAGACTTTCATCATGGCCAGCTGGAGGACAACAATGATCTTACCATGTTCATCGAGTTTATTCAAAAAATCAGCGAATTGTTGAGCAAAACTACCCCACAACGTACACGGCAACTCATTGCCCCTGTATATATGATTGTTATCAATTCAGTAAATACATTGTAAATGTAAATGCAACTGTAAAAAGTTTGTTAGAATGACCTACTCAGCATCAATGATTGTGATGGGTTTCTTCTTTCCAGACCTGCCGTTTTTGTCATAAGTATCCAGGTCATCACAAGCAACAACCTGGCCTATTACATCTGCATAATGTTGAAACAAAAACAGTTTCAATTCATTGCCATATCATGTACTAAAGAAAAGACAAATGTATAGAAATAAATAAAATGATTCTACATACCAAACTGGCCAACTTCCTCATTCTTAAGAGATGTAATGTTTCCATATGGACGAAAGTCAAATCCATATCGAGAACCGGTGAAATCTGTGCACTTTTCTATGACAGTGTTCGAAAGAAAGCTTAGGCGGAGTGGTTTATTAACTATGCGGAACTTTGGTTGAATCTCCCCAAGACTATATCGTTGAAGGATCACAGCATTGCCCTCTTCTAATTGATGTTTGAAACCACTGACCAACGCCATCCGGACAGTTGCTTGCATCCTAGTGTTCTGGAAGAAAAAATGTGAATATTTTAAAGTTTAGTACATAAAGCAAAACTTCTATACAAAATAACAATTCATATCTAAAATGCCAAAAATCAACAAACAATGCTACTTAAAAAGACACAAATAAAAAGTATAATTTGAAGCATAACATAAGTAGATGCTTGCCTGTTCATCAAAAACGATCATCTCCATATTAACAATATTTGGCTTGCTAAACATAGGTTGCATCCAAGTGCGAAGAATACGCACTCGTAACTTGATGTTGTCCTTAACATGTGATAAATCGTTGATATACCCAGAAACAAAGGTTGCCATTGCTTGATTTGATATTCAACGCTTAGGTAAGAAAATGAGGTGTGCATCTTTATCAACACGGACATCCTTAATTTATACAATGTGTGTCGCCCTGAAAATTAGGGATCATATGAATCAGAAAACTTATTTTGCATACTCATATTCCCAAAATTAAGATCATTACCAAAAAGAATAAAAAAGGCCCAAATTTTTTTTAGGGTTCTTGTTGGACATTATATAAAATCATTAAAATCACTACAAAAATTAACATAAACCAAATAACAATTAAAACGCCAAACGTATTAAACCAAAATAACAATTAAACCAAATAACAATTAAACCAAAATCAAGATACTTACCAAATAAAAATGATGCCAGCGATTCAACTATTTTGAGAGGTGATATATGCATTGAAACGCCAAACGTATTGGGCAAGAAAATTTGACAGATTCAAATTTTGATTGAATGGATGAAACGCATAATTAAAAGTATTAATTAGTTGCAGATTTGTGAGGAACAAAACTCGGTTGATATGAATGTGTGTTGACCGGTTATAATGAAAATTGAGAAAGAAGGTTGGGAAAAATAAGTCACATGATCAGCACATGTTTTTTTTAGGATGCATTTGGGTGTTGTACATTTGTGCTAAATATGGAAGTGTTTTTAATAATAAAATTTAATGCTGTGCTTTATGGGGGTGGTACAGTATTTTAGTATATTAGATAGTATAGATAGAATATTTGCATAAAATAACTGAGATTGTAGGCATTAATAATTCATTAAAACTTCCAACCCGTTTCCTTTTTAGCTAAGTTTTTCGATTTGGTCCATTCAACCCGCTATAAGCAAAAGAAAACCAAAGATGACCCATTCATTATCAAATGAGTTAAAAATTTTCCACCTCTAATGAAATGTAATCCATTTGACAACAAAACTGGAACTGTTAGCCAAGTTATATAACCACAAGAGGAGATTCTAGTGCACAAAATGCCTCCATTTAAAAACCAATAAAAGCTTCAATTATTCATCATTTTAAATGAATTTTACAATTCTAAACCGACGGTTTGATTCTAAATTCAATTCAAACACATTCGAATATAGTTTTTAGTAGTCAATTTTGAATTTTTGAATAATAACTCATTACACTTCGAAGAGAGTCGTGAAGGTTCCTCAGAAATAAGAAACGATTATTCAGAATAATGACGAAATTGTTGATAAAAATGAGGGGGTTGAAATGGATAATGATGTCGTCAGCAATTGTGCTGGGAGAATTGGAATGGGGCTCAAGCTGTTAATACTAATCCTTCTTATGTGAAATCTTTTGTTAACACTGTGAAAAACAAGGCGGTAGAGTTGGATGATGACACGATTTGGGGTAAACATGGACTATGTGCAGGGCCGTCTCATTGATTTTAGTGGCCCTGTGCCAAATTTAAAAAGTAGGCCCTTGAACACGATAATTTAAACGTATGGGAGAATAGCCTTATTATATCAAATCTCTTTAAAAGGCGCTAAAACAACAGTGGCTGAAAAAAATCATATCACATAAGTCACGTACTTCTAATTTATTTTTAAAGCATATATCATATCAAACCAGAAAGGCAGACATCATCTCTAAAGTAAATGAGCATGTTTAGAAAATAAGGCAAATCAATATAAAAGAATTTGGTGGAGTTAAAGGAGATATATTATTAAATGATACACTACAAAACTGATTATATGTAGCTATGGGTCAAAATGAAAATAGTTACTTAAACTTGGGCTCAAAATTTGGAGGCCCTCTAGAAGATGGGGCCCTGTGCATAGGCACATGTTGCACATGCTCTCCTCCGGGCCTGACTATGTGACATAATTGTGCAAAATGATGTGTATTTTCTCAGATGTAGTTGCTGGTTTTACCATTGCTATCTCTCAGGTTCTTTGGTCGTAATTTAGTGAAAAGGAGAAAATTACATAGTCAAGCTCGAAATCCTCTAGACATCTCCTTTTAAAACAAAGAGTAAGCAAAACAAACACCAATCTAAAACAAACAAACAAAATATTCAAATCGCTAACAAAAAAACTAAAACAAACAAACACCCAGTGGCGGAGCTAGAAGATTTTTCGTGGGAGGGCCGAAACAAAAAATTTTCCGGAAAAACATCAACATACTTAACTAATAATGTAAGTCAAACAAAAGAAAGTTACAAGTTACAAGTCGGCTTTGCGACCTTTAAGATTCTTAAAAACATCAACTACATATTCTGAACTAAAAGTTTCAGCAATTTCCTTTTCTATGTAAACCACCAAGCTGTCTGCGAGAAATTCATCTGCCATCTTATTGCGAAGTCTATTCTTGCATATCTTCATCGCTGAAAACACTCTCTCGGTTGTAGCAGTAGATACCGGAAGTGTCAAGATTAGTCGAATCAATCTGTCAATCATAGAATATGACTCACACTTCCCAGTTTTCACAAGACTTATGCATAGACCAGCAAGTGTTGATACTTGACTTAGCTGCAAGTTCTCTTTCATAGCAATGTTCAAAAGCTCCAACTCGTATTTCAATCGTACCCTCTCTTGTTCAGTAAAATCTGCGGGATAGCATTTCTCAACAAGAAGACATATTTGATCAATATCAAATCCATCAGATTCTTTTTTTGGAACTAATGCAGAGCATAGAGTTAATAACTCCAAGGCATGATCATTAAATCTGTAGTTAAGCTCGTGCAATTGTTTATCTAATGTGCAGATAAATATATCTACACGATAATGATGTTCAAAAGTAACATGATTATCTTGTGGACGAGGGCGATAACGACCAGACTTGTATGGAGCATTCATGTCAGGTATATCAATTTCATGCTTCAACGAGAACAACTTCACCTGCTTAAGTAAAGAATCCCATCCTTTATTTCTGAAATCATCAAGGCTTTTCTTTGTTGTTGAAACTAGCTCGATGGCATTGGCGATATCTTGAGATTTTCTTTGCAAAGATTGAGATAAAATGTTAGTTCTCCCCATTATCTCCTGAAGTGTACTTTGTGTTGTTTGCTTCACCATTATAGCTCCTGTAACCTCATAGTATATTACAAGTGTGACAAAGATTTAGTGATTAAGATATTTAAAATCTATAAGCATTGTGTATTTTTGTTACTGTATTAGGAACTTAGGAGTTAGGACATCAAAATATTAGCATGAAAGAATTAATAACTACTTAAACTAGGCAAGTAGGCAAACTAAAAAATTTATGAATCAAACATGAAGTAATTGACAACATAACTAAATAACCTTATAAATGTATTTTATTAGTCAAACATATATTTTTTATCTTTATTTATGAATCAAACATAGGTGCTGATTTCAATTATTTGCAATTGCAAATATATCTTTTGACTTTTGTTATCTTTATTGAAATATATTCTTGATATAATGATATGTGACTGATAAGTACTAATTACTAAAGTACATAATCTCAAAAGTCATAAACTCATAATCTATTAATCTCAACATAAATAATTGAACAATTAGAAACCAAAATTAACTTTGGGGAAAAAGATACATAAACAATGACTATGTTAGATAACTATTTTACAAGAATAAAGAAAAGTTCACCTTTTGATCTTGAATATTGATGATGGTGAGTTGAGAGGGACACTGAGAGAGAGAGTGAGTACATATCTATATCTATACTATATAAAATGGAAAAATGGTCAAAGTGGAAAAAGTGAAAAATGTTGAAAGTTGAATGTTGAAAACATGGTCAATGGAGAGAGAAATAAATAATATAATTAATACTCTTATTAAAACACCGCATTACTTAAAAGTACAATAATTTATTCACATTGTACACCCAATTAAAAGCACATCTACCAAATTAAAAACAACCAATTGAAACCGATACCGGGTTGACCCGTTGAAACCGATACCCGGTTGACCTGTTGAAACCGATACCGGGTTGACCCGGGACGCTTCAAAACCGGCGGGCTGACCCGGTTTAATTTGACATTTTTTCGACCCAACCTATCGGTTTGACTCGGTTTAAATCGACCTGTTTTTTTTATCGGAACGGTTCAACCAGTTGAACCACCCGGGTGAAATCGGGTTTCAAATTTGACAAAATTATATGAGAAATGATGAAGTAGTTGTGGAACCCGTGACAATTTTTTTGAAAGGAGAGACTAAGTAATTGTAGTTTTTGGTTTATTTTGCTTTGACACGTGTAATTTGTCATTTGTATAATGTTATTTTAAAAAATGTTGCTCTTGCACCATTTAAGGGACTAGCGTATATGAATCGTCGTTTAAAAGTTAATATATATTGTATAGCCCTTTGTCCAGTGTATCAATAATGTTATGTAAGTTTATTAAAATCACAAAAAATAAATAGTATTGTTATCTTTAGCGATAATTATTTGTACCTCAAACAAATAGCTTTGAACAATGCATAAATATCTATACAAATTGATAGTACAAAATAATCTTATATGGTGATATCCAATTTGCAAAGTTACAATTTTAAAAGCCACACACCAAATGATAAACGTTACACATGTAAAAAAAAATAGTTATCACTGCCTAAATTACTGACAAAACAAGAAAAAGAGGTCACACATATTGGCTATACCTCTAAACTACAATAAAATATAGCCAACTACTTAATACCGTTGCTTTTTGTAATGCTTGAATCTATTATTACTAAAAATCTTAATAACTTAAAACAATCCTATTAGAAAATATACTCACACACTTAGATCGACTCCACATAATTTTTTAAAAAACTATATATTTATGCTGCTATGCAACCATGCATTAGAATTGTAGTTATTCGAAAACGATTCTCTAATGCTACAAATACAGTTTGTTGAAAGAAACTTATGGGTCATCGGAACTTTGCAGAAAACTAGACATCGCTGCCGCTAGGCGCGGGTACTCGTCTAGTCTTGAATAACTTGATTTAGGTTTTTTTTCCACATTCGTCAGTAAGAATGATATCAACTAAACTAGAGTTGGGATTTAGGTAGGCCACATTTTTTATTGGGCTTTGAAGTTTTGGGTTTGGGAGGGCCAAACATAAACTTTAGAATTTTTGCACATGAAATACTAAGAACTATATAATAATGGGCTGAATTTAAGGGGGGCCAGCACCCTTCTATGTCTTGCAATAGCTCCGCCCCTGCAAACACCAGTCTAACAACTTGATGCATCATACAGTAGTCTCGTCTTTCACGATTCACCAGCTTCCATCCAAATGATACACCAACTCAATTCCACCAATGAACAACATAAAACACCATAAACATACAATGAACTCTTTTGACTCTGGAATACTGGCAATGTATTCGCGTTCCCAATGCTTGTTTCCCCTGAAATCATGATTGGCAAACCAACTTTATCAGAATATTAACTACACTGCAAGTCAATTTGGACATTCCAAATCAGATATTCAAAGCTGTATTCGAATGAACATTAGAAAGAGAGAGACATCTGAAAAGTTAATTAGTTGGTTAAAAAATATACTTACTCGGATAATTATCTAACAATGTGACTAACTTGTCACATTTTCGAGTGTTGCTTAGTTAACTCTTTTTTGTGCTATTATAACACCAAAGTTTTAAATTCAGACTTTTTGGTCACTGTACATAAACAAAATACAAACAAAAGGTCCAAATATAAAACTTTTGTGTTATAACAACAAAATAAAAAGATAGCTACATAGAAGTCGAAAAAAGTGAGTTAGATATATTTTGGGGTAATTATCCCTAAATAAAAGAAGTTAAACGGCATAGAGAGAACACACCTTCATATTATATGTCGATTTTGGGGATATGGGAGATTTTGGGCCAGTAGGAGCCTCCTCTACTGCATCTTTCTTTCAGGTCTGGACATTCCCATATTGTCAAACTCAAAAGTGAAGGCAACAACTTTTCTGGTAGATCTTTCATCTTTGGGCAGTCAACAATTTCGAGATGTTGGAGGGAGGTGAGGTGTTGGAGTCCCTCGGAAACTGTTTCCAACTTATCAAAACTTTGAATGCAAAATCGAGTAAGAGATGAAGGAATATGAAGATGAGACAGTTGACTCCAATTAGTGGCTTCTTCTTTTTCTTCTGAACCCACTAAGGTTAGGTCAACAAGTGAGGTTGGAGACTTCAGTGGGCCCCATTCTGAGATGGGCTTCTTAAACTTAACTAATGCAAGCTCACGCAAGTTGAGAGGCCAAAGCCTAGTTGGAACATCCATACTTGGACAATTGGCAGATGAGTTAACGAGGTAAGACTCTGCAATTGGAGGTCTGCAAATAACGACTCCTCCGTACTATTACATTCTAATATAAACAATGTCGTGAGGTGAATAAAGTTACCCCCAAAATCAATGATCGATGCCACATTTGGATGATCTGTTATCTGTACAAAGTCAAGCATTGGTGTACGAAAGTATAGGCAACACAAGATGAATAATAGAACCTTTATTCAGATCTAAGCAGCAATAGTCGGCTTAGATTAAGTTTACAATAGTATCCAAATGTTACAAGATTAGATTAATGTCAATGCGACAATAATCATGTAAATATAAAGACAAGACAAGATCAATGAAATGATCAGAAGGAAGTGTAGAGAGTGATACAAAAGACTGCACACTCAAGTGTATGTAACCCTAGATTAAGGGACTTATTAAATAGGAGATTAAGTTACACTAAGACCCCTCTAACGGCTATAAATGACTCATCAGCAGAAATGAGAAAGCTTCAGCAGAAACGAGCTTCTTGGAACTTTAAACCTTTTATTCTTTGTCCATGATTAACCCCTGTAGAATCTCTGCAATGAACATAACTTGAAAGCCATTAGGAATTGATAGAATGATATGTTTCCCACAGATTGATACTCCAAAATTTAACATTCCCCCTTAATCTGATGGGCAAACATATCAAACAATATCAATTTTTCACACAAAAATTTATGCTGATAGACAGGGAGGTTTTTAGTGAGTATGTCAGCAGTTTGGTTTGAATAGCCAATCTTTTTTGCACTAATAACACCTCTAGCAATTTTTTCCCTGATGAAGTGAACATCAATTTCAAAGTGTTTTGATCTTTCATGGAAAACAGGGTTGACAGCAAGTTGTAAAGCAGATTTGTTATCATAGAAAAGATTAACAGGGAGATTAATATCAACTTTTAGATCCTTTAAGATTTTTTGAATCCAAATGATTTCACAGGCAGCAGTAGACATAGATCTGTACTCTGCTTCTGTGGAAGATTTTGAAAGAGTGTTTTGTTTTTTACTTTTCCATGAGATCAGACAATCATTAAAGAAAACACAATACCCTGTGACAGATTTTCTGGTTTTCTTGCATTTGGCCCAATCAGCATCACTATATCCTTCAAGATGATTTTCAGAGTTGCTAAAATTGTACCTTAGACCTTTTCCTGGAGCTCCTTTTAGATATCTCAGGACATTGAGGGCACATTCCAGATGAGATTTCAAGGGAGAATGCATATATTATGCTAGACAATGAACTAAGTATGAGATGTCAGGTCTTGTATGGGTGAGATAGATAAGTTTCCCAAGTAACTTCTGATAACCAGTGATGTTGACAAGTAAGGGATCATCTGCAGTGGGAATGTATGGAAGGACAGAGTTGGGTTCCATAGGAGTGGACACAGGTTTGCACCCAAGAAGGCCAAATTCTTTGAGGAGTTCAAGACAATATTTTCTTTGGGAGAGACAAATGTCATTCCCAGTTTTTAGAACCTCAATGCCAAGAAAGTATTTTAGATTTCCCAAGTCTTTAATATGAAATTTTGATTTTAGAAACTCTTTGAATAGGTTTATCTCATCAATGCAGTTTCCAGTAAGAACAATATCATCCACATAGCAGAGCAATAAACTTGTTATTCTCTGTTTTGGTGAACAAAGAGTGATCATTAACAGATTGAACAAAGTTATTTTCTTTTAAAACACTGACAAGTTTTTCATTCCATTTCCTGGGAGCTTGTTTTAGGCCATATAGAGATTTGACAAGTTTACAAACTTTATTTTTATTGTTCTCATTACAGAACCCCTTGGGGATGGTCATATAGATATCCTCATCAAGATCTCCATACAAGAAAGCATTGTTAACATCAAGTTGAAAAAGAGGCCATTTGTTTTTTACAGCTAAGGAAATAAGACATCTAACAGTAGACATTTTCAAAACAGGAGAAAAAGTTTCATCATAGTCTATTCCTTCCCTTTGGTTATAACCTTTAACAACTAATCTAGCCTTATATCTATCAACTTCACCATTGGCTTTATATTTGATTTTAAAGATCCATTTGTAGCCAATAGGAGTTCTATTAGGAGGTAGATCAGTTATATCCCAAGCATGGTTTTCATTTAAGGCCTCAATTTCAGAGTTCATAGCATCAACCCAATTACTATCAAGGATAGCTTCTTCATAACAGGTTGGTTCAATAATCTTATTAAGACTAGATTCAAAGTAGTAATTATCTTTGTTAAGATTAGAGTAATTAACAACCTTTTCAACACCATATTTGACTTTTCCTTCTACAATAAAGTCGTTAAGATTACTGGGCAACTTAGAGATTTTGGTTGACCTTCTAGCAGTAGTCGCTGGCAAGCCTCTTTCTTGTTCAGCAGAATCAGGTGTTGTATCAGTAGAATCAGAAGATGCATTAGCAGGATGTGATTCATGTGATATGGTGCCCTCAGGGTGTGTATTATCATCTATAGATGTTGCAACCGGTTCGTCAATCCTAGTAGGATGACTTACCACTGTGCCATCATCATAGGATGTCACTCTCCCTTCATCATTGGGACTTATTTCTGAGTCAAAGAAATTTTTGTGATTTAAATCTTTTGGTACAAAAGTTTCAACAAAAGGTTTTGACAAAGTATTTTTCATTTTGAAGGGAAAAACAGTTTCATAAAATTTGACATCTCTGGAGTAAAAGATATTTTTTGTTTCTAGGCTCAAGAGTTTATAGCCTTTCTTCTCATTCGAGTAACCAATAAGGACACTTTTTTTAGACCTACTACCAAATTTATCAGAGATGTTGAGAATGGTGGCATAGCATAAGCAGCCAAAGACTCTAAGGAGAGAGAGTGAAGGGTCATGCCCATACACAAGGAAGAAGGGGGACTTGCCAGACAGAACTGAAGAGGGTAACCTGTTTATGACATAGGCAGCAGTTAGAACACATTCAGACCAAAGATTTAGAGGTAATTCCCCCTGAAACATAAGGGATCTAGCTACATTAAGGAGATGCCTATGTTTCCTTTCTGCAATACCATTTTGTTGTGGTGTATAAACACAAGAGGTTTGATGTAAAATTCCTTTTTCATGGAAAAAATGTTGAAGTTTATTATTGACAAATTCTGTCCCATTATCACTTCTAAAAATCTTGACATTGTGTTCAAATTGATTTGATAGCATATGAGTAAAGTTGACAATGGAAACATAAACATCATCCTTCCCCTTAAGCATATAAATCCATACTGCCCTGGAATAGTCATCAACAACTGTTAAAAAATATTTGTAACCATCTCTGCTAGTGACTTTATATGGTCCCCATACATCAAGATGGACAAGTTGACCAATTTTAGTTGATTTATGTTCACTTAGAGGGAATGGTTCCCTGGTTTGTTTAGCTTTATTACAAGTATCACAGAGATGATCAGTTTCAGATGTGCTATCAAATTTAAGAATGGGTTTAAGTATGTGTAGGACTTGGTCAGAGGGATGACCAAGTCTTTGATGCCAAAGGTTTTTAGAAACATGACAAACAGATATGCAGTTATTAGAGATAATCTTACATGTAGAATCAATATCAAACATATATAACCCATTGTATTGTTTACCAATCCCCACAATCCTTTTTTGATGTAAATCATGTATATAGCAATTGGATTCATTAAACCCAACAAACATCTTATTGTCTCTAGCAATTTTATGAACAGACAGCAGACTAAGATTGTACTCAGGAACAACAAGTACATCAAAAAGAGTTAGGTCATTATTGACCTTTAAATCACCAATTTTAGTAATTAAGGCCTGAGTACCGTTGGGATGTCCAACAGTTAAGCCAAGATTTGAAATGTTAACAACATTGATTAAAATTTTTTCAGACACAGTCATGTGCTGATTTGCACCAGAGTCAACAATCCAACCAAGACGATGTTTCCAGATAAAGATTTTGTGTTGTTGTTAAAAAATTTGTTAAAGTTTACATTAAACTTGACACTGCCATTAAAGAAGGTTCCTGAAAAAAATTTACCTGCCAGGTTGGCATTAGCAGATGACACATTGTTGTCATTGAGAAGACTCATAAGTCTGGAGAGCTGTTCATTAGACAAGGAAACAGGAGAGTTGCTAGCACTATTATTAGTGACATGATTAGTTTCAGCAAAAACATTGTTACTGCTGAAATGTTTACCATTAAAATTCCTTTTATAATATATCCAGCAGGATAACCAACAAGATCATAACATCTATCAACAGTGTGACCAGGTTTTTTGCAATTAGTACATTTGAGATTCATGTTTGGTCCTCTGCTATTTGAGTTGTTACCATTATTAAAACCAGAACCTTTGTTGTTAAAACATTTTTTATCAAAAAAATTTCCACCATCAGACGTTTTTGCAGCAAAGGCTGTAGCATTGGGTTTAGCAGAGCTATTCCCAGATGAAACATTTCTGTGAGATTCTTCTCCAGAGACAACAGAGAAAGCAGTTTTGACATTAGGTAAAGGATCTCTGGTTAAAATATTACTTCTGATGGGGACATAGGAGTCATCAAGACCCATAAGAAATTGCATTAACTTGATTAGCTGATTATGTTTTTCAAAATGTTTTGCAGCCTCACAAGTGCAGGGAGGCAAGCTGATCATACAATCAAATTGTTTCCATAAAGTGTTAAGGTTGGTATAATAATCAGCAAGAGAGGACCCACTTTGACTAAGAGAGTTTATATTTTTATGCAAATTAAAATTAGCTGAACCATCAACCTTATCATAGGTATCTTTAAGATCATTCCACATTTCATAAGCAGTTTTAGCATATATAGCACCAGCAAATAGTTCAGGGCTGAGAGAATTAAGAATCCAAGTAACCACAACAGAGTTACAAGTATCCCATTGATTAGCAAGACTAGGGTTCGAATCATCTCTTATGCAAGTACCATCAATAAACCCTAACTTATTATGGTTCCTTAAAGCAAAAGTCATGGCCATATTCCATATTTTATAATTTTCAGTTCCAGTGAGTTTAATAGAAATAATGGGAGTACCATTGGTATTGTTAGGGTGTAAATACAAAGCATCACCAAAGGATAAGCTTTTCTCAGTGGAAGAGCCACCAATATTATCATCACCAATAGCCATAATTCAAGCAATAAGACAGACAGATATAATAAGACAGACAAAGAGTCACAGACAGAGATAATAATAAGACCAAATAGACAGATAAATAAGACTTTGAATTTAAAAAACAACAAGCACCAAGCCTGTGGACTAGGGTAAACCAGAGCAGGTATTCATACCACTCAGAGGTGGCAGATCAAGATGTTAGTCTACCCGTTTGCACCCACAAAAACTTAAGTACTGTATGTTTGAAGAAGAGATAAGACTTAGACTTACAGAGAAATATGCAGTGGAAGAACAGATCACAATTACCCTAGATTCACTTAGTCTAGGGCTAATTGTAAGTGGAAGATAACCAGTGATTATGCCAGTAGCAATAACCCCAAACCACCAATTTATTGCCGAAGAGAATCAATGAGCCTGAGGCTCTGATACCATGTACAAAAGTATAGGCAACACAAGATGAATAATAGAACCTTTATTCAGATCTAAGCAGCAATAGTCGGCTTAGATTAAGTTTATAATAGTATCCAAATGTTACAAGATTAGATTAATGTCAATGCGACAATAATCATGTAAATATAAAGACAAGACAAGATCAATGAAATGATTAGAAGGAAGTGTAGAGAGTGATACAAAAGACTGCACACTCAAGTGTGTGTAACCCTAGATTAAGGGACTTATTAAATAGGAGATTAAGTTACACTAAGACACCTCTAACGGCTATAAATGACTCATCAGCAGAAATGAGAAAGCTTCAGCAGAAACGAGCTTCTTGGAACTTTAAACCTTTTATTCTTTGTCCATGATTAACCCCTGTAGAATCTCTGCAATGAACATAACTTGAAAGCCATTAGGAATTGATAGAATGATATGTTTCCCACAGATTGATACTCCAAAATTTAACAATTGGCATGCTTTTGTTGTTGATAAGTAACATATTCTTCTTTCCTCCTTCTCCCAACTCCTCCTTTATCATTAGTTTTTCACACTTTTGAATGTCAACATGCTTGAGCTTCTGCCCTCCCATACCCATTGAGAAGCAGACACATGTAATTAAATCACAATTATAGATACACAACGTCTCAATGTTGTCAGGATAACTTAAATGCTTAAATTTTTCACAACCATCTATCTCTAACGACCAAAGAGATGTTAGGAGGTTGCTCCCATAATTGTACTCCTCCTCATCTTTCTCCCCTAAACTCACCGAATTTTTACAATTACTTACACACAACTTCCTTAAATTCGCGAGAACCTTACTACTTGCCTCTGCTTCTTTTGATTCCCACAAGTATCTTATTTCATCACATTCTTTAACAATCAATTCTTTAACTGCCTTAAGATCCAATATAACACCTCTCCACACCTCATTAGTAAGCCCTGAAATAGATCCTATTTCCAACTTGGTGACTGATGGAGCAGCGTGCATCAGACTTCTCAACAAACCAACACCACATTCCTGTATTCTCAAACCCCTCAATGAAAGTAGCGGGGCTTTAAGTGAGACTTCAACCAAATTTGGACACCCTTCTATATTGAGCTCTTTCAGGCATGGACAGTTTACAATGCAGAGCTCTTTCAGGCATGAAAACACAGAATCTCCAACCCCACTTCTACTATATGTTGACCAAACCTCCCATTTCGGCATACCATTAAACTCTAGAATTTCATGTGAAGGAAATGCAGCACCGGTCCCAAGAAACTCTAAACCCACATCTTTCACATCGTCCATGTCTTGGATAGATAACCTCTTCAGTGACGGTAGTTGCCCGAGTGGTGGCAGAGATGTACACTTTTTACAGCCATGTATGGACACACAAGCCAACTTAAGGAAAGAGGGTTCCCCAACCCACGTGGGAAATTCTATACCCAGATAGTTCACAATGCCTAGCCTCTTCAAAGAATCATTATATGGTTTCATTGCATCAAGGACATCGTTCGGGAAGCATATGACACGTCACTCCATTCAACCTCTAACTCGGTAAGCCTCTTTTGTGATAAGTCTGCTTCTCGTGCTTCCGTTGCATTTTTTACTTTTTCCAGGCCCTCAATGGAAACTTTCCCATGAAGATTCTCAAAATCTGATTCTCAAAATCTTTAAGTTGGGTTATAGAAAAATCATTTTCTCCTCCAATAATGATTTTTGAAAGAGTTTGCAGCCTTTTCAACTTACCGACCCCTACAGGAAAGTCTTTTAAAAGCGGAGTATCTCTAATGTCAAGATGCCGCAAATTTTTAAGCTTTATGATGTTGTTGGGTAACTTAGTTAAAAGAGAACAACCAAAAAGGATTAGCGTCTCTAAGTTATAGAGATCACAAACATTTTCTGGTAAACGTGTCATTTTAGTTTGAGATACATTGAGATAGCGTAAATGCTTTAATTCACCAATGGACTCTGGAACCTCGCTAATCTTATAACCACTCAATCTTAAAACCCTTAAGAATTGCAACTTAGGGAGTAAGTCAACCAAAACCTTATTCGACAAGTAGTAACTTTCCTGGCTTTCTCTCACCCCTACGGACAATAATGTTCTCAAACCTTTAGCTCCTTCGATCCCCTCAAACTTCTTGTAAGCTACATATTCCTCACAAACAAAAGACATATGACGACACTTATCTAAAGTTTTTTTCCTAACATTCTTTCCCATTTCCTTCTCTAGCCTGAGAAAGAAATCTCCGGCAACAGATGTAGCCAAATCATTCATAAGATCATGCATAACAAACAGAGACTCGTCATTAGGTGAGTGTTGAAATAATGACCGTGATAACAACTCATCAAAACATTCTTGACCCAAACGTTCTACAGTGGACTTGCTTCGACGTACTCGGTGCAAAAATCCTTCTGCCATCCAGAGCAGAACCAAATCTTCCTTGTCAAATGCATAGTCCTTTGCGAACAAGGCGCAATATGCAAAGAGCTGCTTCAAATCAGCAGGAAGTTCACGGTAGCTTAGTCTAAGAGCCGGAATAATTTCATCCCCCTCTTTTGACCTCCATATCTCACTATCCACTATTTCCTTCCATTCGAGCGCATCCCTTTTATTCCTCATTAACCTTCCAAGTACTTTTAGAGCCAAAGGCAAACCATCACATTTTTTTACAGTGCCTTCACCATGCGCTTTAAGTGTTGGATGGGAGTCAAAATTATTTGCACCCAACGCATGTTGAGCGAATAAAGACACAACATCATCTTGTGACAAACGTTGCAGATAGTCTAAATTATTATAACCCAACTTTTTCAGCAATTGCTCCTTCCGAGTTGTCATGATAATTTTACTTCCGCGAGAGCATTCGTGAAATGGACGCACTAAGGTTTCCCAATCCTCACATCTTTCACTCCAAACGTCATCTAAAATTAGTAGAAACCGTTTGTCCCTAAGTTGATCTCTGAGAGCTACTTGAAGGAGATTTAAATCTTCAAATTTCTTATCTTCCCCACTCACAGATTGGAAAATAATTTTACTTATTTGGAAGGTGTCCCACTCATCTGAAACACATACCCATGCCTTGAGATCGAAATGATCCTTAACTTGCTTTTCGTCATACAAAAGCCTAGCTAGAGTTGTCTTACCTACGCCACCCATACCAACAATGGGCACGACGCTAAACTTTTCTTTGCATGGTTCATCAGCTAACAGCTTAAGAACCAATGCATCCTTATCCCCTTGTCGCCCAACAATCTCAGATGCTTCTACCAACGAGGTCTCGTTTTGTCTATTTCTATCTCTTGACCTATCATCCTTCACTTCTAAACCAAGACTAACTTTTTCCTTCTCTAGATCTCGCAACTTATTGTTAATATCATCTAACCTGTGACTCATCTTACTGCTTAGTAACAAATTTGTGCAACAAGATGGGACGAGCTTTCTTATCTTGCTAGTGCTACCTCCAGTGAGCTCACGATGCATAGCATCAGTTGCCAAGTCATCAAGAATGTCATCTATGTCATACGCTAAGTGTTGTAGACCGTTGAGCCAATTTTGAACAGAAACTTCTTTTATTTCCTTATCAACATCATCGACAAGGAGATCTTGGATACGGGATAATGTCTTTCCCAAGTTCTTTAGCTCGGAACTAATTCCCTTTGCGCGAACAACTTGCTTTATGGCTTCATTCGCCAGCTTCTTGTAAACAACTTTGACGAGGTCGGAAGCCATGCCTTCAGCCATTGTTAATGGTGATTGGGTAAACTGGGACTGTGTTCTCTAGTTTCAGGAAAGGAAAGAAAGGAAAGGTAAAAAGAGGGTAATAAAAAAAAGTAGGTATGTGAGTGATGAAGTTGAAGAAAATTGATATGATCTTGACTTGACTAAACAGTGGGTAGATAAGATTTTATGTCTTTTTCCTAACACCACACTAACTTCAAACCAACCACTTATTAAGGCTGAACTGCAGTAGTGTCGATCAACACTCGATCTCGATGGTTTGGGCGATCGATTCATGTCGATCGTCCTAGTGTGGAAGATGTCGATCGCCACAAAAAAAGAAGGTACCGGTCGTGTGGAGGATCGATAGCCTTAACATACAAAATTCTTGTAGCCGTTGCAAACTAAAAAAAAAAAAAAAAAATCCTACCCTATAAATACACAACATATTTACACACTTAAACTCACAAATCTAATTTCACACATTCTCTATATCCAAACCAAAAAATCCTACTCTATATTTACACACTATGAGTTTTAATTCTTACGAGCTATTCATTGCCGATTCGTCATCGGATGATGAAAATGAAGTTAGTACCAAGTTTATGATGTTTGCGGAAGATTGTTGGGAGGCTTTTCAAGCATCACAAAAAGTCTCACGAACCCAAGTTAGTAGGGATCGTGTGGGTGCTCATAACCGTTTAGTGGATGCTTACTTCAGCGAGAACCCAAGATACGGCGATCAAGCATTCCATGATCGTTTCCGTATGAACCGACGACTATTCACACGAATTGTCCGAGATATAACCGATCATTCACCTTATTTCCAACAAACTCCTAATTGTACCGGCGTACTAGGTATTTCTCAATTGATGAAGTGTACTTCGTCAATCCGTCAATTGGCATACGGAGTCAATGCTGATGCTCTAGACGAATACGTGCAAATGGGTGCGTCAACAATTCGTGAGTGTCTCGAAAAATTTTGTGAGGCCATAATGGAGTTATATGGTGCAGAGTATTTGCGAAAGCCGACGGTTAGTGATGTTGACAAACTCTATGCTCATCACTACGAAACTCATGGGTTTCCTGGGATGATAGGTAGTATCGATTGCACAGATTGGCCGTGGGCGAATTGCCCACATGCTTTAAAAGCTCAATTTTGTAAGGGTGATCACGGGCAGGATCCTTTCATTTTATTGGAAGCGATCGCGTCCCAAGATTTATGGATTTGGCATGCGTTCTTTGGTGTCGCCGGGATGAATAACGACGTAAATGTTTTACGTGCATCGCCTCTTTTCAATGATCTCAAAACGGGGAGAGCTCCGGATGTGGAATTCGTTGCTAACGGCGTGCCTTATAAACGCGGATATTATCTTGCTGATGGGATATATCCGGAATGGTCGGTTATTATGAAGTCCATTAAAAATCCAGGGACGAATGATCACAAACGAATATTGTATAAGACGATGCACGAAGCAGCAAGAAAAGATGTGGAACCTGCTTTTGGTGTACTAAAGAAGAAGTGGCTAATGATTAAACATCCGGCTAGAGG
Source organism: Chrysanthemum seticuspe (assembly GCA_019973895.1). Classification (NCBI taxonomy): domain Eukaryota; kingdom Viridiplantae; phylum Streptophyta; class Magnoliopsida; order Asterales; family Asteraceae; genus Chrysanthemum; species Chrysanthemum seticuspe. The sequence continues at coordinate 315,160,240 of BPTQ01000006.1, forward strand.
GTTTGACAAATAGCGTCTATCGCATATAATGTACATATGCATCATATTACATAATATGATAATTCAGGACGAACAGGCGGCGATATCTCCCGTATTCTTTCCAGCAGAGCAGCACCGTTCTTATGATCCCATAAGAACGCATGTGGAATCGTTGGAAATTACCAAGGAGATATGCGACAAAACAACTCATCCTAGCCTCAAAGCCGATTTGGTGGAAAACATTTGGCATCGTCAGAATCAAAACTAGTTTAGTCATTGTATTGTCGTAATGTTTTAATTTTCTTTGAATTATTATGTAACGTTTTAATTATTAATGAAATTTTATTTTGTGTTAAAAATGTTTTTTTTTTTTTTTTTTAAATAAAAAATAAAAAAAATAAAAAAAAATGAACCAATCGCCCTTACTGGAGCACCTAATCGCCTAAAAGTCGCTGGAGAGAGAAAGCTGACGTGACAGGGAAAATGAGGGGATTGAATCCCCCTACTGGGGGCAGCCACGTCTTCAAACCAACCACTTATTAATGAAGGCAACTGAGCCACGTCTTTACAAACTTGACCACATGATGTTAGTACTCTCTCATTTATCATCTTTTTTACAAACTGTATTACAAATAGAATATTTGCATAAAACAACTTAAGAGATTGTAGGCATTAATAATTCATTGAAACTTCCAACCCTTTTCCTTTTTATCTTAGTTTTTCGTTATGGACCATTCAACCCGCTATAAGCAAAACAAACCAAAGATGACCCATTCATTATCAAATGAGTTGAAATATTCCCATCTAATGAAATGTAACTAGTAGTCAAGTTATAACCACAAGAGGAGATTCTAGTGCACAAATATATGTGTGACAAAAGCATACATCAATAACAGTTTTTCCCGCCAAAATGCCCCTATTAAAAAACCAATAAACACTTCAATTCTTCATCATTTTAAATGAATTTTACAATTCTAAACTGATATAGTTTTTAGTTGTCAATTTGAATTTTTGAATTATGTAGAAATTGTTGATGAAAATGTGGGGATTGAAATGGATAATGATGACATCAGCAATGGGGATGATGATGCTATTGATACTGGGAAAATGGGAACAGGGCTCAAGCTGTTAATACTCATCATTCTGATGTGAATTTTTTCGTTAACACTGCGAAAAACAAGGAAATAGAGATTGAAAATAAGCAATAACACCCAAAAGGTCATTCTAGATAGGCTAGTTCAGAAAATAGAGTTTATTTTAGGGCTTATGGACTTATTTGTGGGGAATTTTGGTTTGGGCTGTAGAAATATACATAAGTTACTGTAGATAACTGGTGCTATTTAAATCAACAAATCAAAATAGTTTCTCAAATATGTTTAAAGGGGGTGTTTGGTTTAGGATATATTAAGGATTCACTGAAATTTGGAACAAAAGTGATATTGCAAACTGTATATTAGTAATTGTTATAATGTTCTTATCAAGTTTTTTAAGGTGAGAATGATAAGCATTGGTGTTTGGATAACTTGTGTTTGTGGCTTATTGGAGTATTTTTGTTTCATAACACAATAAGCTCAAAAGGATAGACTTCATTTGTGTAAGCTCAAAAGGATAGACTTCAAGTGGTGGTTTAAGGGTGTTAAAACTAGAGTGACTGAAAGAGATGGACAAGGGTCTGAAATTGGTGGAGATACAATGATATAGGAGTAAGTGATCTTGACTATTTGACATTTTAGTATTTGACTGTTTTTGGCATTCTATTGACTGTTCTATGCAGAACATAACTTTTGTTAACACTGTGAAAAACAAGGCAGTAGAAATTGGATGGTGACACTATATGGGGTAAACATGGCCTATGTGACATAATTGTGCAAAATGGTGTGTATTTTTTCAGATGTAGTTGCTGGTTTTACCATTGCTATCCCTCAGGTTCTTTAGTCACAATTTACTGAAAATTAAAGGAGAAAATTACATAGCCAAGCTCGAAATCCTATAGACATTTCGTTTTAGAACAAAGATAAAGCAAAACAAACACTAATCTAAAATAAACAAACAAATATTCAAATCACTAAACATTAGAGAAAAAATTAACAAACACCTTCAACATTAGAGATTCTATCATGATCGGATCTAGCAATCAAACACTTATCAACACTCCATTTCACATGTTCTGACACGCAAACTACAAAGACGATGCAGTAAGATCTTTTGTTCTATGCACGTATTCACGTTCCCAATGCTTGTTTTCCCTGAAATCATGATTGGCAAACCAACTTTATCAGAATATTAACCACACTGCAAGTCAATTTGGACATTGCAAATCAGATATTCAAAACTGTATTCGAATTTGTTAAGAAGCGCGTAATTTCAAATCAAATATTATCTGAATATATGAAATTTAAGGAACGTAAACTATATAACATTCACCATATAAGGTGGTGTCTTAACATATGATGATAAAACCAAAGACACTTCAGGTCTGACTTCAGGGACGGAGCTACATTACTCTTGGGATGGGCCATGGCCAACCCACGAATATCTTCTAATAGTATCATACATGCATAAATTGATATTAATTTAGTTCACACAAATACACAATACATTTGGCCCACCCAAGGTCTCAAAACAAATTGTGTCTTCTTCACTTTTCTGTACAAACACGTCTACTCACAAGGTTATTTTATAACGCAGTTAGTTGTTAGTTCCCATAATTATATTGTGACAGAAAAAATTTGTGCGTAAAACTACTGTTTTTTATTAGGATTTTACTTAGTCTTAAGTTTTGAACATCTTAGTTAACTTTGAAGTCATCTTTAGTATATATATTTTGGCCCACCCGGATTACAAATTCTGGCTCCGTCACTGTCTGACTTTAAATACAGTTAGGTTTTTATGACCTCGTATTAAAAATTTCTCAGTTTCTAACAAATAACCAAAATTCAATCCTAGTTCATCATTTATTTTGGAAATTGTAAAATAAACTATTGTAATTAAATAAAAGAAAACTTAATTAGTTAGTTAAAAAATATACTTACTGGGGCAATTATCTCAAAAATGTCACATTTTTGAATGTTGCGTAGTTAACTCTTTTTTTTTTTTGCTATTATAACACCAAAGTTTTAAATTCGTAGTTTTTTGTGTATTTGTGACCATTTTACCCATACTTTAGTTTTACTACCCTATTAACAATGAAGGGTAAATTGGTCATTGTACATGAACAAAACCACTACTGCATCTTTCTTAATAAATTCAGATGTCTCTCTAAATAAAAGAAGTTAAATGGCAAAGACAGAACATACCTTCATACTATATGTTGATGCAGGGGATATGGGAGATTTTGGGCCAGTAGGAGCCTCCTTTACTGCATCTTTCTTTCAGGTCTGGACATTCCCATATTCTCAAACTCAAAAGTGAAGGCAACAACTTTTCTGGTAGAACTTTCATCTTTGGGCACTGGAAAATTTCGAGATGTTGGAGGGAGGTGAGGTGTTGGAGTTGTTGGCGAATTCCTGAGTTTGGTTGTGGCTGAGGCGTGTACCAAATTCAGAATAATACTAGTTGGAGTGCTAGTCCAACTCGTCTAATATTTATCCTAATATGGAGTAGTCCTCATTGGTTTAGGATAGGTTTAATGTGTAATCCTAGTTATAGTCTAATACGTTTAGTTTAGTCTATATATACTGAGAAGGGTAGGGCATTACCTTTGTACCGAATTGAAGTTTTGAGTTAGTTTCTTCAATAAACATAATTGCGTGTTCCAGGCAGATTCTTGTTCTTTACTTTCTGTGGAGTGTGCTTGCTGTGTGCATTTGTGTGCGTACCTCTGATAACTAGAATTGGTTTCAGAGCTTGTGGTGAATCGTGGAGGATTGTTGCTGCGTCTAAGGGTCACAATCAGCGTCCATTATCTGATTGATTACAGCAGCCTGGGAACCTGCGTTGGACAAGAAAACAGAAAACCTGTAAACCTGCGATTTAGGGGTTAAGTAGGTCAGAAACTTGTTGGATTAAAACCTGCGATCAAGAGGTTTAATCGCGTGAGTGATCAGAGTGTTTAAACTGATCAAATCTTTGCCATCAATTGGTGCTTGTACCAGAGTGTTTGATCAGACCTCAGGAAACAGAAGTTGTGATGGATTTATTTAATTGGTAAGCTGAGTATCAACGAGTTAGGGTTATATATAGAAACCTTAAATTAAGATCGTCTTAGAGCCTGTGAACAAGTTGGTTGGGTCGTGATCATCTCAGCCCTCAACCTGTTACACCAGCCCACTTTGATTGCAGCCCACCTTGCTTGTAGCCCATTAACAGTGAATACAGGAAGTTGGTTTTTGATCAAGTCTGAACGTGGTTTTGATCAGGTCTGGTTTGGAGTGAAGACTTAAGTGGTTGGTCGCTGATTTTGTTGATCAGGTCTTGTCACAACATATTCATTAGTCGTTGAACACTAAACATATACTATTTAGCCGCGTGATAAAGGGCTGGAAAGTTCCCCGTTACAAACTTATTCACGGTCCAGAAGAAGAACCAGGATGACGGGAGACCCATCAGGTTCTAACCCACCACCGCCGACAAAAGAGTTAAGTTTGACGTTTCAGTGCCCATTATTAACGTCAACCAATTACACTATATGGAGTATGCGAATGGAAGTTCTTCTTGGAATTCATGGAGTATGGGATGTGGTAGATCCGGGCTCAGGCGATGCCAAGAAAAACAATATAGTTAAAGGATTATTGTTTCAATCGATCCCAGAAGATTTGATTTTGCAAATCGGGAATTTGAAAACCGGGAAGGAGATGTGGGAAGCGATAAAAACTCGTAACTTAGGGGCTGATCGTGTGAAGGAAGCGAGGCTTCAAACCCTAATTACGGAGTTCGAGAATCTGAAGATGTCAGATAACGGTACCATAGACGAATATGCTGCAAAGTTATCAGGTATTGCGTCTAAATCAACCACGCTTGGAGAAGTCATGTCGGAACACAAGCTGGTAAAGAAGTTTCTCACAAGTCTTCCTAGACGTTTTGTCCATATCGTGGCAGCCCTAGAGCAAGTTTTAGATCTTAAATAAACGGGGTTTGAGGATGTGGTTGGACGATTGAAAGCGTATGAAGAAAGAGTCAAAGAAGAAGATAAAGCAAACGATGCTCAAGAAAACTTGCTTTATGCTAGAACCGATAATTCCTACAGGAATAATGACTCAAGAGGAGGAAGAGGATGTGGTTCATACTCTCGAGGTCGTGGCCGTGGTCGTGGTCAAGGTAGCGGACGTGGCAATAATCAAAACCAAGGTCAACGTGACTCCTTGAAAAACCGTGAAGATAATGAACAAAAGGGTAAGCAACATGAGAAACGTGATCTCTCACATATAAAGTGTTACCGTTGTGATGAGTACGGACACTTTGTTTCAAGATGCCCTGAACGAAACCGAAACCATGAAGTTAACCTTAATGAGATGCAAGAGAAAGATGTGTATCATGAGGAAGGTACGTTCTTTATGATGAACCATATTCAAGAAACGATTTTTATGAATGAAGAAAAGTACACTCCACTAAAGAGCGAGTCAAATACCGATGAAGAGGATGTATGGTATTTTGACAACGGTGCAAGTAATCACATGACAGGTAATTACTCTTACTTTTCTGAATTAAACGAAAATAGTACTGGACGTGTTAGGTTCGGAGATGGTTCATGTGTGAGCATAAAGGGAAAAGGCTCGATTTTGTTCCAAGGTAAAAACGGAGAACAAAAGTTGTTGAAAGATGTCTATTATATTCCCGCTCTTCGTAGTAATGTGATAAGTCTTGGACAAGCTACAATATTTGGTTATGATATTAGTATCCGAGGTGATTTCTTAACCATGCGAGATAGTTGCGGAGATTTACTTATAAAGGTCCCACGTAGTGCAAATCGCCTTTATAAAGCTCAACTAAAAGTTGGTAAAGAAGATACAAACGAAGAGGAACGAGAATCAGTTGAACAACAACCTGTTATTGAAGTTGATGAAGTATTCGCGCCGGTAGCTCGACTCAAGACCATACGACTCTTGATTGCTCTCGCAGCCGGGAAAGGATGGAAGATTCATCACTTGGATATGAGAACGGCTCTTCTAAATGGTGATCGAAAGGAGCTCGATAGTACTTTAAAAGAGATGGGTTTTCTACAATGCGTGCACGAAAATGCGATCTATAGAAAGGTTCCCAATGGAGAATTTATCATTGTTGTGGTTAATGTGGATGATTTATTCGTGACTGGGACAAGCTTAGACCTCATAAATAAGTTCAAAAGGAGAATGGTGTCTCAATTTGAAAGGTCGGATCTTGGTGAGTTAACTTATTACTTAGGTATCGAAGTCTCACAAGAAAAGGATTGCGTGGAGATCAAGCAAGAGAGATATGCAAGGAAGATCTTGAAAGAAGCTGGTATGGAAGATTGCAATGCAACTTTATGTCCGATGGAACCGGGACTCAAGTTGAAAAAAGCAGAAGATGAACCAGAAGTTGAAGCTACTCAATATCGACATGTTGTGAGTTGCTTGCGTTATCTCTTGCACACTCGTCCAGATTTGACTTACTCGGTTGGAGTGGTTAGTCGATATATGCAAAGTCCAAGAGAATCACATGCTCGTGCAATCAAGCAGATCCTACGCTATCTTAAAGGTACGACTTCGTTTGGAATTAAATACAATCATTGTAATGACATGAGACTTGTGGGATATAGTAGTCATAATGTTGACATTGATGATGGAAGAAGCACCACTGGACATGTATTCTACCTTGGTACATCACCTATTACATGGTGCTCACAAAAGCAAACTACCGTGGCGTTATCTTCGTGTGAAGCTAAGTTCATGGCGGCTACTACAGCTGCATGTCAAGCAATTTGGCTAAGGGAGTTATTGGCGGAAGTGACTGGGAATGAGCAGGTAATTGTTGAGCATGTATCCGGTGAAGAACAAAGAGCAGACCCATTGACGAAGGCCTTGGCGCGCATAAGGTTCAAGGAGATGAGATCGTTACTTGGTGTGCAAGAGTTACCCTCTTCGACTCAGAAATTCAGGGGGTGATTGTTGGCGAATTCCTGAGTTTGGTTGTGGTTGAGGCGTGATACTAGTTGGAGTGCTAGTCCAACTCGTCTAATATTTATCCTAATATGGAGTAGTCCTCATTGGTTTAGGATAGGTTTAATGTGTAATCCTAGTTATAGTCTAATACGTTTAGTTTAGTCTATATATACCGAGAAGGGTAGGGCATTACCTTTGTACCGAATTGAAGTTTTGAGTTAGTTTCTTCAATAAACATAATTGCGTGTTCCAGGCATATTCTTGTTCTTTACTTTCTGTGGAGTGTGCTTGCTGTGTGCATTTGTGTGCATACCTCTGATAACTAGAGGAGTCCCTCGGAAACTCTTTCCAACTTATCAAAACTTCCAATGCGAAGTCGAGTAAGAGATGAAGGAAGATGAAGATGAGACAATTGACTCCAATTAGTGGCTTCTTCTTTTTCTTTTAAACCCTGTAAGGTTAGGTTAAGTAGTGTGGTTGGAAACTTCAGTGGGCCCCATTCAGAGATGGGCTTCTTCAACGGCCCGATTCCAAGCTTACGCAAGTTGGGAGGCCAAAGCCCAGTTGGAACATCCATACTTGGACAATTGCTTATATCCAGATAAGTTAACGAGGTGAGACTCTGCAATTGGAGGTCTGCAAATAATAACTCCTCCGTACTATTTGTAACACCCCGACCCGACAAGGGTAAAGATATCACAATACGGTTTCATATCAGAACTTTAAATACTATACAATAGCGAAAGCCTTACAAAAATATTCAAGAGAAAACATAAATAACTAAACTTCAAAATAAATCTAAGATCTCTATAATCGAATCTCGCTCTCATCTCTACTCTCAACCCAGATCAGCTATCCCATAAGCTTATCTTGAACGCTTAAAATTCCTGCCGCAGGAAAAGAAAAAATGCGGCTGAGCTTACAAAGCCCAGTGAACAGATATAACGAAACAAAAGCTAAACAAAAATAAATATACAAATGACGAAATCAAAATAAAATAATGACAAAGGATCTTTTAGGATTCTGCGGAACTCAAACATACAGAAATCCAAACAACCACATAACAAGTTAAACACCTCATAGCACTTTAATGACACGAACACAAACACATCAGAACAACCAAACATTCAACATATCACAAACAACAATTTGCATATAAGCCAAATGAAAAGTCTAAAGCTAACGAAAACACTTTCTAGAAAATCAACATGGCATTCAACAATTAATTAACCTTTACTTATCACATTAAAACATTAAAGCAGCAACGGAAAATAGCAGTCTAAATCATGGCAGTTTTACAAGCAAACAGAAACATAGTAGACAAACTATAATTAAATAGACCAAACAAAACATAGCATAACCATCAGCAATTATCAAGCAACTATCACAACCGAACCAGTTCTAAGATCAAATCCTAACATCAGCAGAGTTCAAACATGGCAGGTCACATAGCAATAAAACACTAACATATAAAAAAAAGTTCCCAAAATTAACTGAACAAATTATACATACTAAACTTATAGAATACTCACTTTCATACTAGCACATTCATCTCACAGATCAACGAATCCACATAACGATAAACTAACATAATATCAGATGACAGCATGCGAATCATATTTAAACATATTAATCATATCTTAGCATAGCAGACGGTAGTCACATAAACATACAAAAGTATAAACACATATAATAGCATATAATAAGCCTTGCACATAATTATAAACACTTGAACATACCAAAACAAAATCAGAACACTTATCATAGAAATAACAGATAAAGATTTAGTTAACTACCACGAGCCCAGACATATCATATCAGAAACATCATACATATATAGGAATAATCTTAGAAAATAATTTGGAGTAGCTAGCTCCCAGAAATTGTGAAGACGCGTATTGCACACGACATCATTCACCCAGACAAATCATATCGGATAACAGATCAGATCTAGGATGCATCCATACGCCCCTGCAGACAGATAGTGGCCATACAATATATATCGAGCTCATAATCAGATAACAGAAAGGGACGTGGCAGAACTTCACTCTACTGCCCTAGAGTCATGTCAGAGGTGCATCACTGACACGGACATGGAACCCCCATGACTAGTTATTATTTGGCTCGGGTGTCAAACTAACTTAGGTCAAATCAGAATGTCATAACTGACATAGATCATGTTTTATCAAATGTTTAATCATGTTTTCAAAATCAAAGTCTTCATATCATATAGTTCAAAACCAATGTTTTATGATTCAAAAATCAAAGTTCAGATAAGCAACAGCTCAAAAGACACATTAATGTTCATAGCAAATAACATATCAGATAACTCAAATCATAAGGTTCACATTCAAATATAATAAGATTCAACAAATAACATATCAAAGTCTTCCTAACCTATAGTTCAAATCAGATCTTGCATGGTTCAATAAAACATAAGTTCAGATAAGCAACAAGTCAAACAATCAGGAAAGGATTCATAGCAATGGCATCGGAAACCCTAATAAGAAAAGTAGGAAAGCTAACGAAAAGAACATCATAAGGAACCTTTACTAAAAAGGTCAGAATATCTGTACGATAACGTAAGTGTCTTAAAGTAAGACAGAATATCCGTACCTTAAAGCAATTGAGAGAAAAGAAACGAATGTAGGAATATGAAGATGTAACATCGCGTCTCCTTCAACGAATCTACACGGATTATGATTTATTTAATATTTATTAGCATCATTAATATTATAACGGATTTATCGCATTAACACTTTTAGAGTTGTCAGAATATTCTCATTTTAGTGACAGACGAGATTACAACATTTTAGGGTATTCCTCATTAATTCATCAACTTCCTATTTAGGTTCTAGGGTTTCCCATACTCTTTAAATATTACTAAATACGCATTAAATTCACATATTACTTCTTTTAATGATTTCCCAATTTAACCTAGAACGTAAATGATAACAAACCGAAATTAACTTAACTCATGCGTGTCTCTACAAAAATCAATTTACACTTGTTGAACCCATAATTGCTCAGAATTTCAAATTACACCCTTGACCTCTTTAATTTCACAATCTAACCTTACTTTATCAGATTTTACTATTTTGGCCCAAAGGTTTTAGAATTTACAAAACATACCTTTTTAAGTTAACTACTATTCGAATGGTCCTCTAAATATCCAAAACTACATGTTTAACCCCCACACTTATTTTTATACGTTTAGTACCTTTATTTTACTGTTCCCAAAAATAACCTTTAAGTTTCATAATTTACAAAACCAACCCAAAACTTTTATTTAGGACCGAAAAGACATAATTCAAGTACAAACCCTAAACCTAAGTTTAAACCAATCATTAGCTCATCATTACTACTTCATTTATTACCTTCAATGATTACAAGAAAACCCTAGTTCATGCAAACCCTAATCGTTCCTTTTTAAATCTTTCCTTTTTCCATGCTTAATCGAACCATAAAACTCAAAACAATTCACACAAGCTTCGAATTCATAATTATGTATTTTATTCAGGTCTTATAACATGTAATAGCTTCTGGAAAAATCAAATCATGGTCTTAAAAATTATCATAAGCTCATTCGTTATATTTATACGCTTTTAGGGTTTTAGATTCCAATTAATTCCATACAACTTATTAAACATGCATGGCTAATTTTTATGTGTTCCATATGACTTATAGGACTGAAAACAACATTAAGAACTTACCATTGATGAGCTTTGGTCGTTAGAACAAGAAAACACAAAGACTACCACTCGCCGAAACCCTAATCGATCCAAAAACTCACCACGATCAAAACAGCAACTTAGGACTTCGAATACTATTTTTCTCACCTTCTTTACCTTAAAACTTGTCCAAGAAAAATGGCTTTAAGCCCTGGAAACTGGAAATCGAATTGTTTAGGGTTTTGGGAGTCGGTTTGGTATAATCGGCAATAAGGGTTGGAATAAACCGTATATTTTGTTTATATATAATTTTCCAATTTTTCTTGTGGGCTTAATAGTGTATTGGACTTAAAATAAATGGACTCTTAGTTTTGTAAATTTATATTGGGCTTTTATTAATTAAATTCTTTATAAAACATATGATTATTTAAGTAAAAATACAAAATGAATTTTTATAAAATCATAAACTATAAAATTAACTTTACATAGTCATTCAAGATTTATTTGGATCATATGTGATATTTCTTATAAGTTTTCTGAATTTACATAGCTCATTTGGTATTCTGTTTATTTAATTATTCTTACTTTTGCTCATAAGGGTATTTTAGTCTTTTTGTGAATTTTAGAAATTCAGGTATTACACTATTACAATCTAGTATAATCAATGTCGTGAGGTGAATAAAGTTACCCCCAAAATCAATGATCGATGCCACGTTTGGATGAATGAATATGCTTACATATTCAAGCATTGGCATGCTTTTGCTGTTGATAAGTAACATATTCTTCTTTCCTCCTTCTCCCAACTCCTCCTTTATCATTAGTTTTTCACACTTGTAAATGTTAACTGACTTGAGCTTCTGCCCTCCCATTCCCATTGAGAAGGAGACACATGTAATTGAATCACAAAGATAGATAGACAACTTAAATGCTTGAATTTTTCACAATACCATACCGATAATGAGCTAAGAGATGTTAGGAGGTTGCTCCTATAATTGTACTCCTCCTCATCTTTCTCCCCAAAACTCACCAAATTTTGACAACTACTTACATCCAACTTCCGTAAATTCACGAGAACCTTACTACTCGCCTCTTCTTCTTTTGATTCCCACAGGTATCTTATTTCATCACACCTTGTGACATGCAATTCTTCAACTGCCTTAAGATCCGGTATAACACCTCTCCACACCTCATTAGTAAGCCCTGAAATAGATTCTATTTCCAACTTGGTGACTGATGGAGCTGCGTGCACCAGACTTCTCAACAAACCAACAACACATTCATGTATACTCAAATCCCTCAATGAAAGTAGTGGAGCTTTAAGTGAGACTTCAACCAAATTTGGACAATTTATAATACTGAGCTCTTTCAGGCATGGAAACACTTCATCTCCAACCCTACTTCTACTGTATGTTGACCAAACCTCCCACTTCGGCATACCATTAAACTCTAGAATTTCAAGTGAAGGAAATGCAGCACCAGTCCCAAGAAACTCTAAACCCACATCTTTCACATCATCCAGGTCTTGGATGGATAAACTCTTAAGTGACGGTAGTTGCCCGAGTGGTGGTAGAGATGTACACTTTTTACAGCCATGTATAGACACACGAGCCAACTTATCGAAAGAGGGTTCCCCAACCCATTTGGGAAATTCTAAGCCCAGATAGTTCACAATGCCTAGCCTCTTCAAACAATCATTATATGGCTTCAATGCATCAAGGACATCGTTATCAGTAGTATCCTTTCGGGAAGCATATGACACGTCACTCCATTCAACCTCTAACTCGGTAAGCCTCTTTTGTGATAAGTCTGCTTCTCGTGCTTCCGTTGCGTTTTTTACTTTTTCCAGGCCCTCAATGGAAACTTTCCCATGAAGATTCTCAAAATCTTTAAGTTGGGTTATAGAAAAATCATTTTCTCCTCCAATAATGATTTTTGAAAGAGTTTGCAGCCTTTTCAACTTACCGACCCCTACAGGAAAGTCTTTTAAAAGCGGAGTATCTCTAATGTCAAGATGCCGCAAATTTTTAAGCTTTATGATGTTGTTGGGTAACTTAGTTAAAAGAGAACAACCAAAAAGGATTAGCGTCTCTAAGTTATAGAGATCACAAACATTTTCTGGTAAACGTGTGATTTTAGTTTGAGATACATTGAGATAGCGTAAATGCTTTAATTCACCAATGGACTCGGGAACCTCGCTAATCTCATAACCACTCAAACTTAAAACCCTTAAGAATTGCAACTTAGGGAGTAAGTCAACCAAAACCTTATTCGACAAATAGTTTGGTTGCCCCCTTTCTTTCACCCCTATGGACAATAATGTTCTCAAACCTTTAGCTCCTTCGATCCCCTCAAACTTCTTGTAAGCTACATATTCCTCAAAAACAAAAGACATATGACGACACTTATCTAAAGTTTGTTTCCTGACATTCTTTCCCATTTCCTTCTCTAGCCTGAAAAAGAAATCTCCGGCAACAGATGTGGCCAAATCATTCATAAGATCATGCATAACAAACAAAGACTTGTCATTTGGTGAGTGTTGAAAAAATGACCGTGATAACAACTCATCAAAGCATTCGTGACCCAAACGTTCTACAGTTGACTTGCTTAGACGTACCCGATGCAAAAATCCTTCTGCCATCCAGAGCAGAACCACATCTTTCTTGTCAAATGCATAGTCCTTTGCGAACAAGGAGCAATATGCAAAGAGCTGCTTCAAATCAGCAGGAAGTTCACGGTAGCTTAGTCTAAGAGCCGGAATAATTTCATCCCCCTCTTTTAACCTCCATATCTCACTATCCACTATTTCCTTCCATTCTAGCTCATCCTTTTTTGTCCTCATTAACCTTCCGAGTGTTATCAAAGCCAGAGGCAAACCATCACATTTTTTAACAATGCCTTCACCATGTGCTTTAAATGTTAGATGGGAGTCAAAATTATTTGCACCCAATGCATGTTGAGCGAATAAATACACAGCATCATCTTGGGATAAACGTTGCAGATAGTTTGAATTATCATAACCCAGCTTTTTCAGCAATTGCTCCTTCCGAGTTGTCATGATAATTTTACTTCCGCTAGAGCAAGCATGAAATGGACGTACTAAGGTCTCCCAATCCTCACGGCTTTCACTCCAAACGTCATCTAAAACTAGTAGAAACCGTTTATCCCTAAGTTGATCTCTGAGAGCTACTTGAAGAAGATTGAAATCTTCAAATTTCTTATCTTCCCCACAAACAGATTGGAAAATAATTTTACTTATTTGGAAGGTGTCCCACTCATCTGAAACACATACCCATGCCTTGAGATCGAAATGATCCGTAACTTGCTTTTCGTCATACAAAAGCCTAGCTAGAGTTGTCTTACCTACGCCACCCATACCAACAATGGGCACGACGCTAAACTTTTCTTTGCATGGTTCACCACCTAACAGCTTAAGAACCAATGCATCCTTATCCCCTTGTCGCCCAACAATACTAGATGCATCTACCAGCAACGAGGTCTCGTATTGTCTATTTCTATCTTTTGACCTATCATCCTTCACTTCTAAACCAAGACTAACTTTTTCCTTCTCTAGATCTCGCAACTTATTGTTAATATCATCTAACCTGTGACTCATCTTACTGCTTAGTAACAAATTTGTGCAACAAGATGGGACGAGCTTTCTTATCTTGCTAGTGCTGCCTCCAGTGAGCTCACGATGCATAGCATCAGTTGCCAAGTCATCAAGAATGTCATCTATGTCATACGCCAAGTGTTGGAGACCGTTGAGCCAATTTTGAACAGAAACTTCTTTTATTTCCTTGTCTGCAGCATCGACAAGGAGATCTTGGATACGGGATAATGTCTTCGCCATGTTCTTCAGCTCGGAACTAATTCCCTTTGCGCGAACAACTTGCTTTATGGCTTCATTCGCCAGCTTCTGTAAAACAACTTTGACGAGGTTCTGAAGCATTGCCTTCAGCCATTGTTAGTGGTGATTAATTGGGTAAACTGGGAGTTCTCTAAATTTGAATAAATGCTAGGTATGCGAGTGGAATGAAGTTAAGAAAAATATTGATATGATCTTGACCTAAATGCGGATAGATAATTAAGATTCTTTGTTTAATTATGTGCAAAGTTATATTCCCACCTACGTACTAATGTCTCCCACCAATGCAAAAGTTATATTCCCCACCAATTAGTTGCAAAAGTAATCACTACACCAAAATCAGGGTTTGGGGACGGACATATTTTTTGGGTCGACTTTGTCGTCCCAAATTGCATGTAGGACCCACACGGTTTTCAACAAATACAGAAGTCAGATAAGAACTTTTGACCCATGCATTTTGGGACGACAATGTCGTCCCATTTTGTAATTATTTAATTTTTTTGTATTTAAATAACTTTTCACGAAAATTAAATATATCCCGCCAGTTTTTTTACCCCCGCCAAACACTTTGGGACGACATTGTCGTCCCAAAATGTAAATCTATTTTTTTAACACCAGATTTTAGTTAAATTATTTATTTTAAATAATTTTATTTAATATAGAATTAAAATTAAATAGTTTATATTTATGATTAAATACTTTAATCTAAAATTAAATACATTTATAGAATTAAAAAAAATATTTACCGCCAATTGTTTCCCGCCATTATTTTTACCGCCAATAGTTTCCCGCCATTATTTTTAAATAGTTTATTTAATTTTAAAAAATTATTTTTATTTAATTTAAATAATTTTATTTAATATAGAATGAAAATTAAATAGTTTATATTTATGATCAAATACTTTATTTTAAAATTAAATACATTTATCCCGCCATTATTTTTCCCGCAAAGTTTTCCTTATATATCCCGTCAAAACATAAATAACCACAAAACACACGTAACAATAAAATGGCTGATTACACGTCGGAAAAAGAGTGGTCACTGGTTTTATCGTCCATATATCTCTTTACTCGAGTTCTTGATACGTATGGGTCAGAAATTTATAATGAATATGGTTCTTATAAGAACATACATCCGTTTATGAGAGACCGCATTCTGGAATGGTTAAGGAAAGAGCGATTCTACAGAGTGTATTTGGACAGTGAAGCTACTTCTGCATTATGGAATGGAGGAGCAAACCTACTGGAAGCTGAAGCAATGTGGGAGCAGTTCGTCAAGCAAAGGAAGGAAAAAGATGAAGCTGAAAAAAGCCCGTTCGATTACACATTTGATGATGCGGGAAATAGGGTAACAAATCTTGAAGCATTGTTTGAACAGTTCGTCAAGCAAAGGAAGGAAAAATATGGTGCAGGTTCTAGCAGAGCGGGAAGTAGCAGGGAAAATAATTGAATGGCCGAGTTGTTTTGTTTGATCTGTTTCATTTTGTTGTCAAGTTGTTTCGTTTGAGTTCTTTCGTATGTCGTGTGTAGCATATGGTTTATGTCGTGTTGTGTATAATATCGTTTGCTTGCCGAGTTGTTTCGTTTGATCTGTTTCGTTATGTTGTCAAGTTGTTTCTTTATTCATGTGTAATTTAGTATTGGAAAAGGGGTGTTTGGAAACCATAATCTTGTTAACTTAGAACATGGTCAAATTGAAAGGTACATAGTAATAAGTGACATGTTAACTTAGAACATGACCAGCTTTACAAATCCAGCATGTGCTTTGATTTATAAAAATACTTGACGGATACATATTACAAGAACAACGACAACAACATCAACAACAACAACTACCAGAACAACAACTACAACAACAACAACATCAACAACAACAACTACCAGAACAACAACTACATCAACAACAACAACTAAAAGAACAACAACAACAACTACGTACAACAACAACTACAACTACAAGAACAACAACTAATACTACATACGAAGATTATCCATGTCACCTAACAGCTCATGAAGTAATGCATCCGACTGACATGCGTGGTCGTCAGGAATCGTTCCCATTTCAAGTTTGGCCTCAAGCACCCTTATTCTTGTCTCTAGCACATGTTTTTGTGTTTCAAGCAAGCTTATCCTAAGATCTTTTTCATGGCAGCTCGAGCACTCTGTTGGTGCAGAGATTGTTCTTAAGTACTCGTCAAATGCATCCTTCCACATAAAATATCCGCACCCATTATCTTTTCTGGGCTGTTACATAATAAGAAAATTTTAAGAGATTACAACCCAATTATTTGTATATTTACATAAATAAGAAATGTATGATTGTTCACCTTTGACAGAGGACATGAATAATATTGTTGTCCAGATTAATATTCTCTATGCGATGTTCTTAATTTTATATTTCCTGCTCCACAAGAACACATAAAAGGATTAAATGGCTCCATATCAGGTTTTGAAATTTGTGCGAAGATAAGAGGTTGAGAGGTTGAGTGGTTTTGAGGATAAGATCTGGTAGCTTTTGGTGGGATAAGATCTCAAGTTTTCTTTATGTGATATATAGAGCAGATCTGGTAGATTTTGGTGGGAAATTTTGGCGCCATTATTTTTGGAGGGAAATTTTGGCGCCATTATTTTTGGAGGGAAGTTTTGGTTTACATATCATGTATCATGATACTATCTCGATTCATCCGTTTTAACATGTCATGTATAACGACATTATCTTGACTCGTTCGTTTAACATTTCATCCGTTTTAATTTATTTAAAAAATTTATCATTAATTTTAAGAATCCAAACAACCTCAAAAGTAGCAAAAATTTTAAGAAATTTTATAACTAATTTAAACTTTATATAACTAATTAATTAATTTTTAAATTATTTAAAAAGTTTATAACAAATTTAATTTATTTAGTATTAATTAAATCATTTAAACACACTATATTATACATAAAATAAAGGAAAAAAAAAAAAGGGACGACATTGTCGTCCCCTTTTTTTTTACCAAAAATTTTCACGAAAAGTTAAATATGCCGCCAAATAATTCGGGGAAAAAAAAACAAAAAGGGACGACATTGTCGTCCCTATTTGGTCGTCCCAAAAAACTACAATAATTGACCAGATCTCTTTCTTCTCTATCTTCATCACTTACCCAAAAAAAACCCACAACAAAACTGCTATAACCCTCGTAAAAAAAGAAAAAAAATCGGGAAAAATCACAAAAAAACGCAATTTTCTTCAAAACACTACTATCACTCTTACCCATCAATTACACACGCACCACTGTGCACAATTTGTATAATTTTTGTTATTTTGTCACATTTAAAGGTTTTTTTTTTTTTTTTGATAAAATTTGGTTTGTTAATTTAATTTCTTTAATTATGGTTTGTTTACAATGGTTTTATGTTGTGTTTGTGTTGGTTAGATGGTCCACCGCAACAGCTCACCACCACCGTGAACCACCGCCGTGAACCACCACCAACAACCGCAGTAGCTGCAGCAGCTCCACCACCACCACCTTTTGTGTTGGGGTTAGTGACTTTTTTTTTTAATTTTGTTAATGTGTTTTGGTACGACAATGTCGTGCCTTAAGTTTTTATTAGTTAATTTGGTACGACAATGTGTTTTGGGACAACAATAGTTTGTTTAACTTTGGTTTTATGTTTAGTGTTTGGGACAGCCGGGACCGTAGACAGCCGGGACAGCCGAGACCACCTCTTTTTCTCTTTCTCTTTTCTTCACTTCGTGTATTTCAGCCGCGAAATAGGTATATATATATATATACTTTTATTACTTTGTCGATAATGTATATACTTTTATTACTTTGTCGATAATGAAAATGATATGTGATATCGAAAAAAATGTTATGTGATATGTTATTAATTGTTACTTATAAACTTAAAGTGACCGTGTTAAAATGAAAATGATATGTGATATATATGTTATTAATTGTCGATAATGAAAATGATACTTGTGTTACTGTTTTTAGGATTTTAGTGATTAATTTTGGAAATTCCCCGTCCGAAGTTAATCATCCTATAGAAAACCCGTCCGAAATTAATTTATTAGAAATTAATTTCGGAAAGTCCCCTGTTTGGGACTGCTTTTTGAATGTTTTGTCTCATTTAGGATATGGATGCGTATAACTGTTTTACTATTTGAGAGAAATTCGACAGTATTTCCCTTTCACTCCTACGAATATGTCTTTAATGCACATATTTGGGGAGTTGAGGGGAAATACTGCCGAATTTTTTTCAAATAGTAAATCAGTTATACGCATTCATATATGAGACGACACATTCAAAGAGTGGGTTAGGATTACCTTCCACAGTTGCACTAGGTAAACAGAACAGCTCATAATTACGTCTTTTCATGTTTGAATATGTATGTATATATACAAATTAATTTTTTTGAATATGTTTTTTTATAACGCAGTCATGACAATTGATAAGAGTTGGACCACTGTATCCAACCGTAATTCCCCAGAATTTTTAAATGGTCTTTTTGCATTCATCGCGCATTGTAAGCCATTGGTAAACCCCGTCACAAAAATGGTTCATTGCCCATGTGTTCGTTGTGGTAACGCTCCAACTAAATTGGGTACGCTCAAAACTCTTGAGTTACACATATCTAAATACGGGTTTGTCACACTTTATACCCCTTGGAAATATCACGGTGAACCACTTCCTCCACCCGTAGTACATAACATACCACAACCACCTTCACCTGAACACATGAACATGGATGCATTCTTCCAAGATATTTCTGCTGATAATGTCCCAACTCCACCATCTCAAACAACAGTTTCTCAACCAGATCAAACAACAGGTCCTCAACCAGCTCAAACCAGTGATCATAACATTACTAACAAGTACGAAGAGTTACTTGCTAGGTCCACCCAAAAGTTGTACCCAGGTTGTGATATGACTACATTGGGCTTTACGTCAGAGCTTTCGCACATCAAGGTCTTACATAAAATAACTGATGTCGGGTTTAACAAGATTCTAGCTCTTTTGCAAAAGGCATGTCCCCCTAGTAAAGGATTCAATTTCCCACCGTCATACTATGAAATCAAGAAGACATACAAAGATATCGGGTTAGGATACGAATCGATCCATGCTTGTATAAATGATTGTTTTTTATTTTGGGGATCAGATGAGAACAAAATTCTCAATAATTGTCCAATCTGCAACGAGAGTAGATGGAAAAACCAAAAGACAAACGGGAAGAAAGTTGCCAACAAGGTGTTGCGTTACTTTCCGTTAAAACCTAGACTACAACGTATGTTCAACACAAAAGACATCGCAAAGTGGATGACTTGGCATGCTACTGGACAGTCTAAGGAAAACGGTAAGATGAATCACCCGTGTGATGGTCAAGCATGGAAAAATTTTGACATAATAAAACCTGAGTTTTCTCGTGACCCTAGAAACGTCCGATTAGGGTTGGCTGCTGATGGTTTCAATCCGTTTGGCAACATGAGTCAAGGTTACAGCATGTGGCCGGTGATATTGACAACATACAACACACCCCCTTGGATGTGTATGAAAGAGACTTCTTTAATGTTGACGATGTTAATTCCTGGCCCTAAATCAGCTGCAAAGGACATTGATGTTTTCTTGCAGCCTTTGATCAAAGAACTCAAAGAGTTATGGATAGGAGAGTGGACTTTAGACGCTGCTACGGGTACTCATTTCAAAATGAAAGCGGCGGTTTTATGGACTATCAATGACTTTCCAGCTCGAAGTAGTTTGTCTGGGTGGGTTGGACAAGGCTACTATGCATGCCCCACATGTAATCAGGACACTCCATCGCTTCCTGTGAAGCATAAAATCACTTATGTTGGGTATAGAAGATTCTTACGCGTAAGTCATCAACTGAGGAAAAAACATAAGGAATTCCATGGTAAACCTGAAAAGAAACCTCCTCCTAAAAGCTTTACCCATGAGGAAATCATGATTCAAATTAGTAAAGTCTTTAAACGTGTCTCAGGGAAGCATCCAAATACTTTAAAAAATAACCCTAAACCAAATCGACAAATCGAATTGAATTGGAGTAAGCGTTCTATCTTCTACGAACTGGAGTATTGGCCCGTTCTTCTACTAAAACACAATCTCGATGTCATGCACATCGAAAAGAACGTGCTTGAGAGTGTGCTGAATACCTTGTTAATGAACGACAAAGAGTCTGCCGCGGCTAAGGAAGCCGCTGTCGCGGCCCAAGCCGCAGTTGGGACATACGGATCTTACCTTCAGAATTTTTTGTCCCACTACAACTCATCACAAGGTAATCCATTTTCACCTCCCTTTCCCTCGGTACCCATTCCTACCCCTTTTCCCCCTCCCGGCCCTTATGGTTTCCAAGCTTCCACTTTCAACCCCAATAATGCATTTGCCGGTTGTTATCGCCCCACCTTTCCAAACTCTATCACGTGCCCAGGTACTAGTTCGAACTATGCTATGCCGCCACCAGACCTTAACCGGTACAACTCACAAAATAATCCCCATTTGAGCCAAAATGATCATATTGATAATAATGACTTGAATAATAATGATGATGATAGTGGGGATAATAATGAGGCGGGCAACGAGTCGGGTGACGAGTCGGGCGGCGATTCGGGCGGCGAGTTCTTTGAGGAGTAGGCGGGAAGTTAGTTTGTGTATTTTAGACTTATTAATATTATGGAATAGTATTGTATTTGTCGAATGTTATTTAGGAAATTTGAGACATGTTAGTTTGAGACATGTTATTTAGGAAATTTGCGCCTTGTTGGTTTGAGACATGTTAGTTTGAGACTTGTTAGTTTAAGAGTAGTTTACTTTGTATCGTATTTGTTAAATGGTATCGTAGAATTGTGGAATGTTATTCGATCCGTTTAGTAATTTGGTATTGTATCATATTGTCGATTTGGTATTGTGGACTGTGATTGATTACAGGTTGCATTTGTTTTGGTAGATTTTTTCCGGAAAAAAATCCGGAAAAAATCTGGAAAATATGCAGTTTCCTGCATTTTTTTTTGGCCATCCAGGACAATTAGGGACGACATTGTCGTCCCTAATATACAAAGCATGTCGTGCCATTCTGCACAAAGTGGCCACCTGTTTTTCCACGTGTGTATACAATTTGGCACGACAATGTAGTGCCTTTTTGCAATTTAATTAACTTTTTTAGGTTAATTTAAAAAGATTTAAAAAAAAAAAAAAAAAAAAAAAAAAAAAAAAAAGTACGACATTGTCGTCCCAAATCTGATTTTCAGGTTGAATTTTATTTGGGCCCCACAACATCTGTCGTCCCAAAGTCTAAAGCAAATGTCGTCCCAAATTTTTTTGGGTCAACACAATAGGGTCTACCAAAAAGGCACGACATGTCGTGCCTTTTTTTCTTTGGGTCGACATTGTGTGCAATTTTGGGACGAGAAAGTCGTGCCAAATCTTACATTTTTTTGTAGTGTAATATTCCCGCCAATTGTAAAGTTGTATGTCAACGAAGGCAATTGAGCCACGTCTTTACAAACTTGAGCACATAATGTTAGTACCCTCATTAATCATCTACTGTAAAAAAGGTTACTTACCCATACATATAGTATAATTACATAAATAATCAATAAACATAAGTTACATAACCATAAGTGCAAAAGCTCCGCCTAGAGTATGTATCATCTCTCTTGAAAAAGATATGACTGTGTAAAATATAGACCGTATATTATTCCCGGTATTATTTGTTGAGTTGAGATCAGAAAAAAATAAAAATTCTAACAGAGATTTTTCTTATTAAAGTATATTCAAATGCATTAATTAGTATACCAAAATACATTTTTTGTTATTTTTGGTTTATTTTTAACTGATGAACAACCAAATGATAAACTGATGAACATTATGATTTTTTTTTGAATACCGATAAACTGATGAACAAAATTTAAGAGAACTGAATAATAATTTTTTTTATTGATGAACAATACTAACTTATGAATAAGACTAATCGATGAACTGATGAACAACTAACAGATGAACATTGCTATTTATTTTAGACAACTGATGAACAATATAAAAAATAACTGATGAACGTTATTTTTTCGAAAACTCTTGAACATTATAAAAAAAACTGATCAACGTTATAAAAAATAACTGATGAATAATATAAAAAATAACTGATGAACTAATGAACATTACTATTTTTTTTTGAATAGTGATAAAAAAGACTAACTAATGAACAAGACTGATTGTGACCTAACTGATGAACAACGTGATTTTTTTTTTATTCGGAAAACTGATGAACAGCGCTATTTGTTTAAAAAAATGAGGAACAAGTGATGTAATTGATGAACATTATAATGTAACATGAAAGAAAACTGATGAACATTATAATGTAACATCAAAGAAAACTAATTGATGAACTGATGAACATTGTGGCTCTAACAGATGAACATTGCGATTTCTTTTAGACAACTATTGAACAAATTTTTTATTGATCAACAATACTTTTATTGATGAACAAATGAACAACTATTTTTATTGATGAACAACACCTTTTATTGATGAACGATACTTTTTTGTTACATCATTGATGAACATTGCTATTTCTTCTAAAAATCACTCTAATTATCAATTCATGACTACTTTAATTGATGCACACCAACCAAACACTCACAACCAAAAATCAAATCCCAAGAAATCAACAAAACAATTAAAAACCAAATCCAAAAAATTATAAAAAATAACTGATGAACGTTATGGAAAATAACTGATGAACAATATAAAAGTTAACTGATGAACGTTATTTTTTCGCAAACTGTTGAACATATAACTGATGAACGTTATAAAAAATAACTGATGAACAATATCAAAAATAACTTATGAACGTTATTTTTTCTAAAACTGCTAAACACTATAAAAAATAATTGATGAACGTTATAAAAAATAACTGATGAACAATATAAAAAATAACTGATGAACTATTAACCTTAAATATGTGAACAAATTAACAACTATTAACCTTAAATATGTGAACAAATTGACACACACAAAACACAAAACTTCAAGATAAAAAACACAAAACTTCAAGACATAAAATAACTGATGAACAATATAAAAAATAACCTATGAACTCATAAACATTGTGTTTTTATTAGAAAAATTGATGAACTGATGAACAATACTAACTTGAAATGATGAACATTATCAAAAATAGCTAATGAATAAAATTAACCGATGACCAAAACTAACTAACGAACTGCTAAACATTATAAAAAATAAGCGGATCAAATACAAAGTTATACAGTCACTTTTTAACAAAAAATCACACCTTTTTATAATATAAAATATAAAATAAAATAAAATAATAATAAAAACTCACAGACTTTTCATAAAAAATAAATGCATTTTTAAAAATATCGTGATATATCAAAGTAAATTTTTGTGTTGATTCAACATCATTTTTCAATTTACATTGCTGAAGCAACAAGTGATAAGCTACGTTAAAACATCATACTAACCAAAAAAATATTATTAAATTCAAGAGTTGAGATTCTTTGCTAAGTGAAAAAAAATTAAAAAGTGTAGAAAGCCTATCATTGAGTGCCATGTGTCCCCATCCAATCTTTCCTTTTTTTCATATTAAATTCGGTTAGGGGGCATTTTAGTCTTTTTAACTCATTTTTTTATTCCACCCTAAAACTTCAAACGTAAATAACTTTTAAACGACGAACTTTTATGAAAAACCGATTTCACCATATTTTTTTAAATTTAATTCTCTTTAATTTGGTATGCATTATGATATATGAATCTCAACTTTTTTTCCTACTTTTTAAGTGGGTGTTGATTTTCTTGAAATTTTCGGCATTTTCGACTCTAATTTTGACTAGTTTAAAAGCCGAATTTTACAAAACTTAAATCATGAAAATTGTAGGCTTTTGACCATTCTTTACCCAGAAATTTGAATCACTCAAATCCGATATGATAGGAGTGAGAGATTGCACGTTAAAGATGAACAATAACTGATGAACGTTATAAAAAATAACTGATGAACGTTGTAAAAAATAACTGATGAACGCTATCAAATATAATTGATGAACGTTATAAAAAATAACTGGTGAACAATATAAAAAATAACTGATAAACGCTATTTTTTTTTTTTTAAAAACTGATGAACGTTATAAAAAAATAACTGATGAACGTTATCAAAAATAATTGATGAACAATATCCAAAATAACCGATGAACGTTGTTTTTTAGAAAACTGCTGAACATTACAAAAAATAACTGATGAACGTTATCAAAAATAACTGATGAACAACATAAAAAATAACTAATGAACTGATAAACATTGTATTTTATTAGAACATTATAATGACACATCAAAGAAAACTGATGAACTTTATAATGTAACATAAAAAAAAACCTAATTGATGAACTGATGAACACTGTGACTTTAACAGATGCACATTGTGATTTCTTTTAGACAACTGATGAACAAATTTTTTATTGATGAACAATACTTTTATTGATGAACAAATGAAAAACTATTTTTATCGATGAACAACACCTTTTATTGATGAACGATACTTTTCTATTACAAAATTGATGAATATTGATATTTCTCCAACTTATCTAAACACAAGCATTCTAATTTTTTGTCTAGCAAACTTAAACAAGAGCATATTTTAATTTATTTATTCAAATCATATCTTCAAATGATAACATACAAGCAAATCTTCAAATCCAAAAAAATTATTCATCACAATCTACATCAACAAAACCGAAATTTAACATCAAGAAACATTATCCTTCATCTTCATTATTTAAAATCATGACTACTTTCAAATCAAAGACTCACCGCATAAAAAAGAAACACCACCCAAAATTTTGCCAAATCCTAGATGAATCAGACAACAGATCTAGATGTTGAAGGCGTTGGATGACGGATCGGAGTGTTGAAGGCGCCGGATGACACTAACGGTGGTCGCCGAAACAGTTGTTAAGGTGGGGATGTGTGGACGGTGGTCGCCGGTAGAATAAACAACAACACAACAAAAATTTCTTGGATCGGAAATCTTTATTAAACAATGAGGTAGATAAATGATATAACTGGACTAGAAAAATTAAATAAATGATCTAGATGGAAATCAAATCAAATCAAATATTAGTATGTATTCAATGAGAAATAAAGAGGGGAAAGAAGATGGGAAATAAAAAATAGAATGACCATTATGTCCCTATGTGTATATGTAGCTTTTTAATTTGATCAATCTTGTATTTTGATCTGACGGTCTACATTACTTTTTAAACTTTGCAAAATTATCCACTTTCTAAAAAATCCGATACCTTAAATTCAAAGCAAGAATATTTTCCTTTTCCTGAAAAAAAAAATCATACTAACCAAAATTCATGAAAATAAAAAACTTTAAAACTTCATTTCGTTATCTAAAACCTCAAAATCCAGTTGAAGTATTTCATCGAGCATTTGGTGTGCATCATTATACATATCACACTTCAACAACAAATCCTTTATGTTTACCCGATTATCATGAAGTTGAAGAGTACTAAAAAGAGTTTTATCAGTTGGAACCTGATGGTGATGGCGTGAAGATGGTGGTGTTGATGGCGTAAAGACGATGATGGTGATGGAGACGGTTCTGTGACGATGCAATGGCCTGGTGATGAAGGGTGATGAAGATTACCAGAGTTATGTGTTGGAGAGAGGTTGGATGGGATGAAAGGGGATGAGGATATGCGGATGTGTTACGTTGATCTGATAATGAATGGTGGTTAGGAGAATACTGGGAAAAGAAAGGTGGAATGACCAGATGGCCCCTATATGTGTATATGTTTCTTTTTAATTTGATCAAATATTGTATTATGATCTGACGTTTGTAAATGCTTTTTAGACTTTGTAAAATATTCTCACTTTTTAAATGATCCGCTACCATTATTTGTATAAACTTTGATTAGTTCTTCCGATATCATTTGTTGGTACACTTAAGGACTTAAGGTTGTTGGAATTTTGGGTGTGTGTGATAGTAATAATCAATATCCAGATATATTTCCTGAATCGTGTAGATATCACTTTCATATTGAAGTTTTCGACCATATATGTCTCGGGTATCACGAAATACTCAATTGGATAATTCAGAGAATTGTACTTTGTGTCTAAGGCTCTAGAGAACAAACCAATAATACACAGAAAGTTAGGATTTTTCATACATTCAAGGCCCT
Organism: Chrysanthemum seticuspe; assembly: GCA_019973895.1. Lineage (NCBI taxonomy): Eukaryota > Viridiplantae > Streptophyta > Magnoliopsida > Asterales > Asteraceae > Chrysanthemum > Chrysanthemum seticuspe. The sequence continues at coordinate 315,187,013 of BPTQ01000006.1, forward strand.
TTTGGTTTGTGGGTTTAGATTAGGTTTGGGTTAGAAAAGTGGACCCACCTTATTTTTAAGTGTTTGGTAGCATTTGGGTTTGGACTTAATACTAAATAATAAGGAGTGTGTTAAAGTAGGGGGAAGTGGTAGGTTTTAAGATAAAAAATGAGAGTCACTTCATTTTCTCTCTATCTCTTCTCTCACATTTAATATAAATAATTTTTTTTAAAATATAATACTATTTCAAATATTTTTTTTCTCTCTTACATTAAATTCATATCCTAATCCTAATCCAAATCTAAATCATAATTCTAAACCCACCTACAAACCAAACGGACCATCACTGAATAAGCCACTTACACTTCTTTATCAAAGACACTTATTTCACACATACAATGACACAAAAGTAGATAAACGAATTGAATACCTAAATCCCAAATGCCGTCGTTATATGATGTAAACCAAGATTAGGGCTTATTCAATACAATCAATGAAATCAGAGTAAAGCACTAAAATTGTCCCCAAATAACACGTTGATTTGATAAATTGACTGATTAAATAAAAATTAAAAAAAAAAAAACATTAATATTACCTTTAATTCGTTGAACATTTATGTGTGATTGATGAGTAAGTGCACTAAAACTGTTGATTAATTTTATGGATTTTGGTCTAAGCGTTGATCAATTGATAGTTGGAGCAGAAACTTTTACAAATCGATTGAGTTTTACCCAAGTTTTGGTTGTGTGTAAATCTATTTTTCATAATTAACCCCAAAACGTTTAAAAATCACGGCCGCCTTTTCAAAGCTTTTTATTTTCTCAAAATCGACACATTGTTTTTTATACGAATTTTGCTATGGAAACGAAAATTGATAATGTTTGACCAAAAACTATAGTCAATTTTGACTTTTATTGGTCAATCATATTTCTCTATTTTGACACGTGTCAATAAAGAGCAATCTAACTGGTTCAAAAAATTTTTTTATAGTAAGAATCCATTGTCAAAATCACTCTGAAATGGTGTAATTATTTTATTATATAAAAGATTAGTTAACGAGGAGAGACTCTCCAAATAACGACTCCTCCGTACTTTTACAATATTGTATTACCATTGTCATGAGGTGAATAAAGTTATCCATACACTTTCAAGCATTGACATGCTTTTGCTGTTGATAAGTAACGTGATCTTCTTTCCTCCTTCTCCAAACTCCTCCTTTATCATTAGTTTTTCACACTTATGTCAACTGACTTGAGTTTGTGCCCTCCCATTCCCATTGAGAAGGAGATACATGTAAGTAATCACAATAAAGGATTTTCAACATCTCAATGTTGTCAGGACTACGTAAATGCTTGAAATTTTCACAACGCCCTACCACTAATGAGCTAATGAGCGAAGAGATGTTACGAGATTGGTCCCATAATTGTACTCCTCCTCATCTTTCCCCCCTAAACTCACCAAATTATTACAACTCACTACTTCCAACTTCCTTAAATTCATAAGAACCTTACTACTTGCCTCTGCTTCTTTTGATACCCACAAGTAGGGACGGAACCAGAAGGTAGTGTGACCAGGTGCATTTGGAATAAACTAAACAATACTTCAAACATAATTTTTAGGGACCGGGTGCATTTAGGAAAAATCGATGTTTTTTAACAAAATTAACACTACGACATAAATATCCATGGGTGTCTCGGGACCCCCCGGGACACCCCCTGGTTCCGTCCCTGCCCACAAGTATCTTATTTCATCACACCTTTTAACTTTCAATTCTTCAATTTCCTTAAGATCTTATATAACACCTCTCCATACCTCATCTTTCTCCCCTGAAATAGATTCTATTTCCAACCTGGTGACTGATGGAGCTGCGTGCACCAGACTTCTCAACAAACCAACACCACATTCATGTATACTCAAACCCCTCAATGATAGTAGCGGTGCTTTAAGTGAGACTTCAACCAAATTTGGACACCCTTCTATATTGATCACTTGAAGGCATGGAAACACTTCATCTCCTTCAAATGAGAATTCAACCAAATTTGGACAATCTTCAATACAAAGCTCTTGAAGGCATGGACACACATTAGACCCATTCGAAATATAACATCTCCTAAATATTACCCAATATGACTTATAAATAACATAGGTGTGTTAGTCGGGTTGACCTGGTCGGGGTTCGGGTTAATTCGGGTTGAGGGTAAAAAACATAGTCATACCTACTTTATTTAGATTTTGGGTTTGTCGAGTTCAGGTCAACCCGATTACAAGTAAAATGATTTAAAAAATTTCTTGCTTCAAAATGTTTACCTTGTAAATGTGTTAATCGAGTAGGATTGGTCGGGTTCATGTCAATTTGGGTTGAGGTTAAAAAAAAAACATACCCGAGCCTGACCCTATTTAGAACTCGGGTTAGTCGGGTTGAAACGAATTGACCCGAATAAAACTATTGACCCGAGTAACCCGACCCGAATAAACTTAATCAGGTTCGGGTCGGGTCGGATTTTCGACACCCCTAAAAATAGGTATAAAATTAAAACCTCTAGTATACATACAATGAATAATATTACAACGATTAAAATGGTATAACCAAGAAATTGATTTAGATGTGACGGATGTTGTAACTTGTAAAAATGGGTAATTCCATTTTGTGATGGACTGTGTAACTAGTAAGGTGGTTTATTTTACCCCCCGACAATAATCTTGTAACTCTACCTATCTCTAGGAGCTTGGTAGACGAAACAATAAATGGTTCCATATGAGCTTGTGGACGTCATTTCTTGAACTTATGTTTTACTGGCTCTCTCATATGTAAAGTTACACTTAGAGCACCGGTGTAGTAACACCGTTAACATGAAAAAAATGTTGCTACATGAGTGTCACATCACTATCCAAACTTTTAACACCAATGCCCTAAAATACTCTCTCACTTAGAGTGCTTGGTGTGGTGAATGGCAGACCAACAACACGATGCACGCTACCTCACAACCTGCCATTCATGCATTGTTCGTGCTTATGGCGGACCAACAACACTCCCATAACACGATTAACAATTCAACACCACCATTTTACCCTTTTGGGAATAACATTTAAAAAAATTGCAAAACTAACAAAAAAATAATCTTAACTTTTAATTGGTCCAATCGTTCACTAATGCATATTTTACCAATAGTCCATAACTCTTAACTTTTAATGCCCATTTAAAAAAAAAGCACACACCATCACGCATAATGCAATACGCACAAAAAACACACACAAACTCCCATTTTAATCGAGAAAAAGAAAAAGAAAAGCAAATCCAACGTGCGTTGGTGGATTAACGCCCCACGGCACCCAACGCCGAGCTCGGCGTTACCTCACCCGACGCTCTTATATCGTTTATATAAGTTTATTTATCTAAATATTATATGTATATCTATTTACTTTTTAAACAAAAACCTGTAATTTCTCTAGTATACCCTTTTATTTTTTTGGGTGAATTTCATATACCCCCTAAAAAAACACAATTAATTTCATATATACCCAATTGAACTTGTAAATATCATATACGAGGCTACCCTCAACCCGTGCGATGCACGGTCTAGTGGTTGAGGGGTGATGTTTTTATCCGTAATATTGTATATGATGGTATTTAGATACATATTAGATTTTTAAATAGGTTCATGGTCCAAAGTTAGCGAAAATAATCATGATACACATGGTGTTAAATGTTCATACAACAATAACTTAGTGTTTTTTAACTTTTTTTACTAACCAACTTAATAAATGGTAATCATTTACTCTATAAGCTAAAAAGATACCTTTTTTTATTTTTTCACGTACTTGTAAACAACGATTAGTAATTATATGATATATCCTAAAATACTAAAACTATGAACGGAAGCTAGAAACAAAGTAATGTACGTGAAATTCTTCATAATTTAAGATTTAACTTGCCCGATAGCATAGTAAAATTTGACTGAAACAAACGCATCACTGTAATTTATAGACGACACAACTCGTTTTTCTGTAAATTACAACTCATAACGTATATTGGTCAAAACACATGTTATTACTTGAAAATAACAAATTAGGTGCTTACACATCTTACAATAATATATGTTGACATCTTACCTGCATGGGATAGTACAATTTAGTATTTGACATAATCTTATATACAAAAACTTGTAATTGGTGTAAAGAAAACTCGCATTATATATGAGTACATGACTATCATGAGAAACAATCAATAAGATATCAAACATCTTACATGATACTGTTGATGTCCTACTTGCATCAATTATTTTGTTTAGTACTCTATTTGACATAACGTCTAACATGCTTAGCACTACAGTCAAACCTTGATGAGCTCCTCTAGTGCTTTTGGTACGGTTAGCATGCACTACAGTCAAAGTAAGTTTTGGTCGTCTTGTATATTATGGTAGAAACTGTTGTAAACTTTTTAGAGTGACTTAAATGGCCATTCATATAATATCCATTGCTTTATTCATTAAATACTAAACGGAGGTCACATACACATAAAGTTCAGAATACATAGTAAATACTAAACATGACTCTTGATGGAAGAGCTATATCGAGATTGATCATCATAATACTTGGACCAAAGCATCACCTCCATACTTAGCAGAACCCTTAATTACCGGGAGAATCTTTTTAGTGAGATCAGAAACAGGAATGAAACCACTTCCGGCTGCATCAGGCGCTGCTGGAAGCCCCAAGAAAATCTTTTTTGCTGGGATAATAACTAAATACAGCATGTTCATACTGAAAGGGATAGTATATAACTATATATAATCATGTATTTATGTGGTCATTCACTACTGAGTTTAGGAGTTTAGGAGCAGACAGACATACACCTGGCTCATGTATGACAACAAAGGCTGTGTTAGCGGTTCCGTCCGAAAGCATTTCCGATGTTGGTTTGGCGGGCAGTTATCTGTTCTCTATGGTCTTTCCCCAACGTAAAGCAGACCCTCAATGGCCGTCCTAATAAAGCCTGTGACATAAACAACCATGCATGGGTAACAAAATAGTAATACTATCTGATTTCAATATGCAGTTTTGTAAATGGGTATAATTACGTAACCTTCCCTTCCATGGCATCTTTAGCTGAGGTGGCTTCATCTTCTGTTGAGAAATTCACAAAACCGAAACCTCTGGACCTGCCACTGTCTTTATCATACATGATCCTTACTGCATACAATATGACACCCAAAATATATATTACATGTAATATCATGATTCTTTGTACAATCGAAAACGATAAACAAATGATCATTTAAGGACTGATGGTGCTTCTAATGCATTTGTTAAGAAACAAACATTATCCATCAACATAAAAACACGCTAATACATTTCCGCTTAAATAGTGGTGTGTAGAGAATTGGCAGCTTATTCGCATCTAACATTGTCTTATCAAATTGGGAATGGTGATTCGGGACATTGATGGCTAGTATACTCTCCCGAACCCTCCTTCACCCAAAAGGCAATATACTCTAAAGTTCTTGGCTGCAGCTGCTAATTCACGAAATGTAAATGTGTGTGCTGCAATGTGTGTAGATCCTCCATCTTTCAAAGCTTCCTTATTTACACCTAAAGCAGAAGTGACCTTCGATTTATCTGCAAATAAGCACATTTTTTTCAAATAAAGTAAATAACTTGAACAAAATACAAAGGGTATGAGATATACATCATTCAATAGCATACATTAAAAACAACGCAAATCAATAGTAGAACAAACCTGGGGTTTAGGCTACAATTAGTTTGTTTCTTCTTTGCTCACAGCAACTAACTTGAACAAAAATAAAGATGTGTTCAAACAAAACATTAATTTAGTGGATTTGATACTTTACTAAACACCATGCATTAAAAAGAGCACAATTATAGGATTGGAGCTGTACAAAGATATAGGGACCACAATCTCACGTAGTACCCAAAAGCCTTGTAGTCTCGAGAAACCATTATCTCTTACCCGCTCAAACTTATAATCTTAAAGACAGGGGACCAATGTATACACATATGGATGCGTTGCTATATGGAAAAAAAATTTGCTATTTATAAAGGCACTATATGTAACTATCTTAGAGATATCAAGAGACACTTTAAATGTTATTGTAATTATAATCAATGTACTTAATCACAAAAGCAAATCAACCAACTTTGTATACATAGATTTATGATTCGTGTAACTCCAAGATTGTTTGTATTCTTTGGAGTTGCACATGATTATGGACATTCATTTGAGAACTTTTGTGAAGCTTTAGCATGTTTGTACCGTACTTAATTTTGTGCACAACCCCCCTTGCACATTAAATTAAGGGGGATAAGCTTTAAGTATTATAGATATCCAAAGAAACATTTCATATTTCATATTTCCCCAATTTAACTTATTTCTCTGAAAACAAATTGTATTGTGACAATTCTACCATTCACTCCACCGAATGGATCATCTTTGTAACGAGTTATTTTTATCATCAAACTAAACGTGATATGAAGTGACTTGACAATTTTCCTAACACTATGTTAGCACTAAGTTAATCAAATTAAACAAATTTATTTGCAAAACATTAAAATGAATATATGAGAATAAATTACAACAAAATGAACCTACAAGTGTCACAAACAAAGTTAATGATTCAAGTAAACATGGAGCAATTTCACTTATTTACTACATGAATGTATTTGATCTACTGTTAAATATTAAGTGCAGTTATTTTGCATGAGGTTGAAAAGCTTACATAGCTTCAAGTGCTATAATATCCGAATGAAGAAATCATTTATATCATGTATGATTCATAAGTGTCTGTAGTCCGGATGACCAATGTGGCAGTAATGCAACAAGCATGCCTTCAAAATGGAGATACCACGCCTTCCCATTCTCACATGACCTTGATGATCTATTTGAATACCGAATCTCTTCAAACCAATATTACATGCTGTTTTAAGGTCTTCACACCAAATTCAGTCTCAATCTTTCAGCTGAATGAAAAACATTTAAAGCAGTCAGCTATTTTGCACTTGCAAAAACACATTTATCATCAAGACATGAAAATACAACTGACTTTTAAAAGACTAGTCGAAGCAGAAAAAGAGAGCATGTAAACGAACAACACATACTTCTTTACAAGAGAAAACACTTCTTGTCTCCAATATCGTCAAGTAAATTAGTTGTACAAGTCAACTGTATCTTGCTTGTCCATTGGTAATTCACTTCAAGATGAAAATTGGTCTTCCACATGATCCTACTAGGCCTTAAACAAGACATATATCCGGACATATTGGCACAGTTGCCCGTAAGGAGCCTTAAAAAAAGATCACTTTTACAGCTGTAAACTGGGCTATTTTAAGTTATTAGCTTGATAATAAGAATTGTGCTGAAAAAGTTGGTCAATAGTATTATTACGCAGTTATCCACAAAGGCGCATACAAACAGTTTTGCATCTACCTAAACTAATACTCCGCATGTTACAACACGTAAGTGGATGGCCTCTAAGTAGTAAATTGGTATACTTTTGATTTCTGTTCATACCTTATTCCCCTAAAACTAATTTGGGTTTCCTAATAATCAATAAACAATAATTAATATGCATCAGATTAACCCTTGGATATGGCATGTGTGATGCATTAAATATGCAGTGACCTACATTGCATATGTCATGTATCTGATACACAGACACTGCAAGCTAGAATCATATAATGAAGACAAAAAAAAAAAAAAGAAAAAAAAAAAGTCATGCCTAGTTGCAAATTCTAGGAAGTATTTGACTATACAGTCAAACTAACTACTTTTCAAGTCACTAGATGATGAAGGTTTTGCTACTTCAACTGCATGTTGGATTTGCAGTTCTTGTTAAGAAGTTCAATGTAGGAGTTTGAAGTATTTAAATCAAAGTAGCGGTGGAAAAATTTGTAGGGCGGGCAACAAAACAGTTCAAAACGGGTAATTTTTGGTATGCTTGACCCGAAACACTTTTTGTCCAATTATATTGTTAACTATCATCATATTACTAAGAGTAAACTACAAAAATCATCCATGTGGTTTGTGGTTTTTGGAAAGTATCATCCCTATCTCAAACCTTTGGCATTAATCATCCCTAAGTCCATAAATTATCGACACTAATCATCCCTGAGCACTAACGTCGTTATCTTCTCCGTTAGCTCTCACTCTAAAGTGGCAACGTTAGTCCATTAACCAAACAATCGTTTGCAACGTTAGTCATTTAAAAGAACAATTTTCTGAAAGTTTTTGCACACTAAAACTTTTTGCTTACCCATTGCACTATGGAATGACGACACTTACATAATGACTTTAAATTATAAGCTGCAATATGGGTACATATTTAAGAACTTGTTGCTGTGAAAATTAGTTTTAAACAACCTGGGGAGAAACTAAGTAAAGCATAATGTATTAAACTGAATGAACTTTCATCATTTTCAGTTAGTTCATATATTAAACTGAATGAACTTGCTGTCAATTAACGAGATATGGGATAAGAGTAAATTGATTCTTGATTGATTGCTTGATACAATAACCATGTACAGATATATACTAGTGAATGGAATAATCTAGATGCGGGCTTGAGCCCGTTACAACACTAACACAATATGGGCTAACACTCCCCCGCAATCGAAGCGGGAGAACACCGAACGCTGAGACTGAAGCGAAATTCCTCAAACAGACCAGACGGCAAGCCTTTCGTGAAAATATCGACATATTGGTAACGTGAAGGCACATGGAGAACCCGAACCTGACCAGTGGCAACCAAGTCTCGAACAAAGTGAATATCAATCTCTATGTGCTTCGTACGCTGATGCTGAACCGGATTACAGGATAAGTAGAGTGCACTAACATTATCACAGTAGATGTGGACGTATGGTCCGGACTGGGCCAGGAATGGGTCAGGCCCGGCATCAGCGGCCCACTCTACACCTAAACCCTAATCCATGCCTATATATACATGACAGGTTATCTCTAACCCTAAGATATATTGGCTACATCACGCCTATACTAACTTGACCGTCGGAGGTGGACCCCGGGGCTATGGCTCCGGGTCCACTCCTAACGGGTTCTTTTTGTTGACAGGTCTACTAGGGCTCGAGAAGACGACTAACGGCCAAGGAGAGTCGTTGAATCTAGTCCGCGCCAAATTATGCTTCAACAAGTTGGCGCCATCCGTGGGACCACGAATAAACTATGTTTCGTGTTCTCATATTACCGAAAAGCAGAGATAAATTCCTAAAATCGGTAACCCTAAAACTTTGCATTCTGTTATGCGTAAAACTTTATTAAATCGGACGCATCTGAATCCACTGTTTCATATCAAGTTAGATGCGTACACGTTTAAAACTTTATTAAATTGAATCATATGTTATATATTGCATATATTGCTACAATTTATGATATTAAATGCGTACAATCTGACGATGATATTAAATGCGTACCATCTGACGATGCTATATTAAATTGAACCATATGCTATATATTGCTACAATTTAGATGCGTACAGCTTTGGTAGAAAAGTCCGCACGATCGGACATATTTTTTATCTTTTAGTTCGCATGAACGGACCTATTTTATCTTTTAGTCCGCACGATCGGACCTAAAAAATATATCCGCACGATCGGACCTATTTTTCTCTCTTGCCTACATGGCGTGCATGCACTACAATAAACCCACGATGGTAAAAGGATAAGTTAACCTACTAAACAACTTGTTGAGTAAGAGGGTTGCAAACCCATCAACACCGGATCACGTATCCTTGTTAAACACCTTATTCTCGAGACGTTGGAATAAGTTTTGTGCGCATCCCACGACGGGTGCACAACATCGCATATGGTGCACGTTTAACAACTTTGGAACCAAGACACTTGATTCCTTAAATGATATTTACAGTACGCTGCATATCATAACATACACGAGTATGACAAAACAATAAAAAACAAAACAATTTTTTATGTAGTTTGTACAACCTCACGATAGGTTTTATATTGCTTTACATGCTATGCGCTATTTATTATATATGCTATATGCTATATATTGCTTAATTTTATTAGGTTTTATATGCTGCGATTCGCGGCATATACTTTTAATCTTTGCATTGAGTGTTTTTCGCAGATTAAATAAGTTTAATGCTCCTACACGAGTAGCACCATCAAACTTGGGGGGCTACCAGGGTATATACTACCACTGTTTCCGTGTGCATGTATATTTGGAAGCAGAACGCAAGCTCGGTACAAAGACGGATTTAAATATTCGCACGCATCTTTGCCCCAGGGGAGACGTCCTCTGTCGGTTGTAAAGACGGATGTAATGCGCGCAGAAGCACGTCTTCTGTCGCACCTCTTTGTCGCGCACAGCGCGCACTTATGCGCAGAAGCACGTCTTCTGTAGCACCTTTTTGTCGCGCACAGCGCGCACTCATGCTACAGAAGCACGTCTTCTGTCGCACCTCTTTGTCGCGCACAAGGCGCACTTATGCTACAGAAGCACGTCTTCTGTCGCACCTCTTTAACGCGCACATCGCGCACTTCTGCTACAGAAGCACGTCTTCTGTCGCACCTCTTTGTCGCGCACTTATGCGCAGAAGCACGTCTTCTGTCGCACCTCTTTGTCGCGCACAGCGCGCACTTCTGTTACAGAAGCACGTCTTCTGTTGCACCATGTTGTGTCGCTACTGGTACAAAAGGTACGCCCTTACCCAGGATGGAGCATACGGGTTCCACTTTCACCTACGCGGCCGTAAGAACTTAAGTTTAGCATAACATAGCCATGCGCTATCTCATACTAAACTTGGGGGGCTTGTGGACGTATGGTCCGGACTGGGCCAGGAATGGGTCAGGCCCGGCATCAGCGGCCCACTCTACACCTAAACCCTAATCCATGCCTATATATACATGACAGGTTATCTCTAACCCTAAGATATATTGGCTACATCACACCTATACTAACTTGACCGTCGGAGGTGGACCCCGGGGCTACGGCTTCGGGTCCACTCCTAACCGGTTCTCTTTGTTGACAGGTCTACTAGGGCTCGAGAAGACGACTAACGGCCAAGGAGAGTCGTTGAATCCTGCCCGCGCCAGATTATGCATCAACAATAGACAAGCGTAGCGGAAGATAAAGGTTGGTGCAGCTCACGAAGTAAATTCCGTAACCAACAAGTCTCGGCAACAGCATTGGCAACCCCACGGTATTCTGCTTCTGCACTAGAACGAGAGAGAGTCGGTTGTCTCTTAGAGGACCAAGAGAGAAGATTGTTGCCAAGAAAGACACAGTAGCCTAAAGTCGATCGTCTAGTAGTAGGGCAACCAGCCCAATCCGCATCTGAATAGGCAACCAATGATGAAGTAGAAGAAGCAAACAACTATAACCCATAGTCCAAGGTACCCCAAACATATCTCAGAATCCGTTTGAGAGCCGAGAGATGTGGCTCTCGAGGGTCATGCATATGAAGGCAGACCTGCTGAACTGCATAGGATATATCTTGGCGAGTGAAGGTGAGATACTGGAGAGAACCTGCAAGACTCCGATATAAAGTAGGATCAAAGACTGGGTCACCATCATCCCTCAGTTTAGACTTAGTGTCAACAGGAGTCCGACTGGGATTACAATTAACCATATGTGCTTTCTCCAAAACCTCAACAGCATATTTCTTCTGAGATAAAAACAAGCCTGAAGAATCACGTGTAACAGAGATACCCAGGAAATAATTGAGTGAACCCAGATCTGTCATAGCAAACTCTTGATGTAAGGATCCAATAATCTGCCGTAACAAACTCTCAGAAGAAGCCGTGAGAACAATATCGTCAACATATAATAACAGGTAAGCAGTATCTGTCCCATGTCTATATATAAATAAAGATGAGTCACAACGACTATGGGAAAATCCAACCCGAGTGATATAGGATGCAAATCGCTGAAACCAGGCTCTAGGGGCCTGCTTGAGCCCATAGAGAGATCGCTGCAATAAACATACATAATCAGGATGCACAGTGTCTCGAAACCCTGGAGGCTGATGCATATAAACTGTCTCAGATAAGTCACCATGTAAGAAAGCATTCTTGACATCAAGCTGATGAATCGGCCAATGTCGAGAAGTAGCTAGACTTAGAACAGTCCAAATAGTACCCCGTTTAACCACTGGACTAAAGGTCTCGTCCACATCAACCCCCTCTAATTGATTACTACCATTCGCCACAAGACGAGCCTTGTAGCGACTAAGAGAGCCATCAGCCAAATACTTGTGGTGAAAAAACCACATACAGCGAATAATGTTGGTGTCTGTGGGTCTGGGTACAAGGGTCCAAGTTCCGTTCTTAATAAGTGCAGTGTATTCATCACGCATAGCATTTTTCCAATTTGGATCTTGAGAAGCATCACGATAAGATTTCGGTAACGGAGAGACTGAAGACACATGCATGTTGAGACGCTCCATAGGACGATTAGTCCCGACACGATATCGTGTGACCATGGGATGAATTGAGACAAGGTTTAGATTGTGAGGAGGATCTGGGACAATGTGTTGGTTCATGGGTGGATTTGGTGTATTTGGATGGGCAATGGGTGGTGATACAGATGGTGATGGGTCATGGACAGCGTCATGGTGGGCCGTATTAGGATTGGTGGTACTTGGTGTTGTTGGTTCATTTGTGGGTTGAGGCATAGTGGGTTGGACACGGGGAGCGACTGGAATGTATGGAGGATTTATATCGGGTGAGTCATCCAAGAAATTGTAGTTGGGTGCGGATGTTGGTTTAGAAGTGCCATATGGAAAAACAGTTTCATCAAAGGTTACATGGCGAGAAAGTATGATTTTATTGGTGTTTAATTCAAGGCAACGATACCCACGGTGATTTGAAGCTTGACCCAAATAAATGGATGGTGTGGCGCGTGGTTCAAGCTTGTGATTAGGATATAAGTGGGGTAACATAAGTGGGGTAACATAAGCAGCCAAATGTGCGTATAAGGCTATAATCCGGGTTTTGGCCAAACAGACGGTTATAGGGGATTTCGTTGTTAATAGCTGTGGAGGGTAAGATATTAGCTAAATGGACAGCCATATTTAGGGCTTCAACCCAAAATTTTGGTGGGAGGTTGGCTTGAAAAAGCAAGGTTCGAATGAGATTATTGATAGTGCGAATCATCCGTTCAGACTTGCCATTTTGTTGAGATGTTTTGGGGCATGAGAAACGAAATTGAATGCCATTTTCAGCAAATAGTTTATGTAGGGTACGGTTGTCGAATTCACCACCATGATCACACTGAAAGGATTTGATTTCACACTTAAATTGAGTGAGAACATAATTACGGAATAATACAAATTTGGACAAAACATCAGACTTGTTAATTAACGGATAGACCCAAACAAAGTGCGAATAATGATCCAAGAACAATACATAATATTTAAAACCCGAGAGACTCGAAATTGGTGAAGTCCAAACATCAGAGTGAATAATATCAAAACAAGCATTAACAATAGTATTGGAACTAACAAAAGGAAGTCTAACGTGTTTGCCAAGCTGACAAGCATGACAAAGCACAGGAGGTTTCTCTTTATTACACGAAATGAAATTATTTGAAACCAGACGACGTAGCACTTCGCTTCTTGGATGTCCAAGACGCTGATGCCACGTATGTTGACTGACAAGAAGAGCTTGAGGGATGGGAGACGGGTCCGTAACATGATAAAGGTCACCCGTGCTGTCACATCAGAGAAGCACCCGACGCGTCATGAAATCCTTGACAGAAAAACCAAAAGGATCAAATTCAACAGAACAATTATTTTCAGAAACAAACTGACGAACATATATTAAATTTTTGACAATATGAGGGGTAATGAGGACGTTATTTAAGTAAAGAGGTCGAGAGGGAGTTGGCAAAATGCTACGACCCGTATTGGTGACAGGAATAGAATGCCCGTCACCAACCGAGACGGACGGATACATGCACGTATTAAAAACATTACTAAGACTATTAACAGAAGCATTAAGATGTGAGCTTGCACCTGTATCCATGTTCCAGGCTCCATTAGTGGGATCATGAAGAGTCCCGACCGTAAATGCGTGAGGCAAAATAGTTTCCTGTCCTGGAGCAGTCGTAGTGCCTGAGGAACCGAGTGGTGGAGTTGTTGGGCCGGGTTGTGGTTGTTGGGCCTGGTGAGCTTGTGGGTAAAGGAACTGTGGGGCGGGGTTAGTGTAAAGGTGCGGGTTTACTTGTTGGATCGATGGTTGAGCCGCATATATTTGGGCTGGTGGTGTGTGTGTAGCATGAGTTGGGGCAGCGGGCTGTTGGACTGGTGTAAAACCGAATCCAGGTGGGGGTCCGATTGGAGTGATGGGGCGAGCAGGTGGGTTAGTGGGGTTGTAGCTTATTGGGCTGTAGAGATTATTGTAGTGGTTTGCGCTCACTAAATATCCAAGAAAGTATGATCTTGTCAACCTTGATTTCTTCGGGTGTGAGTGGTGCAGGATCAGCCGATGAAGATTCGTCATCACCATGAATGTATCTAATGACCTCATAACTGAAACATAACTGTTCAAAAAAGAACTCCCACAATCCAAAATTCCAATTATCAAGATCTAGTTTGACGGGACCCCTAGTTAGTAGATGATGATGTGTAACCGCGCGCGGAGAGTTTCTCCGATAATGGTACTGTTTGGGGAGGATTGGTAACTGTCATTGAGTTGGTGTCCAGATGATGTAATATGGATTCAGGGTTTGTATGGCAAAGTAATACTTTATACGTGAATAATAGAATGCAACTGATAAAGTAAACACAACTTGTGACCTAATTAATGCACACGTAACAATTTTGTGTGGACTGTGACCAAGCACGAGTCACCAACACAAGGATATTTTTATTCTTTTTAAGCGGCTGTGAAGGATTATGGAGGAGCGTGTATGGTTGTTTAGGGTTTTAGGAGTAGGATCATTTGATAGTTGGCTCTGAAACCATGTCAATTAACGAGATATGGGATAAGAGTAAATTGATTCTTGATTGATTGCTTGATACAATAACCATGTACAGATATATACTAGTGAATGGAATAATCTAGATGCGGGCTTGAGCCCGTTACAACACTAACACAATATGGGCTAACACTTGCATCACATTTTAAGGACTAATATACGCCAAATGATTAATGTATCATAATACAACCTCAAAAGCTTAAATCTTGGTCATCAAACTCATTTGGATATCTGGTTTACTTATTTTTTGTAGGCTGAAGAAGGTCAACCAGATTACATAGCTAGGATTGTGGAGTTGTTTGAAACAGTTGATAAACAATTGTACTTTTCGGCTCAATGGTTTTTCAGAGCAGCAGATACCGTGAGTTTTACTTCTCATTGGCCCTATCGAGTTATTGTTTTATGTTAGGTCTATCTATTGTGATATGCATTGCGTCTCTGCTAATATGGTGACCAATGATTGCATTTATATTTTTTTGGCAGGTCATAAAAAGCCAAGCTCACCTTATTGACCCACAAAGAGTGTTTTATTCTGAAATGAAAGATGATAATCTGTTAAATAGTATTGTCTCTAAAGTCAAGATTATACAACTTCCTCCAGATGTATGTTTATATCTTACTTTTTACTTTATATGTAGATTTTTATTTTTGTTACAGTAGTATTTTGTTTGTTAATTGTATAATGTAATGCACTTTTATAACAGGTTGACCCTGCCAAAAAAGAAAAGTCACTCAAGTTATTTGATTATTATTATGACATGCAATACTCCAAGCCTGTTACCTTTACTACCCTACACACAGGTCAATACATTTTCAAGTGATTAGCACCTTTTTTCATATCATTATTTGTCATGCAGATTTGTCCACAATTTAAACTATAGTAGTTAATTTATGAAGCTTTAAATTTCAGAGCGTGTCACTCCAAAGAAGGAGTCTTCATTAGTTCTAGAAGATTCAAGCTCAACTGGTGAAGTAGAGAACACCAAGAGTGATAAAAATGAAGGTCATGCATTGACGCTGCTGGATCTGTATGCGGGTTGTGGAGCTATGTCTACTAGGCTTTGTTATGGAAATTTTCTGGAGTAAAACTTAAGACGGTAAGTCAAGTAATCAATATTGTAAATGAGATTGTTATTGCATACATTTGTTTCCATGTTTGTGTCAACCATATAAAATTTTTTTGACATGTTTATATAAATTATGCAGAAATGGGCAGTTGACATGAATAAGTATGCATGTGAAAGTCTCAAGATTAATCATCCTGAAACAGAGGTTATTAGTTTTAACCCGTATTGACCTTTGTTAAATTTTGGAGTATCAATCTGTGGGAAACATATCATTCTATCAATTCCTAATGGCTTTCAAGTTATGTTCATTGCAGAGATTCTACAGGGGTTAATCATGGACAAAGAATAAAAGGTTTAAAGTTCCAAGAAGCTCGTTTCTGCTGAAGCTTTCTCATTTCTACTGATGAGTCATTTATAGCCGTTAGAGGGGTCTTAGTGTAACTTAATCTCCTATTTAATAAGTCCCTTAATCTAGGGTTACATACACTTGAGTGTGCAGTCTTTTGTATCACTCTCTACTCTTCCTTCTGATCATTTCATTGATCTTGTCTTGTCTTTACATTTACATGATTATTGTCTCATTGACATTAATCTAAACTTGTAACATTTGGATACTATTGTAAACTTAATCTAAGCTGACTATTGCTGCCTAGATCTGAATAAAGGTTCTATTGTTCATCTTGTGTTGCCTATACTTTCGTACATGGTATCAGAGCTTCAGGCTCATTGGTTCTCTTCGACAACAAATTGGTGGTTTGGGGTTATTGCTACTGGCGTAATCACTGGTTATCTTCCACTTACAGTTAGCCCTAGACTAAGTGAATCTAGGGTAATTGTGATCTGTTCTTCCGCTGCATATTTCTCTGTAAGTCTAAGTCTTATCTCTTCTTCAAACATACAGTACTTAAGTTTTTGTGGGTGCAAACGGGTAGACTAACATCTTGATCTGCCACCTCTGAGTGGTATGAATACATGCTCTGGTTTACCCTAGTCCACAGGCTTGGTGCTTGTTGTTTCTTAAATTCAAATTCTTATTTATCTGTCTATTTGGTCTTATTATTATTTCTGTCTGTGTCTCTTTGTCTGTCTTATTATATCTGTCTGCCTTATTGCTTGAATTATGGCTATTGGTGATGATAATATTGGTGGCTCTTCCACTGAGAAAAGCTTATCCTTTGGTGATGCTTTATATTTACACCCTAACAATACCAATGGTACTCCCATTATTTCTATTAAACTCACTGGAACTAAAAATTATAAAATATGGAATATGGCCATGACTTTTGCTAAAAGGAACCATAATAAGTTAGGGTTTATTGATGGTACTTGCATAAGAGATGATTCGAACCCTAGTCTTGCTAATCAATGGGATACTTGTAACTCTGTTGTGGTTACTTGGATTCTTAATTCTCTCAGCCCTGAACTATTTGCTGGTGCTATATATGCTAAAACTGCTTATGAAATGTGGAATGATCTTAAAAATACCTATGATAAGGTTGATGGTTCAGCTATCTTTAACTTGCATAAAAATATAAACTCTCTTAGTCAAAGTGGGTCCTCTCTTGCTGATTATTATAACAACCTTAACTCTTTATGGAAACAATTTGATTGTATGATCAGTTTGCCTCCCTGCACTTGTGAGGCTGCAAAACATTTTGAAAAACATAATCAGCTAATCAAGTTAATGCAATTTCTTATGGGTCTTGATGACTCCTATGTCCCCATCAGAAGCAATATTTTAACTAGAGATCCTTTACCTAATGTCAAAACTGCTTTCTCTGTTGTCTCTGGAGAAGAATCTCACAGAAATGTTTCATCTGGGAATAGCTCTGCTAAACCCAATGCTACAGCCTTTGCTGAAAAAACGTCTGATGGTGGAAAATTTTTTGATAAAAAAGGTTTTAACAACAAAGGTTCTGGTTTTAATAATGGTAACAGCTCAAATAGCAGAGGACCAAACATGAATCTCAAATGTACTAATTGCAAAAAACCTGGTCACACTGTTGATAGATGTTATGATCTTGTTGGTTATCCTGCTGGATATGTTAAAAGGAATTTTAATGGTAAACCTTTCAGCAGTAACAATGTTTCTGCTGAAACTAATCATGTCACTGATAATAGTGCTAGCAACTCTCCTGTTTCCTTGTCTAATGAACAGCTCTCCAGACTTATGAGTCTTCTCAATGACAACATTGTGTCATCTGCTAATGCCAACTTGGCAGGTAAAATTTTTTCAGGAACCTTCTTTAATGGCAGTGTCAAGTTTAATATAAACTTTAACAAATTTTTTAACAACAACACAAAATCTTTATCTGGAAACATCAGTCTTGGTTGGATTTTTGACTCTGGTGCAAATCAGCACATGACTGTGTCTGAAAACTTTTTAATCAATGTTGTTAACATTTCAAATCTTGGCTTAACTGTTGGACATCCCAATGGTACCCAGGCCTTAATTACTAAAATTGGTGATTTAAAGGTCAATAATGACCTAACTCTTTTTGATGTACTTATTGTTCCTGAGTACAATGTTAGTTTGCTGTCTGTTCATAAAATTGCTAGAGACAATAAGATGTTTGTTGGGTTTAATGAATCCAATTGCTATATACAGGATTTACATCAAAAAAGGATTATGGGGATTGGTAAACAATACAATGGGTTATATATGTTTGATATTGATTCTACATGTAAGATTATTTCTAATAACTGCATATCTGTTTGTCATGTTTCTAAAAATCTTTGGCATCAAAGACTTGGTCATCCCTCTGACCAAGTCCTATACATACTTAAACCCACTCTTAAATTTGATAGTACATCTGAAACTGATTATCTCTGTGATACTTGTAATAAAGCTAAACAAACCAGGGAACCATTCCCTCTAAGTGAACATAAATCAACTAAAATTGGCCAACTTGTCCATCTTGATGTATGGGGACCATATAAAGTCACTAGCAGAGATGGTTACAAATATTTTTTAACAGTTGTTGATGACTATTCCAGGGCAGTGTGGGTTTATATGCTTAAGGGGAAGGATGATGTTTATGTTTCCATTGTTAACTTTACTCATATGCTATCAAATCAATTTGAACACAATGTCAAGATTTTTAGAAGTGATAATGGGACAGAATTTGTCAATAATAAACTTCAACATTTTTTCCATGAAAAAGGAATTTTACATCAAACCTCTTGTGTTTATATACCACAACAAAATGGTATTGCAGAAAGGAAATATAGGCATCTCCTTAATGTAGCTAGATCCCTTATGTTTCGGGGGGAATTACCTCTAAATCTTTGGTCTGAATGTGTTCTAACTGCTGCCTATGTCATAAACAGGTTACCCTCTTCAGTTCTGTCTTGCAAGTCCCCCTTCTTCCTTGTGTATGGGCATGACCCTTCACTCTCTCTCCTTAGAGTCTTTGGCTACTTATGCTATGCCACCATTCTCAACATCTCTGATAAATTTGGTAGTAGGTCTGAAAAAAGTGTCCTTATTGGTTACTCAAATGAGAAGAAAGGCTATAAACTCTTGAGCCTAGAAACAAAAAATATCTTTTACTCCAGAGATGTCAAATTTTATGAAACTGTTTTTCCCTTCAAAATGAAAAATACTTTGTCAAAACCTTTTGTTGAAACTTTTGTACCAAAAGATTTAAATCACAAAAATTTCTTTGACTCACAAATAAGTCCCAATGATGAAGGGAGGGTGACATCCTATGATGATGGCACAGTGGTAAGTCATCCTACTAGGATTGACGAACCGGTTGCAACATCTATAGATGATAATACACACCCTGAGGGCACCATATCACATGAATCACATCCTGCTAATGCATCCTCTGATTCTACTAATACAACACCTGATTCTGCTGAACAAGAAAGAGGCTAGCCAGCCACTACTGCTAGAAGGTCAACCAGAGTATCTAAGTTGCCCAGTAATCTTAACGACTTTATTGTAGAAGGAAAAGTCAAATATGGTGTTGAAAAGTTTGTTAATTACTCTAATCTTAACAAAGATAATTACTACTTTGCATCTAGTCTTAATAAAAGTATTGAACCTACCTGTTATGAAGAAGCTATCCTTGATAGTAATTGGGTTGATGCTATGAACTCTGAAATTGAGGCCTTAAATGAAAACCATGCTTGGGATATAACTGATCTACCTCCTAATAGAACTCCTATTGGCTACAAATGGATCTTTAAAATCAAATATAAAGCCAATGGTGAAGTTGATAGATATAAGGCTAGATTAGTTGTTAAAGGTTATAACCAAAGGGAAGGAATAGACTATGATGAAACTTTTTCTCCTGTTGTGAAAATGTCTACTGTTAGATGTCTTATTGCCTTAGCTGTAAAAAACAAATGGCCTCTTTTTCAACTTGATGTTAACAATGCTTTCTTGTATGGAGATCTTGATAAGGATATCTATATGACCATCCCCAAGGGGTTCTGTAATGAGAACAATAAAAATAAAGTTTGTAAACTTGTCAAGTCTCTATATGGCCTAAAACAAGCTCCCAGGAAATGGAATGAAAAACTTGTCAGTGTTTTAAAAGAAAATAACTTTGTTCAATCTGTTAATGATCACTCTTTGTTCACCAAAATAGAGAATAACAAGTTTATTGCTCTGCTTGTTTATGTGGATGATATTGTTCTTACTGGAAACTGCATTGATGAGATAAACCTATTCAAAGAGTTTCTAAAATCAAAATTTCATATTAAAGACTTGGGAAATCTAAAATACTTTCTTGGCATTGAGGTTCTAAAAACTGGGAATGACATTTGTCTCTCCCAAAGAAAATATTGTCTTGAACTCCTCAAAGAATTTGGCCTTCTTGGGTGCAAACCTGTGTCCACTCCTATGGAACCCAACTCTGTCCTTCCATACATTCCCACTGCTGATGATCCCTTACTTGTCAACATCACTGGTTATCAGAAGTTACTTGGGAAACTTATCTATCTCACCCATACAAGACCTGACATCTCATACTCAGTTCATTGTCTGGCACAATATATGCATTCTCCCTTGAAATCTCATCTGGAATGTGCCCTCAATGTCCTGAGATATCTAAAAGGAGCTCCAGGAAAAGGTCTAAGGTACAATTTCAGCAACTCTGAAAATCATCTTGAAGGATATAGTGATGCTGATTGGGCCAAATGCAAGAAAACCAGAAAATCTGTCACAGGGTATTGTGTTTTCTTTAATGATTGTCTGATCTCATGGAAAAGTAAAAAACAAAACACTCTTTCAAAATCTTCCACAGAAGCAGAGTATAGATCTATGTCTACTGCTGCCTGTGAAATCATTTGGATTCAAAAAATCTTAAAGGATCTAAAAGTTGATATTAATCTCCCTGTTAATCTTTTCTGTGATAACAAATCTGCTTTACAACTTGCTGTCAACCCTGTTTTTCATGAAAGATCAAAACACTTTGAAATTGATGTTCACTTCATCAGGGAAAAAATTGCTAGAGGTGTTATTAGTGCAAAAAAGATTGGCTCCTCAAACCAAACTGCTGACATACTCACTAAAAACCTCCCTGTCTATCAGCATAAATTTTTGTGTGAAAAATTGATATTGTTTGATATGTTTGCCCATCAGATTAAGGGGGAATGTTAAATTTTGGAGTATCAATCTGTGGGAAACATATCATTCTATCAATTCCTAATGGTTTTCAAGTTATGTTCATTGCAGAGATTCTACAGGGGTTAATCAGGGATAAAGAATAAAAGGTTTAAAGTTCCAAGAAGCTCGTTTCTGCTGAAGCTTTCTCATTTCTGCTGATGAGTCATTTATAGCCGTTAGAGGGGTCTTAGTGTAACTTAATCTCCTATTTAATAAGTCCCTTAATCTAGGGTTACATACACTTGAGTGTGCAGTCTTTTGTATCACTCTCTACTCTTCCTTCTGATCATTTCATTGATCTTGTCTTGTCTTTACATTTAGATGATTATTGTCTCATTGACATTAATCTAATCTTGTAACATTTGGATACTATTGTAAACTTAATCTAAGCTGACTAGATCTGAATAAAGGTTCTATTGTTCATCTTGTGTTGCCTATACTTTCGTACAACCTTCTACTTTCAAACAAAATGGTTTGAATTCATTGTCTACTAATCATTGACAATATTACTTTATTTATGTAGGTGAGGAATGAATCTGCTGAGGACTTTTTCACAATGCTAAAAGAATGGGAAAAACTATGTATCGAGTTTGGTTTGATTGGCACACAACGCGATGAAGATTCAAATGCTAATTTTGAAGAATCAGATTCTGAAGAGTTTGATGAAAAACAATCACATGATGATGAGGAATTTGAAGTGGGGAAATTTTTAGCAGTTTGTTTTGGTGACCCAAACAAAACTGGGAACAAAAAGTTGCATTTCAAGGTATTTAGTTTTGCTCAATGCTATTAAGTAATAGTTTCAGTCACACTTTCGTAGTACACGAGCCTTATCATATCATGTCAGTCGGTAACTACTTTACACACGGGTAATGCAATAAGGGTTCAATTTGGCTTGGTTGTTGGGTTTTGGGTCTGAATTAGTCGAGTTTGGGTTGAACCGGGTTGGTTAAGCAGATTTTGGGTTGCTATAGTTTTGTCTCATAAAGATTGTAAGTTGTTTTAGTTAGAGTAAGTTTTGCATCTAAGTTATGCGATTTTAAATGCCATTTTACTGGCCCACTTGTAGTTAACTGAATTGACTTGTAGCAATAGAAAACTGACTTCAAGTCAGTAACCAAAATACTAATGTGTTATTTTAATAGGCAGCAGCATAAATTAAAGTTTTAGCACTAAGAAAAAACGGGCTTTTGATTGTGGGCAGTAAGTTGTGAGTTGTGACTGGTAGGCTTTTGAAAATAAGTTTTTCTTTTTACGGAATACAAAAAATTTTATTTATTGGTTAGTATATTTGATCAACTTTTGCTTTAGCTTTCTGTTATTTAATTACATTTGCAATTTATAGGTACGATGGAAAGGCTATAGTTCTAAGTATGACACTTGGGAGCCATACGATAGTCTCAGGTTAGTTAGTCATTTTACTAAACCATAAACCTTTTACCAAGTTTTAATCATTACATGAACTGTTTTTTGTGTGTAACAGTGAGTGCAACTGTAAGGAGGCTATTAAGGAATTTGTGATCAGAGGGTACCATTCAAGAATGCTACCTCTTCGTGTAAGATTACCCCTCTTTTCTGTTTCACAATCATTTATGTGTACTTGCTTTATATGTTGACGCTAAATGTGATTTATCTATTTTTACCATAGGGTGATGTTGATTTCATTTGCGGAGGTCCTCCGTGCCAAAGAATCAGTGGCCATAATCGCTTCAGGAATTACGAAAATCCTCTTGAAGATGAAAAGAATCACCAGCTATTCGTCTACATGGACATCATAGATTTCTTAAAACCAAAGTTTGTTTTAATGGAAAATGTTGTTGATATCATCAAATTTGCAAATGGTATTCTAGGATATCATGCTGTTGGGCGTCTGGTAGCAATGAACTATCAAACACGACTCGGTATTATGGCAGCTGGATCCTACGGAGTGTCTCAATGCCGATACCGAGTGTTTTTATGGGGTGCTAGTACTTTGACGGTATGTGTCTTTAAATTTGCATATTATTAGTTTTTCTTGTATTCTAAGGGCTGGTTTAGTAACAAATCAAAATGGGCATGGGTTGTAAGTGGTTCATTTACCACATACTTATGGTATAGGGTAAGAAAAGAAGTACATATAAGAGATGTGATTATTAAAAAGTTTGTTGTATCTGTAATTAGTATAGATAAAACATTTTATTTAACTTTGAAGCGTAATCCCATATTCCAATACCTAATTACAAACACACCCTAAGTAAAATATCATAAATTGTCACCTCTAATGATTGCAGTTTATGCTATTATCTTTGGCACTTACTTGACTTTTTTTTATCCAACAGAATTTGCCTCAGTTTCCTTTACCAACACATGAGGTTGTTGGAAAAGGTGTTGTGCCTGTGGAATTTAAGGTGTGTACAATAAACAAATATACATATAAAAATCTGTGTTTCTATCTTTTTGTTAGTTTAAAAGCTCTTTATTTGATGTCAGGATTGTGTTCTTGGTTCTGATAATGACGGGTCTTACAAACTGGAGAAAAGCATATTTCTTGGTGATGCAATTTCAGACTTGCCCGCGGTATGATAATTGATAATTACTTTTGTCATGTTATTGTACTATTGTTTATTTGAAGCTGGAATATTCGGTTGTTAATAGATATTTTTGTTTGATTAATGTTAGGTTACAAATTACAACGGGGCGGATGAAATGGAGTATGGAGGTGCTCCACGTACAAGTTTTCAGAAGTTCATAAGAATAAGAAAGCAAGGTATACACCACTTTAGCAATTGAAAATTAGACTTATTTATTTATATTACAATTGCTTTAGCTGGAGCTGCAGTCGGAATTCTATACCTCGCTCTTCTTTTATCCCGCCTGGTTTCTTATTCCTGTTCCGTAAATTTCGTACGTAGACAGTTAGTTGCTCTGACTAGTTTTTTAGTGCAAAAAAGGACCAACGACGACCCTAT
Organism: Chrysanthemum seticuspe; assembly: GCA_019973895.1. NCBI lineage: Eukaryota > Viridiplantae > Streptophyta > Magnoliopsida > Asterales > Asteraceae > Chrysanthemum > Chrysanthemum seticuspe. The sequence continues at coordinate 315,211,592 of BPTQ01000006.1, forward strand.
CCTAAAGGAGAAGAAGGAGTAGGAGGAGTTTCCCTTCATACGGCTCGAATCATTCTCAGATGCCCCGAGAGGCATCCTTTCCTTGTTTGTTGGGTTGGTTCACGCGCGCGCAAACGAGCACCGGCTTTGATTTGCGCGTTAAGGGCAGTTTCTGTTATAGCACTAGGAATCGGTGCCGTTAGTCTAAGCTAAAACAGAGGGCTTTGGAATCCATTCCGTATTCCGTACGCTAGGAAGTCGATCTGAACTGTAATTATATCGCTTGAGTTTCCTATCTTCATAGGAATCAATGGGAGAATGGAAAATTGCTCAAGTGGGCTGTTGGGCGTAATCGTAAGAAACACTTTTCATTTCATTGCTTAGTAATCATATCAAGTTGTATCATCACAGGTTCATCGAAAAAAATGATTCTTTATGATCATAGGCCCTTGGAGTTAAATGAAGATGATTATGCCCGAGTTTGTCTAATTCCTAAGTTTAAGGTACCACTTTTCCGTTTTCTACTTCAAGTTTTATCTCCTGAATTTTATTTGCATAATCTATAATAACACAAAAGATGATCATAACATGTATGACTATAGTGAGGTTGTGTTATTAAAGTGATCATGTGGTGAATAGTTTAAATCAGATAATTGATTTGCTAAAACAAAACCAAGCACCATTTTAGCTGAAATCTTTGGATTACTGGTCACTTAAAGACCAAACATGCGTTATCACTTGCATTTCAGACTAAATAGTTTCTTTGAAAAAATGTTCCCCAAGTAGATGATCATAACATCTATGACTATAGTGAGGTTGTGTTAGACGCTAACGTTATTGACATATACAGGGAGCAAACTTTAGAAATCTAGCAGGGGTGCTAGTTGATGAGAAAGACAAAGTGTATTGGGATACAAGTGTTCCAAAAGTCAAACTACCCTCTGGAAAACAACTGGTACTATACTTGCAACACATCTTTCTGATTACTAGAAAATGAGTTTCAGTTATGAATTTCCAATAATATTATGTCAATGTTTCTCATATTATGTTATCTAATGGTACAGGTTCCAAACTATTGCATGACCTTTGTGCGTGGAACATCTAAGAAGTATGTTTTCTTCCATTTTTTATGTGGTTATGCATAAATAGTAAAAACAGTCTTGTCTAAATACCTATGGAATAACCCTTTTACTCTTATTACCTTTTGTTGTGAGATGTTGGTTGCTTAGGTTACTAACATGTTTAAACCTTAAAATGCAGACCGTTTGGTCGATTGGGCATGGACTCTGTTGTCAAAACTGTAGTGGGTAGAGCTGAGCCACACAATCAGGTCCATTTTTCACCCATCATAAATGCCAAATCTGATTAAGAGACCCAACATTAAGTTCTTGTATGTTGTTTTGATAGGCACTGCTGCATCCAAACCAAGACAGGGTGCTAACAATAAGAGAAAATGCGCGCTTACAAGGGTTTCCTGATCACTACAGACTTTGTGGTCCAGTTAAAGAGAGGTAATGTTACGGCAAAAAAATAAAAATTTATAGCAATTTATCAAGTTGATATGTGGTACTTTGAATTATTGTGTTATATGTTTTCTTTTAACCCATTGGCGGTGCTCTTGAGTTTGAAGAGACTAAATGAATAAATAAAGAAAGTTTAAGAATTTGCTCATTTAAGTGTTTATTTTAAAAAAAATAAGCAGATAAATATTTCTCAATATAGGCTGTTTTGGATTGCTTTATAAGCTTTGAAATGGCTTAATATGTTGTTTTTTAATGTGTATTTATTTTTTATTTTGGTTTCAGGTATTTACAAGTGGGAAACGCTGTTTCGTTCGCTGTATCAACTGCATTGGGTTATACATTAGCAAGGGCAATTAAAGGGGAAAGCACGAGCCAACCTTTGAAACTTCCGGTCATATTCCCTGATTGTCTTGGACCTTCTCTGGCAAAACAAGAATCAGAATGATAACAAAATTGAGTTTGTTCTAAATCTGTCTTGATTTAAAAATGTGAAAGCATGTTGCCAAGAGCCCAAGACTATTGTTCCGATGATTCCTTTTCAAGAGTTCAAAATAATTCGGCATTAATTAATGTGATTCTTAATGAGAGTAATTTGACATTAGTTCGTAGTAACAGCAGGGCCGTCTCATTGATTTTAGTGGCCCTGTGCCAAATTTAAAAAGTAGGCCCTTGAACACGATAATTTAAACGTATGGGAGAATAGCCTTATTATATCAAATCTCTTTAAAAGGCGCTAAAACAACAGTGGCTGAAAAAAATCATATCACATAAGTCACGTACTTCTAATTTATTTTTAAAGCATATATCATATCAAACCAGAAAGGCAGACATCATCTCTAAAGTAAATGAGCATGTTTAGAAAATAAGGCAAAGAGTTAACTACATTTTTGGTCCTTGTGGTTGTACCTGGATTCCACTTTTGTTCAAAAAGTTGCGATTTTAGTCCAAAATGCATAGTTTGGTTCCACTTTTGGTCCAAAATGGACCAAAAGTGGAACCAAACTATGCATTTTGGACTAACTAAAAATTGCGATTTTAGTTCAAAAGTGGAACCAAACTATGCATTTTGGACTAAAATCGCAACTTTTTGAACAAATGGACCAAAAGTGGAATCCAGGTACAACCACAAGGACCAAAAATGTAGTTAACTCTAAGGCAAATCAATATAAAAGAATTTGGTGGAGTTAAAGGAGATATATTATTAAATGATACACTACAAAACTGATTATATGTAGCTATGGGTCAAAATGAAAATAGTTACTTAAACTTGGGCTCAAAATTTGGAGGCCCTCTAGAAGATGGGGCCCTGTGCATAGGCACATGTTGCACATGCTCTCCTCCGGGCCTGAGTAACAGGTATGTTTGTTGTATAGTTGCTCCATGCCGTAAACCAACTTCTTTATTAAGAGCATGTTTTCTCTATTGTGATGTTGATGCCATAAAGGTATCTTAGAACACTTGATTCTAACATTTTGATTTTGTCTATTTCAATTGAGTCTACATGGCTCTTATTAGTAGGGGTGTTCAAAAAAACCGTGAAACCGAGAAACCGAGCCGAACCGCTCAATCCGAAACCGAAAAAATCCGAAACCGAAGAAACCGAAACCGAAAAAACCCGCTTATTATGTATCGGTTTCGGTTTTTATATTTAGATATCCATGGTTAACCGAACCGAACCGTATATAATATACATGAAGGTTTTTAACTAAATATTTAAATAATAGTACAAGTATCGATTATATTATTACACTACTCTTATTGTATAACGACTTTTTTCTCATAATGTACACGTTTACTAAACATCTCTGTGTGAAAATAGATTAATGTGTTTGTAACATATAAACGTCGAACGAATATTTTTTGTTAATGTGTCATGTATGCGTATTTGAACGTAATTATTGTGACAGAATAATTTTAAAATGACTTTAGTCTATTCAATATTATTTAATACACTAAAATTGCGTTTTACTTTTTAGATCATGTTATTGTTCATACGGTTAAAATTGTTTAAATATCTAAAATGGTTAACCGTGAACCGAACCGTGGATAACCGTTCATTTCGGGTAACCGCAAGTCCGGTTATCTGCCTAACACGGTTCGGTTTTGGGTAGTAAAATGAATTACCCGCCCCGTGATGGATAGTTAAAATATCCCAACTAACCGAACCGAACCGCCCCATGAACACCCCTACTTATTAGATTCTCTTTGTTTGTTCACAACTGGACTCTGCACAACCTGAACTGCTTGTATTTATATTGTTGTTTGGGGTTTATGACGAACCTTTTGATGGGAGACATATTTGAAATTTGTAACATGTAACAAAAGCTAGTTAACCTCAAACATGTATGTTTTCAATCTATCCTTGCTGATCATTACTAATTCATAAAGGTTAAGTTTCAATAAACACAGACTTATAAAAGCTAGATCCGCCACTGTTAAGCATGATTGGATTTTCCACACATGAATCTCTGAATTTACCGTTATAATAGTGTTAAAGGCATAACATTTTCCTATAGGTTACCGTTATTGGTGGATTTGGATTTAGAAGCATGAGTCTTGTTATATGGTATAATAACTTAGCAATGGCAAGATAAGATTTGTTTTACTAGCCAACCCTTATTTAGTATGGATGTCATTGTCTGCAATAGAGTTTTTCATATTTGGATATAGATCATTATCAACTTGTTCCAACACTGCCAACGACGATGGTAATTTTTGCAACTTTTGTATCAATGCGGTACTGTTCTGGAATTTCAGTAATTATTGCAGTTCGTCTTTATTTTTGTTACAGATCTTAATTCATACTTGATGAAATGTTGAAGAGCATCTTAATCAATGGTGACAGTCTTTTGGGTCCATAGGTTATTGGTTTAATGGACCTGGATATTTATACTAAAATGTTTGTTTTTATGTCAGGTGTCTTATGTGACCATCTTCAGATCATTGCACAAGCGAGTTGGAAATGGTTAGTTCATGCATATCTGCTAATCTAACTCAAATGTGGTTGTATTCCCAATAGCATATGTTCTGTTTTTGTCACAAATTGCACTTCTATATACAACTGAACATAATTCATTCTACTGCGATGTATTTTGTTACGAAGTCAGTATCTTGTGTAATTCGATGTTGATGTTCTTTGATCTCTTTTCACTAGCTTAGGTGGCATGTCTCATTTTGTTGCGTTTATTCTTGTAGAGGCATGATCCCTTGTTAAATGACTTGTTACTTTTATTTTATTTCACCTCAGGGTAAAGAATTTGGCTAGGCTTATAAATGTGAAAGATCAGGTAATTACTATGTGTCACAGTTTGGTGAACACTTATCTTGGGCAAAGATCCTAACGTTAAGTTTTACCTCTAGGTCTGAGCAGGTGTTACAGAGGAGGAAGGACATGATTTTTCTGGTGGACTAACTATTAAAGAGTTAAATGACTTGCTTGATCGCTTGGCATCAAGTGAAAATAGGTATGCTGGTGTTGTCTCTTTGCAAAAACACTGTATTAAAATCATAATGAACATGAAAATACTTGTTTGTTTACTTCGATAATTTCCTATAACTTGTTATTTATGAGTCTACTCTGGCTGATTGATACTTTTTAATTTCTGTTTCTAATCTGTTTGCTGTTTTTGTTTTTCATTAATTAATTGATATGACAGAACAGAGAAGACCGCTGTTCTTTCTAAGCTGATCATGAAAACAAATGCACAAGAAATGAAGTGGATCGTTATGATTATCCTTGAAGGTCTGGTGCTTATTTCTTTTTTTAAACTGTTTTTGGTCCTTGTTTATTAACTTATTCCTCTGTTGGTGTGTTCATCTCAGTTCATGTTTATAAATTTTGTTTTCATAACGTTACGTTTTGCAGGTGATGACGTGAAGGAAAAGAAGCCTGAAGTTTCTGTGTATATCACAGCTTCTAAGGTAGTAATCAATAGGCAACTTTAGCCCTCACGATTTGGTGCCTGTATTTACAGTTGTAATGTTTATCAAATTTGTGTTTCCAGAAACTAGGCATTTCAGAGAAAGCATGCTAGGTGGTGGAGGATAGTGTCATCGGTCTACAGGTCAGACCATTTCCCGTGTTTATAACTGCAATATGCAATAAAGATCTGTAGAAACTACATGTTATAAAATGGGTGGGTTGGTAATGGGTCAAATGGGTTGGGTCAAGATGGGTGATCTTATGTGTTGATTACTATAGAATCTACGGGTTATAGGTAAAATGGGCAGATCGGACAGATTAGGTGAGATGGGTTGAAACGGGTAGATTTTGGTAATAATCTGGGTTAGCTTGACCCAAAAGTGCTTATTTCAAATTTATTAGCTTGTCAAATGTACAAAATTGTGTTATAACACTAATAAATACTTATATTAATGATTTAGGAAGTTATATGCATTAACTCAAAGATTATTTTTAACCCGAATGACTAGTTCGACCCATTTGATAAAAAATCTGTTGCCTTAGTGATGACGTATAGTCTATATCCGGGTCACGAACCCGACTACAGTCCGACACTAACTTAGCCCGGTACGAACTGGGCTACGATGATTAAATGTTTGGGCTCAAGAAAGCCCAAGCCCAAATCTATTTACGGAATAGATATCCGATATCTTCTAAAGAGGAAGATAATCATTCCCAACCGACTAAGGCGGGATACGCCGAAGGTTGAGGAACACGGAACCAACAAGGATTCCGTGCGTATATAAAGGGAATCAGATCCCTCGTTAAAGGTACGATCTCAGAACCCTAACACTCTTTTAACCCTAAACCGATTACTTACTCTCACGCCGGAGGATAATCGTGGGAGACAATCCCACGGTAAGCCTAACGGTGTTTTCTGTCTCTTAGTGCGCAGGTCTCAAGCAACGATTCTCAATTGGTACGAGAGCCGGAGCTCCAAACAAGGAACGTCCAACTTTTGTATCAACAAGTGGCGCCATCCGTGGGACCATTCACTAAGAACTAAGGCTAGAATGACGAAGCATGGAAATCAGCGATCGCAAGCGGATCTTACTGGAAAGAAGCCGCACACCGGCTCAGCTTCCAAGCAGACTCCTGGGACAACCAGTACTGCCAAAAACAAAGGGTCAGGCCTGAACTTGGTCTACCCTTTAGTGGAACCGCGCTCGGGGACAACCCAGGCCACCACAACCACTACCAACACAGTGGATCCACTGCGCACTGATCTTACCAGTCCCATCAAACCAGTACTAGAGACTGACTTGACGAAAGCACCAGATGCACCGGATAAAGATAAGGACACAGCGGCAGAAGTGAATACCCTCGCTCTAGAAGGGGTCGCACCGGAATTAACACCAAGGGATTTCGTATCCCAAAATTATGAAACCTTGACTGCCCTCATGCAAGAGGAGGCTAGAAAAAGATCGGGTCGGAGCCTACAAACCCGACTCAGTTTTGACTCGGAATACGAAACCTCACCACCGCGCCGCCAGAGGGAGAAGCGCGGCAGAGACGACCGCCGACCTCCTGTGTTTAACAGAATTGGGAAAAGGATCGAGGATGATGAGACATCCAACTCACAGTACCTGGAAGGAAGTGACGAGGATGAACGGCGCACCAGTGTCCATACCAGACTTGGTAGCCGCAGAATACAGGACAGGTGGGGGCGACGATATTCCCCAAGCAAAAGCTCTCCGAGTACAAACTCTGAGAACAGTCGGCGCAAGCGCCGAAGGAGGGAAAATCCGTCCTCTGAAAATTCCTCGGACAACAGGGATAGCGAAACTGGACACTGGAAATCCAGAAACAGATATAACGACCAGGAGGATGAAGATATATCCCTCCCGTGGCGCCGTCAAAAGGTGGATGCGTTTACTTGACGCATCAGTGACTTCTCAGAAAGTAAAAGGAGGCGCATGCCTGCCAAGTGAAAACCTATGACGGAACAGGTGATCCTGATGATCACCTCAAAATTTTTGAATCAGCCGCCACAATTGAAAACTGGCCACAACCTGTGTGGTACCACATGTTCAACTCCACACTGGTGGGAAACGCGCGGAACTGGTTCAGCAAGCTTCCACACAGAAGCATCAATGGCTTTGAAGAATTGAGGAAGGCGTTTCGCCTAAACTTTACTCAGCGAAAGAAGTGCGCTAAAAATCCTGTCGAACTCGCCAGGGTAAAGCAGCGCCAAGGAGAATCTACGAGCGCATTCATGGAACGCTTCAAAGATGAATGCATGCAAGTTAAAGCATGCCCTGAAGTGCTGAAGATCTCTGGTTTCATGAACGGGATTAACAATCCAGAACTCATCAAGCGGTTGAACGACAAAATTCCTGAAACCTTTGATGAGCTCATGAAACGCTCTCGGTCTTTCGTCCAGGGAGAAGCCGCCGCGGTGGATAGCAAAAAAAACTACTCGAACTACCGGTCACAGGAACAACCTGGGAAACAATCCACTGACCAGAGTAGTAACCATAATAGGAGCTATCGCAACCAGGGGAATGGGAGAGACAATGACAGGTACACCCCGCTGACCAAGACCCCAAAGGAAATATTCGCAACAGAAGGTGCGAACTTTCCAAGACCGCCGCAAATGCGCACTCCAGAGGATCGGCGCACCGGGAACGGATAATGTGACTACCACGCACAGAAGGGCCACACAACTAATGAATGTGTCCAACTACGTCAGCTCATTGACAAAATGGTTAAAGAAGGCAAATTGAACCATTTGGTCAAAAATATTAAGGAAGGAAAGGATAGACAGAAGAGTGGGAAAAAGAAGGAGACACCCAAGGAAAAGGCCGACACCATCTACATGATACAATCATGGCAGCGGGTCACTAGACAGAAGGTCAGCCAGGAGTTTTCACGAGGAAGCGAAATCTCTTTCCCCACTTTAACTGCGGACAACGCAGTAGTTGAGCCACTCACCATTGAGATTAGTGCGGGGGGTCACGACATCCATCGCATGTATGTTGATGGTGGTGCATCGGCGGACATCATGTATGAGCCCTGCTTCAAGCGACTGCGGCCTGAAATACGCAGTCAATTAAGTCCGGTCAGAACAGCGTTGACTGGTTTTACAGGTGAAAAGATATGGCCAATGGGGCAAATACGATTACCAGTCAGCATAGGAAACGAAAAACACTCCGCGACGGCCTGGATGGAATTTATGGTGATCAAATCTCCTTCGCCATACAACGGCATTATAGGGAGACCTGGGATATCAGCTATGCGCGCAGTACCATCAACAGCGCACGGGATGCTTAAATTCCCAGTGGAAGGGGGCATTGTTACTCTTTACAATACCATCGTACCGCATAGAGAATGTAACACGATTACATGCGAAACGGCACCAACCCCAGAACAGCGCGCAGCCAAAGTCCCAAATCTGAAGGTTGCGCTTCACCCAGAATACCCGGAACAGGAAATATCCATCGGAGGGTCACTGTCGGACAACGGCAAAGCAGCTGTATGCGCGCTCCTGCAAAAGAACTTAGACATTTTTGCATGGGAGCCAAAACACATGACTGGGGTACCACGCTCAATCACAGAGCATAAACTGAGAATCCGACAAGGGTACTCACCAATACGCCAGAAGAAGCGCGGCCAAGCCCCAGAGCGCGCGCAAGCAATTTTGGCAGAAGTGCACAAACTGGTGGATGCAGGAATTATGCGTGAAGTCTACTACCACGACTGGCTTTCTAACCCAGTAATGGTCAAAAAGAGCGACGGTAGCTGGCGAATGTGCGTGGACTTCACAGACCTTAACAAAGCATGCCCACAAGACTGCTATCCATTACCAGAGATAGACTGGAAAATAGAGTCTCTGTGTGGGTACCCATTGAAGTGTTTCCTCGATGTGTACAAAGGATATCATCAGATCCAGATGGCAAAGGAGGATGAGGAAAAAACGGCCTTTCACACAAGCCAAGGCGTCTACTGTTACACAAAAATGCCTTTTGGCTTGAAGAATGCAGGCGCCACCTACCAGCGGTTAGTAGACAATGCTTTCGAAAAACAGGTAGGCCGCAACCTGGAGGTCTATGTTGATGACCTGGTCATAAAAAGCCATACTGAAGATGAGTTAGTGCGCGATATTGAGGAAACGTTCAAAACTCTACGAGAGATCAATATGAAGCTAAACCTCAAAAAATGTACCTTCGGTGCCACTGAAGGCATGTTCCTCGGATACCTAATAGAGTTCGACGGTATAAAACCATGTCCAGAAAAGACAAAGGCTGTCATCGAACTTCCTTCACCGCGAACGTTGAAGGAGGTCCAGTCTCTTAACGGAAAGCTAGCTGGTCTTAACAGGTTCCTGTCAAAGTCAGCAGACAAGTCTCTACCTCTCTTCAAAACACTCAAGAAGTGTATCAAAAAGGGGGATTTCCGGTGGACTACGGAGGTAGAAGAAGCCTTCACACAACTTAAGCAACACTTGGCAACGCTTCCCACACTTGTCGCACCCCGACCAGGGGAAGAGTTAATTATGTATCTATCCGCAACTGACGGAGCAGTGAGTGCAGTGCTACTAACAGATAGGGATTCGGTACAAACTCCTGTCTACTTTGTGAGCAAGGCACTCAAGAAGACGGAGATCAATTATAGCGCCATGGAAAAATTAGTCCTGGCATTGGTGTTTGCTGCCAAAAGGCTACGCAGGTACTTCCAAGCGCATCCAATAGCAGTGATCACAGACCAACCGATCAAGCAGATCATCTCCAAACCTGACGCATCAGGCCGCCTGCAGAAGTGGAGTGTATTGCTAGGCGAGCACAACATCACTTACAGACCACGTACCGCAATCAAAGGACAGATTCTGGCAGACTTCATTATCGAAAAGCCAGACACCGACGAGGTACCCGCACCAAGTAGTACGGAACTGCACGACCCATGGATCTTGTTTACAGATGGGTCCTCATGCGTTGATGGTTCAGGAGCAGGCCTCATTCTCACAAACCCAGAGGGAATAGAATTCACTTACGCACTGCGTTTTGAATTTACAGCGACGAACAATGAGGCAGAATATGAAGCTCTAATCGCTGGACTACGCATTGCAGCTCGGATGGGTGTACGTAATCTAGAGGCGAACGTGGACTCCCGACTGGTGGCCAACCACATGTTGGGCGGATATGTGGCTAAAGAAGAAAACATGATTCAGTATCTCGACAAGACTAAGACACTGATCAAAGGCTTCGACAAATTCACCATTAAGCAAGTCCCTAAAGGAGAAAATCGCAAGGCAGATGCACTAAGCAAGATCGCCTCGACAAGCTTCGCACACCTATCAAAGCAAGTGCTGGTGGAAAAACTGAAAAGCAAATCCATATCGGAGATGGAAGTTTCCACAATAATAGAGGAGGAAGGTCCTACATGGATGACACCGATAATAGAATTCTTAAGCAAAGGAACGTTACCCCAAGATCAGAAGGAAGCTCGCAGGATACGGCGCACAGCACAGAGATTCGAACTTCGAAACAACATACTGTACCGACGCTCCTTCCTCCAACCATGGCTCCGCTGTGTTGGTCCCCTACAAGCAAATTACGTGCTGAGAGAAATCCATGAAGGTTCATGTAGCATGCACTCGGGACCACGGTCCATTGTGGCACGCGCCATGAGATCAGGATACTATTGGCCAACCATGCACCGCGATGCGCGGGATTTAATAAGGAAGTGCAATGATTGCCAAGTTCATAGACCTGTCCCGCGCCAACCACAGCACGAGCTAACGCCAATTACATCACCATGGCCATTCTATAAGTGGGGTATCGACATTGCAGGACCTTTTCCAGTCGCAGCAGGAGGGTTAAAATTCCTCATAGTCGCCATAGACTACTTCACTAAGTGGATCGAAGCAAAGGCTGTAGTGACAATCACGGGCAACCAGGTCAAGCGCTTTGTCTGGGAAAATATAGTATGTCGCTTCGGACTGCCTGGAGAAATCATCTCGGACAACGGGAAACAATTCTGCGACAACCCTTTCAAAGACTGGTGCGAGAAGTTGAACATTACACAGCACTTTGCATCAGTTAAACACCCACAAACCAATGGCTTAGTGGAACGTGCGAATCGAAGCTTAGGTGAAGGAATTAAGGCACGCCTAGACAAGCACAAAGGAAGATGGGTGGAAGAGCTATCACATGTCTTGTGGGCGCATCGAACCTCAATCAAAACCAGCACGGGAGACACTCCCTTCTCTCTAGTCTACGGGACAGAAGCCGTCATACCAGCTGAGATCGGCATGCCAACTATCCGCACTGCTGAAATCAATGTGACGACCAATGATGACGAGAGACGTATCGACTTAGATCTGCTAGAAGAAAGGCGCGAACGCGCAGCTTTACGGGAGGCAAAATCAAAGTCAAGGATGAAAGGATACTATGATGCTAAAGTGCGCAATGTTTCATTCAGGCCAGGTGATTTCGTCTACCGCGCCAATGACGCGAGCCACGCAGAAGACACGGGCAAGCTCGGACCGAAGTGGGAAGGACCCTATGAGGTTACTGAAGCACTAGGAACAGGCGCGTACAAACTACAAGGCTTGGATGGTCGTGAACTGCCACGTACATGGAACATCTGCAACCTCAAGAGGTGCTACCTATAGGAATGGCTACGGCCTAGCGCACAGACGCCCCCGCACTTTACTGAAGTGCCCAATAAACATTCATGTATTTACTTTTTTTTTCTTTCATTAGTATCATGTGTTCTTCTTATTTATTTCCCATAAAACTTGCAAGAATCAATAAAACGTCGCGGTTTCTAGCTAACTCCGAGACACACTTTGTTATGTTATTTCCATATACTGTATGTCTTAACAATTATTTATCTCTCGCCTACATGGCGCGCATGCATTAGACTAAACCCACGATGGTAAAAGGATAAGTTAACCTACTAAATAACTTGTTGAGTAAGAGGGTTGCAAACCCGTCAACAACTGGATCACGTATCCTTGTTAAACACCTTGTTCTCGAGACGTTGGAATAAGTTTCATGCGCATCCCACGACGGGTGCGCAACATTGCACATGTGCACGTTTAACAATTTTGGAACCAAGACACTTGATTCCTTAATGTGATATTTACAGTACGCTGCCTATCACAACATACATGATTATGCTACAAACAAAATACTTAGGTATTATCTCTTAAGTATGTTACAATTTTCATACATGACTATGAACTTTGCACCAATAAACAACTTTTAACACTTAGACAATACATTCGTCTTTCACGCAAAGACATTACACGTTGCAACAACATCCACACGAACTCAATAAGAGAAAATTTTATTAGATAACCACGAGTTATTACAAAAGGCTTGTTACTTTACAACACATAAACCTACCAACTATTACACCGTTCCAGAGATGAGCTTCCCACGCGGTTGGCTGCCTCTTTAGCCTCACTTAGCCTTGTCAAGAGGTCAGAATCTTGGCGCGCCACGGTCGAAACACTAACTGGTATCCCATCGGATCTAGGGAGGTGGGCCGCGCCCACGCCACACATGACAGCCTTACCCTTTATCTCTTCTTTGGTGGCAAGTTTCGTCGCATGCGCCTCCAAAACCTGCTTCAAGGGCACTTCTCTCTCCAAGGCAAAAGGATTCAAGATATCCTTAGGGCGCACAAATACGGGTACGTGCAGTTGGGATTCATCAGGCTTAAGGTGATAGTCTGGCTGGGCAACGGCCTCCCCACCACAATGGCGTGCTAGAGTCAACCTCGCCATAATCACATTTATGGGGTAATCCTGATCGCGCTCCAGTTTAGCAATCATAGGAAGCTCTAAAGTCTTCATGTTATTCATTGCAACAACCAGGTTATCATACGACTGCGCATCATACCCAGGAACCTTATCAATAGAAACCTTTAGCAAGTCGGTCTCCTGCAGCGCCTCTATAGCCTCTGATTTTCCTCTCGCCAAAGCACATTGGACTACTTCACCGAATTTGTCCACCACTTCCTTGGACTCTAGAGTACTCAGCGCAGCAAGACGCAGACCATGGCTGATAAGTCACCTGCGCTCAGAGATGGTAGACATTAGATGAGGATATAATTCCTCATCATACTCCAAAGTAAGCTTCCGCAGCTTCATCTCTTATGCCTCCAGAGCACTGCTCACAGTCGCACCAAAGTCTTCCAACTGCGAGGTCAATGCGTCCTTATTTTTCTCCAGATACTGTAGGACCCAGTGAATCGAAGCCTTGTACCCTAACGACTCCGTACGCTCTTGGCTTATTTGGCCCATCAGCGCCATTTTCTCCTCGGCTTGTTTCTGTGCATACACGCTCAAACTCTCCATTTCAGCTCTGGCACTAGCCAATTGCGCCTCTAATACAGCAATCTTCTCATTTTTCTGAGCAACTTGGCTGCTTTCACTAGCGATACATACCCTTAGCTTCTCACCTGTTGCAGCCTGGTGCGCAGACACCTGTACCAACTCCTCAACTAATTGACCCACTGATGCAACTCCAGCAGGTCCATCTTCATCTTTTTGGCTGAAAGGCTCAGACCGCACATGACTCTCCTTGGGGGGAGATTCTGCAACCTGCTCAAACCTGCACACACAGACAGCGCAGTATCAGGTTCCCATTTACAGTTGATAAAAAAAACAAAAACAGCAAAAACAAAAGAGAAGCGCATCCACTTACTGTGGGCTAGCGACGTCAGCAGACGGGTGCGATGAGGCAACATCACTGGTGGATGATTCCACAGTAAGGATCACCGGGCGTTTCTTCCTTGAAGTACTCGCGCCATCCTCTCCGAAGGATCTCTTGTGCTTTAACCCAGACTCCGTTTCGTCTTCTTCTTCTTCATCCATAGGTTGTGCCACGACTACGGGTGGTGGCTGCGCTACGGTAGAAGGCACCTGGGGGCTTGGCACACTTTGTAGTGGTGTCGCTTCCACTGCAACAGAGGAACTAGTACCTGCCTCCCCCATGTTCATCTCCAAGACATGACCTGCAGTGGCCGCTAGTATAGCTTCCTCACCTTCTCTTAGGGGACGTACCCCTGTCCTTACTTCAACGGGCTTCGCTAGCCGCACCACGGTAAATAGATCCATTTCTGCGCGATACATGACAACAAATAACACAGGTTATATAATACGTGAAAAGCACAGAAAACTCTTACGTTAATGACAAAAGGAGGTGCGAGGAACGAGTACCCACCCTGGCCATTAGCGCCCAAAAAGATTGGCATTTCATCTGGCATACCAAAATAATTACGGCTGATGCCCATATGCACCAAAAATTCCTTAGGATAGGAATTAATGGGGATACGGTTTGCATTAATTAGTTCCGCATCCTCCGCTATATATGATCCAGGTACGGGGCACTCATCCCTCGGCAATGTTCCCCGGGTATAAAAATCATGGCGCCATGGAAAGCATATGTCGTCTACCCAGAAAAATGACTCTCTCCAGTTTCTAAGCGCATCTAATTTTTCAGTATAACACTGAAATCTGCCGGCGCGCTTAGCAAAAGATACCCACCCATGTGACCATGTCGTGTGATAAAAGGCACGTAATAGGTGGATGGTTGGAGTCACCGCCAGCAAACGGCAGTTCACCTCAAAGTTAGTAATTTTAGCCGCACCAATACAGTGCAGCTGGGATATGTGTAGCTCGTAATAATTTAAAACATCGCACATAAATCGGGATAAGGGCACGCGTTGATTGGCAAATTCAAAGAATCGTGTGTATACCCCTATTTTCCCTACGGGGAAATCCGCAATAGACGCTTGCGCACCCGGAACAACCGGATGCACGTCCAGCGGTATAAAATAATCCGACATGAACTCTAGAAGATCACTTTCGGCAAGGTTGGAAGTGAATTCAGACAATTGCTTGACCATGATATTGTTTTTACAAAGCGCACGCGCGGTTACCTTTTCAATACAATGTTTTTCCGGGTTGAAGTTTGATGTTTTGTTAGCAATGGTGGTTGAAGGTTTTTTACTGTGAGAAACGAAAGGGAAATGACCTAAGGGGTTATATAATTCTTCTCACCTACACGATGAGTGACGCGTGGACCGCACTACCACTAATAGTGTGGCTGAGATTGCTTGATGGGACGTCACAGCAGTAACTTTCCCCCGATTTACGAGGAACCCATTTTCTAACCCTATGTCTAGATACAATGTATGGGAAGACATATTTTTATGGCTTCTTGGCTACGCTTCGAAGTTTTTCGCTACCTACGGTTATTAGTCTAGCATCCGCAGTTCGTCACTACGCATACTAGACTGGGGGGACATGATGACGTATAGTTTATATCCGGGTCACTAACCCGACTACAGTCCGACACTAACTTAGCCCGGTACGAAATGGGCTACGATGATTAAATGTTTGGGCTCAAGAAAGCCCAAGCCCAAATCTATTTACGGAATAGATATCCGATATCTTCTAAAGAGGAAGATAATCATTCCCAACCGACTAAGGCGGGATACGCCGAAGGTTGAGGAACACGGAACCAACAAGGATTCCGTGCGTATATAAAGGGAATCAGATCCCTCGTTAAAGGTACGATCTCAGAACCCTAACACTCCTTTAACCCTAAACCGATTACTTACTCTCACGCCGGAGGATAATCGTGGGAGACAATCCCACGGTAAGCCTAACGGTGTTTTCTGTCTCTTAGTGCGCAGGTCTCAAGCAACGATTCTCAATTGGTACGAGAGCCGGAGCTCCAAACAAGGAACGTCCAACTTTTGTATCAACACTTAGAGTTTCTGTTGTTTTGTGAATGAGGAGATGATTTTATGTTCATTTGAGAACGCGTTTTAATGAAGTTGTATGTTGTTTCATATTCTTAACTGAATGACGAGGATAATGAGTCGGTTAAAAGCATATCGTATATATCTAACTATACAGTCGACATGTTATTTATTACCGAGTTAGATTGTTTCTTTTCTCAATTATATGTTACAGTCGCAGCAGATGGGATTTCAAACAGTTTATTACTACTTATTTAACTTTTGACAAGATATTAATTTTCAGGGGGTGTCAAAGATTATGAATTGCGCAAGACACAGTAATATACTTCCTGGGCACGTAGGGCTTGTATCGGAATTGCGGTGACAATGTCTGTTCATTATTTTTGTAGAAAACCAGTTAGAACTTACTATACCATTATCCTATATATGTACTGAAAAAAAAGTTCAGACTTATTGGGCCATTACATGTAATTATTCTGATAGTGTAATAATATTTTTAAATTAATTTTATTTCAAGTTTTAATTATATTTGTATTGCAAATAATTCTAAATTTAATGACACGTGTAGCAATGATGCTCAAATATATTGGCACAAAAAAGAGAGCTAGAGAAAAATAGCCACTCTAGCAGCTACTGAAATAGTGACATTTTCTAAATTTAGCGATGTGTATAGCGACTTAAATAGCGACATGTCTATCAAACAGCGACATAAATGGCGACACGATTTATCTATGTCGCAATTTTATAGCGACATGCTATGAGAAGTCGCCATACTTGTCGCTATGTTTAGCGACATAGTTTTACAAGTCGCAAAAATCTGCGACTCGTTTACAGCGACCAAGCACTTGATGTCGCTAACAATGTCGCAAGCATAAAAAACGTCGCTAAAGATGTCGCTAAAACAGTCGCTAAAGGACATTTTTCTTGTAGTGGTTGGTCTTACTATTGCTAATCTTGCCATCCCTCAATAAGTGGCAAAATGTGTGTTAGTTGGGTCACGTCAGGGATCTAGATGAGTATGGGTCAAAATGGGTCCGGGTCTACAGGGTCCTTTAGGACTAGGGCGTGGGTCAAATGAATTACAAGTCGGGTTAACCCATCGGGATTTCACAATTTGTTTTAGTGAATGTCAAAAATTTAAAATTAGTGTTCAATTTTTTTGACCCGTTAGACCCGCCCTAGTCTGTTAGTTAATTGTTCCATAAAGGAAAAATTTTGCCTAATAGTAACCAAGTTTCATCAATGTTCCAATTCAGTCACTCGAACTTTATATTAACCACAAAAACCATTCAAGTTTAAGAAGTGTTTCATTGTTGTGTAAATGTTTAAAATAAATGCATTGTTTGGTTGTACCTTGATAATAACCACCCACCCCTGAAAATCACTAATCTCAACTAACTCGATGTACAACCAACTTATGCACACTTAAGAAAAATATAAGTCACCAAATAATAACGAAGTTTGAGAACTGTTCCGTTTTGGTCATTCAAACATAAAAGTTACATAAAAATAGAACACTTAAACTTGAGTGGTTAAACCTCACCAAAAAAAGTATGAGTGACTTGGAACACCAATAAAACTTCATTACTATTTAATGATATTTTCCCCATATTAATGATTCCGAAATTCTGGATTTCTTCTTTGTTTTGTGCCACAATTCAAAAACCAAATGCAAAATCACGTCTCTCCACAATATCAGAAATCAATTAGAATCTTAATTCTTCGTAATTGTTATTTTCAACTTATGTTCCTCACCCGAACCCTAACCCTAACCAACCTCCTGCATATTTCTTTAATACCATTTTTTCTCTATT
Organism: Chrysanthemum seticuspe; assembly: GCA_019973895.1. Taxonomy (NCBI): domain Eukaryota; kingdom Viridiplantae; phylum Streptophyta; class Magnoliopsida; order Asterales; family Asteraceae; genus Chrysanthemum; species Chrysanthemum seticuspe. The sequence goes on from BPTQ01000006.1 coordinate 315,229,591, forward strand.
GTTTCTACTGTTTGTTCCGAATTGATTTCTCAACTGTTGGAAGGCGTGAACAAGATGGAGGCATGTGTTTTTATAAATCATATATCATATATCATATGGAGAAATACTTAATTATGAGATTTTTTATATTTTATTAATTTTAAAAAATCGTTTTTGGACTTTGATTGATCTTAAGATCTTTTTATTGCAGCCATATGTGTAATTTAATTGTGTTTGTTTATGATTTCTTTATTTTAATTGTAGATTAATGATATTTAGATGTTCATAGTGATGATTTTAATTTTTGATTGTTTTCTCGTATCTTCGTTTTTAAACTTCTCTCCTTTGATTGTAGAGAAATTACCACTGAAGGAGAGAAATTAACAGCGAAGGTACTATCTATTGCCAGGCTGTAAACTTTTTCTTATTCTCTACATCTTAGAATGTTATGTTAAACGAATAGTAGATTTATGTATTTATTGTGGTGTTTCGGATATGCAATTGGGAGCAGAATTTGTGTATTTGTAGCAACATGACCCATAGTGAACCGTTGGAGCGTATGTTCCGCCTGTAAATGACGCATGCTGTTTTTTGTAAGTCACGTCTTATTTATGCATTTGATTATACAAGTTTAGACTTATTCTGATAAATCTTTTTTAATGTACTATTTAAACCAAACATTTCAAGTTTCATATTTTCCCAATTTAACTAATTTCACTAAAAACAAATTATATTGTGACAATTCTACCCTTCACTCCACCTAATGGATCATCTTTGTAAAGAGTTGCTTTTATTATCAAACTAAACATGATATGAAGTGACTTGACAATTTTCTCAACACTGTGTTAGCACTAAGTTAATCAAATTAAACAAATTTATTTGCAAAACATTAAAATGAATATATGAGAATAAATTACAACAAAATGAACCTACAATTAAGTGTCACAAACAAAGTTAATGATTCAAGTAAACATGGAACAATTTCACTTATTTGCTACATGAATGTATTTAATCTACTGTTAAATATTAAGTTCAGTTACTTTGCATGCGGTTGAAAAGCTGAATTACATAGCTTCAAGTGTTATAATATCCAATGAAGAAATCATTTATATCATGTATGATTCATAAGTTTTTGGAGTCCGGATGATCAATGTGGCAGTAATACAACAAACATGCCTTCAAAATGGAGATACCACGCTTTCCCATTGTCACATGTCCTTGATGATCCATTTGAATACCGAATCTCTTCAAACCAATATTTCATGCTGTTTTTAATGGTCTTGACACCAAATTCAGTCTCAATCTCTTCAGCTGAATGAAAAACAATTTAAAGCAGTCAGCTATTTTGCACTTGCAGAAACACATTTATCATCAAGACATGAAAATACAACTGAATTTTAAAAGACTCATCCAAGCAGAAAAAGAGAGCATTTACACGAGCAACACATACTTCTTTACAAGATAAAACATTTCTTGTCTCCAATATCGTCAAGTAAATTAGTTGTACAAGTCACTATATCTTGCTTGTCCATTGGCAATTCATTTCATGATCAAAATAGGTTTTCCACATGGTCCTACTAGGCAGCTTAAACAAGACATATATCCGGACGTATTGGCACAGATGCGTGTAAGGAGCATTTACATAATATCACTTTTACAACTGCAAACTGGACTATTTTAAGTTATTAGCTTGATAATAAGAATTGTGTGGAAAAAGTTGGTCAATAGTATTATTATCCGGTTATCCACAAAGGCGCACACTGTTGGAATTAAATAATCATGACAAGCATGTTAATACTAATATAAATCACATAGAGTACACAACAGAAGACCCTTAAACAAAGGGCTAATTCCATATTTACCCAACTTGAAAATCAAAATACCATATTTTTCCAAAACACAAGTTTTTAGTGCCCAAGTACAATGCAAAGCATGTGTTGGGGAAATATGAAATTATGATGTTTAAGTTGGGGAAATATGAAATTGCCCCCTTAAACAAATATTCATAATTAATTAATTAACCTTGAATTAAATCGTAAACGTACTTTGCAAGCAATCCAAGCAAATCAAAGATCAAAAATCACAAACCCTAATTAGGGTTTATGAAAAGACGATTTGGCCAAAAAAAAATAAAAAAATAAAAAAAATCCAAGAGGGATATGAGCTTGTACACACGTATTGCCAACGATTCGATTTGATTCGATGCGAATGCTAGTTCCTAGAATCACAATAACTAACCAAAACAATTTTGTTTTGATCAAAACAAATTGAAACCCTAGTGTATAAGGGCGTACAACCGGTTATGAGCAAAAGAGGAAGATGAAGAGAAGTTAGGGTTAGCTAATGAGAACCAAGGATTACAAACAATGAATACCAAGCCTTGTATTTATAGTTTGTGAAACTTAGAGTCCAAGTTAGGGTAGGATTGCTATCCTAAACCCATAACCGGTCGACCCTTAATTCCCAAGGGAATTCTAGAACCTTATCATAGCTTATTTTCACTTCTAGTCCTTCCATCTTTTATTTAACGATCGTTAGACTAAACACCGTTAAGTACTAACGACCGTTAGACGTTATTGTAAAATATTAATTAAAACATAACATTTATATTACTTATTAAACATTGAATCTCATACGTAATGTATGAAATCCATAGTCTCGTGTTCGAATCCGGTCATACGTATTTAAATATAGTCCAAAAACTAACAGCTCCCACTTGGACATATCTTAATATAGGTAAATGACATTGGTTAGCGTCTAGCAACACACCAATGCCCCCAGAACGACCTTGAGTGTGGATTCCTGGAAAAACTTTTTAATGATTCATCATTATACTTATCCTTTTGTTACTAATACCACGTTAAATATGGATATGAATTTAATTCATTCCGTTTATTTAACTATTTTGTTTCTGGTTATATTCTGATTGAACAAGATTACCAAATCATCTGAACACATTCGAGATTGATCTTGGGTATGGCTATACAAACATCTTTTCAACCCTACGAGGGGCTCAACAGTATTATACTTCGAAACAAATTCGAAGGAATAAATTCTCTCTTGACTACAAACAAAACTCATAAATTTCACAACACTACCAGTTACGGATAGCGTTATACTATATTACAGAAATGGGCTACACCCACGACAGTTTTCTGGCATCTCAAATCAGAGGACAAATACGCATGATTTACTTGATGACAAAGATCCATAAAGTACGATCATGTAGTTGGGATTAGTCCTATATTCAATACTTTGAATATCATGTGAGTTTGGCATGACCACCCATCAATATACATCAGTACATTCAACCAAACCTTAGATTTGTCTTAATTCAATCATATACCCGTATGACCGATTGACAACAGACTATTTAAAATAACATGAGTTATTCATGGATTTAAACATGCAAATACATGACACAATATATTAAAAATGAAAACAAACATACTAAGTACTTTAATTCATTAAAATAATAATTGTTTATTACATCCTTTATCCAAATACTAACCAACAGATCTACATGAAACTACTAGCTAAACGAAGTCCAACGCTATTAGCATGTTGAGTAAGCTTTTTCTTAGGTAAATCCTTCGTGAAGGGATCAGCTAGATTGTCATATGTGTGAACTTTAGGTAGATTGATTTCACTTATTTCGACTTGTTCTCAAACATAGTGATATCGTCAAGGAAAATGTTTGGCACCCTTCATGACTCCAGGTTCATTGGCAAATGTAATTGCTGCAGAATTGTCACAATACACTTTCATAGGTTCATCATTTGAAGGCATAACTCCGAGGCCTGAAATGAACTTCCTAATCCAAACAACTTCCATTCGCAGCTTCTGAAGCAACTATGTACTCAACTTCTGTTGCAGACATCGCAATAGTACTCTGCTTTGTGCTCTTCTAGCCTACTGCTCCTCCATTGACTACAAAGACATATCCCATCTGAGACTTCATATCATCTTTATCAGTTTGACATGACGCATCGCAGAAACCTGTAACATCAAGCTCTGCCTCTGGATTTCCACCATACACAAGAAACATATCTCGAGTGGCCCTTAAGTACTTGAGAATGTTCTTAACAACAGTCTAGTGAAGATCACCTGGATTCTATTGATATCGACTGGTGATATTTTGTGCAAACGCCACATCTGGCCTTGTGCATCTTACTGCATACATGATAGATCCTACACCCAAAGCATAAGGAACTCTACTCATGCGTGCCACCTCACCATGTGTTGCAGCACATTGTTTGCTACTTATGCCATGTTCTACTTGCATTAGCAGATATCCTTTTTTGGAATTTTGCATCCTTAATCTTATCAAGATTTTATCAATATAAGCACTCTGAATTAATCCAATCAACCGCCTAGATCTATCTATGTAGATCTTGATTCCAAGGATATATGCTGCTTCTCCTAAATACTTCATAGAAAAACATCTTCCAATATAGGCCTTAACCTCTTGTAAACTTGGAATGTGTTTTCCCATAATTAATATGTCATCGACATACATGATAAGGAAAGTAACATTACTCCCACTAGCATTATGGTATACACATGGCTCGTCAAGATTCTGAGTGAAACTAAACCTCATTATTTCCTCATCAAATCTCTTATTCCATTGCCTTGATGCCTGCTTTAATCCATAAATAGATCTTTGAAGTTTGCATACTGGCTTTGGAAATTGTAGATTCACAAACCCCTCAGGTTGCGCCATATAGATATCTTTATCTAGGCGATCATTCAAAAAGGCGGTTTTGACATCCATCTGCCAAATCGCATAGTCATTGTATGATGCTATGGCTATAAGAATCATAATAGCTCTAATGTCTACTACAGGAGAAAAGGTCTCCTCATAGTCAACCTCATAGGTTTGAGTAAAGCCTTTAGCTACCAGACGAGCCTTATAGGTATGTACCTTGCCATCCATGTGAGTCTTTTTCTTGAAGAGCCATTTACTTCCAACGACACTAGCATTAGGAGTAAGGTCTACTTCAATCCAGACTTCATTATCTTTTATGGATTGCATCTACCCATTCATTGCTGCTCTCCATTTGTCCTTTTCCAAGATCAGCCATGGTAGCCTTATATTTATCAGGTTCTCCAAGATCCCCTAAACTATATTCCTCAACCTCTACATTAAGACATAGACGTTCAAGATCATGTATAATCCTTTCAGACCTACGAATGAGAGTAACTTCAGGTGGAGATGCAAGACTTTCAGGATCCATTTGAAGTTGGCTAGTGTTTTCAGAAGGTGATGTATCTTCTTGATCATCTTCCAGATCATAAACTCTCCCACTGAACTTGCGATATGAAATTCCTTTCACAGAAATCTCCATAGGTTTTCAAGTGGGAAGTAAAAATAGTAACCCATTGTTTCCTTTGGGTATCCTATGAAGATACACTTAACATATCTCTTTTGGAGTTTATCAGCCGAGTCACGTTTAACAAATCAACCCCAAACCTTTATGTAAGACAAGTTGAGAGCTTTTCCATACCATAACTCGTATGGAGTCTTAACAAAATTCTTAGTTGGAACCATATTTAAAATGCGAACAACAGTTTCCAAAGCATAATCCCAAAAGGATAAGGAAAGAGTTGTAAGATTAAACATTGATCGTACCATATCTAGAAATGTATGATTTCTTCTCTCAGATACACCATTTTGATGTGGTGCATATGGAGATGTGAGCTGCTGGACAATACCACACTCTTTAAGGTAATCTTTAAACTCTTGGCTAATGTATTCACCACCTCTATCGGATCGAAGAGCCTTAATCTTCTTTCCAAGTTGCAATTCTACTTCATTCTTGAAAACCTGAAATGTTTCAAACACTTCATGTTTATGTTTAAGTAAGTAAACATAACCATAACGATTGAAATCATCTGTGAAGGTTAAAAAGTAGCTAGCACCTTTCTTTGACACATGTCTAAGTGGTCCACATACGTCTGTATGTATCACTCCAAGTAGATCTGAAGCCCTTTCCGTTTGATGCGGAAAAGGTTTTCTTGTCATCTTCCTAGATATGCAAGATTCACACTTATTAAATGATTCATCATTGATATGTTGCAAAAGCCCATAATGTTGCAGCTTTTCCATGCGTTTCTTTCCTATGTGAGCAAGTCGACAATGCCAAAGATAAGTAGAATCCATGTCACACTTGATTCTCTTATTATTGATGCTAAAAATAGAATTGTTAGTATCATTCACAATACCACGCATATCAATTTCAAACACACCATTTATAGGAATTGCATTAAAGTAAAAAACATTATTTAAAGAAACAAAAATTCCATAACTAATAATGTGTGAACAAAACCAATATCTTTTAACAAGGAAACTTAAACAACACCTCTAATTATAAAAGGTGCGTAATGACAATTGTTAAAAACTAGTACTAAGCCTGAAGGTGAAACTAAATCAAACGTTCCTATGGCTTCAACAGCTGCACACACTCCATTTCCTACGTACATGTATTGCTCCCCATAGGCCAACTTCCTTGCTCCTCTAAGTCCCTGTAATGTGTTATAAATATGAATACCACATCCAATGTCATACACACAGGAAATTATTTTATGAGGAAAAGAAAATAATTCTATCACGAAGATACTTGAAGTGCTGACAACATGTCCAACATTTTTGTTCTTCTTTTCTCGCAACTCTGAGAGGTAGAGTGGACAGTTCTTCTTCCAGTGTCCTACCTCGCTGCAGTGGTGGCAAGCCATATCCTTTCCAGGATGATCTTTCTTCTTGGAAGGGTTCTTCTTAGGATTGGGTTGATAAGCCATAACCTACTGCTTATTTTTTCTCTTTCCTTTTCCCTTTCCCTTGTTCGCTTGCGGCTTTGGATTATGAATGCCACCACCTTGTATTGCTAGTACATGAGGTGTAAGAGCCTTTTTCGGTAAACCCTTCTCATAGTCAATTAGCATTGCATGTAACTCACTAATTGTCTTCCCCATGCAATGCATATTATAATTGTGCATAAATCCAGAAAATTCCTTGTTAAGGGATATGTTGATCAGACCAACCCAAATATCTTGCGGAAGTTGGTAGTTAAGACGTTCAAGTTGATTAGTGTAACTTTTCATCTCAAGTACATGAGTACTCACGTTTTTATCGTCCTCCATTTTGCAGCTGTGTAGAGAATCTAGAAGATCAAATAGTTCTACACCTGCCTTATTCTCAAATATAGATTTGAGCTCAATAATCATATTTTGGGGAGAATGATGCTCAAATTGCTTTTGCAAAGTGGGAAACATACTGCCCAGCATAAGACATGCGACCTCATTGTAATAGTCTTACTGAGTAGTCTACGCTGCTAAAACCTCATTCGTGGAGTTTGCAGGAGGAGCTGGAGGACAAGGCTGTTCCAATACATCTAGTCTTTTAGCAACTCGCAGGACAATCCTCACCTGCCCATACCAATTATTGAAATTATCGCTAGTCAATTTTTCTCGATCAATCATAGATTTGAAAGCAGTACTTATTGTGTGGTTATCAGGTTGAGCCATTCTACATAAAAAAAAAGTTCAAAAGTTAGTACTTTTGATAAAGAAAATTTAATACCCATTGGTTAATATTCATATAAACCATAAAATTTTCTTAATACCCATTGGTTAATATTCATATAAACCATAAATTTTCTTATAGCTAGGATCCAAATTAACATATACCATTACATCAGTTGATCTGCTAGTAATAATAGTATTTAATAAGGTAATAGTCGAATAATAATTGCCAAACGTGTTGCAATTCCTAGATCATTATGGTATTTACTAATTGCCAAACTGATTGCAATGTAAACATGTTTCATCCCATCTTATGCCTTGGGTTACCAAATCTCACTCTAACTCAAATAAGTTGTCCAATTTAAAAAACTGTAAATTTATTCCAGTTATGTCTAACATAACGTGGAGATTTACCTTGAGATTACAATCTAGCTACGTCTAACGTAATGCAAATTGCAACTGCAAGTGTTTCTTTAACTGGATGGCATAAAATTAAATTCCAAAGGGTACAAATACTTTTGATTGTGTGTAATCAAATATGTACGAAGAAGCATGCATACATCTTCGTATCATAGGTTCTAATAAAACTTTACCCAATTTAGTTTTCTTATTAAGAATCAAACAACAAAGTTTTAATCGAGATATTGGGTAAACCAATCAAAGAATTACCAATAATTATCATATACTATATCGTACTACTGCACGAGTCAAAAGACCCAAGTTATTTGGATAATTACCACAAAGTGGCAAGTAGAATTAAGGTAATTCACCCTTAAGATATTTTTGTCAAATAAATAGTCAAATGTAACTCCATTTTGATGCACAAAGAAGCGAAAAAGCGGGTCAGCGCGAAGCTTATTAAAAACCTTCTTCTTTAGGTTGCAAATACATGGCAACCTTCTTATACATCTCTTATAGTTTGTCAATAATGGATGAGCCTTTCTAACTATTTATACAAATAACATCAATCGACTAAAAGTTTAAGTTTTCATTATTAAAATCACATTAAAACCATTATTAGTCCGGTTTAATTTTCTTTTATAAAAAACACCCTTTGCTTTGTTACGTATCAAAGAATAATAAAAGCAAACAAGAAAATAACCAACTAATAATAAACATGCATAAATAAAATCAACTAATATGTATATTTTGAACTAAGACTCACACTTGTTTTCGATCTAGGTACAAGTGAACCACATACATCGATAAATCGATTGCGTAAGTCCCACGTTAAAAATATACAATAACACACAAAAGTTGATTAAATAAACGATACATGATGAGATCTTCCCCAATTTTACAATTAATTAACTTTAATGTAATTAACCTGTCATGCAAACTTAATTACTAAAACCCTAATTTATCTAAATTACATTCATTGGGCCTTCTTATGAATAGTGTTGTGGGTTTTATATTTTTTTAGCCGGGCCCTTTGTGCTACTTTTTTTACACTACCCGACCCATTCCCTATTCATCTTCACTCACACGCTACGTTTACCTTTTAGATCCGATCGGGTGTGCCTCCAGAAAATTATCCGGCGATTTTTTGATCCGAGAAAAATGAATTTCGTTGTTAGTACAGGCGATTGTGAGGGGGCTACAGTTGGCCGTACCATCAACCCCTTTATTTTATTGCTTTTGTGGATGTTTTTTTTATGCCATTTGGTGAGTGTTACAGTTGAACCCTTCTTTTGGTCCACAACTTTAACCCTGCTTAATATATTATATATTTGTCTAATTAAAGTTAGGTGGATCAATTATTTGTGATCCAAATAAACTTCGACAACTTTGCTGTTTGGAAGATTGGATACTAGGTTGCATGTTTTTTTTCCTTTAGTTTTTTCCTAGATTCGTTATTCTTAGGGTTTATGTTTAGTTTTTGGGGTTAAATAGTTTATACTAATCAGGGTTTAGGTTTAATTTAGGGTTTTTTATTTTCTGAAATTATTTTGGGCGTTTTCCACTTTCAAGTTTCTATATTAATTTAATGATGATAAAATTAAGTCCTCTTTTCATAATTATTGTCAATTTACTCTGTGTAAAAAAAGTTTCAGCCATCTGCTGATGTTGGTGAAATGAGATCTTATATCTTATGCTTAAGCAGTTGATGTGAATTAGATTTTACTGAAATATTATAACATCAACAAATGTTTGTGGGTTTGCCATGTTTTCAGGTGACGTTGTGGCGGGGTAGGCTTGCTGAGCTTGCAGCCATAGCAGTGACTTGTATCTTGGTGGGCAGTAATGGCCACTTCTACTGAATGATGCTGTTACAGATAATGCTTTGTTTTTTGCGTTGATCCTGGTGAAATGTGATTGTCTGAAACTTGCATTTCTTGATTGTGGATTACAAATACAAAGAAGGCCCAATGAATGTTAGTTTATCCTGCTGAATGGTCACCCTTTGTATTCCTTTTTTGAGGTTGTGATGAATTGGGTTTTCTTCGGTAAACATGAGATGGCCCGTATCTTGGCAGGGTGACTTACAACTGTTGCAGCCATGGCGGTCTATCCTCTTTGCCTGAATATTCGCCCATCTGAGCCACATGTCCAGCTACATTCCCACTTTTGTTGTGAAACTCATTGTGGGCTCTTCACCGTTAACCTTCATTAGTTGCACTCGCGAAAAAAAAATATTTGGTTAAGGAAATGATGATACCTGTATCAAATTGAATATTTGCCTTACATAATCTGCTAATGCTGGTATCTTGGCAAGGCAGTTTTGAATTGCAGCCATGGCCGGTATTTTGTTTCACATGTGCAAATCTGAGCCTTAAGATGAGATTATCCGCATGTTGGCAGGGCAACCCATAATCTTTGCAGCCATGGTGGATGTATCCTTTTTCTTAACATGTTACTTTGGTATCCGTTTGAGGTTGCAACTGGTTCAACTGTAACCGGTCTTTTCAAACTGTTGCTGCAACTATCTTTGGATCAAAATATCGCCGTATAATTTTACGTAGGTACACCCGTTGCTATCTAAAAGTTAAACGAAGGGTGTGAGTGAATATGAATGGGATGGGTCCGGTAGTATAAACAAATACGGCTATCTGGTGCATTTATTCTAATAATGTTGTGGCAATGAGGTATCAGCATAATATATATTATGTTGGCTATTTTAATTTGCATTGTTGTGTTCATCAAAACCCAATAGGATGTCGCAACCTTGGTTCATAATTTTTTTTAGAGTAAAGGCACTTGATAAAGAAGGTTAGTGGAAGAAATCTTGCTGATTGTTATGTAGGTATATATAATACATAATATATAATATGGTTGCTGGCGCAAAGATGATAGTTTTATGCATTTATGTCTTTGTTGAGCGTAGTTTATCAGCTTCCGTCTGTTGGCATGGCACCTACATCCACATTGTGGTTGCAGCCATGGAGGGCCTCTGGTACGGCTCCCATACTCGCAGATCTGAGCGTCTCTATATATTAAAATGATGAAAACTGTTGTCAGTTTAGTGTAGTGTGAATGTTTTGTTTGCATGATCTGCAGATGCTGGTATCTTGGCAGGGCAGTTTGGAATTGCAGCCATGGCCGGTATTTTGTTTCAGATTTTAAATGTGCAAATCTGAGCCTTATAAATATTTGGTAAAACATATGCTCACATCAAATACATGTATTCATTGGGCCTTTTTATGAATAGTGTCGGTGGGGTTTTTTTTTAAACGGGCCCTTTGGCTAGACCAGATAAGAAGGTTCTTGGCGTTCCTAATGGTCATTTTTGTCAAGAGATAGGCATGAAACCGTTTGGTAAACATGGGTCAAAAGGGAACGGGGGAAAAACTAGGGGTTAGTCATGAATGATGTATGTTGGTGGTTTCTCTATTCCTTAAATGGCCTCCTATAAAACTGTTGTAAAATTATTTTGATTTAAGTTTTTTTTAGTTCGTGAAATTATTTTTACTGTTTACTAATTTCAAGTTTAAAAATCAATTTAATGATGATAAAATTAAGTCCTCTTTTCATAATTGATGTTGATTTAGTCTGTGTAAAAAAAGGTTCGGCCATGTGCTGATATTAGTGAAATGGGATCTTATATCTTATGCTTAATCAGTTTACGTCAATTAGATTATACTAAAATATTATAACTTCTACAGGTGTTTGTGGGTCTGCCATGTTTTCAGGTGCTGCTTTGGCAGGGTAGGCTTGCTAAGCTTGCAGCCATGGCGGTGCCCTGTATCTTGGTAGGCCATAGCAATGTCGTGTTTGCAGCCATGGCTGGTTGGACGCCATTTTGGTTCTATAGGTTTCCTTTGCTCATTTTCGACACAAATGACAACAATTTACATGGCACAATTGGTTTGGCATGTCTAGAAACATGGTTACGTGTGGGTTTGTCATTTGTATCGTCTGCGATGTAGGGTAACGAACCATCATATTTGACGATCTTTATTTTTTTTCGTAACTGAAGTTTGCCAAAAACATAACGTGGCGGGGTGACCATATGGTTGCAGCCATGCTGTTTTTCAGGTACCACTTCCATTGGGCTATCATGATCTTTTTTGCAAATTAAATCTCCTGTGACTGTGTATTTTGTTTTAATGTTGCTATTACACGCGAGCATTTGTTTCTTATGTTCCCGCTGTTACCCAGTTTTTCTTGGGTACGACTTTCGCTAAATGATGCTGTTATAGACAAGAGTTTGGTTTGTAATGTTGATGTTGGTGAAATGTGATTGTCTGAAACTTTGATTTGATGATCGTGGATTGCAAATAAAAAAATAGTGAATGTTATTATGTGTAGCTCCGTTTTTCGGCAGGCTAGCCTGCTAAATGGTCGCCCTTTGTATTCTTTTTTTGAGGCTGTGATGAGTTGGGGTTTCTTCGGCAAACATGAGATGGCCCGTATCTTGGCAGGGTGACATACAACTGTTGCAGCCATGGCGGGTGTATCCTCTTTGCTTGAATATTCGCCCATCTGTGCCACCTGTCCAGCGACATTTCCACTTTTGTCGTGAAACTAATTGTGGGCTCTTCACCGTTAAAATTCATTACTTGCACCCACGAGAAAAAAAATATTTGGTTAAAGCAATGATGATACCTGTATGCAATTGAATGCTTGGCTTACATAATCTGCTCATACTGGTATCTTGGCAAGGCAGTTTTGAATTGCAGCCATGGCCGGTGTTTTTCTTCAGATTTTACATGTGCATAACTGACCCTTAAGATGAGGTTATCAGCATGTTGGCAGGGCAACCCATAATGGTTGCCGCCACAGTGGATGTATCCTTTTTATTAGCATGTTACTTTGGTATTTGTTTGAGATTGCAGATGCTGCAAATGTAACCGTTCTTTTCAGACTCTTGCCGCAACTATCTTCCGATCAAAATATCACGATATAGTTTTACGGAGGTATACCCATTGGCATCTAAAAGGTAAACAAAGGTTGTGACTGAAGATCAATAGGATGGGTCCAATGGTATAAACAAATACACCTATCTGGCGCCTTTATTCCAATAATGTTGTGGCAATGAGGTATGAGCATAATATATATTATGTTTCCTATTTTACTTTCCATTGCTCTGTTCATCAAACCCCAATAGGATGTTGCAGCCTTGATTTATAATTTTTTTTAGAATAAAGGCACTTGATAAAGAAACTTAGTAGAAGAAATCTTGCTGATTGTTATGTAGATATATATAATACATAATATATAATAAGGTGACTGGCGCAATGATGATAGTTTTCTACATTTATGTCTTTGTTGAGCGTAGTTTATCAGCTTTCGTCTGTTGGCATGGCACCCACATCCACATTGTGGTTGCAGCCATGGCGGGCCTCTGGTACCGCCCCCATACTTGCAGATCTGAGTGCCTCTATATATTAAAAGGATGACAATTGTTGTCAGTTTAGTGTGCCCTGTACATTTGCCTAATAGACTGTGTTTTTGTTACCTTGGTACAACACATGTTTGTTAATAAGTGCAGTTAATGTTGTGATGGTTATTTATGTATTGTAAAGTCACCAGGGCGATGACGATAGTTTTATGCATTTATGTCTTTGGTGAGCATACTTTATCAACTCCCGTGTGATGGCAAGGCACCCATATCCACATTGTGGTTGCAGCCATACTGGGTCTCTCGTACAGCTCCCATACTCGCAGAGCTGAGCCTCTATATATATTAAAACCCATGATAAGCGCCGTTATTTTCATGTGATGACATGTAAGTAAACGATTTTTAAAACACACAATAAACCAAATATTATTTATTTTTTTTACATCCACTTCTCCTCCACGGAAAAAACAATTTTTGGTCACATGTGATGCTATAAATCTATACATTTTACTTATACAATATCTGGTCTTACCATTCCAAACTAAAAGGCGAGCTTTTTACTATTTGCATAGGTCCTTTTATTTAGCTCCAAACACTGCACTGGGCTTCCATGTGTTATTACATATACTCTTTTTAGGTTTCTTGCTGCTGTTGCAGTTACTAAAACAGGCATGCGTGTGTCGTTACAGGTTTTTTCTACTTTGTTGGTTGAAGACAATGGAAAAGATATGCAGCGCATTCTCTCTCAAATGGTATTGCTTTTATCTGTCTTTTATGTCAAGCTATATACCAACCTTTATACCAGATACAAAGAGTACTCAAAAAAGGTAACCTGCGCACATTTAGTTATGATCACAGTGTGCTGCAATAAATAGTGATTCACAATACTCCTAAAATTACTTTAGAAATTTCAGATGATTATACAACTATGTATCATACTTTATTTTTTGTTTACCATCAGTTACTAATACAACGATTTCTATTTCGCCATGTATACCTAATCATGAATCTAAAATAGCAATGACTTACATTTACCGTCTTTAGGTAGTTGCCTTACTAAAACTGATTGCCCCATTTTTTGTGGTTACATTCAAGTTCGAAGTTCCCATTTGAATCGCCCTTTACATTTAAACTGGAATTTCAGTTGTCATGATTCTCAAATCTTTAACATTTAATTTTGCTCCTTACACACTAACAATCAGCTTATTGTGAGAGGTTGCGAATTACACTACCAGTAGAGCCAACTACTTATGGAACAAACCAAAGACTCCGAAGATCAATCTAACACTACATGGCTACAACATCAGCATACCAAGACAGCAAGCTACAACAAATATCAAAAATAGGTATGTTCCAACAAAATTGAACGACCATCATATCCCTAACAAGACTCCAACCAGCAACAGCAACAAGGTCTTCACAGAAAGGCATTGGTGTTTTCATATTTTTTTTCTCTCTGGTTTTTTTTAGTTCTAAAATATATCTTCTTTGCTATGTGTATTTTAAAGAGGAGGTTTTTCTTAAGTTATAATTGCTATAGTGTCATAGTACAACACTTATGAGACCTTTGATTTGACTCCCACTCTAGACCAAAGCCAAAAGGAAGTAATGATGGATTTTGCTTCCCTATAAACAACTACTAATTAGGCAACCTTTCACCTACTTGCCATTTTTTTTTTTCCAAATGCATACCCCTAAAAAATCCAACTATTCTTATTAAATAAAAAATTACAGAAAACCAGATAAAAAAATATATATATGAAACGAGAAAAAAAAAGAATAAAAACTAGAAACATGATTACAGCATTACAAACAATTTGGCAGCACATTTACCACAGACTTCTTTAAAAAACCATGTTGATAGGCCATTTGATGAAATGCCTGATAATGTAACCAAAGTTAAAGTCATGGAATATATTTTAAAGAAACTACCTGTTGGTTTCTTTATTTTTTTATTTATTATATTTTTTTTTATTTAAGTTGTTTACATGCAAAGTTGAATCTAAATTTTCCCGATGTTTTTGCCAGCACTGTAGGAGCATCTACTTATCAGCATACTCAATCAAATATGACACATCATATGGACTGCTTGAGAGAGGCTGTAGGAACAAACAAAAGTTCTGGTAAGCTTGGTAGCAACGGTGTCCAACAGCGTTATGCAGTACCCGATTATCGATCTAATTCAGCCAGTGGTGTGGTCATTGTTGGTCAGCAATCTGCTTCCTACACAGCTAAAGGTACTCTCATGTATTTCATGATATATCTTAAATGCACGCGAGCCAAACCACTGCAAAGCGTTTCTTTACTTATAATTCAGCTTTGTTGGTTGAATGAAACGTCAAACCTAGCATCATTTGTGCAATTTATAGATCATCCTAGATCTGGCATGCCATTCAATCAACAAACCTGGATTTTAGCTGAATAAACAGTCTACAGTGGGTTACTTGGTATGCGTCACTCTATTCTGTCGGGTCATCAAATGCTCTTATTTAGAAGCCTCTTTTACAGTAACAAAACTGTTAAGCTCTATTTGTTCCACTTTTGATCCACAATCACTTAATGTCCATTATTTTTTTGCTAAATTGTTGGTTCCTTATCCGTTAGTTTAGTAATTTTTTATAATAAGTGTCATTTAAGAAGCAGAATTGCTTATTTAAGATTTTAGCGGTTAAAAGCTTTGGATTCCAATAAATGTTTTGCTAGATAGACTTATGATCTTTGTGTGCCATGAGAAACAACCTATGTTCTGCTCCATCAGTAAAAAGGTGTGTTCTGTTTTATATGCTTCTTAATATTTCATTTTTAGACGACATTTAATTAAATTGAGGGTCTGAGAATACTGGATTTTCTGTCGCAGGATCAGCGCAATTCTTTCTCAGTTTGTCAACATGACTTGCTAACTGATTAGCATGAATATGAAAGTTCAAATGAGCCAAAGGAGGAGGCACAAAAAGATAGGAAAGGAGCTGATAATGCAGTTTGCAACTACAACAAATACAACAGGTAATTACAAGATTGTCCACCCATTTTAATATTGATCTTGCGATTATATTTTTGTCCTATAAATAATAGCATTATGGTTGGAAAATCTTATTTGTAATTCTAAATTTGTGTTCAGATTTTGGTTTACTTTTGGGTCAACTTCACGTGCCTTCTAAGGTGTGTACTGGAATCGCAGATGATCTAGAAGAGCCCAGCATCGCTGAGGTTGCACTTGAGGTAATCATGATAGTTGTAGGGAGAAAACTGTATGGTCAATCTAATTGTGCTTCAATCTAATGAGTCAATATATTCCTCACAGGTTCAAGAATATCGCTCTCACTTTAGTCCGAAAGTCACTTTTAGACATGCAGCCCATGTAAGATTGGAACAGACGATGCAGCAGCCTACCGCCTCTATTGTCTTTAACAAAGTGTTCGCAGGCAAAATTTACTCCATTCTTTGCTGCTGCAAAAATGTTTTGTGTCACCACCATTCATATGTGGTGACTATGTGATTGAGAATATGTGTATGCAATATGCAATTCATAATTTGACATGCCACATTGACTACTCTTAAGCCTGCACTGCACAAGTTGGGTTCACTCTTTTTTTAACTGCATAGCGCATTAACTGATTCTTTTGATGAAATGAGAATCTTTCATTCACTATTTTTTTCTTCAATCATGCACTGCACATCTGTACATATTCCATTATTGAAATTTGATCATGCAAAAACACTCAAATGAAGCCTGTGTAATGTCTGCTTTAATCACATCAGGACCGTATACATTGACTGCTTTAATTCACTATTTTTTTCTTCAAGCCTGTACATTCTCTGCACATATTCCACTCATAAACCAACCACTGATCTGAGATTTCACCTATAAAAATCCTCTCCACCAAACATTCATTCACAAAACAATAATATGAAACAAACCACACCATGAATTCCAACAAGAAAAAAGGTTTCTCTTTTTCATTTCCATCTTTATATCAGAAGGGCACACCATGACCACATACACTCACTTATTTTTTCCATTTTTTGTGCAGAGATCATCTACATTTCAAGCAGTGAATAGCTCAGGAGGTGCTGAACTTCCTATACATGGGAAGACTTCCTTCCGGTTGATTATTGTGGCTCAGGCTCTAAAAAAGAAGATGCTAGGAGGATTAAAGCTCCGAAACAGCTTGCCCAAAAAACTGATGGTATCATGTATAAAACTCCAAAACAGATTGCCAAAGAGGCTTTTAATGCCAGGGTCAAGGTTCTTGGCCTTCCCAATGCTCATTTTTGTGAAGAGATAGGTATGAGACCATTTTCCAAAGATGGGTTAAAAGGGAAGGCGAAAAAAAAAACTAGCAGTTAGTCATGAATGATGTATGTTGGTCGTTTCTGTATGGCTTAAATGCCCTTGAATAAAGCTGTTGTAAGGCTATGTTGTTTTTCAGATGCCACTTCCATTGTGCTATCATGAATCTTTGTGCATATTAACTCTTCCGTTAGTGTGCCTTTTGTTTTTATGATGCCATTATTACTGCGATTTTCTTGAGTACCACTTCCAATGAATGCTTCTGTTACAGACAAGGCTTTTGTTTATGTATTAATGCTGCTGAAATGTGATTGTCTGAAACTTTTATATCATGATCATGGGTTACAAGTACAAACAAGGTAATTAATTACATAATATTAACGGCTCGTGATGCCACTGTTGAAAATAAATAATCATGACAAGCATATTAATAATATAAATCACATAGAGCACGCAACGGAAGACTTAAACAAATATCCATAATTAATTAACCTTGAATTAAATCGTAATCGTACCTTGCAAGAAATCCAAGCAAATCAAAGATCAAAAATCACAAACCCTAATTAGGGTTTATGAAAATTCGATTAGGGCAAACAAAAATCTAAGAGGGATTTTTCCTATGAGCTTGTACACACGTATTGGCAACGATTCAATGCGAATGCTAGTTCCTAGAATCACAATAGCTAACCAAAACACTTTTGTTTGATCAAACAAAATCGAAACCCTAATGTATAAGGGTGTATGACCGGTTATGAGCAAAAGAGGAAGAAGAAGAGAAGTTAGGGTTAGCTAATGAGAACCAAGGATTACAAACAGTGAATACCAAGCCTTGTATTTATAGTTTGTGAAACTTAGAGTCCAAGTTAGGGTAAGATTGCTATCCTAAACCCATAACCGATCGACCATTAATTCCCAAGGGAATTCTAGAACCTTCTCATAGCTTATTTTCACTTCTAGTCTTTCCATCTTTTATTAAACGACCGTTAGACTAAACACCGTTAAGTACTAACAACCGTTAGAAGTTATTGTGAAATAATTAAAACATAACATTTATATTAATTATTAAACATTGAATCTCATACGTAATATGTGAAATTCCATAGTCTCGTGTTCGAATCCGGTCATACGCATATTATATATAGTCCACAAACTAACACACACAAACAGTTTTGCATCTACCTAAACTAATACTCCGTATGTTACACCACGTAAGTGGATGGCCTCTAAGTAGTAAATTTGTATACTTTTGACTTCTGTTCATCCCTTGTTCCCCTAAAACCAATTTGGGTTTTCTAATAATCAATAATCAATATTAAATCTGCATCGGATTAACCCTTGGATATGGCATGTATGATGTATTAAATATGCAGTGATGTACTTTGCATATGCCATATATCTGATACACATACACTGCAAGCTAGAATCATATAAAGGAGACAAAAAAAGTCATGCCTTGTTGCAAATTCTAGAAAGTGTTTGACTTTACGGTCAAACTAACTACTTTTCAAGTCACTAGATGATAAAGGTTTTGCTATTTCAACGCATGTTGCATTTGCAGTTCTTGTCTTGAAGTTCAATGTAGGAGTTTGAAGTAGTGATATCAAAGTAGCGGTGGTAAAATTGGTAGGGCGGGCAATAGAAAGAGTTGAAAACGGGTAATTTTTGGTATGGTTGACCACTTGACCTGACCCGAAACACTTTTTGTCCAATTGTACTGTTAACTATCATCATATTACTAATGTGAATTTTACTCCACAAATTATATCACAAATAGAATATTTGCATAAAACAACTTAAGAGTTTGTAGGCATTATTCATTGAAACTTCCAACCCATTTCCTTTTTAGCTAAGTTTTTCGATTTGACCCATTCAACCCGCTATAAGCAAAACAAACCAAAGATGACCCATTCATTATCAAATGAGTTGAAATTTTCCCACCTCTGGAACTGCCAAATTATAACCACAAAAGGAGATTCTAGTGCACAATTATAAGTCTCACAAAAGCATACATCAATAACAAATCCTTTCTCTCTCTTCTCCAACCGTTTTTCCCGCCAAAATCCCTCCATTTAAAAACCAATAAACGCTTCAATCCTTCATCCTTTTAAACGAATTTTAAAATTCTAAACCAATAGTTCGATTCTAAATTCAATTCTACACATTCCGATATAGTTTTAAGTTGTCAATTTTGAATTTTTGAATAAACGGCGTGCTTCGAAGAGAGTGGTGAAGGTTCCTTAGAAATATGGGGATTCAGTATGCCAGCTTAATAATGATGACGTCAGAAATGGGCCAGGGATGATGATGGTGGGGAAAAAGTGCCTAATAATGAATTTGTGAGCTTAGTAGTGAGACTAATGATGCTATTGATACTGGGAAAATTGGGAACAAGGCTCAAGTTGTTAATACTAATCATTCTTATGTGAAATATTTTGTTAACACTGTGAAAAACAAGGCAGTAGAAATTGGATGATGACACTATGTGGGGTAAACATGAACTATGCATGTGACATAATTGTGCAAAATGGTGTGTATTTTTTCATATGTAGTTCCTGGTTTTACCATTGCTATCTATCCCTCAGGTTATTTAGTCACAATTTATTGAAAAATAAAGGAGAAAATAACATAGCCAAGCTCGAAATCCTTTTAGAACAAAGAGTAAGCAAAAAAAAAACACCAATCTAAAACAAACAAACAAATATTGAAATCGCTAACTGAAAAATTATCAGACAGCAACAGCAAACCAGTCTAATAACTTGATGCATCAAACAGCTTTGTCTTCACTCTTTCGGCCATATCATTTGTTAAGGCGAAGTAGTCTCATCTTTCATGATTCACCATCCAAATGATACACCAACTCAATTCCACCAATGAACTGCTAATCAAAACACCATAAACATACAATGACCTCTTTTGACTCTGCAATACTGGCAATGTATTCACGTTCCCAATGCTTGTTTTCCCTGAAATCATGATTGGCAAACCAACTTTATCAGAATATTAACTACACTGCAAGTCAATTTGGACATTGCAAATCAGATATTCAAAACTGTATTCGAATGAACGTTAGAAAGAGAGACACCTGAATTTGTTAAGAAACGCGGAAACTATTAGTTGGTTAAAAAATATACTTACTGGGATAATTATCTAAAAATGTGACTCACATTTCACATTTTCGAGTGTTGCGTAGTTAACTCCTTTTTTTTTTTTTTTTTTTTTTCGCTATTATAACACCAAAGTTTTAAATTCGGACTTTTTGGTGGATTTGTGACCATTTTACCCCTACTTTAGTTTTACTACCCTATTAACAATGAAGGGTAAATTGGTCATTGTACATGAACAAAATATAAAAAGTGCCAAGTTAGATATATTTTAAATAATTATCCAAAATAAAAGAAGTTAAACGGCATAAAGAGAACATACCTTCATGTTATGTTTGTGACTCGTAGTCTATTTTGATGCAGGGGATATGTAAGATCCTGGGCCAGTAGGAGCCTCCTCTACTGCATCTTTCTTTCAGGTCTGGACATCCCCATATTTTGAAACTCAAAAGTGAAGGAAACAACTTTTCTGGTAGATCTTTCATCTTTGGGCATTCCCAAATTTGGAGATGTTGGAGGGAGGCCGGTGAGGTGTTGGAGTCCCTCGGAAACTGTTTCCGACTTATCAAAACTTTCAATGCGAAGTCGAGTAAGAGATGAAGGAAGATGAAGATGAGACAATTGACTCCAGTTAGTGGCTTCTTCTTTTTCTTCTGAACCCAATAAGGTTAGGTCAACTAGTGAGGTTGGAAACTTCTGCGGGCCCCATTCTGAGATGGGCTTCTTCAACTTACCTATTTTAAGCAAACGCAAGTTGGGAGGCCAAAGCCCAGTTGGAACATCCATACTTGGACAGTTGCTTATGAACAGATAAGTTAACGAGGTGAGACTCTGCAATTGGAGGTCTGCAAATAAGGACCCCTCCATACTATTACACTCTTCTATAATCAATGTCGTGAGGTGAATAAAGTTTCCCCCAAAATCAATGATCGGTGCCACATTTGGATGAGCATGTATCCATACTGTTTCAAGCATTGGCATGCTTTTGCTGTAGATAAGTAACATATTCTTCTTTCCTCCTTCTCCCAATTCCTCCTTTATCATTAGGTTTTTACACACGTAAATGGTAACTGACTTGAGCTTCTGCCCTCCCATTCCCATTGAGAAGGAGACACATGTAATTGAATCACAAAAATAGATACCCAACATCTCAATGTTGTCAGGACAACTTAAATGCTTGAAATTTTCACAACCATTTATGCAAAGAGATGTTAGGAGGTTGCTCCCATAATTGTACTCCTCCTCATCTTTCTCCCCTAAACTCACCAACTTTTTACATTCCCGTACTCCCAAATTCCTTAAATTCACCAGAACCTTACTACTTGGCTCTGCTTCTTTTGATTCCCACAAGTATCTTATTTCATCACAGCTTGTGACATCCAATTCTTCAACTGCCTTAAGATCCAATATAACACATCTCCACACCTCATTAGTGTTGGGGGTTATCTCCCAGAACAGGGTTAAGACAATCAATGACAGTAGCAATACCACTAGGTGGTTACCGGATATCACTTGGAATCGTGTGATCACTTTCCAAAGTAAACTATTCGACCCTAATGCCTGGGTATCACGAATATCTACTTGGGATAAGACCAAATGCAGTTAGAGAATTAGGCACAATTCTATAACCCTTTCGCTTATAAGTATTTAGTGTTTTCTGTGTGTTTCTCATGCATGTTCAGATCTCCTATATATAGGAGATTACTCTAGAGCTATTCCAATGGAATTATGAGTATTAATCGGCCCATTAACAGCCTCATAATTATCCCCATTATAGCCGTTTAGTGGTTACATGACCAATTAAACGTGGTCATAAAGAAGTTGTAACTGCCATTTAGCAGTACTTTCCATAAGCAGTACTTTCCACTAGCAGTACTTTCACTTACAGTGGAAATACAGCCTATCAGTGGAAACACTGCTTATCAGTACTTTCATAGCATCAGTACTTTTACAGTGCTATCAGTGGAAACACTGCCTATCAGTGGAAGCACTGCTTATCAGTGGAAACCACAAGCAGTACTTTCCACAAGCAGTACTTTCACCAAGCAGTACTTTCACCATGTACTACCAATACAAACCACTATAAGAGTCAGGGTGTTCATAGACCTTATGGGTGTACACTCCGTACCTCCTAACCCATTACAAGGTGTGAACTAATCCCACAAGTGCACTAAATTTTCCAACAATCCTCCCCAAATTTAGTTCACTTCCTTTGCATGAAAAATAAACATCAATCAAAACATGTGCATAAATGAAAATGTCCTGAGGATTGAATTTCCATCTTAGTAATTACACGTTCAAATATTCGAGAATCAGGGTGTTCTAAGAATTGAACCCTTCAACCCATTTGAATACCTGAAGATAACTACACACAAGTTTTTAAACACTTAAAAGCTCCTGACACTATACAAGCCATGTGTCCATATCCAAATTCATAAATGTTGTAAAAGCTAAAAGTACAAAGCTTCCTGAAGCGGCAAAACTTCAACATTTACATAGGTGGTTCCTCTTTATTCATGCTCCTGCCAAGCACTTTTTCAAAGATAAGTTAACCATTAAGAAGTAAAGACTTCATCCTCCTTTCAGCAGGTTCCGAGCACAACCTTGGGATGTAAAATAAACATGTGCTCCAGTCCACTGAATGTTCAGCTTTCCACATTGAACTCAGCTCCTAAGTTTCCTCAGGAGGGAGTTGGGTGTCCTAGCATTCAGTGACTAAGTTGGACTTAAACCCATCCCTTTAGCAGACTTTATAACCAAGTCTCTAGCCAGACCCTTCGTCAAGTGATCAGCTAAGTTCTGTTGAGATCTCACAAACTCTATAGATACCACCACATTCATGATAAGCTCACGAATCATGCTATGCCTGACACCTAAGTGTCTAGACTTACCATTGTACATCTGGCTATAAGCCTTAGCCAATGTAGCTGCACTATCACACCGGATAGAAATAGGTGCTATAGGTTTAGGCCACAATGGAATCTCAAGAAGCAAGTTTTTCAACCATTCAGCTTCTTTACCAGCAGCTGCTAGAGCCACAAATTCAGATTCCATTGTTGAACTGGTGATGCAAGTTTGTTTCTTGGATGCCCAAGAAATTGCACCTCCACCAAGTAGGAATACCCAGCCACTGGTAGACGAATTGTCTTCAGTGTTACTGATCCAACTTGCATCAGTGTAACCTTCCAACACTGATGGGTAACCAGTATATGAGAGACTATAATCCATAGTTCTCTTCAAATACTTCAGTACCCTTTGAACTGCTTGCCAGTGATGAGCACTAGGATTACTAGTATACCTGCTCAATTTTCCCACTGCAAAACCAATATCAGGTCTTGTACAAGTCATGGCATACATCAAGCAGCCAATTACCCTAGAATACTCAAGTTGAGATATAGCCTTGCCATGATTAGGCATCAGCTTCTCACAAGTATCCATAGGTGTACTTACTGGAGTACAATCAAAGTAATTGAATTTCCTCAGTACCTTCTCAATATAATGAGACTGAGAGATAGAAATTCTATTACTTTCATGTTTAATCCTTATACCAAGGATAACATCAGCCTCCCCCATGTCTTTCATGGAGAACCTTGATGACAAAAATTCCTTTGTCAAGCCAACCTGATTTTGGTCAGTGCCAAAGATCAACATGTCATCAACATATAGACAAATGATGACTCCTTTACCAGAATCATCAAATTTGCTATATACACATTTGTCAGCTTGGTTAAGAACATAACCACTAGACAAAACCACTTCATCAAACTTTTGATGCCATTGCTTAGGTGCCTGTTTAAGTCCATAAAGAGACTTAATTAGTTTACACACCTTGTTTTCATTGCCTGGCATGATGAAGCCCTGAGGTTGGTTCATATAAACCTCCTCTTCCAATTCACCATTCAAGAAAGCTGTTTTCACATCCATCTGATGAATAACCAGATTGTGAATAGATGCCATAGCAATCAGCAGTCTTATGGTACTGATACGAGCCACAGGGGCATAAGTATCAAAATAGTCTATTCCTGACTTTTGTTTAAAGCCCTGAATGACTAGTCTAGCCTTGAACTTTTCAATAGTTCCATCTACCTTCATTTTCCTTTTGAAAATCCATTTGCAACCCAGAGGTTTGCAACCAGGAGGTAGATCAACCAACACCCAAGTGTTGTTGCCCATGATGGAATCCATCTCATCATTGATTGCTTCTTTCCAGAAAGCAATGTCCTGGGACTTCATTGCTTCTTCAAATGTTTTGGGGTCATCCTCAACAATGAAGCAATAGGAGTATTGGTCTGAGACCTCATCCCTAGTACCTTCAACTAAGTATAGTTGAAACTCAGGTCCAAATGACTTTGGAGTCCTGACCCTTTTGCTCTTCCTGAGCACAGGTTCAGGTTGCTGAACCACAACCTCATCAGGGACCACTGATGGTTCATCATCAGGGACCTCTGATACACCAGTGTCATGAGTTCCATTAGGAATCCTCTGACAAAGTCTGCATCCCTTGATTCAATTATTGAGTTAACTGAAACATGTTCATTAGGTTCAATAACATAGAACCTAAAAGCCTTGGAATGCTCAGCATATCCAACAAAGATGTAGTCAATGCCTCTTTCACCCAAAGTCTTTAGCTTTGGATCAGGGAGTCTTACAACAGCCCTACAACCCCAAACCTTGAGATAATTCAGGTTGGGTTTCCTTTTAGTCCAGAGTTCATAAGGGGTAACCTTGTTCCTTTTGTTGGGAACCCTATTTAACAAATAGCAAGTTGTTAGCATAGCTTCACCCCAGAACCCTTGACTCAGTCCTGAATAGGACAACATGGAATTAACCATCTCCTTCAGCACCCTGTTTTTCCTTTCAGAAATACCATTTTGCTGAGGAGTATAAGGGGCAGTCATTTCATGGATTATTCCAACAGACTGAAAGTACCGAGTATCCATGTACTCACCTCCCCTATCAGTCCTTAATCTTTTGATAAAAGACCCAAGTTGTAATTCAACTTCTGTTTTAAACACTTTGAATTTATCTAATGCTTCATCCTTGGTATGTAACAGATAGACATAACAAAATCTAGAAGCATCATCAATAAATGTTACAAAGTACTTCTTATTCCCCAAAGAAGGAGTAGCATGCAAATCACACAGGTCACTGTGAATGAGCTCCAAGATCTTAGTCTCACGACTTACACCCTGAAAGGGTTTCTTGGTTATCTTGGTCAACATGCAAGTTTTACACTTTTCAGTGTCCATGTCAAAAGCAGGGATTAAACCATCCCTAGACATATCTTGCATCCTTTTATAGTGAACATGACCAAGTCTAGCATGCCAAAGGTTAGAATCACTCTGATCATATGTGTTCACAAAAGCTGAAATAACACTGTCAGTGGTAATATTAAGCCTGAACATTTGATTACATAAATAACCAAAACCAATAAAAACACCACATTTAGAAAGAACAAATTTATCAGATTCAATAACTTGTTTATATCCATGATTATTCAAAACACTACTTGAAACCAAGTTCTTCCTTATATCAGGAACATGAATAACATTAAACAAAGTTACAATCTTTCCTGAACTAAACCTAAGATCTACACAACCACGACCATGCACCAAGGCTGTTGACTCATTTCCCATGTGAAGAATAGAACCATCATTCAGTGACTCATAAGTCTTGAACCAGCTTCTATCTTTACACACATGAACTGTTGCACCAGAGTCAACCCACCACGCAACATCATCATCCTGCACATAAAAAGATTCAGATACATATGTAACATAATAAATCTGAAAAGACTTATTAAACATATTCTGACCTTTCAGTGAGTTGGCTGAACCACCACTCCCTGAACCATTAGTGCCTGATCCATTGGCTTTACCACCAACTTTAACACCCTTGCAGTCCCTTTTAATGTGACCAGTCTTGCCACATTTCCAACAAGTAGGTGTTGCCTTCTTGTTAGGATCTGCCCTTGTGTTGTCATGATACTTGCGTTTGCCTTTGTTGTCATTGTACCTGGTGGAGTTGTTATGCTCCACCATATTGACAACAGATGGTCCAGCAGCATTGCCACTCTTTGGCTTGTCATTATCCTGCACCTTGAGAGATTCCTCAATGCGCAGATGACTGCCCAACTCAACCAGAGTTAACTCCTCCTTCTTATGTTTCAAGGTATGCTTGAAATCTTTCCAAGAAGGAGGGAGTTTGTCAATAACACAAGAGACTGAAATAGCCTCATCCATGTGCATATTGTGTTGTGTAAACCTTCCAAGTATTCCAAGAAGTTCATTGTATTGTTCCATAACTGGTCTTGAATCAGTCATTTTGTAATTTGTGAAATTACTAACAAGGAACTTCTTACTTGATGCATCCTCAGCCATATATTTGGCATCCAAGGAATCCCACAGTTCTTTGGAAGATTCAAAGTTCTGATAAATATCAAACAGAGAATCAGACATACCATTGAGAATAAGACCTCTGCATATGTAGTCATCATTCTCCCACTTGCTCCTCCTCCTGATCTGCTCCACAGTAGCATCATCACCATCATCAGGAATTGGAGTAGTCAGCACATAGACCACACTCATGCTTGACAGCAAGAAGTGCATCTTCTTCTGCCACCTCCTAAAGTCCACCCCTTCAAACTTGTCCAGCTTAGCAAAGTTTGAAGCCATGTGTTTCATTGCAGCAGTTGCCATTGATTATCACTAAATAGTTTACTTTGATTGTTGGGGGTTATCTCCCAGAACAGGGTTAAGACAATCAATGACAGTAGCAATACCACTAGGTGGTTACCGGATATCACTTGGAATCGTGTGATCACTTTCCAAAGTAAACTATTCGACCCTAATGCCTGGGTATCACGAATATCTACTTGGGATAAGACCAAATGCAGTTAGAGAATTAGGCACAATTCTATAACCCTTTCGCTTATAAGTATTTAGTGTTTTCTGTGTGTTTCTCATGCATGTTCAGATCTCCTATATATAGGAGATTACTCTAGAGCTATTCCAATGGAATTATGAGTATTAATCGGCCCATTAATAGCCTCATAATTATCCCCATTATAGCCGTTTAGTGGTTACATGACCAATTAAACGTGGTCATAAAGAAGTTGTAACTGCCATTTAGCAGTACTTTCCATAAGCAGTACTTTCCACTAGCAGTACTTTCACTTACAGTGGAAATACAGCCTATCAGTGGAAACACTGCTTATCAGTACTTTCATAGCATCAGTACTTTTACAGTGCTATCAGTGGAAACACTGCCTATCAGTGGAAGCACTGCTTATCAGTGGAAACCACAAGCAGTACTTTCCACAAGCAGTACTTTCACCATGTACTACCAATACAAACCACTATAAGAGTCAGGGTGTTCATAGACCTTATGGGTGTACACTCCGTACCTCCTAACCCATTACAAGGTGTGAACTAATCCCACAAGTGCACTAAATTTTCCAACAATTAGTAAGCCCTGAAATAGATTCTATTTCCAACTTGGTGACTGATGGAGCTGCGTGCACCAGACTTCTCAACAAATCAACGCCACATTCATGTATTCTCAAACTCCTCAATGAAAGTAGCGGTGCTTTAAGTGAGACTTCAACCAAATTTGGACACCCTTCTATATTGAGCTCTTGAAGGCATGGAAACACCGAATCTCCAACCCCATTTCTACTATATGTTGACCAAACCTCCCACTTCGACATACCGTTAAACTCTAGAATTTCAAGTGAAGGAAATGCAGCACCAGTCCCAAGAAACTCTAAACCCACATCTTTCACATCATCCATGTCTTGGATGGATAAACTCTTAAGTGACGGTAGTTGCCCGAGTGGTGGTAGAGATGTACACTTTTTACA
The DNA here is from genome assembly GCA_019973895.1 of Chrysanthemum seticuspe. Lineage (NCBI taxonomy): Eukaryota > Viridiplantae > Streptophyta > Magnoliopsida > Asterales > Asteraceae > Chrysanthemum > Chrysanthemum seticuspe. Next base: position 315,258,126 of record BPTQ01000006.1, read on the forward strand.
GCCATGTATAGACACACGAGCCAACTTATCGAAAGAGGGTTCCCCAACCCATTTGGGAAATTCTAAGCCCAGATAGTTCACAATGCCTAGCCTCTTCAAACAATCATTATACGGCTTCAGTGCATCAAGGACATCGTTATCAGTAGTCTCCTTTCGGGAAGCATATGATACATCACTCCATTCAACCCTTAACTCAGTAAGCCTCTTTTTTGATAAGTCTGCTTCTCGTGCTTCCGTTGCGTTTTTTACTTTTTCCAGGCCCTCAATGGAAACTTTCCCATGAAGATTCTCAAAATCTTTAAGTTGGGTTATCGAAAAATCATTTTCTCCTCCAATAATGATTTTTGAAAGAGTTTGCGACCCCTACAGGCAAGTCTTTTAAAAGTGGAGTATCTCTAATGTCTAGATGCCGTAAACTTTTAAGCTTTATGAAGTTATTGGGAAGCTTAGTTAAAAGAGAACAACCAAAAAGGATTAGTGTTTCTAAGTTATAGAGATCACAAACATTTTCTGGAAAATGTGTGATTTTAGTTTGAGATACATTGAGATAGCGTAAATGCTTTAATTCACCAATGGACTCTGGAACATCGCTAATCTCATAACCACTCAAACTTAAAACTCTTAAAAATTGCAACTTAGGGAGTAAGTCAACCAAAACCTTATTCGACAAGTAGTTTTCTTGCCACCTTTCTTTCACCCCTACGGACAATAATGTTCTCAAACCTTTAGCTCCTTCTATCCCCTCAAACTTCTTGTAAGCTACATATTCCTCACAAACAAAAGACATATGACGACACTTATCTAAAGTTTGTTTCCTAACATTCTTTCCCATTTCCTTCTCTAGCCTGAAAAAGAAATCTCCGGCAACAGATGTGGCCAAATCATTCATAAGATCATGCATAACAAACAAAGACTCGTCATTAGGTGAGTGTTGAAAAAATGACCGTGATAACAACTCATCAAAGCATTCGTGACCCAAACGTTCTACAGTTGACGTGCTTAGACGTACTCGGTGCAAAAATCCTTCTGCCATCCAGAGCAGAACCAAATCTTCCTTGTCAAATGCATAGTCCATTGCGAACAAGGAGCAATATGCAAAGAGCTGCTTCAAATTGGCAGGAAGTTCACGGTAGCTTAGTCTAAGAGCCGGGATTATTTTACCCCCCTCTTGTAACCTCCATATCTCACTATCCTCTATTTCCTTCCATTTTTCTTCATCTTCATTTGTCCTCAATAAACTTCCAAGTACTTTTAGAGCCAAAGGCAAACCATCACACTTTCTCACAATGCCTTCACCAGGTTCTTTAAGACTTTGATGTGAATCAAAGTTATTTGCACCCAATGCATGATGAGCAAAATAAACACACAGCATCGTCATGTGAGAGACTTTGCAAATGGTTTAATTTACCAAAACCCAACTGTTTGAGTAACTTGTCCTTCCTAGTTGTTATGATTATTTTACTTCCAGGAGCACATGCTTTTAAAGGGGCCACTAGTTTATCCCAATCGTCCCTACTTTCACTCCACACATCGTCCAGCACTAATAGAAACAATTTCTCTCTAAGTTGATCTCTTAGAGCTACTTGAAGAAGATTATAATTTTACTTATTTGGAAGCTATCCCAATCATCTGAAACACATACCCATGCTTTGAGTTCGAAATGATCCTTAACTTGCTTTTCGTCATACAAAAGCCTAGCTAGAGTTGTCTTACCTACGCCACCCATACCAACAATGGGCACGACGCTAAACTTTTCTTTGCATGGTTCATCAGCTAACAACTTAAGAACCAATGCATCCTTATCCCCTTGTCGCCCAACAATCTCTGATGCTTCTACCAACGAGGTCTCGTTTTGTCTATTTTTATCTTTTGGCCTATCATCCTTCACTTGTAAACTTCCACTCTCCACCTTCAAACCTAGAGATTCTTTTTCCTTTTCTAGATCTTGTAACTTGTTGGTGATATCGTCTAATCTGTGACTCGTCTTACTACTTAATAAGAAATTTGTGCAACAAGATGGGACGAGCTTTCTTATCTTGCTGGTGCTGGCTCGAGATTGGTCGGTCAACTCGTTATGCTTAGCCTCGGTTGCCAAGTCATCAAGTAAGTCGTCTATATCGTAAGCCAGATGTTGGAGATCATTGAGCCATACTTGAACAGCTTCATTAGTTATTTCTTTATTCCAAGCATCATTCAGCAGTGCTTGGATCCGGAACAAAGTCTTCCCTAGTTTCTTCAGCTCAGAATGAATTCCCTTTGCTCGAACAACTTGCTTAACGGCTTCACTGGCCAGCTTCTGAATAATGGCTTCAATGAGGGTAGAAGCAATAACTTCCGCCATTGTTTTTTGGTAGGAGTTTTGAATGAAATGAACTGGAAGAAAATTATAGATCTTGACTTATAGGTGGCCGGAAAAATTAAATGGTGGTGAGGTGAGGTGGTGGAGTGGTGGCAACAGTGGCGCTGTGAATGGTGGTGGTTTTGTTTAGTACGTGGTATTGCAAGACTTTATTAGTTGGGATATTGGAACAAAAAAGTGAGTGACAATGAGCTTAGTTTTTTAGTGTTATAATTATAACACCGTAACACTAAAAAGTTATTGTCATCTGAGCACTACTTGAGATTTAACATTTTAACACAAATACCTCAAAATCACCGCTTATCATAATACTACATTAACACCATATTTTAAGAACCAATTTTTTTTCATTTATTTAGGACCCATTTTTTTTTTCTTCATTTATTTAAACAAACTAATATTTAAAATTATAATACGAAATAAAAAAAATTACGAAAAAGCTACGAAATAAAAAGATTTAGGAAATAAAAAACTACGAAAAATAAAAGAAGTTACTAAATAAAAATAAAATGCGGAAATGAAAAACAACTAATCACGACGCAAATATTATTTTTCTTTGATTTTTTCCTTTTCCATGTTGATCTAATAAGCATCGTCCTCTGACAACTCCTTCGTGTTAATACTGAGAAATTTCATCTCTCCAAACGCATCATCGTACAGTCTTTCTCTTTAGTGACCTCGTACGCCGATTGGGCCGATTGTGGTTTAAGACGCATCTCGTTTGTCATAAACTCCCCAAATCGGCTTGACGAGTTACTTCCCCCGGTGCTCGTCGTGGTCTCGGATTTTTGTTTTTTTGGCACGTTGTTTGCTGGCCGACGTGGTCTTGCATCTTCACCAAATATATTCGCGTGGCCTTCCCCAGGGACTTCTCCTGTTAAATCAACCCGTTCTGACGGGTCCTATTCTGAATGGGTTTTCAAAATTTCTCACGTCTTCGCTTGAGTAAATGAGGTACCTTTATGCTCGTCACGATACATCGTTCTAGCCCATTTCATAACATCCAAATCATTTTACCCACCTTTTCCCAAACGTTTGGAACATTTGAAAACCGCATTGAACTTTTGGCAACTCTCTTTCAACGTATGCCACTTGTTGAAAACCGCATTGAACTTTTGGCAACTCTCATTCAACGTATGCCACTTGCTTTTCAACATATCCTTGCTGCGTGCTTGGAAAATTTTCCTATTGAACTCGTTCAAAACCCGATACAAAAACGTCTCCCTTTTGTGATATTCCCATATTACAATCCTCAAAAATGACAATGTAACACGAGGCAAGTAGCGTTTCCTCGTTTGGTTGCCAACGTAAGAAACCCCGGTCACGTTGGATTTTTTTGGGAATAGGGTTCAAAGTCTTTGGATTTTTTTGCCATCCATATATCTTTTCTTTGAAATTTTCGATTTATGTAGGTGGGTCGAATTGTTCATTTTGAGGATTGGGTTTGTGGTTGTGATTGTTATTCGAATTGTGGTGGGTTTTGTTGTAGATTTTAGAAATTGGCGTTTATCATTTGATTTTGTTGCCACAGTTATTTTTAATAAAGTTGCTTGAGAGTCATTCCTAGTGGGTTAGGGAAACTGGATGAAGACGCGTCCAGGTTCGTCATACTGAGAAGGTTAATAATACTATCGTTAGGAAATCCCGACTATTTATTTATTTTTTATTTTTTTATTTTTTTTAGAATGGAAGTATATAAAGTTGTGTTTGAGTTGTGGAAGTGTGTAAAAAATATATGAGAAATGGGGTATTTATATGGAACTTCTTGTACTTTCCCTTGTTTGGAAAATTTAGTGCACTTGTGGGATTAGTTCACACCTTGTAATGGGTTAGGAGGTACGGAGTGTACACCCATAAGGTCTATGAACACCCTGACGTGCCCGTAGGGTTTTTTTTTCTTTTTAATGCGATTCGACCTACGTTGATTAAAAAAGACGTATGCACGAATTATGGTCATATGAAAACTTTCATTTGATGTTATATTGAAAGTATGAATACTTTTGTTGTACGTCAATCACCTCTTTTAAACGATCTCAAACAAGGGAAAGTACAAGAAGTTCCATTTGTGGCTAACGACGTGAATCAGTTGGGATATTATCTTACTGACGGGATATATCTGGAATGGGTTGTTCTTATTAAGTCTATTTCACAACTAGGCACGAATGATACGAAGTGAATAAGGTATAATAACGCACATGAAGCAACGAGGAAAGACGTTGAACGAGGGTTTGCCGTCCAAAAAAAAGTGGGCTATAAAAAAAATTCCCGCATGGTTACAAAGTCTTAGGATAATTAAGGAGTTGATGTGCACTTGCATCATATAACATAATATGATTATACAAGACTAAGAGTTGGCAATCTCTCCCGACTATTTTTCACAGAAAGTACATCGTGAAGATGATCCCGTACGATCGAAATAAGATATGTTACAAGTTGTTTCTAAACAACTCTCATTTGGCATCGAACAAATCAACAAGCGTTTTAATTTTATTGTAATGTTCAAATCAACAAGCGTTTTAATTTTATTGTAATGTTTTGAAATTTATTTTAATTATTAATTGTTGTAATGTTTTTTAATTAATAATGAAATTTTTATATAAAAAAAATGTTCGGTCGCCCCTTCGGTCACCATAATTAGTATTTGGTATTGTGTTTAGTTTTGGAGTAAAAAAATAGCTGACGTTGAGGTGACAAAAGACGCTAAAATAATAAAGGTGACCATTACCATTAGTCTAAAAAATTAAAATGTGATTGGTGATCTCCACGAGAGATAGCTGTTAGAATCTTTGAATTTTAAATAAACGAGAGGAGGTGCACTGCAGTAGTTGGTTAAGGATGGGTGGCTTGGCTAGTTGGTTGTATTTCTAAATTTAAAATAGATGGGATTGGTACTAGTTGATTATTTAAGGGTCCGTTTGGTTCCCAAAAATGAGAATGAAATTATGACTTTCAAAGTCATAGTAGGTGTTTGTTTTGTTTTGTTTTGTGGGCCCGGTAATGAAATGGGTATATCATAGTCATAGATTCATTACACACCAATTTGGTGTCTATGAAATCTATTCCCGTGGGGCCATCTTTTTACCACTACAAAATTCAAATATCTATACATTTTTTCATACAATATTTTATCAACCAAACATAAACAATCGTAATGATACACTTTTTCATACCCATTATCATTCCATCTCATTCCAAATCCGATACCCATTGTGTGACAACCCGTACTTTCAGGTCATTTCTCGAAACAATTCATACTTCACTATTTCAACATTTATCGTAAACTAGGTTTACGTGTTCCAAATTCGCGTAACCTTTATGGTTTAGCGGCGAATTCATGATCATAACATCACGAACATTTCATATGGACTAAGTTTAGTCTACATTTCATTTACATCATTTGCATCATATTAGTTCATTCATGACATTTCATTTCACATTAAACGCGTAAATTTTATATTAAATAATCGTTATCGCGTGAGTTATTATTTCGAGCATTTAATCCGTTACTTTCAAAAATGATCCCGATATATTGTTATACTTACATTTAGTTTATAAAAACTATATTTTGAGTTTACCTAGTGTTTTAAATTTATTTGGTATATAAATCGTTAAATTTATATTATTATGACGTTTTTCTTAAAAACTACACGATAATTATTTTATCACTCAAATTTTACAAGGAATGTATTTTTACAATTTTTATAATATCATTATACTCTATTTTGATCTATTAAAAATTCACTTGTACCTAAAAGCTACCATTTACCTTACAAGTTGATTATACCTACACATTTTACTTATACATTTTATCAAATTTTACACAATACATTTTATAAAAAAAAAAAAAAAAAATATTTTTACCAAATCCCTCCCCCTTGGCCGACAAGGGGAGGGTTGGCATTTATTGTATGTTGAATTATTACTTTGATTGTATAAGACTACAATTTACCTCATTCATTTCACAAAAAAATCCACAAGTGTTAAAACTTTTCTTCTCTCTTGTTCCTCATCACCAAAACCGGCCATCTAAAGGGTTTTCAAGGGATCATCAAAATCTTTACAAGCTCAAGTATATTACAATCTAGAACACATTCTTATTAAGGTTTTGAAATAAAAACCTAGGGTGTTTAGGTTAAACCTTGGTTCTTTGCACCTCATCATAGTTTACTTGTAAGCATATCACTTCATTTTACCTCTTTCACTTTCATTTCATATTTATCTCTTCATTTTTGGAGCAAGCATGCAAGACTTATGTTGATTTATACCATTTTTACATGATTTTTAGAGTTATATATATATAAAGTCATCCTATAATTATCCCCTTGGTATATGTTGGTCTTGATGATGTCTAGGAACCCATGACACCCTAAGAAGGTGTATGGTAGGATTAGATTAGCTTTGGAGTTGATTTGAAGGGATTGGAATAGGTTTAGTACGAGAAAAACTATTTTCGACAAGTATTAAAAGTGTTCTGTCCTTGTTTTGTTTTTCTGGAAAATCCGACAGTAGGCACGAAATTTTGGCCTTGATATTTAAAAAATATACTTTAAAACGAATCCGTGGCCGCTTGAACGGAATAAAACGGAGTTATAACGAAGAAGTTATGGATTTTACAAGTTTGACGACGAAATATATGTTTTCTGAAAATTTCAGCATACTATTTTTATTTTGTACGAGTCAAAAACGAGCCTTAAGCTTCACAAATTATTTCGACTTATCAAAAATATAATAGTATACTTTGATACGAAGCTAAGGACGTATTATACGTAGAAAACGGATTTGAAACGACTAAGATATACACGTTTTCATAAACTTGCCGTAACTATTATTTTCTGAAAAACTATATTATTTTACGAGACAAGTGTTACGGTAACTAAAACGACCATGTTGAGGGCTGTTTTTAACTATGATGTGGAACTTTTTGTAACGAAATGTCTTCTAATAAAATTGAGATCATCGAGCATATTTTTCAAAACGACCAACCGTTTGTATAGCGGAGTTGTAGTAAATTAATTACGGTTGCTTAAACTTGGCCGAAACTCACTTTTTGAACCACAATTCGACAAAATCACCATCTTTAACCCTTATTATCTTTATGTTCGAGACCTCGATGACGAAAACTCATGAACTGAAACTTCTAGATTTCGATACAAACTTTCCAAAACCGTTGAGTTCGTTTCCTAACGTTCGACGTACACCATTTTACGACTAGTTTTACGATGCCATTTTTATCATTTTCATGAAAATTTCCGACGACATTATTTTACGTCGAAAAGTGAAAATTTCACCATAAATCATTACGAAACAATTGTAGGATGACATTTTGACGAAAATACTTGTAAAGTGATTTAAGAATGGTCAAGGCGTCAAAAGAGTATTTTTCGACGATAAGTATTATTTTCAAAACTCGCAAATGGTATAAATAACATACGAAATGCATGCATAACATTACATTGCAACTCATTACATATCATATCATTGGTAATAGGTCCAGATTAAAGTTTCACATTATACCTCGGTGTACTCACTCTTGTCATCATACCAGTTTACCAAGTGAGTTTTCATAGCCCCGTCGATCATACTTTTAATTATTTTCAAACCTACGGGGGAGAATACATTGCACAACATTTTTATTACGATACCAAGTATGTTAAATTCATTTACATTGCTTAAGTTACAACGTTGCCAGTTAAATGTCCCCATTTCAAATGCATGAGCCGTTAATTTCCTAGAAGCGTGTGTGAGTGGATAGATCTATCGAGGGTGACACCTCCATCCGGGTTGGTGAATCCCAACTAGTCATACGGATGCATTTCATTCATAAACATTATTAGAGTTGTTTGGCAAGACACTCTGTTGGGGCGAACATCAGTCGGAGCTTCGGTATCATGTGCTTAAGCAATTGTAACATTTTTATGTGACATGATTGTCATACCTGTAACATTTTATGTGACATGTTTGTCATACCAGATATATACTTGCGTAGTCATATAATACATTTACATAAACCTATGATTTCTCACCAACATTATTGTTGACCGTTTTAGCAATGTATTTTCAGGTAACTAAGGCATACTCATCATGGCATGGTTAAGGAACCCCTTTTGAGTCGCGGCGTCGACTTACATCATTGTACATTATGGCACTTTCTTTCAAAAACATCGTTTGGACTTGTAATATATTTATATTTCCGCAAACTTTATAAACTTTTGGGACCTATGTTGTAACTCTGAACGCTTTTATTAAATATCCAACGATGTGTTTTTAAACGACACTTTAGGTCGTTCAATATGACTGTGATTGTGGTGCTATGACAGTCTATCCCCAGGAATTCCATTCCGCTGCAAAACAGGTAAATTGGGGGTGTGACACATTGTCATTCCTAGCAACAAACCAAACGGGCCCTAAATTGTAAGGTTGAGTCATTAGATTGGATTAATACTAGTTGATTATTTAAATTGTAATATTGAGTCATTAGATTGGATTAATACTTTTATGTTTATTTCATTATCGTGTTCATTTATTTAATTGTGTATATTTATCTAAATTCGCTTATTTATTTATTATATCATATAAATAAATAAGCAAATTTAAATAAATATATAAATTATATTTCTAACTCTGTTTTCGTTTTGTTGTATATGATTGCAGACCTTGTTTGACCTCAGGCCGCACATGGAATCCTCCCGCTGGACAGAGATCTACGAAGGCATCAACATGCGCTTGCAAAAAGCCTACAATAGCAACAAGGCTTCTTTCAAGGCCAAGCATTGGAAGGCAGACCTCACCACCGGGACTTACGATGTGGAGGCGATTAGGCGGGCACGTCCCGAGGAGATTACAGCGGCTGAGTGGGATGAGTACATTAAGTTTTGGAATGATCCCAAGAACCTTGCTCGAGCCGCTCAAAATCGGCTAAACCGACAAAAGAGCATGGTCATATCTCGACAGGGATCCCGGTCGCTGGCTCGCCATCGAGATGAGATGGTAATAAACATTATAATTATTTTACATATATATATACATATATATCTGATTATACGCTTTGGTGTGTTGTGATTTGTCGTTTTTAATTAGTTTCATCTTATATGCGCGTGTATGTACAGAGGCAGGCCTCAGACACTCAGGAGTACCCTTCACTCATTGACACCTTCTGGCGAACACATACTGTTGATGGGGTATTCCCTAAGGATGAGGACCGCCGCATATATGTAAGTTTTGTTTCAAAACACACTTTAATGAATTATCGAGAAATAATGTAGCAACCCGACTAATATATTTACTATCTTGTGTTTTTGTCACTACATAGGAGGAGATGAAAAGGCTTGAGGCTACGGGTGAGTACACGGAGGATGAGATCAATGCGTTGGCAAGAGGGGGTAAGCTTCGTGGGCATATTCCCGGTGTGGGTCGGGTATTGCCATCACGGGCCACATCCAGGCCAAGTATGCCCGCCCCCGACAAGTCGCTCAAGAGCATGCACAGAAAGGTAGACTTTATGATGAGTATTTTCAGAAGCGACGAAAAAAACTCGGATATGTTTAAGGAATTTGAGTCGGGTGGTGCTAGCGGGAGTGACGGGTGTGGTGATGACGAGGAGAGTGGCAGTGATGAGGATAACGACGACGAGAGGTAGTTGTGTTATATATTATTAGTATGCTACATTGGTACTTTAGGTAGTTGTGTTATATATTATTAGGTTCATCTTGGCGACATTTAAACACTTGTTTCCCTATCTATCATGTTGATAAATTGACTTTTAAGCCCTGTTTATGACTAGGAAGCAATGTTTTGTAGACTTATTCGGATTTGGCGATTTAGCTTTATTATCTTTCGGTTTTGGTAAAAGTTGTGATGTATTTGTATTGCGTTGATCCGTTATATTGTATTTGTGTTTTGGTACAAGTTGTGGTGAGTCTATACAGGTTTATTTGGTAGATTTTTTTGGGAAAAAATCTGGAAATCGCCTGCTGTGTAGGCTGTATTAAAAAAAAATGCAGACTTTTCCCCGGCGACTTGTCGCCGGGGATAATACCCACTAACGTTGACAGGTCAACGAAAAACACAGTTTCCCCAGCGACATGTCGCCGGGGATACCATGCTTATTCGTTGACTTGTCAACATATAAACATAGTTTCCCCAGTGACATGTCGCTGGGGATAGTTGAAAATTAACGTTAGTTTTAATTAGGCGTGTTAATCAATTTAACTTAACCCGAAGATTCCCCAGCGACATGTCGCTGGGGATAATATGCCACCGTGGCACTACTTCTTTGACTGAAAAATGAGTGGGACCCACGTCGTCGCCGGGGATTATCGCTGGGGATACAATCCCTGACGAGGGTTCCCCAGCGACGTTTCTCCAGCGACATGTCACTGGGGAAAGGTATCCCCAGCGACAAGTCGCTTGGGAAAGACTCCAGGTGTCGCTGGGGAAACCGGTCGATGTTGTAGTGTTAGATTGGATTGATACTAGTTGATTATTTAAATTGTAATATTGAGTCATGGTGCCATACGGAAACAAATACAACCAGTTCTTTCTAGTTTTCTATTATAAATATGATGTCTTTCATATTTCTTCACTATCATATTATATAATGGGGGCTTGAATCTTGGGTTTCAATAATTAACTTTAACTTTCACATCTTTTATATAATAAAGGAATTACATTATTTCGGAGTGATTTTGTCAATTCATTCTTATTGAAAAAACAATTGGGCCAATAGGAGATCTTGATTTCGCCACGTAAGTAAAATCGTGTGATGTAATTGGTTAATAAAAGTCAAAATTAAATTGATTTTGGTCAAACTTTAAAAAATTTGGTGGAGAAATTTAGTTGATAAAAAAAACACATAAAAATATAGGTGTCAAATTTATGAAAACAAAAACTTAAAAAAAGATGAGGTAATTAATAAAACTTTAGTGGTTGAATTTTTAAAAAATATATAAAGTTAAGTGTAATATTATAAGCCTCCATGTTTTTTAATAACTTTGGATTATAAACAAATACCCCCTCATACTTTATACCCTTTATACTTTATATCTTAAAAAATACAATGAATATGTTGTTTTAAAAGAATAACATATAAATTTGCATAATATTATAAGTATCAATTTGTTTTACTATATACGTTCAATAAAGACTCATTTATTTCATTTTTAAAAGTTTAACCTATGTGGACAAGAGTTTACATTTTAAATACGGCTAAATTACTGAAAATGGAAATATAATTATCAAATTGTAAGCACAGGTTACTGTAATATAAAAATAAATATACGCGATTATACTTATAACAATGACTCATGTAATTCTTCTTTATTTATATAATGATATCTAGAAAAACATTTTTAAAAAACTTTAAGAAGTACACTTTAACTTTATCAACGCTCATTATGTGCTATTAAACTTGCATCATGTGTACAACATAATATCAGTAGTGAAATTTAAATAACAACATCAACATTTTTGTCAGCTAAATAAAATTAAATCTTGAGTTAACTAACAATAGTTTTTACAAATATTTTACCAAATTCTAATGAATATTAATGCATAATGAAAAACTCGTGCATAAATCTTAGTTGTACTTATATCACAATTTTTATGAGCAAATTCTTATATGTGTATATACTGAACTAAAATGTTAAAATAAATTTGATTTATGTGTAAACTTCGTGCGTGCATGAAACTTATAACTATATAATTATATGCAATTACTTTTAAAAACACAATATTCAGTATTAATACAAAATAATTTTTTTTGTCAAAACCCCGTGCGTGCACGGGTATTATAACTAGTTAACAATAAAATAATAAATAGTAGTACCTCTTTTACATTCGATTAATCTCATTAACTTGGTACCCATGCAGCCATGCTATCATTCCTTTCTCGTAAATATAAATAAATTCAGCATGAGTTTTAACTTTTTTGTTATAGACGATGCAGCACGTACACAAAACAAAAAGAAGTGAACAAGGTGATGGAATCAGCAAAAGCTGCACAAAAATTATAGGCTAAAACGCCACTATAGAAGAGAGCTGATTGTCTTGTTAAAGAAATTGCCAAACCCGCCAAAGATGCTGCCACTGAAGTAAGTTCTATTTGATTAAGCAACTTTTTTTTACTATGTTTTCTCTAATTTTATTGTAATGTTTTTTAATTATTAATAAAAATTTTATTTAAAAAAAATGTTCGGTCGCCCCTTCGGTTACCATAACTAGCATATTTGGTCTTGTTTTTAGTTTTGAAATGAGAGAGCTAAGTTACGCTGAGGTGAAATGAGGATGTTGATGTGGCAGAGGTGACCGCCATTACCATTAGTCTAAAAATTTACAATGTGATTGGTGATCCCCACGAGCGATAGCTATCAGAATCTTTGAATTTTAAATATACGAGAGCAGGTGCACTGCACGTAGTTTGGTCAAGGATGGAATGCTTGGCTAGTTGGTTGTATTTCTGAATTTAAAATAGATGGGATTGGTACTAGTTGATTATTTAAATCGTAAGACTGAGTCATTGGTGCCATACGGTAACTTATAAAAATACAACCAATTCTTTCAAGTTTTCTATTACAAATGTGTCGTGTTTCATATTTCTTCACTTTAATTTTCACATGTATTTTCTAATCTTCTAAAAGTCTTCAATAGTTTTCATTTTTGATCCTCAATTGCTCCATTATTCCTCGAACGAAATATTAAGAATAAAATAATAAGACGCAACATTTGCAGTTAAAACCTTAATATAATTTTTTTTTTTTTTTTTTGGTAAAAGGTCAAGAGACCCGGTAAATATTATTACTCCAAAAAACATTTAAGTACAAAGGATATGAGTGACATTTCATATCTCATCCCATTACATGGGGAAACTTACATAATGCACTTCCAATTTCAAAATAAAACAATAAACCACAACTCAAGGAGATATACTACCACTATATGAACACCAAGACTACTTTTTACCACGCCCTTTGAGCTTAAAGTCATTTCCCGAGTTTGATAAAGAAAGAAAAGAAGAGGAGTGGAAAGAAAAGAATAAGAAAAAAAGAGGAAGGATAGGAAATAGTTATATTTTTGGTGTTCCCCGGCTGAGAAGAAAAGGAAAGAAGATGCATCTTTTTTGTATGCCCAAGTTTGAAAAGACAGGAATGAAGATTAATAATTTTACAATTATATCTTTTTACAATTAAAAAAAATTTATTGACTAATATGTGATTAAAACAAAGACATACATATTACACAAAACAAGCTCATCAAACTTTTGATGCTATTGTTAGATGTTTGTTCGGCTTTCGTGTCTTTATTCCCTGTAAGTCTCATTATTTTAGTCCAAACAACGATTTAACTTACTCACTTTATGCTAATTACCTGTCATAACAAATCCTTGTGGTGGCTTCATACATACCTCCTCTTTTAAATCACTGTTTGCAAATGTTGTTTTGACATGCATTTGATGGATCACGATATTATTGTCAAAGCTATCAACAATCTACTGTAGAGAAACGAGCAACTTGGTAAAAGTTGGGTTTTTTAGAGTGAAAAATTGGTTGGAGAGAAAAGACTTGTCATTTGGCGCTGCCCAACCCGTGCGAGGGGAAGCTTCCCCTCAATCCCCCCGCTCACTTGGGAGCGGGGCCTCGACAAGGGCCATGCCCCATGATGGAAATTAGTAATACTATAAGGTTTTTATGGATCACCGATTCTTCATGAATCGTGTATTTGTTCGTTTTATGGATATAAATTAGTAGACGTGAGTTACGATCGAACTCGAGACTATGGGATTGCACACTTTACGTATGAGAATTTAAAGTTAATAATTAAATATAAACGTTATATTTATTTATTTATTAAACGAAATAACTAACGGAAATTAAGCAATTAATGTAATGGACTAACGGTCGTTAAATGTTTATGGAAAAGGATCAAATTGCAAAAGTTGGGAAGGTTCCGGAATCCCTTTGAGGGACTCCAAACCGATCGGCCATAGGGACAAAACAAGGAAAGAAAAACCAGCTTGTTCACCAAGTTTGCTTGGGTATATAAACAAGGCTAGGGGTTTTATTTTTCCATCTCTTGTGCTCATTAGCTAAACCCTAAAATTGTTTTGTGTGTGTTTTCTTGTCCAAAACCGGTCGAACACCCTTATAGGTGTCGATCCACTCTTTTCCACAAAATCAAGTTATTTGTTTGATAAAAACTAGCATTACTTTAATTCGGTTTAGTACGTGTGTACAAGAACATAGTAATAACATACTTTTGCTATTATCTTGGATTGAATTACAAAACGGTAAGGGGTAATTCACATAATCCTAACTAAATCAAATTAGGGTTCATCCGTTGCTAGTTTGTGGATTTGATTCTTGTTCGGCTAGAATCAAGAAAAGGTACGCATATTCTTTTATGTTAATTAATTGTTCATTAATAAATTCTATACGCTTCCGCTTGAATACTTTGATGTTTTGTGATTATTTATTTGAGTGTCTTGATATATAATTCCTACAGTGGCATCACGAGTCATTGGTTTTAATGAGTAATTAATTACATAAACGCGTAATAAAACATATAATTGTATGATGTTTGATATGTTTGATCTAGGGTTTATGTTTTATTAAGTTTGGTCGATTTTTTTTTGTTAATTGGGGCGTACCCCATTTTTTTTAAATCGACATACACATAAATTTTTTTAGGGTTTTGAAAATTGTTTGCTAACCTTATTAAAACCTAGAATTAATACATAATTACGTGCTTAATTCATGAATAGTTTGTTATGTGTCATGGAATTTTTATATGCGATCTTGTGACTTATTTGTATAAATTGTTATGATATCCATGATTATACATGCATGTCAGTCATGGATAAGTTGCTTTGATATTGTTTAATTGTTATGACATATTTATTTACGATAAATCTTGAATTGTGGAAGACTCCAATTATATATATATATATATATATATATATATATATATATATATATATATATATATATATATATATATATATATATATATTAATAAATCAATTATGTGCAATTTGGTATAATTTAATTAAGGGTTTACGCAATCGATTCATCGATGTATGTGGCTCACTTTCTATTGTTGGAGTGAAAACCCTAAATTAATATATACATTATTTAACCTAGATATTGATTATTAATAGGGTTTTATCGAATAAGTTGCATGTGGCTACTTGTTTACACGTATAAATTATTTATTATGTGCGCACTGTTTTTTTTTAGTAGTTTATTTTTTTTTATTTGTTACTTGTTTGTTTATTATGTTAGACAGTTTTAAGCAAAGGGTAATTTTGAATAGAAAAATAATAAGGACTAAACAATGGGAAAATTTGATTTGTTTTGGAAGAGTTAAGTTTTCAATAGTTTAATTGATTGATGACTTTGGTACAAATGACTGAACGACTCACCCATTAGAATGAACTATAAAGGGGTTAATTAAGAAGTGCGCACAGTCACACTGAAAGGATGTCTAAGGTTATGCTTCAGCGCTTACCTGGTCCTCTGCCCCCTGTATGTTCGAATGGAGCTACTTAGTAAGCCATAATATGTACAAGCTCATCTTAAGGGCGAATTAGTTTTAATTCCATGCGCCACTTCGGTGGTAATTATCCGAAACACTAAGTGTTTACATGATGAGTGTGTAAATACTCATCATTTTTAGTCAAATCTGAACTGCAAAACACTTAAAAATGCTCAGAAATGCATCAAAATACTGAAAATATCTCAAAATTGCATTTTATATGTTTCAGATGCAAAATGTTTAAAATCAGATGAAAAATGAGCTAAGTTTGCATAATTGGCAGTTTCAGTCCCCCAAGTTTCAAAAGTTGTCAGAAATAGTTCCTGAGCACTT
The DNA here is from genome assembly GCA_019973895.1 of Chrysanthemum seticuspe. Classification (NCBI taxonomy): domain Eukaryota; kingdom Viridiplantae; phylum Streptophyta; class Magnoliopsida; order Asterales; family Asteraceae; genus Chrysanthemum; species Chrysanthemum seticuspe. The sequence continues at coordinate 315,274,345 of BPTQ01000006.1, forward strand.
ATTTCAAAAGAAAAGTCACCAAAGGTCCTTTTAAAATCATAAGTTGTCAAAATTAGTCCTTTGGTGAAAAATGTCAAAAGTTTTGAGAAATTACAAGTTTGGTCCTTCAAGTTTCAAAATTGGCAAAAATGGTCTTTGGAAATTTGAAAATGTCTATTTTGGTCCTTGTACTATTGAAACTTGTCACTTTTGGTCCCTTGGAACAACTTTGCAAAATTGGCAGCCTTGGTCCTTGGTCTTTCAAAAATTGCAAATCAAGTCCTTGATATTAAACCTAGGTCATGACCCCCTGCCAATACCTTTTTGGACCCTTGCCATAATCCCTTGTGACCCCTACCTTTGACCCCCCCCCCCCCATTTTCATATATTAAACCCACGGTTTCAAAATAAAACCGCCCTCACGGGTTTCCTCTCCATCATCATCACCTACACCTGCCTACAACTCCTACTCACACTCCATCATCATCACATGCATACCCTCCAAACACCCCAAGCCAAGATGCATTAAATGCTTCCTTCCCTGTCCAAGTTATCAGTTCCAACTGGCAAAACCATTTTGGCGCCAAAAGTGATCCAACGGCCAATATAGTCTCAAGTAATCCAATGGCCCCAATTACAAGTGGGATTTGCTCAGAGGAGAGAGAGAAGACATTTGGTGTATAAATAAAGGATAGAGAAGCAAGAGGAAGAGTAGCACTTAGTTTATTTTTCAAATGTATGTCGTTTTAAGCTTCTTATGTCTTAAATAGCTTTTGAGTTGTAATTTCAAGTGTAGTTGTAACAAACTAAGTTATTTCAGTGTATTCAAACTATTTTGAAGTATTAATTCAAGTTACATTACCATTCCATGTTTACATGTTTACTGTTGCAAATTTCAATTTCAAATTCTTATGTTCAAGCTTCAAACAGCTTATTTCTAAGTTCAAATAAGCTTATTAGAGCTACTTATAGCTTTTGGTAAGCTTATCAATCAATTTCAAACAACTTTGATATCTGGTCAACGAAAGTCAAACTGGGCTCAAATGGGCATGGAAATGGATAATGGTGATGCAGAATTGGATATGGGTTGAATTAGAGATATTTGGGTTGATATATATAGGATAGAGGTTCCCTGGTTGATTGATCTCAAGCCATTGTGGCTAGGACCAATTGTAAGTCATTTTCAAGATCCATTGCATAATTTGTAACTGTGGTTTAGATTAGTTTCTATCTGTTGATTAAGTTGTTATTAGGTTAGTTAGATTCAGTTTAAGTGTCTGTATGAGCTAGTTCAGTAGTTGGCTTCTTTTATATTGCAAATCAGTGTGCACAGGTGTGTTTGGTTCAGTAGGATTAATTGAGCTTGAGCTTTGGTATATGCTTAGAACTTGTCTACTTAGTCTCAATTAGGTTCACTTGAACCATTTTGGTCATCAAATCTCAGTTGCAAACTCTCAAAGTCAAAATTAACTTGAAACTGTCTTAAATTCATAACTGTTAGGATTTTTAAAAAGCAAAAGCTTGAATCGTGTTTAGATATCATTAGGATAACTTGCATTAGTCTTAGTTCACCATAAAACATCATAATCAGCTCATGGTTTAAGATTAAATCTCACAAAAGTCAACATATCAAATCTGTCAAATAGTCAAAAGTTGAAAATCCAGTTTTCAGCCTAACTTTGGTGATTTTTCATTGACTCATTTTTGGTTCAAATCAAGTGAAATTTTGGGTTTTATAACTTCAGTTGGTCTAGTTACTTAATCTAATTTTAGTTGAATTTTTGTAATTTTTTACAAGTCTCAAAATAGCTTATCAAAATGGTCACAAATCCCCTGTACACACTCAGTGTATACTGAGTGTGCACAGGTGACTTGCAGGGCTTGTCACAAGCTCAGTTTAGCTTATCTGGGTCTCATCCTTGGTTTATAAGTAGTTAGCCAGGTCTAGCTTAAGTTCAAACTTCTGGTTTTAAGTTTCCAGCTTATTTGGTAGCTTATTCTTAGGCTGCAAAGTGGTGGTTGGAAACTGTTTTTAGCACTTTAGCCAAATCATTCAATTCTGTTTAATTTGCACTTAAGAGGTTTAGATCAGTTGTGTTTGGTTGCTTTTGAGTAGTGTTAGCATAATTTAGCTTCAGTAATAGTTTGGTGCTTATTTGTAGCTTGTGGCTTATTTATAAGCACTTTGCATTGCAGTTTCATTTTCTTGCACACAAGCCACTGTTTTTATATTTTTCTTAGATTCATAATAATAATTTAGACTTTTCCTGAATTTTTCAGATTTTTCTAGGTCAGTTTGTTATTTTTCTGTATTTTAATCAGTTTTTAAGCCATTTTAATTAGCTTTTAATACAATTAAATCAGAAAAACTTAAAAAAAAATAAGTTTTCAATTTTTCTAGGTTAAGATAAATATAAAAATTCAAAAAAATATTTTTCCAGATTTTTCATAGTTTAATTTGTAATTTTTAGCAATTTAAGTAGTTTTAAATAGTTTTTAATTCATAGAAAATAGAAAAATAATCAGAAAAATATAAAATTAGTTTTAAAAATTCTCTTTAGTTATTTTAGATTTTTCTAAGTCATAATTTTATTTTTCTAGCTTTATTTCATATTTTCTTGTATTTTAGGTTATTATTAAATAAGTAAAAATAGTTTTTAATTAATAATAATTAGATAAATAGTTTTAAAAATAATTTTCTTTTTCTAAAAATTTTCTCTTATCATTAGGTTTGTAAAAATGTCATTTTTATATTTTTAGGATTTATATAGTTTCAGTTTTACATTTTTTTTTGTACGTCACGTAGTTTTTAAGTTAAATTTTATAAAAGAAAAATCAAAAACATCATTTTGGAAATAGTGATAGCGTTTATTTAATATATTTTATCTTTTTAATTTTCTTTAATTTGCATTAAGCCCCTGTAGTTTATATACTTTTTCTGTAGTTTTAATCAATCAAAACTCTTTTCCGTTCAAATCTTCTCGATCACTATTCGTTTGGTGATTCATCGCACAGCTCGTTGGGACATAACGACCTGGAGAAACACTATACTCTCCTGATCTTCATTGCATTGGTGTCTGAACTGTTTTAAGTTTCTTACGGTTAGCCATTCACAAGTGGCTAGCTTGTGTGAGATAACTTGACGGTTTGGCATCAATCAAATTTTTGGCGCCGCTGCCGGGGAGCTGTGCTAATTATCTCCCGTTTAGCAGATTAGTGATTTGAATATTCACTCTTTGTTCATACCATCTATCTATATCTATATATATTTTCTTATAAAAAATCCAAAAACCCAAAAACATCCAAAAACGTATAAAACACAAAAATATTTTCCTTTTGTTTCTATATATATATCAAAAATAAAAATACAAAAAGATTTGTCGTTTTCTTTGATTAATAATAACAACATAAAAGATTACCACCGCAAACCAAGGCAGTGTACTACCTAACTGGGGGTACGACCATAATAAGTTCCCGAACCAAAGATTTAAAACTTGCCTTTGTGTCCTTGTGAGTGGTGTACCTTTTTCAAAGAAGCCATTCATCTTGTGATTATTGGTTTAAGTTCACTGTTGTTTTGCCTCGATTTTGTTTTAATTGGATTTGTTGTTATATCTACTTTTCAAAACCAGAAAACTCAAAAAGATTCTTCTTACCCCATTTTCATAATTCATAATTCCCATTCCTTTCCTTAACTCTGAGATTCCTTAGAGTTAACTCTAGTGTATGCGCACTCGCTCTTCTAGATCTGTAAGCCCATTTCGAGAGCTTGTCAAGATTCCAAGAAGGCGTGTCCGTAGACTTTCTGCTCCATCAGTCGGATCTGAGATCCGGACTGCTCACACTACTTCCGTTATCATGGCGGAAGAACGCCCTATGTGTGAGCTTCTCCAGTCACCCATCGACGGGTATGGAGATGCTATTGTTATCCCAGCCATTGTGGCTGAAAATTTTGAACTCAAAACCGGGTTATTGAATCTTGTAACCTCAAGTCAATTCAATGGTTTTGAGAGGGATGATCCTCATGCTCATATTCGATGGTTTAACAAGATTGCATCTACCATCAAATACAAGAATGTCCCTACAGATGCTGTTAAGCTTCTTCTGTTCCCATTTTCTCTTGAGGGACAAGCCCGGATTTGGCTTGAAAAACAACCCCCTCAATCAATCGAGACATGGGAAGACCTAGTGAAGAAATTTGTGAATGAGTTTTATCCACCTTCCAAAACCACAAGTCTTAAAAATGAAATCATCAAGTTCACTCAAAAGTTTGATGAATCCTTCAGTGAATCGTGGGATCGTTTTAAGGAATTGCTCCGCAAATGTCCTCACCACGGTTTCTCCGAGTTGATGCAACTCGATACTTTCTATAATGGAGTGAGTCAATCTGATCAAGATTCTCTCAATTCCTCCGCTGGAGGAAATTTCTTGAGCAAAACTGTCAAAGAAGCTTTAGCGATCATTAAAAACAAGTCTAAAGTCCGCACTGCACGAAGCAAGCCGGTTGTTTCCCAAGTCAGTGTTGGTCCTTCTTCTTCATCGCCCGTGAGTCAATCTAGCACCGATGCTAAGATTGACAAACTCACGGAAGCAATTCAAGCTTTGGTTCTCTCCAACCAAAAGAAAGTTTCTTTTCCACAAACTTCACCTCCAGCTGAAGTTAAGAAAGTGGAAGTCTGTGTTACTTGCAGTGGCCCCCATGCCTACTACAACTGTATGGCCACTGATGGTAACCCTTTTGAAGCTAATGCTGTGGGCGGGATTTCTAATCAAGGAGGCAACCAATACCGTGCTCCTATAGACCCGAACCACCGTCCTAACCACTACCCTGGACCTCCCGGTTTCAACCAAAACCAAACCGTAATCAAAATAGACCAAACCAAGGTTTTCAAAACCAAGGTAATTTTAGTCAAAACAACGGTTTTCAAAATCAAAGTCAAAACTTCCAACACCAAGGAAATTTTAACAGAAACCCAGGTCAGGGAAATTTCAACCCAGGGTATTTTCATGGAAATAATCAAGGAAATTTTCAAAATCAAGGCCCTAATCCTAACAATAGAGGCCAGAATTTTCCTGTGCAAAATCAAGCCATTGTTCCAACTGGACCATCATCTGATGAGTTGTTGAAGCAATTCATGAAATCCCAAGAGGAAATGAACAGGTTGTTGGTTAGCCAGATTTCTGACATTAAGAAGTCTTTAAATGATCGACCCTCGGGCTCAGGAAAACTTCCGAGCAACACGATCGCTAACCCGAGGGAAGATGCAAAGGCGATCACAACCAGAAGTGGTGCTTCGTATGATGGACCCGCTATTCCTACTACCTCTTCTTCTTCTCTCCCGAAGGTAGTGGAAAGTGAGCCTGAGGCGACAAAGGACAAGGAACTTCCTACTAATAACGGAGGTACCAGCAATGTCCATCCTCAGGTTGTCCCGAAACCCAAAACCAAACCTGGAGTTGTTTTTGAACCTCCAGTTGACAACCCCAAATCCAAAACTTCTATTCCTTACCCCTCACGTTTAAATGAGCAAAAACTCCGCGAAAAAGCCAGTCATCAAATGGAGAAATTCTTTCAAATTTTCCAAGAGCTACATTTTGACATAAGCTTTGCGGATGCCATCATGCTGATGCCCAAGTTTGCATCAACTCTCAAACACATGTTAAGCAATAAGGAAAAACTGTTTGAAATGGCTAAAACTCCTTTGAACGAGAACTGCTCAGCAGTTCTGTTAAAGAAGCTTCCCGAGAAGCTTGGAGATCCTGGAAAATTTCTTCTTCCTTGTGTTTTTCCAGGGATGATTGAATGCTTTGCCCTTGCCGATCTTGGTGCAAGCATCAATCTGATGCCTTATTCAGTGTGGAAGAAACTTTCTCTTCTGGAACTTATTCCTACCTGCATGACTCTTGAGCTTGCAGATCGTTCTATATCGCGTCCTCTTGGCATCGCCGAGGATGTATTTGTGAAAGTAGGAAAGTTCCATTTTCCAGCTGACTTTGTGGTTGTTGATTTCGATGCCGATCCTCGGGTTCCCCTCATTGTTGGACGAGGATTCCTGAGAACGGGCCGTGCTCTCATTGATGTATTTGAGCAAGAAATCACGTTACGTGTGGGTAATGAAGCTGTTACCTTTAACCTTGATCAAACTTCGAGGTACTCCTCAAATTATGATACTGAATCAATTAATCGAGTCGATTTAATTAATATTGCTTCAGAGGAGTACTCTCAATAGTTTCTTGGTTATCTTCATAATTCTGTGAGTGGGGATTCCATCACATCTTCTCAACCAATCATTGCCGACTCTTCCCCCTCTCTCACTCCGTTTGAGGGAGGTGACTTCCTTCTGGAAGAGATCGATGAATTTCTTGCTAGTGATGAATCAATTCCGCCTGGAATTGATGGTGTTTATGATTCGGAGGGAGATATCCTTTATCTCGAGCAATTGTTAAATGAAGATCCATTACCTTCACTCCCTCCGAAAGAAATCACGATTGAGGAAATCAAATCAGTTCAAACATCTACTGAAGAATTTCTCGAGGTTGAACTTAAGGACCTACCTCCTCATCTCGAGTATGCATTCTTGGAGGGTGATGATAAATTACCCGTCATAATTGCTAAAGACTTAACTAAGGAGGAGAAGACTGCTCTCATAAAGGTCTTGAAGTCACACAAGCAAGCAATTGCTTGGAAACTCTCCGACATTAAGGGTATTAACCCTGAGTTTTGTACTCACAAAATCTTGATGGAGGATGACTTCAAGCCAGCAGTCCAACATCAGAGAAGGGTGAATCCTAAGATTCATGAGGTTATCAAACAAGAGGTTCTCAAACTTCTTGATCCCGGTTTAATTTACCCGATCTCTGATAGTCCTTGGGTCAGTCCCATTCATTGCGTTCCTAAAAAGGGTGGCATTACTGTTGTCACAAATGAAGAAAACGAGTTAATTCCAACTCGATTGGTTACGGGATGGCGTGTGTGTATTGACTATCGCAAGTTAAACGAAGCCACCCGTAAAGACCATTTTCCTCTACCCTTCATGGATCAGATGCTTGAGAGATTAGCAGGGAACGAATACTATTGTTTCCTTGATGGTTTCTCGGGTTACTTTCAGATCCCCATTGATCCACTGGATCAAGAAAAAACCACATTCACCTGCCCATACGGAACATTTGCCTACAGACGTATGCCTTTTGGCCTATGTAACGCTCCTGGCACGTTCCAATGATGTATGATGGCAATTTTCCACGACATGATCGGGGAAACAATTGAGGTGTTTATGGATGACTTCTCGGTCATTGGGGACTCGTTTCATACATGTCTCTCCCATTTAGAAAAAATGCTTCAAAGGTGTGAAGACACCAATCTTTGTCTAAATTGGGAGAAGAGCCACTTTATGGTCAAAGAAGGCATAGTCCTTGGCCATAAGATTTCCAAAAATGGGATTGAGGTTGATAGATCAAAAGTCGATGTTATTGCCAAATTGCCTCATCCTACTACCGTCAAAGGTATTAGGAGTTTTCTAGGTCATGCCGGGTTTTATCGTAGACTCATACAAGATTTTTCTAAAATCGCTCGGCCTATGACCCATCTTCTTGAAAAAGATGCTCCTTTTATCTTCTCACCTGAGTGCGTCGAAGCTTTTGAAACATTAAAGAAAAAGCTCACGGAAGCACCCATTCTAGTTGCCCCCGACTGGGATTTACCCTTTGAGCTCATGTGCGATGCAAGTGATTTTGCTATCGGTGCAGTCTTGGGGCAACGCAAAACCAAGCATTTTCAGCCTATCCACTACGCAAGTAAAACTATGACTGAAGCTCAGACCCATTACACCACTACAGAAAAAGAATTATTAGCTGTGGTGTATGCGTTTGAAAAGTTTCGGCCATACCTTATCTTGACCAAATGCGTGGTGTATACGGATCACTCGGCTCTCAAATATCTCTTTGCAAAACAAGATGCAAATCCGAGATTGCTCCGTTGGGTTCTCCTCCTACAAGAATTTGATATCATTATACGTGATAAAAAATGAGCTGAGAACCTGGCTGCTGATCATCTGTCCCGTCTAGAAAACCCTCACCAAGATGTGTTCGAGAAAAAGGAAATTAACGAAACATTTCCTCTCGAAACAATCAATGTGGTTTCTTTTCGTGGAGACTCTTCTACCCCATGGTTTGCTGACTTTGCAAATTACCATGTGGGTAACTTTGTGGTGAAAGGGATGTCGTCCCAACAGAAAAACAAATTCTTTAAAGATGTGACGACCCCTACTTGTTCAAAATTTGCGCGGATTAAGTCATCAGGCGATGTGTGTATGGTCAGGAAGCCATTGACATTCTCAAGGCTTGCCATTCTGGACCTACTGGAGGACATCATAGTCCCAACTACACCGCCAAGAAGGTGTTTGATTCCGGATTCTATTGGCCCACGATTTACAAGGATGCCCATGAATTTGTCAAAACCTGTGACGCTTGTCAACGTCACGGAAATATCTCACAAAGAAATGAAATGCCGCAAAACGCCATTCAAGTGTGTGAGATTTTTGACATCTGGGGCATTGACTTTATGGGGCCATTTCCTTCGTCTCGCGGTAATAAATACATACTCGTGGCCGTTGACTATTTGTCAAAATGGGTTGAAGCTAAGGCTTTGCCTACCAACGATGCCCGAGTTGTTGTGAAATTCTTAAAATCTCTTTTTGCTAGGTTTGGAACTCCACGAGCTATAATCAGTGATCGTGGTACGCATTTTTGCAATGACCAGTTTGATAGAGTCATGCAAAAGTATGGTGTAACTCACCGTCTCTCTACTGCGTATCACCCCCAAACAAGTGGGCAAGTGGAAGTTTCCAACCGAGGGATAAAAAGAATCTTGGAAAGGACAGTAGGCGAAAACCGTGCCTCTTGGTCGGATAAGCTAGATGACGCACTCTGGGCCTTCCGTACAGCTTATAAAACACCCATCGGGTGCACTCCATACAAGCTAGTGTACGGGAAGGCATGTCATCTACCGGTTGAGCTTGAGCACAAGGCATACTGGGCCTTGAAGCATGCCAACTTCGATATTCAGACAGCTGGTGATCACCGGAAAGTTCAAATGAATGAATTAAATGAACTCCGTGATCAAGCATACGAGAACTCTTTGATCTACAAAGAAAAGACAAAGAAGATTCATGACTCAAAAATAAAAAACCGTGTTTTCAACGTCGGTGATCGAGTCCTTCTTTTCAACTCAAGATTGAAGATTTTCTCGGGAAAACTAAAATCCCGCTGGTCTGGACCATTTACCATTACTAAAGTATTTCCATATGGAACCATTGAGTTATCTCAACCCGATGGTCCAAACTTTAAAGTGAATGGTCATCGGTTGAAGCATTATTTTGGAGAGGACATTCCTCCTGTGGTTGTCCCGGATTTACAAACTTTCCCCATGAACCAATGAATGCGGGGATCGAGTCAAGCTAGCGACTCGGGAATCAAAAACAGTAGCATGCCATATGGGTTTTCACCCATATTTCTGACTTCTTTCTACTTTCTACCACCCTAGTGTGGGGGAGTTGCCCCCCACTGTTGTATATAAGAGTTTCAAATTAAAAAAAAAAAAAAAAGAAAAAAAAAAAAAAAAAAAAAAAAAAAAATCTTTCAAATAATGGCCGTAGTATTTCCCTTTTACGTTCTTTGTTTCGGCATAACCGCCGGTACTTTGAATATTGAGGGAAATATTCAATTCTAGTGTGGGGGGGATTCTCACGAATTTTATCACATAATTATACCGCCCAATTCCCCCATTTTTGGCCAAAAATTTTTTTTTTAGTATGTGTTCTGCACTTACTCATCTTATGGTTATCAGTCCGCCATGTCTAAAAAAACAAAAGGATTGGCTAATCCAGGAGCAAACGGCTCTTGGTAAAGATATCTCAAATCCGTTGACGGCTTGCAATTTGCCCAAAATTGTATGGTATTCAGCTCACCATATCTTTAATTAGTGAAGAGTTGGCTAGCCCGCAAGATTATGGCTTGTGGTAAAGGCAGTGGAAAAACCATAATTGGTAATCAGCTCACCAAAGATAATATTGATAATTTATCTAAGAGTTGGCTAGTCCAGAAGCAAACGGCTTCTGGTAAAGACAAATCAAATCCGTTGGAAGCTGGTGGTTTGCTCAAAATCACATGGTTATCGGTGTACCGTAGTTCTTACTTGAACTAAAACATTTGGCTACTCCAGAAGTGATGGCTTTTGGTAAAGAGATTCAAATCCATTAAGTTTTTCTCAAAAGATTGCTAGGGACTAGCAATAGTTTAGTGTGGGGGGATTACACTTATGCAAAAGTACGGTATAATAGACGATAATTAACACTAAATTCTTTGATTGGTGAACCCAATACCTCAATCAAAACTTTGATAATTTGATCTTTATGAATTGGTAATAAAAACTTTTTTATTAAAATTTATGCTACAAGATGAATGCATGACATCTTTGTACATATTTGATTTGACCATGATTCGTATTTGTAGCGAAGGGGGCAGTTTTAAAATTTGTATTCCCGATTAAGAATCAATCACTGCTTGAGGACAAGTAATAATCAACCTTCCGGATGTCGTATTCCTAGGCGAGAGATGAATTGAATTTTATGTTTTTGTTTGTTCGTTTAAAATGATGCTTGATTATCGTTTTGGTTTTTTTGTTTGGTTTTGTAGGCTAATTTTCAAAACTTTTTATACTAATTAATAAAGCAACTATTTTAAATGATATAAAAATTAAACTAATAGCAAATAATAGATAACGACTAACAATATATGATAAAAAGCTATGCTTGTCAAGTGTGGTGAAAAGTTCATTAAATGTGGATTTTTCCTTAAAAGCACTTATGTAATTAATACCCGTCGAAACAAATTATTTCCTCACAACATTGGCTTATATTGAAAACAATTATTTTTCGAGGTAAAAATTAGTAGACTTTAAATAATTAATTATCCCAACGGCTTTTGCCCGTTAAAATAACCAACTAATCAAATAATCGATTAATCCGGAAATTATTAATTAACAACCTTTAATTATCCGTTTAGAAAGTGGATTTTTCTCACAACGTTGGTTTATATTGAAAATCCTACTTTTTATCTAGATAAAATCTACTTGGTTAAATAGTTAAAATCCTTAACGGCTTTTGCCCGTTAAAGTTTCTAAAAATCAAACCAAGTAAACCAAAGGCTACCAATTAATAATCTCTAATATTCCACACTTAATTTCACAATTCACCAATCACTTAACAAGCATAATAAAAATCTACTCACTAATAGTCATAACTAAACCAACAAAGATAATAATAATAAGCTCAACAAACATCATTTTTCTACAAGCTAAAAGAGAAAGTAAGGAAAATAGAACCCGATCTACAATACGAGACGAAGAAAACCACCCGATTTTATAAACTTATCAAACCCTAAAGTTTACTTCTTTATAAGCTTTAATAAAACCAAATATTTAATAAAGTTTGTGACTTTATTAACTAAATAGCTTATTAAGACTAAAAAGCTTTAAACTTTAGTTAATAAGTAAGCTTATAAAACCCTTAAGCTCCTCGCCTTAGGATGAAAATGATGAGAAACTAAGCAAGATCACAACTTTATCAAAGGTTAGGACTAATAAGCAATATTATGGATCAAATAAGCTATGGAAAAGCTTATTGATCTAAAAAGTACTAAACTTTCAACAAAATAAGTAAAGAAAAAGCTTAAAGATTAGATCCAATATCCACCCAAAACTAAGTGGTTCAAATCCGAAGATTAAACGTGAGTTGGGTATATTTAAGGACTAGATCTAAATAAATAAGCTAAAGAAGAAAATAAGCTAAAAAGATTAAAACTTTTTAAATTTTTTTTTTTTTTTTTTTATAAAAGAAGTTGTTAAAGAAAATAAATCTAAGCAAATAAAAGATTTTTTGAAAAGAAACTAAAAATAAAAAGTGCTTATTGAATAAGCTATGTGAAAAGCTTACCCAAAAAGCTAGTCTTTTATATCTAAAAATAAGCTATAAGGAAGAGCTTATTCAAGATAAAAAAAGCTTAAAGTGAAAAAGCTATAAGAGAGCTTATCACTAAAAAGCTAATCTAATAAGCTACAATAAGCTAATAAGCTAAAATAGATTATTAGATAAGAAAGAGAAAAAGAAAAGAAAGAAAGAGATGAAAAGAAAATAAGCACTTAAGTAAACTCCATAAACATCATTATCATTAATAAGTAAAAGTGATTTGAGTACAATAAGTTTTTAAAAATAAGCTAAAAGCTTAAGCAATAAGCTAAAGAAAATAAGCTACTAAAACTACTACTACTACAATAAATAAAACAAGTGTGTGAAAAATTAATGTGTGGGTGAGTGATGCCGTGATGGCTTCCTCGGAGTGAAACAAAAACAAATAAATATAAGAGTTATCCTCCTCTCCAAGAAAAGTGGCCCCCAACGCAGGGGTATTTTGGTCTTTTGGCACCAGAAACTAAGGGTAAATAAGTACTTTCGCGTGGCCAAGATCATAGTAAAAATGAAATTCGCCAAAAATGGGATTCGAACCCCTGATTTCTTGGATGCACAGCCACAGGTAAACCACTAGACCAAGCTCACTTTCTTGTATAGATACAGACTTGAATATCTTTTATACATCATTGCTCTGGGCCTAAACTTCTTACTTAATATATTTGATTTGGGCTTCGTTTAATCTTTCAATTTTTCTTCTCTTCCTTGATGCTCCAAACAAAATAACCATTTGACTCGATTTTTCGTGATCTTTCCAATGATGTGCTCGGATAATTTTTACGACTTCGTCTGAACCTCGAAAAACATGAAAATGTCGTCGAAACTCATCCGAAAATCACCGTTTTTGCTTTGTTCTCAAACCCTTGTACCTGCAAGACATAATAACACAAATCCAACATATTTGCAATATAATTTGACATATTTAATGGTTATTAGTCAGATTTGGCATATTTTTTAGATATAAAATGATGTGTGATTTAGCACTCATCAGATCACATAAAAATAAAAACTAGTACCCTTTTAAATTAAGAATATGCCATCTAATTAAAAGGAACACTTGAAGTTGCAATTTACGTCATGACAGTACTTGGCTAGATTGTGATGGAAAGGTAAATCTCTATGTAAAGTCAGACCTTACATGGACATATTTGCAGTTCTTTAAGTTAGACACTTAAGTTGAGTAGGAAGTGAGACCTGGACTCAATGGCATAAGATGGGATGAAACATGTTTATATTTGCAATATCGTTGGAAAATATAAATCCCATAATGATCTAGGAGTTGGAAATTGTTTGCCAATTAATGTTCGACAGATTACCTTATTATATGCGTTCGTTGCTAGCAAATCAACTGATGTAATGAACCTATGATAATTTGGATCCTAGTTTTCAAGAAAATTATATGGTTATATGTTTATATTACCGTTGGGTATATTTTATTTTTTTTGAAAAAATGTATTATCGAAAATACTAATACTTGAACTTTTTTCTGTAGAAATGGCTCAAAATAACGATAACACTAACACTGCACTAAATTCTGCGTTCAAAAGTTTTTTTGATCGAGAAAAGTTGTCTGGCTCTAAGAATTTCAATGATTGGCACCTCTCTTTGAGAATTGTCTGTAGAGTTGCTGACCGTTTGAAATATCTTTATGAACCTTGCCCTGCTGAACCAACTGGTCCTGAAGCTACTCAAGCTCAAAAGGACGAGTGAAAACTGGAGTATAAGCGTCATAATGATGTGGCTTGTCTTATGTTGGGAACAATGGAATCTGCTCTTCAAAAGCAGTTCGAACATTATTTCCCATATAATATGCTCAATGAACTTCGAACTATGTTTGAGAAACCAGCTGCCATCGAGATTTATGACTTGACCGACGCGTTACACAGCTGTAGGCAAGGTGAGGGTAAACCCGTAAGTGCTCATGTGCTGGAAATGAAAGGTTACATAGACCAGCTAAAAGCACTTGGCAAAACTTATGAGGATGACATGGCTGTGAATCTGATTAATAGATCCCTTAACAAGGATTTTAATGGTTGTGTCAGAAATTTTAATATGCACTGCGTGGGGAAGACAGTTACTGACCTACACGCATTGCTTATTGATTATGAGAAAGGGTTGCCTCAAAAGGTTCCTACTGCCCAGGTACTTGCTATTCAGGGTGGAAGGATTAATAAGCCAAAACCGCATCGTGCGAACAACAAGAAGGGGAGGGGTAAGGGAAAGGTTGACAAAGGCAAACAGGTGATGGCCTATCAACCTCAACCCAAGAAGAACCCTACTCCTAGGAAGGAAAATCCTAAAAAGGATCAAACATGCCACCACTGTAAGAGCGTTGGGCATTGGAAGAGAAACTGTCCTCTCTATCTTGATGAATTGCGGGCAAATAAGATGAAGTATGAAGGGTCCATGGGCGCCGGTACTTCTGGTAATTTATTTGTCATTGAATTATTTACTCTAAATCATAATAATTCCTGGGTATATGATACGGGCTGTGGTATTCACATTTGTAATACACTGCAGGGGTTTAGAGTGGAAAGGAAGCTTGCCTATGGGGAGCAATATCTGCACGTGGGTAATGGCGCACATGCAGTTGTTGAAGCCATAGGAACGTTTAGTTTAGTATTGCCTTCGGGCTTATTACTGTTATTGAACAATTGTCATTACGCACCTTCTGTAATTAGAGGTGTTGTTTCCTTTTCAGTTTTGTTGGATGATGGTTTTACTCATACTATTTCACGTAATGGAATTGATGTTTCTTTAAATGGTGTATTTTATTTTAAAGCAATTGATGTGATTGGAAATGAATCTAACAATAATAATAATTCAATGTTTAGCATTAACAAGAAGATAAAGTTAGACTTGAATTCTTCTTATCTTTGGCATTGTAGACTTGCTCATATAGGCAAGGCTCGCATGCATAAGCTGCAACAAGAAGGGCTTTTGCAAAATATCAATGATGAATCATTTGATAAATGTGAGTCATGCATATCTGGGAAGATGACTAAGAAACCTTTTCATAGCAATATGGAGAGGGCTTCTGATCTACTTGGTCTTATTCATACTGATGTGTGTGGACCACTTAAACATGTGCCAAAGAGAGGTGCTAGCTACTTCTTAACCTTTACTGATGATTTCAGCCGTTATGGTTATGTTTATTTACTTAAGCATAAACATGAGGTGTTTGAAACATTTAAGGTTTTCAAAGCTGAAGTAGAACTGCAATTGGGAAAGAATATTAAAGCTCTTCGATCCGATAAAGGAGGCGAGTATCTAAGCCAAGAGTTTAAAGATTACTTAGCTGAGAATGGAATTGTCCAGAATCTCACTTCTCCATATACTCCACAACAAAATGGTGTATCTGAGAGAAGAAATCATACATTGTTGGACATGATACGATCTATGTTTAATCTTACCGCTCTACCTTTATCCTTTTGGGATTATGCTTTGGAATCAGTTGTTCGCATTCTAAATATGGTTCCCACAAATAAGGTTGATAAGACACCATATGATATATGGCATGGTAAAGCTCCTAACCTGTCTTATTTAAAGGTCTGGGGTTGCGAGGCGTATGTTAGACGTGACTCAGCAGATAAACTCCAACAAAGATCTGTAAAGTGTATCTTCGTATGATACCCTAAGGAAACTATGGGTTACTACTTTTACTATCCAACTGAAAATAAAGTAATTGTTGCTAGGTATGGAGATTTTCTTGAAAGAGATCTCGTATCTCAAGAATTCAGTGGGATAGTTTATGATCTGGAAGATGATCAAGAAGATACATTACCTTCTGAAAACACTAACGTACTTCTGGTAGAACCTGATAGTCTGGGTCCTCCACCAGAAGTTGAAGTGATTCCCGTTCGTAGATCCGTAAGGAATACGCGTGCACCTGAACGTCTATGTCTTAACGTAGAGGTTGAGGAAACTATGTTAGGAGATCTTGGAGAGCCTACTAGTTATAAAGCTGCCATGGCAAGTCCTGACAAGGCAAAATGGCAGGTTGCAATGAATGGGGAAATGCAATCCATGAGAGAAAATGAAGTCTGGGTAGAGGTTGACTTACCTCCAAACGCCACGGTGGTTGGAAGTAAGTGGCTCTATAAGATTAAGACTGACATGGATGGCAATGTACACGTCTATAAAGCTCGTCTAGTTGCGCAAGGTTTTACTCAAACTTATGGCATTGATTATGAGGCGACTTTTTATCCTATAGCGGACATTAGAGCTATTAGAATTCTCATAGCTATAGCAGCATACTATGACTATAAGATATGGCAAATGGATGTAAAAACCGCCTTCTTAAATGGTCGCTTAGATGAAGACATCTGTATGAAGCAACCTGAGGGGTTCGTGAATCCACAATTTCCAAACTGTGTATGCAAACTTCAAAGGTCCATTTATGGATTGAAGCAAGCATCAAGGCAATGGAATAAAAGATTTGATGAAGAAATCAAAAGGTATGGATTTATTCAAAATCTTGATGAGCCATGTGTATATCACAAAGTTAGTGGGAGTGATGTAATTTTCCTAATTCTTTATGTCGATGACATATTAATTATGGGAAAAGACATTCCGAGTTTGCAAAATGTTAAGGCATATCTTGGGAAGTGTTTTTCCATGAAGGATTTAGGAGAAGCTGCATACATTCTGGGAATTAAGATCTACCGAGATAGGTCAAAGCGGTTAATTGGTTTAAGTCAAAGCGCTTACATTGATAAAATATTGAAGAGATTCGGTATGCAAAATTCCAAGAAAGGATATTTGCCGATGGAAGTAAAACATGGCTTATGTAGCGATATGTGTGCTTCAACACCTGCTGAGGTGGCACGCATGCAGAAAGTTCCTTATGCTTCGGCTGTAGGATCTATTATGTATGCTGTGAGATGCACAAGGCCAAATGTGGCGTTCGCTCAAAACATGACCAGTTGATATCAACAGAATCCGGGTGAACTTCACTGGATTGCTGTTAAGCATATTCTAAAGTATCTTAGAAATACTAAAGATATGTTTTTAGTGTATGGTGGAAATCCAGACACAGAGCTTGGTGTTACAGGTTACTGTGATGCGTCCTGGCAGTATGATAAAGATGATACGAAGTCTCAGACGGGGTTATGTCTTTGTCATCAATGGAGGAGCAGTTGACTGGAAGAGCAAGAAGCAGAGTACGATTGCGATGTCTGCGACAGAAGCCGAATACATAGCTGCTTCGGAAGCTGCAATGGAGGCTGTTTGGATTAGGAAATTCATTTCAGGGCTTGGTGTTATGCCTTCAATTGAATCGCCTATTGATATGTATTGTGACAATTATGCTGCAATCATATTTGCCAATGAACCTGGAGTCATGAAGGGCACCAGACATTTTCTACGGAAGTATCACTATGTTCGGGAACAAGTCCAGGAAGGTGAAATAAATCTACTGAAAGTTCACACAGATGATAACTTAGCTGATCCGTTTACTAAGGCTTTAGCTAAAGACAAGCTTGTAGGACTTGCCAATGGAATTGGACTTCGTTTAATGCATAACTGTGATTAGTATTTGGATAAAGGATATTGTAAAACATTTATTATTTTGATGAAATAAAGTTTGGATTATGTTTATTTTCATTTATAATATTGTTGTCCTATATTTGCATGTTTAATCCGTGAGTAACTAAGTTATTCTAAATGTCCATTGTCGATTAATGATATGGGAGTATCATTAAACTAAGACAAATCTGAGAGATGTGGTAGAATATACTTGAAAGTATATTGATGAGAATGCATACCAATTTCAGATGATATTCAATGAATTGAATATAGGACTTATCCCAACTACATAATTTACTTTGTGGATATTGTTATAAGTAAATTATGAATAGTTATCCTCAGACTTGAGATACCAGATAAGTGTCATGAATGTAGTGCATTTCTGTGGAGCAACTTAACGCTATACGTAACTGGTAGTCATAAGGGTTGTTTTCAGAAATGTTACAAAGTTTGTGGGTTATTCTTGTCGTCAAGATAGAATTTGTTCCTTCAAATTTATTTGGAGTTTAATACTGCTGGGCCCCTCGTAGGGTTGACAAGATGTTTGTGCGGCCGCACCCAAATCTCCCCTAAATATGTTTAGATGATTCGGTAATCTTGGTCAATCACTTACAAACGAGAAACATATTAGTTTTATAAAGAATGACTTAATTCCATATCTTTATTTAACGTGATATTAGAAACAAAAGGATAATAATAATGAGAAATCATTAAAAGGTTTTCCAGGAGCCTTGCTCGAGTTGTACTAGAGGCATCGAAGTGTTGCTAGACGCTAACCGAATGTGATCACTCTATTAAGATATATCCAAGTGGGAGCTGTTAGTTTTATGGATATAAATTAGTAGACGTGAGTTAGGATCGAACTCGAGACTATGGGATTGCACACTTTACGTATGAGAATTTAAAGTTAATAATTAAATATAAACGTTATATTTATTTATTTATTAAACGAAATAACTAACGGAAGTTAAGTAATTAATGTAATGGACTAACGGTCGTTAAATGTTTATGGAAAAGGATCAAATTGCAAAAGTTGGGAAGGTTCCGGAATCCCTTTGAGGGACTCCAAACCGATCGGCCATAGGGACAAAACAAGGAAAGAAAAACCAACTTGTTCACCAAGTTTGCTTGGGTATATAAACAAGGCTAGGGGTTTTATTTTTCCATCTCTTATGCTCATTAGCTAAACCCTAAAATTGTTTTGTGTGTGTTTTCTTGTCCAAAACCGGTCGAACACCCTTATAGGTGTCGATCCACTCTTTTCCACAAAATCAAGTTATTTGTTTGATAAAAACTAGCATTACTTTAATTCGGTTTAGTACGTGTGTACAAGAACATAGTAATAACATACTTTTGCTATTATCTTGGATTGAATTACAAAACGGTAAGGGGTAATTCACATAATCCTAACTAAATCAAATTAGGGTTCATCCGTTGCTAGTTTGTGGATTTGATTCTTGTTCGGCTAGAATCGAGAAAAGGTACGCATATTCTTTTATGTTAATTAATTGTTCATTAATAAATCCTATACGCTTCCGCTTGAATACTTTGATGTTTTGTGATTATTTATTTGAATGTCTTGATATATAATTCCAACAGTATTCACTTTCCGAATTTAATATTTCGACCCTTAAATGCCTGGGATACACAAAAATTATGAGGATAAGACACGAAGCAAACTTTGAATCAGGCAAAATTTAGAGTTCTGAGTTTTTGATGATTAGAGAGAATTCAAATTCTTTTTTTTGTTTGTTGTTGTTGTTTTTTTTTTTTTTTTTTTTTTTTTTTTTTTTTTTTTTGAAATAAAAATATGACAATATCTTGTCCATAAAACTGAAATTAAGTTGTCCTTTGCCGGTTGACATATTTTGTCATTTCCATCAACGGTCCTTCAAGTTTAATACATTTAAAGTATATACATTTTGCTTCGGGGCACTGCCCCAATCTTCCGCCATTAGTTGCACTAGGAACAAGTTAGACTCATACAAGTGTGCACTCCGCATCTCCTTGCTTCTATTAGAACTAACGTACTAACCCCATCACACACGTATCATTTCCATTATACTAAAATAATTAGGTGACACTAAAATTACCAACAATCCTTCACCCTTTTAATGTAACCATGAAACAATAAAAACACAAGAATAAAATAAACAAACTTGTGCATAAAAGAAAATGTCCTAAGGATTGAATTTTCATCTTAGTATATTACACGGTCCAAATATTCGAGAATCGGGGTGTCTCAAGAATTGAACCCGTCAACCGATTTGAATACTTGAAAATAATATACACACAAATTCAAATTATCACTTAAACAAACTACTTGACACTATTATTAAGTCGAGTGCCCCAATCCATTCATAATCATATAAAAGCCAAGTCCTAAGCCTTTTGAAGCACGACTACACTTCATGATCGTATAGGTGATTCCCGTATTCATGTACCTACTACACTTCACGATCATATATGTGATTCCCTTATTCATGTACCTACTTAGATTTTATCTATGGAATCATTAAGAATTAGATTCATCCCATCATCTACTGTAACACCCTTATATTTTGATATACGTAGCGGAATAAGTTTGGGGTGTTACTTCATGGATCACAATCATAATAATAGAAAACGAATAAAAAATAGACGTTTTAAATAAATAGTTATCATTCATTTATTTAATCAGAGTTTACATAATAAGAGGCTCCAGCGGAAATTATTGAAATACATATTTATTTTATGAATGATAACGAAATGGACACCCTTTTTATAAGAAAGTCCATAGCCACTCTGTGCCAAGTCGTGCTTTAGTTACCTGAGATAAAACATGCTAAAAAGTCAACAAAAAGGTTGAGTGAATCCATAGCGTTTGTATAATGATCATTTGAACACAAGTTGTATAGTAGTAAAACATGAATATAGCAGTACAGTATATTGCCCTAAGTCTCATGACAAGCAAAATTTAGTATGATATATGATCTAAGTTTATGTAATAACTATTTATGATACTCTCCTAATTCGAACACATATTAACGATTTATTCTCATGCCTTATAACCCTTTAAATGTTTTGCTTGATATTCCTTTCCATCTAACTTGACACACACTTTTAAATATGGGCTACTTATCACTTTTGTCACATATGAATATAAAAAAATGTTACACGCTTAAGGTCCCAATGTTCTAGAACCGAAACATTTTTTATTTTTGGTACACTTTAGAATAAAAGATAAGAACCACTAAGTTTTGGAAAGGATTTGGAAGAGAATGAGTCACCCTTAATTTCGGAAAAATTAACTCTCATTCCCTCTAATATATCAACCGAATATTACTTTAAAAACCCTAAAACACAATCGACAACTTTATTAATCTTCAATATTCGATCGACTTGTACAAAGGAGGTTCGAAGGGTGCGTTTGGTGATTGGAGTGAGGTATAGCAGTTGAACGTGGGTGATCGACTGTAGGAGATTCGAAGGGTGTGGTTTGGCTCTTGGGGGTTCGGGTTGTTTTCTTCGACACATTCTAAGCGACCTAAAGGTATCCTCCCTTGCTTCTGTCTTAAAAACCTACATATATGAATGCGTTGTTGGGTATAATCTTGATGGGCCAAGTATGGATCTGTACTTGGGTTGCTCCATTTGGTATGTGAATAAAAGGCATGGGTTTTACCTAGTCTTGTGTTGACCTAGTATTAAGGATACGTGGGTTATATGAGAATATCATGCACACCACGTTGATATCTTTTGCATGTTTTATGTACTTTAGTTAGTTTATTGTTGGTATAAATAGGGTAGTAGGTTTACTTTGTAAAGTGTATCAGTTTCCTTAATTATTAACTAGCAGGGTACCCGCGCGTTGCGGCGGCGGGTACCCTGAAATAAAATTTTTCGTTGAATCGTTTTTTATTTTATTACGTTCTTTTTAACAATAAATTTACGGATATAAAGAATTTTGTTTAGCCCGTGCCCGTTCGGGCTCGAGCCCGTTGGCACATGCACGTTTGGCCCGCGCCAGTTCATGCTTAAGCCGGTATTTAATTAAAAGTGTCATTCATCCGGGTAAAGTTACTATTAAAAAAAACGTATATTAGATCGCCACAAAATTAGTCATCGGGTATCCGTCACTGCATTACGCGGGTACCCTGCTAGTTCTTTTAAGTATTACGTTGTGCACCTTTGAACCCCACATAAGATTAAGATTAGCCCGTCCAATTAAGATTAACCCGTCCAATTAAGATTAACTTCAATAAGTGTACCTCTTAACCCGTCCAGCCCAATTCAAAGCCCAAAACTAATTAAGATTAACCCAAATTTAACCCGGTATAAAAGAACACACTTATCCTAACATATCCTAATAATCCGTAACCCTAATCTCACATCAAAAGCAATCACTCAAGCGGATCTAGGTCTATCCCCCTAAAAAAATAACGAAATACAATTTTTTCTGGAAATCTCTCTTCAATCTTAGACAACACAAACGAAATACCAATCTTGTATTACTTCTTGTTCAGAACCGGTAGTCTTACGCAAGATCTTTAAACGAAATAACAATATTAATTTTTGTTGATTTTGTTTTTGGCTTCACGATCTGTAAAATGATATAAGGTAGGTGTAATTTTGATGTTCCTTTTTTTTTTTTTTTACTAAACAAACATAAGAAATAGGATGAAACGGTAATGTTTTGTTCTTTCTTATAAGTTTCGGAAATTAGCAAAAGATAGATCAATGATGATTTTGATTCGAGTTGTTTGGATCAAGAAGATCTTGAAATATTCATAAGACACTCGCAAAAACAACTGAGATCTTTTTTTTTTTTTTTTTTTTTTTTTTTTTTTTTTTGTTGTTTTTTTTTAATTTATTTATTTTGGTTACGAATCTGAGAAAACGAAATAGAGAATGAAAAGTAATTAAGAATCTGGGTGAGAAAAAAAAAGAAATTAAGAAACTGGATGTTTCTTTAACATTAATGTGGTTTCTATTTCTATATTTAACAAGTCTGAATTTTTAGGCTTTAATGTCTTGTACATCATGCTTAACCACTTACAAGTCTGAAATGTCTGAAATTTAATGAAGAGAGAGAGTGCTTTGTGTATTATAAGTAGTATAGATATACAAAGCATTGAAACCAATCTTGCCGTTTTGATTGGTGTTTTGTGGGTGTGAGTTCGGGGTGGGAAGGGACTGATTTTCAACATGCGTATCATATGAAAGCAGGAACGAAAACGTGCCTTATGGATTACGATAAGTATGTTAATATGGGTATAAATGTTTCGGTAAAACTGTAAATGAACAACTTGTATACAGTCGCATGAAATCAAGAATCTATTTCTGTCTTGAATCTTTCGAAATATGTTCCTTTTTGTTTTGGTCATTTAAAGTACCCAATGTGATCTATTTTATCACCTCTAAAATCGAATATAAACCTGGGAAAATAAGGATTTGACTAATACATGTGATAGGCTGTAAACTGGCTATTCATAAACTCGATTAAAATGAGTTAATATGGAGTCGTGTGCATGTTGTACAAGCATGGGTCTAATTTGCATTCAAGATGTGTTATGTGAGTGTCGAGTGAGTTGGAAATAATCGGACCAGCCTTTGTGTTTCTTGTGTATTTCTGGTGATTTGCTTTACGGTTCGAAATATTAAACGATCATTACTCGTGTAGATTCGTGGAGGAAGGAGTAGCCTTTGTGTTCCTTGTGTGTTTCTGGTGATTTGCTTTACGGTTCGAGGTACAAATAGTATATCCCTTTTCAGTAGGGGTTTCTCATGACTTTTCTGATCCTTGACTTTGTTTCACTTATGATATTCCACTGCTATGATTCCCTTTGCTATGATCCTTTTGATATGATACTTGATATGATCCTTTGATATGATTCCATTCGTTATAACATTCGTTGAGCTATGATATGTTTCCGTTCAGTTTGATATGCTTTGTTTGGATATGATATGATATGATTATGCTTCATATGCTTTGTTTCTTTTTGTTGCCCGAGCTAACTAGCCATGGAGGTACCATGACCATGTCATTGATGGCACCAATGGCATGACACCATCTGCGGCGGTGGCTTAGTACACGGCGTCCCCATTTGTTATGTATGTTATGTGATCACTTGGCTACTATGATATGTGTGTATACTTGTCTTGAGCAGGGTACATATATGATTTGTTATGTGAGGGGCGTATGGATGCATCCTATGTACGTTGGAGCTAGCTACTCCTTGTACACCTATGAATTGAAGGATATGTATGTATGTAGTGTCCTTCATGTGTCATGTTGGACGTTAGGTTATACGCTCGTGGCAATATTCCTATATGATTCATTTTGATTCCTTATGATTATCTATTTCGTATTATTGTTCATCTCTCATTCCATTTGACTCATTTGACTTATGATATTTGTTCAGTTGACCCTTGATCTCTCGTTCTTTTGACAGATGATATTCGTATCAGCAGGAGCTTATGTTTCCTTCCCTATATTTATTTAGAGTAAATTGCAAAAATCGTCCCTAAACTTTGGCCAAATTGCACTTTTCGTCCCAAATCTTTGGAAAGTGCAAATATCGTCCCTGTGGGGAAACTTTGGGGCAGAAATCGTCCCTGGCCTAGATCAAATGACTAAAATACCCTTATCTCTTTATTACTTTTCAGTTTCTTGCGCAAATGGTCCCTGTGTTTCGCCATATTTTTCAAATTTAGTCCTTTTTTTAATTAACTATTAATATTAGTATTATTTTTTTTACGTTTTTGTCCCTTTTTTTACGTTTTCGTCCGATTTTTTACGTTTTCGTCCGTTTTTTTACGTTTTCGTCCGATTTTTTACGTTTTCGTCCGTTTTTTTACGTTTTCGTCAGATTTTTTACGTTTTCGTCCGATTTTTTAAGTTTTCGTCCATTTTTTTATGTTTTCGTCAGATTTTTTACGTTTTCGTCCGATTTTTTACGTTTTCGTCCGTTTTTTTACGTTTTCGTCAGATTTTTTACGTTTTCGTCC
This sequence comes from Chrysanthemum seticuspe, assembly GCA_019973895.1. Lineage (NCBI taxonomy): Eukaryota > Viridiplantae > Streptophyta > Magnoliopsida > Asterales > Asteraceae > Chrysanthemum > Chrysanthemum seticuspe. The sequence continues at coordinate 315,298,863 of BPTQ01000006.1, forward strand.
GTTTTTTTACGTTTTCGTCCGATTTTTAACGTTTTCGTTCTATTTTTAACGTTTTCGTCCGATTTTTTACGTTTTCGTCCGTTTTTTACGTTTTCGTCCGTTTTTTTACGTTTTCGTCAGATTTTTTTACGTTTTTTTCTCTTTTTTTACGTTTTCAACCATGCCAAATCGGGGTATATTGTCGATTCTACATTTGCTCCCACCAAACCGCATGGTGTCGATTTCAAGGCAATGCCAATGCCGATCGGCATTGATCAAACCGAACCCCACCCCGCATGCGTTGTCAGTACCCTAATAGCTTCAAATGAGTGATAGTAACACATGTGGGTTTTCATTTGAGAATAATCAAAGTACTATGTTCAATTTCATGAGCTTAATTCTACATTTAAGCAATAATCAAATTTCAAAACAATTTATTGATAATGGGAAATAGAATAATAGCTTTTAACTATAATACAGTAGTTTTTTAAAAAAATCGGACGAAACGTTTACGTACAAAAATCGGACGAAACGTAAAAAAACGGACGAAAACATAAAAAACGGACGAAAACGTAATAAAACGGACGAAAACGTAAAAAATGGGATGAAAACGTAAAAAAACGGATGAAAACGTAAAAAAAACGGATGAAAACGTAAAAAAACGGACGAAAACGTAAAAAAAATAATACTAATATTAATAGTTAATTAAAAAAAAGGACTAAATTTGCAAAATCTGGCGAAACACAGGGACCATTTGCGCAAGAAACTGAAAAGTAATAAAGAGAGAAGGGTATTTTAGTCATTTGATCTAGGCCAGGGACGATTTCTGCCCCAAAATTTCCCCACAGGGACGATATTTGCACTTTCCAAAGATTTGGGACGAAACGTGCAATTTGGCCAAAGTTTAGGGACGATTTTTGCAATTTACTCATTTATTTATGTTCTGATTATCTGTTTTGGTTAACCGCATTTTCTTTTCCATGCTGCAGGTAGGTACCAAGTAGGATGTTGGGCTTTGATGGGTTGAGAGTAGGAGCATTTGAGTGATCCGGCCCTAGTTTACCTCATAATTTTGGACTCAATTTGAATAACATTTATTTTGATATTTCATTCTTCTAGATATGTTGAATTATGTATTTCCCTTTTGAAGTCATTCATTTATATGACTTGGTATTTTATTTATGTTAAGTCTTCCGCTTGCGTATTATGCTTTGTATGACACCATAATGTGACATTTTGAACCGTGTCAGTTGGGGTGTTACATTGGATATGCCAAAGTATTGGTTGAAGTGAAAGCTCATAAAGATTTTAAGGAAACAATTGAGGTTTGTTATAAGAATGGTGAAAAGGTGACTACATGTACTAAATTTGTTAAAGTAGAGTATACTTGGAAACCTCCTAAATGCCAACATTGTAAAGTGTTTGGACATTTGGACTCTACATGCAAGCATAGGCTCATTAGAGTGTGGATGAATGGATGAAATGGATATAAAAAGTGAGAAGGAAGAAGCAGCAGAGAGCAATAATGATGATGGGCATGAGAAAAGTAATGAAGAAGGTTATGTTCAAGTGAATAATGTAAGAAAGAATAATTTTGGAAACCAAACACAAGGGAAACAAAGGATGAATAATGGGTTGTTTGGGATGAGGAACAAAAGGGTTCAAACGAGAGTGGAGTTTAGACCAAAGCCAAAAAAAACTGTAGAGGAAAATGTGATTGAAAGTACTATGGACAGTGATGAAGGGCAAATTCAGAATATGCGTGAAGCAATAATGCAGGAAGGTAAGAAATCTAATACTTAAGAATATTCAAAGCCCAAGGCAAACTTGGAGCGTTCAAAAAGAAACTATTGAGGAATTAAAAAGAAGTGAAAATAAGTTTGCAGTGTTTTGTGAATATGATGAAAGTTAGATTCAAGAGATTCAGAAATAAAAAGAAAATGAGATGATTGGAAAATATGTTTAAGAATAAAAGACAGCCATCATTGGAGGAAACAAGTAAATGGACTAAAGAAATGATAACGGAGTTTAAATACAAATGGGAAGAAATGTGGAATAATGTAGAGGAGATTGAAGAAGATGTTTTACAAGATGATACTCAGTTAGCTACAAGTATGGAAGTGAGTGAATTGGGTGGTAAAGGTTGTGATATCCTGTATAAAAAGGATAACATTACATATCAAATAGTTTTCAATGACTACATTAAACATTGATATGAAAATTGCATCATGGAATCTAAGGGGAATGTGTAATAAAGCAACACAAAAGGAAGCCAAGAAGGTAATTGCTGATGAGAAGGTAGACAGAATATGTAACTTTGTGTTTGGGAATTGGCAGTGGTGTACTAATGTTAAAGATTGCAAAAGAGGTAATTCATTCTAGTGAATAAGTTGTACCATGCCTGATTGAGATGGTCCAAACAAAAGAAAAGTTCTTCTATTGCTTCATTTTTGCTGCAAATACTGGAAAAGAAAGGAGAGATCAATGAAAGAACTTAGTTGTGAATAAAAGGATTGTGGATTCTAGTCGTTGGGTGCTTATGGGATATGATTGAGTTTCAAGAGTGTATAGAACAGATTGAAGTTGAGGATTTGAACTGTTCTGGGCTCCATTTTACTTGGATCCAAAGCAAACTTAACCCAAGTAATGGAATCCTGACAAAGATTGATAGAATTATGGGAAATGTAAGTCTTATTGAAAACTATAATAGATCATTGTGCTGCGGTCGTTGTGCTTCCAAAGACAATTTTGCAGAAAGCTTTCAAGTTTGCCAACTATGTTGCAGATAAGCCAGAATTCTTGAGTACTGCGCTGCAAGAGTTAATTTCTTTATGAGATATCTATCATGTTTTTACCCTTTTGTGGGTATATGGCTTAACTGGATTTGAAAAAACCAAAATATCCAGAAAGTAGAGTTTATTTTAGGGCTTATGAACTTATTTGAATTTAAGTATGCTCAACATAATCGCCTCTGGTTTCCTCAGTCTCTAGTGTGTACTTTCATCATACATGGGGTACCTTTCAATACTTGTTTGAGCAGTAATGAAAGGGTCTTGAGTGTTTCCATCCTCATCAGTAGCCTTAAGCCTTCTTAGTAGCTCATCCATGAACAAATCATGATCAGTCCTAATATCAGCAGCACAAGCAGAATTTAAAGGCATACTGTTTGCTTCATTTGACTCTTCCATCTGCTCTACCTTATCCCTATTAGCTTTGATCCTATTTCTAAGCTCAATCAATTCCTCTTCACCAGGACTAAGATAATCAACTAACTTATCACTATCATACTCCCAATCATAATCACTATCATTTTCAATCACCCTAGATGCACCACTAGTACTAGCTCTATGACTCTGCTCAGAAGATGCACCACTAGTACCTACACCACTAGTCCTAACTTGGTCATCTTGTGTTACATTAGGCTGGTGAGGAGATTCACCTTGAGTTTCCTCAGACTCCATCTCAGCCCAAGCCTCCATCTCACCTAAGCTAAAATCATTGCAATACCTTTTTTTTGGACTGACTTTACTTTTAACAACACTAGCATCCATACTTGTTCTATCTACTTTACCTAAGTACTCAGATAAGTCCATATCAAAGTGATTCAGATATACATCAAGCTCACCAAATACAACAACAACATCAAACATATAGTTTAACTCACTATCATTAGTGACTCTAACTAAACCATCCTCCAACTCATGCTTTGGGACTCTGTAATACACCCCTTCAATCTCTGTTTCAATATTTTCTTCAAGATATTGGGCAAACTCTATATAAAGGCATCCTTTTTATTGACATTGGACTGACAACACCATGAACATACCTAAGAGGTGAATGGCTGAAATACCCATCCCAGTTTATAACTAACATGTGTCGAACTGTGTGAGGTATCATTCTGAAACAAAGACCATACACTAAAATTAGGGCTTGCTGACTATATTATACATTTAGGATTAAAACACAATTAACACATCAAACATAATTACATACCTGAATTGTTACAAGAAACATAAACAATTGAAAGGGGGAAACACTGAGTTTTCAATTTTGTGGATTAGGGTTTGTGAGGGGAAAACGGGGTGCAAATGAGATTTGGGGGGAAAACGAAAACGTTTTATTTACTTTATGTATTTAGTTTTAATAGTTTCGAAAATTGGGAAAAAAAGCCCCCCATAATGCTAAAACGAGAAGAGTTGGATTAATCGGGTAATAAAAGGATTAAGTGTGACACGTGTCAAGTTTGGTTAGAATAAGGGTAATTAAGAAAGTTTTTGTTTTAATAGAAAAATTAAGAGTTTATTGTCACAATAGTAAAATGTGGAAAGTTCATGTATTTTTTGGACCGTTAATCCTTTTTAATTGTAGATTGATAAAAATTTGAACTTTATGATTGGTTTGTGTAATTTAATTGTGTTTGTTTATGATTTCTTTGTTTTAATTGTAGATTAATGATATTTAGATGTTCATAGTGATGATTTTAATTTTTGATTGTTTTTTCGTATCTTCTTTTTTTAACTTCTTTCCTTTGATTGTAGAGAAATTACCACTGAAGGAGAGACATTAACAGCGAAGGTACTATCTATTGCCAGGTTGTTAACTTTTTCTTATTCTCTACATCTTAGAATATTATGTTAAACGAATAGTAGATTTATGTATTTATTGTGGTGTTTCGGATATGCAATTGGGAGCAGAATTTGTGTATTTGTAGCAACAACATGACCCATAGTGAACCGTTGGAGCGTATGTTCCGTCTGTAAATGACACATGCTGTTTTTTGTAAGTCACGTCTTATTTATGCATTTGATTATACAACTTTAGACTTATTCTTATAAATCTTTTTTAATGTACTATTTAAACCAAACATTTCAAGTTTCATATTTTCCCAATTTAACTTATTGCACTAAAAACAAATTATATTGTGACAATTCTACCCTTCACTCCACCGAATGGATCATCTTTGTAAAGAGTTGCTTTTATCATCAAACTAAACATGATATGAAGTGACTTCACAATTTTCTCAACACTATGTTAGCACTAAGTTAATCAAATTAAACAAATTTATTTGCAAAACATTAAAATGAATATATGAGAATAAATTACAACAAAATGAACCTACAAGTGTCACAAACAAAGTTAATGATTCAAGTAAACATGGAACAATTTCAATTATTTACTACATGAATGTATTTAATCTACTGTTAAATATTAAGTTAAGTTACTTTGCATGCGGTTGAAAAGCTGAATTACATAGCTTCAAGTGCTATAATATCCAATGAAGAAAATCATTTATATCATGTATGATTCATAATTTTTTGGAGTCCGGATGATCAATGTGGCAGTAATACAACAAACATGCCTTCAAAATGGAGACACCACGCCTTCCCATTCTCACATGTCCTTGATGATCCATTTGAATACCGAATCTCTTCGAACCAATATTACATGCTGTTTTTAAAGGTATTGACACCAAATTCAGTCTCAATCTCTTCAGCTGAATGAAAAACAATTTAAAGCAGTCAAGTATTTCGCACTTGCAGAAACACATTTATCATCAAGACATGAAAATACAACTGAATTTTAAAAGACTCATCCAAGTAGAAAAAGAGAGCATTTACACGACCAACACATACTTCTTTACAAGTGAAAACGCTTCTTGTCTCCAATATCTTCAAGTAAATTAGTTGTACAAGTCACTATATCTTGCTTGTCTATTGGCAATTCACTTCATGATCACAATAGGTTTTCCACATGGTCCTACTAGGCAGCTTAAACAAGACATATATCTGGACGTATTGGCACAGATGCCTGTAAGGAGCATTTACATAATATCACTTTTACAACTGCAAACTGGACTATTTTAATTTATTAGCTTGATGATAAGAATTGTGTATAAAAAGTTGGTCAATAGTATTGTTATCCAGTTATCCACAAAGGCGCACACTGTTGGAATTAAATAATCATGACAAGCATATTAATACTAATATAAATCACATAGAGCACATAACAGAAGACTTAAACAAGTATTCATAATTAATTAACCTTGAATTAAATCGTAAATGTACTTTGCAAGCAATCCAAGCAAATCAAAGATCAAAAATCACAAAACCTAGTTAAGGTTTATGAAAAGTCGATTAGGGCAAAAAAATAAAATAAAAAAAAAATCCAAGAGGGATATGAGCTTGTACACACGTATTGGCAACGATTTGATTCGATGCGAATGCTAGTTCTTAGAATCACAATAACTAACCAAAACAATTTTGTTTTGATCAAAACAAATCGAAACCCTAATGTATAAGGGCGTACGGCCGGTTATGAGCAAAAGAGGAAGAAGAAGAGAAGTTAGGGTTAGCTAATGAGAACCAAGGATTACAAACAATGAATACCAAGTCTTGTATTTATAGTTTGTGAAACTTAGAGTCCGAGTTAGGGTAGGATTGCTATCCTAAACCCATAAGCGGTCGACCCTTAATTCCCAAGGGAATTCTAGAACCTTATCATAGCTTATTTTCACTTCTAGTCCTTCCATCTTTTATTTAACAACCGTTAGACTAAACACCGTTAAGTACTAACGACCGTTAGACGTTATTGTGAAATAATAATTAAAACATAACATTTATATTACTTATTAAACATTGACTCTCATACGTAATGTGTGAAATCCCATAGTCTCGTGTTCGAATCCGGTCATACGTATATTAAATATAGTCCACAAACTAACAGCTCCCGCTTAGACATATCTTAAGAGAGGTAAATGACATTGGTTAGCATCTAGCAACACGCCAATGCCCCCAGAGCGACTCTGAGTGTGGATTCCTGAACACATTCTAATACCACGTTACATATGGATATGAATCTAAGTCATTCCATTTATTTAACTATTTTGTTTCTCGTTATATTTTGATTGAACAAGATTACCAAATCATCTGAACACATTCTAGATTGATCTTGGGTATGTCCATACAAACATCTTGTCAACCCTACGAGGGGCTCAACAATATTATACTTTGAAACAAATTCGAAGGAACAAATTCTCTCTTGACTACAAGCAAAACTCATAAATTTCACAACACTTCTGAAAACGGATAGCGTTAGACTATTTTACAGAAATGGGCTACACCCACGACAGTTTTCTGGCATCTCAAGTCAGAGGACAAATACGCATGATTTACTTGATGACAAAGATCCATAAAGCACGATCATGTAGTTGGGATCAGTCCTATATTCAATACTTTGAATATCATGTGAGTTTGGCATGACCACCCATCAATATACATCAGTATATTCTACCAAACCTCAGATTTGTCTTAATTCAATCATATACCCATATGACCGATTGACAATAGACTATTCAGAATAACATGATTTATTCATGGATCTAAACATGCAAATACAAGACACAATATATTATAAATAAAAACAAAGATACTAAGTACTTTAATTCATTAAAATAATAATTATTTATTACATCCCTTATCCAAATACTAATTAACAGATCTACATGAAACTACTAGCTAAACGAAGTCCAATGCTATTAGCATGTTGAGTAAGCTTTTTCTTTGGTAAATCCTTCGTGAAGGGATCATCTAGATTGTCATCTGTGTGAACTTTGGGTAGATTGATTTAACCTATTTCGACTTGTTCTCGAACATAGTGATATCGTCAAGGAAAATGTTTGGCACCCTTCATGACTCCAGGTTCATTGACGAATGTAATTGCTACAGAATTGTTGCAATACACTTTCATAGGTTCATCATTTGAAGGCATAACTTCGAGCCCTGAAATGAACTTCCTAATCCAAACAACTTCCATCGCAGCTTCTGAAGCAGCTATGTACTCAACTTCTGTTGCAGACATCACAATGGTACTATGCTTTGTGCTCTTCCAGTCTAATGATCCTCCATTGACTACAAAGACATATCCCATCTGAGACTTCATATCATCTTCATCAGTTTGACAGGACGCATCGCAGAAACCTGTAACATCAAGCTCTGCCTCTGGATTTCCACCATACACAAGAAACATATCTCGAGTGGCCCTTAAGTTAGTTTTCTACTTATGCCATGTTCTACTTGCATTAGCAGATATCCTTTTTTCGAATCTTGCATCCTAAATCTTATCACGATTTTATCAATATAAGCACTCTGACTTAATCCAATCAACCGCCTAGATCTATCTATATAGATCTTGATTCCAATGATATATGCTACTTCTCCTAAATACTTCATAGAAAAACATCTTCCAAGATAGGCCTTAACCACTTGTAAACTTGGAATGTGTTTTCCCATAATTAATATGTCATCGACATACAGGATAAGGAAAGTAACATTACTCCCACTAGCCTTATGGTATACACATGGCTCATCAAGATTCTGAGTGAAACTAAACTTCTTTATTTCCTTGTCAAATCTCTTATTCCATTGCCTTGATGCGTGCTTCAATCCATAAATTGATCTTTAAAGTTTGCATACTGGCTTTGGAAATTGTGGATTTACAAACCCCTCAGGCTGCGCCATATAGATCTCTTTATCTAGGCGATCATTCAAGAAGGCGGTTTTGACATCCATCTGCCAAATCACATAGTCATAGTATGCTGCTATAGCTATAAGTAGGGGTGAAAACGAGCCGAGCCGAGCTCGAGCTCGTTTAGGCTCGAGCTCGAGCTCGTTTCGAGCCTCACATTTTGAGCTCGAGCTCGGCTCGTGAAATTTTTTCACAAGCTTGAGCTCGGCTCGTTAACACAAAGCTCGACTCGTTAACACAAGGATCGAGCTCGTTAACACGGTTATACGTATAGAAAATATATATACGTATATATTTATAGGGCTCGTTTAGGCTCGCGAGCCTAAACGAGCCTTTTATATAGAGCTCGGGCTCGAGCTCGATTATTAAATGAGCCCAAACTTAGGCTCGAGCTCGGGCTCAAGCTCGTTTAGGCTCGGCTCGTTCGAGCTTTTTACCGATCCGATCCCGAGCTTTTCACGAGCGGCTCGGCTCGTTTCCACCCCTAGCTATAAGAATCCTAATAGCTCTAATGTCTACTACAGGAGAAAAGGTCTCCTCGTAACCAACCCCGTAGGTTTGAGTAAAGCCTTTAGCTACCAGACGAGCCTTATAGGTATGTAATTTGCCATCTATGTCAGTCTTTTTCTTGAAGAGCCATTTACTTCCAAAGACTCTAGCATTAGGAGGAAGGTCTACTTCAATCCAGACTTTATTATCTTTTATGGATTACATCTACCCATTCATTACTGCTCTCCATTTGTCCTTTTCCAGGATTAGCCATGGCAGCCTTATAGTTAGTAGGTTCTCTAAGATCCCCTAAACTATATTCCTCAACCTCTACATTAAGACATAGACGTTCAGGATCACGTATAGTCCTTTCAGACCTACGAATGAGAGTAACTTCAGGTGGAGATGCAAGACTTTCAGACTCCATTTGAAGTTGGCTACTGTTTTCAAAAGGTGATGTATCTTCTTGATCATCTTCCAGATCATAAACTCTCCCACTGAACTTGCGATATGAAATTCCTTTCAAGGAAATCTCCATACCTAGCCACAATGACTTTGTTTTCAATTGGGAAGTAAAAATAGTAACCCATTGTATCCTTTGGGTATCCTCACAACCCCGAACCTTTAAGTAAGACAAGTTGGGAGCTTTTCCATACCATAAATCATATGGAGTCTTATCAACATTCTTAGTTGGAACCATATTTAAAATGCGAACAACAGTTTCCAAAGCATAATCCCAAAAGGATAAGGAAAGAGTTGTAAGATTTAACATTGATCGTACCATATCTAGAAATGTATGATTTCTTCTCTCAGATACATCATTTTGATGTGGTGTATATGGAGATGTGACCTGCTGGGCAATACCACACTCTTTAAGGTAATCTTTAAACTCTTGGCTAATGTATTCACCACCTCTATCGGATTGAAGAGCCTTAATCTTCTTTCCAAGTTGCAATTCTACTTCATTCTTGAAAACCTGAAATGTTTCAAACACTTCACGTTTATGTTTAAGTAAATAAACATAACCATAACGACTAAAATCATATGTGAAGGTTAAAAAGTTGCTAGCACCTTTCTTTGACACATATCTAAGTGGTCCACATACGTCTGTATGTATCACTCCAAGTAGATCTGAAGCCCTTTCCGTTTGATGCTGAAAAAGTTTTCTTTTCATCTTCCTAGATATGCATGATTCACACTTATTAACTGATTCATCATTGATATGTTGCAAAAGCCCATAGTGTTGCAGCTTTTTCATGCATTTCTTTCCTATGTGAGCAAGTCTTTTTTTTTGAACTAATTGATGTGAGCAAGTCGACAATGCCAAAGATAAGTATAATCCATGTCACACTTGATTCTCTTATTATTGATGCTAAAAATAGAACTATTAGTATCATTCGCAATACCACGCATATCAATTTCAAACACATCATTTACACGAATTGCATTAAAGTAAAAAGTATTATTTAAAGAAACAGAAATTCCATAACTAGTAAATGTGTTAACAAAACCAATATCTTTTAACAAGGAAACTTAAACAACACCTCTAATTATAGAAGGTGTGTAATGACAATTGTTCAAAACTAGTACTAAGCCTAAAGGTGAAACTAAATCAAACGTTCCTATGGCTTCAAGAGTTGCACGCATTCCATTTCCTACGTACATGTATTGCTCCCCATAGGCCAACTTCCTTGCTCCTCTAAGTCCCTGTAATGTGTTATAAATATAGGAAATTATTTTATGATGAAAAGCAAATAATTCTATCACGAAGATACTTGAAGTGCTGGCAACATGTCCAACATTCTTGTTCTTCTTTTCTCGCAACTCTGAGAGGTAGAGTGGACAGTTCTTCTTCTAGTGTCCTACCTCGCTGCAGTGGTGGCAAGCCATATCCTTTCCAGGATGATCTTTCTTCTTGGGAGGGTTCTTCTTAGGATTGGGTTGATAAGCCAAAACATATTGCTTATCTTTTCTCTTTCCTTTTCCCTTCCCCTTGTTCGCTTGCGGCTTTGGCTTATGAATGCTACCACCTTGTATTGCTAGTACCTGAGGTGTAAGAGCCTTTTTCGGTAAACCCTTCTCATAGTCAATTAGCATTGCATGTAAATCACTAATTGTCTTCCCCGTGCAATGCATATTATAATTGCGCATAAATCTAGAAAATTCCTTGTTAAGGGATCAGGCCAACACAAATATCTTGCGGAAGTTGGTAGTTGAGACGTTCAAGTTGATCAGTGTAACTTTTCATCTCAAGTACATGAGTACTCACACATTTATCATCCTCCATTTTTCAGCCGTGTATGAGAATCTAGAAGATCAAATAGTTCTACACCTGCCTTCTTCTCAAACATAGATTTAAGCTCAGTAAGCATATTTTGCAGAGAATGATGCTCAAATTGCTTTTGCAAAGTGGGAAACATATTGCCCAGCATAAGACATGCGACCTCAATGTGATAGTCTTACTGAGTAGTCTACGCTGCTAAAATCTCATTCGTGGAGTTTGCAGGAGGACCTGGAGGACAAGGCTGTTCCAAGACATCTAGTCTTTTAGCAACTCGCAGGACAATCCTCAGCTACCTATACCAATTATTGAAACTATCGCCAGTCAGTTTTTCTCGATCAATCATAGATTTGAAAGCAAAACTTATTGTGTGGTTATCAGGTTGAGCCATTCTACAGAAAAAAGTTTAAAAGTTAGTACTTTTGATAATTCAACCTTTCAAAAAAATTAAATACCCATTGGTTAATATTCATATAAACCATAAAATTTTCTTAATACCCATTGGTTAATATTCATATAAACCATAAAATTTTCTTATAGCTAGGATCCAAATTAACATATACCATTACATCAGTTGATCTGCTAGTAATGATAGTATTTAATAAGGTAATAGTCGAATAATAATTGCCAAACCTGTTGCAATTCTTAGATCATTATGATATTTACTAATTGCCAAACTGATTGCAATGTAAACATGTTTCATCCCATCTTATGCCTTGGGTTACCAAATCTCACTCTAACTCAAATAAGTTGTTCAATTTAAAAAAGTGTAAATTTATTCCAGCTATGTCTAACATAACGTGGAGATTTACCTTGAGATTACAATCTAGCTACGTCTAGCGTAACGTAAATTGCAACTGCAAGTGTTTCTTTAACTGGATGGCATAAAATTAAATTCCAAAGGGTACAAATACTTTTGATTGTGTGTAATCAAATATGTACGAAGAAGCACGCATACATCTTCTTATCATAGGTTTTAATAAAACTTTACCTAATTAAGTTTTCTTATTGAGAATAAAACAACAAAGTTTTAATCGAGGTATTGGGTAAACCAATCAAAGAATTACCAATAATTATCATCTACTATATCGTACTACTGCACGAGTCAAAAGACCCAAGTTATTTGGATAATTACCACAAAGTGGCAAGTAGAATTAAGGTAATTCACCCTTAAGATGTTTTTGTCAAACAAATAGTCATAGGTAACTCCATTATGATGCACAAAGAAGCGGAGAAGCGGGTCAGCGCGAAGCTTATTAAAAACCTTCTTTTTTAGGTTGCAAATACATGACAACCTTCTTATACTTCTCTTATAGTTTGTCAAGAATGGATGAGCCTTTCTAACTATTTATACAAATAACATCAATTGACTAAAAGTTTAAGTTTTCATTAATAAAAACACATTAAAACCATTATTAGTCCGGTTTAATTTTCTTTTATAAAAAACACCCTTTGCTTTGTTACTTATCAAAGAATAATAAAAGCAAACAAGAAAATAACCAACTAATAATAAACATGCATAAATAAAATCAATTAATATGTATATTTTGAACTAAGACTCACACTTGTTTTCGATCTAGGTACAAGTGAACCACATACATCGATAAATCGATTGCGTAAGTCCCACGTTAAAAATATACAATAACACACAAAAGTTGATTAAATAAATGATACATGATGAGATCTTCCCCAATTTTACAATTAATTAACTTTTATGTAATTAACGTGTCATGCAAACTTAATTACTAAAACCCTAATTAATTAACATATATCGATTTAATTAAGCATGTAAATAATACATAACAATTAAAGCATATACGTATCAAATATTATATATTCATGAGAAAACATGCATGTTTAGATCATGGATCCCCACATAGTCACTTATTATCACATAATCAAGTCAAGCAAGAACGATTACATAACGACATAAATCAATTACTCATTAACCATAACACATAAAAAATTGCATGCAACCTAGGTTTTCTACAATTTTGCATAACCTAATTTTTTTTATTATACATAGGGTCGTACGACCCATAAACAAAACAAAAAATTAGAGTTTCAAATTTAAACCTAATTAACATGCAATAATCATCAAGATTCTTTTTTTATGCGTTTAGGTAATTAATTACACAATATTAAAGGCTCGTAATGCTACTGTTGGAATTAAATAATCATGAAAAGCATATTAATAATATAAATCACAAAAAGCACGCAACTGAAGACTTAAACAAATATTCATAATTAATTAACCTTGAATTAAATCGTAATCATACCTTGCAAGAAATCCAAGCAAATCAAAGATCAAGAATCACAAACCCTAATTAGGGTTTATGAAAAGTCGATTAGGGCAAACAAAAATCTAAGAGGGATTTTTCCTATGAGCTTGTACACACGTAGTGGCAACGATTCGATGCGAATGCTAGTTCCTAGAATCACAATAGCTAACCAAAACACTTTTGTTTGATCAAAACAAATTGAAACCCTAATGTATAAGGGTGTATGACCGGTTATGAGCAAAAGAGGAAGAAGAAGAGAAGTTAGGGTTAGCTAATGAGAACAAAGGATTAAAAACAGTGAATACCAAGCCTTGTATTTATAGTTTGTGAAACTTAGAGTCCAAGTTAGGGTAAGATTGCTATCCTAAACCCATAACCGATCGACCATTAATTCCCAAGGGAATTCTAGAACCTTCTCATAGCTTATTTTCACTTCTAGTCTTTCCATCTTTGTTTAACGACCGTTAGACGAAACACCGTTACGTACTAACAACCGTTAGACGTTATTCTGAAATAATTAAAACATAACATTTATATTAATTATTAAACATTGAATCTCATACGTAATGTGTGAAATCCCTTAGCCTCGTGTTCGAATCCGGTCATATGTATATTAAATATAGTCCATAAACTAACACACGCAAACAGTTTTGCATCTACCTAAACTAATACTCCGTATGTTACACCACGTAAGTAGATGGCCTCTAAGTAGTAAATTTGTATACTTTTGACTTCTATTCATCCCTTGTTCCCCTAAAACTAATTTGGGTTTCATAATAATCAATAATAAATATTAAATCTGCATCGGATTAACCCTTGGATATGGCATGTATGATGTATTAAATATGCAGTGATGTACTTTGCATATGCCATGTATCTAATACACAACACTGAAAGCTAGAATCATATAAAGGAGACAAAAAAAAGTCATGCCTTGTTGCAAATTCTAGGAAGTGTTTGACTTTACGGTCAAACTAACTACTTTTCAAGTCACTAGATGATGAAGGTTTTGCTATTTCAACACATGTTGCATTTGCAGTTCTTGGCTTGAAGTTTTTCGATTTGACCCATTCAACCCGCTATAAGCAAAACAAACCAAAGATGACCCATTCATTATCAAATGAGTAGACATTTTCCCACCTCTTGAACAGTTAGCCAAATTATAACCACAAAAGGAGATTATAGTGCACAATTATAAGTGTGACAAAAGCATACATCAATAACAAATCTTTTCTCTCTCCTCCAATCATTTTTCCTGCCAAAATCCCTCCATTTAAAAACCAATAAAAGCCTCAATTCTTCATCATTTTTTGAAACGAATTTTACAATTCTAAACCGATAGTTCTGTTAGGTTCTCATATTTGTAACACAAGCATCAATAGAAGAAATATAGACAAGAGATAGATCGGTTGAACAACGCAAAGCAATACGTGTAGGAATATAGAAGAGTTATGTGTGAGTATTGAAATGAAATGAACAACCAACTCTCTAATGAGAGTTACAAGATTATTTATAGGAGGGAACTAGGGCAACACACTAAGTTCCCATCCTTTCCTTATTGGGCTTTGGATAGGCTCATGGGCTTTCTACATGAGCCTAGCCTTGATTACTAACATAAAAGCCATAATTAAGCTAACTATTACATATTAATTACTAACACTTGAATTCTATTTTAGGAGTGATTCCAACAATCTCCCCCTAAGTGTTAGTGCTGATGTAATAGTAGCTTTGACGTCTTCTGACATTCTTCTTTCTTGTGAGAAGAAGTGTCTTGATTTGAACAATCTTCCCAGTGTGGGGAAATTGCTTTCTTTGAAGTATTCTGCTTTGACGTCATCATTATCTTTGTTCTTTGATCTTTTTTCTTTGTGGAGGTAGTGATAGTATGTTGTAGTTGTCTGCATCAGGTCCGCTTCGTTGCTCTAGTGTCTCCACGTCTTTCTCCAACATGCTCACACGCTCTTTAACGTTGGATTTTAGTACTGATGTAGTTCTGTTAGTCTTTAAACTTTGTAGATTCTTTGACTTTGACGAAGAATCATTCTGACTTTGTGTTGCCTTTTGAGAGAACTTCAATTAGTGATGTTGTAGGTATGAGCATGTGGAGAATCTGCACGATCTTTTCCACCCGCAAGCATCCATAAGAAGAAAACATAAAACATGGGTTAGAAATAATCCAGCGCATACAAGTTTGAACTTCGAGAGTGTTAACAGCATAGTGTGAAATCACAACTCTAATTCTCACAAAGGCTGTTCCTGAACTGGAGTCCCACAAGTGAGATAACGCGATGTACCGAAGTACACCTACAGTTCAGATGACTCGCTGAGGTACACCGAAGCATCACCTCACGACTGTAGACCGTTTGAGACACACTAAGCATAATCCACGGGGAGTTACCGAAGTGACCTGCTGTAAGGGCTGTTTGATGTTGACCCTGGCAGGAGTTTCCATTCAATCATTGAGGATCACATGTGTGAACCTCTCATAAATGTTCTCGACGGATTGCTAAGATCTGTGAAGGACTCGATAATGTATCACTTGCGTCCTTATTGTTGAACGACAAGTGATGAAATGTCAAGTGTACCTAAGAGATCTTTTGATGAATCTCGTGGCTCTAGACTCAATAGTGCGCTTTGGTTTTCCTGAGCGGAGACTAGGGAGAGGGTCTCCTTCTTTAATACCAGCAATCTCCAAGAGAAAGCCGATAGTTTACGTAGGGTTCCCTGTAAGAATGAAACAAGCTTCTGTTGAGAGAAACTTGAGTGGCTAAGAAGGTTTAGTGCATGCGTCACTGGTCCATGACGACTTTGATCTTCAATACCGGTGTCATCAAGTGACAACCAGTAGCATATGAATTGAACCCGGTGTCTGCCCTAAGTTGAATAATTTGGAGGGCTATTTATTTTCACCCTTTTCTTTACTTTTCTTTTTAATTCTTCAACTCCTTCTTTCTCTGATTCTCATTTTCTCCTTTTTTTTATAATCATACCTAAGGACTTCTAATTCTAACTATTGGTGGTATCCTTGGGTAGATCCCTCCGAATCTGGCGGATCATAGGACGGTTATTCCTAACCTTAGTCACCTTATAACTCCATGACTAACCTATGTTGCCATAAAACCATTTTCATGAAAATCTCTCAAAGTGGTTATGAGTAAAAGCATTTAATACCACTGTTGAGAGTTTGAGACTTTGCAGAAATACTCCCCCTCCACACGTGCTTAAGTATTTTTACAGAAATCTGCATGGTGAGAGAAGAGTGCGCACTTTTGAATTGATCAACTCAAGATAGACAATCCCTCGCGAGACACGGTTATGTTGCATAGTTAAAGAGTTACATTGTCAGCTTTTAGGTGACAACTAGCTCTAATAACTACCTTGAAGGTGTGGACAAACCTCGAAAGGTTGTCAAACCCGTCAAAGTTCATGTCTACCAAGAGTTTCTCGAGTGGTACATTCTACTCGGACAAGTCCTTTGCGAGACACGTTTACATCACTAGCGAGCTAGCTTGAAATTATTACCCATCCCGGACAAGTATTTTCGAGTTACTAACATTTAAGATTTCATCAATTCATTGGTTAAGTCTGTAGCACAACGATTCATTTGCAATTTCACAACATATTTCTTATCACATAATTTTTTTCTCCCCCTCAAAAATGGCATATAAATGTTATTTTCGATGAAATTTGATATCGAATATAACCATTTCGAGTTTTGTGGGAAGATTACCACGAAGAACAATTTGTGAACAAAGTTTTCAATCAAATACTCCCCCTCAACAAGTGATGTTAACTTTTGAGGTTTTGAAAATCATAAGGGGAAGTACTTGTTCTTTTGAGCAAAACTTTGAAAATGAAAGTTTTGATAGTTTTACTCAAAAGTAAGAAGCTTTCGCTCCTTTTATAAGGATTGTGGCACTGAAGCGTACCACAGGGTCCTTACATTACAAGAACGGGTTGTACACTGTAATGTGTGCACAAGCCATCTAGGGAAAAGATGTAATAAGTAAGAAACAAATTATCCTCTCCCCAATTGACGATGTTACTAGATCAGCTCCCCCTCAAACTGAAAACCGTTTTCAGCAGATTCGAAACTTTGATGTAGAGAACATTTCCTCTAACTTTTGAAATGTTCAATATTTAGCGGAATTTGTAGATGAGCAGTAAACCACACAAAGAGAATCTGATTTGTTACGTAATCACAGTTGTGCACAATGCGGAAAATCCATTCGAGGGAACACGCAAGATCTTCTCAAGTATGTAGATACTTCACACCAGATAAACCACGAGAGATGAAGTGAAACTACTTCCCCTGGTTGTTGAGGTCTATTGGAACAATAATCAAATGTGAATATGCAATTACTCGATTAAAATGACCGAGTGTGAGGCATCATAACGTCATAATTAGGTAACTTCACACACGATAGCCCTGTGACAGTGAGACGATAACACCAAAGTGAGACGTATGAGCCACATATCGTCTCATTTCTTCCCCCTGATTGAAGACATTGAAGAAAAGACAGGGTTTTCACTCAAAGAGCAAAAGCACATCAAGGAAGAAATGCACACACATCAAGGAAACAAGCACCACCTACACTCTCTCCCCCTCGATGTTTTCAATGAATCAGAATCATACACCACGTATGTTGATGATGAGTTGAAGATAGCGAAACCATGTATAAGGAGACAGCGAAACCATGTATGTCCAATGAGTCTAACCAGTGTGAAGTACCAAAAATATCTCGTGAGAATCAACAGCTGATAAAACTTCTCAGTTCATTATGTTGAACATCGGCTGTGTGAGCCATTGTTCTTCCCAATAGTTTTGACATAACCGGCTGGAAAGATGTCAACCATTGTCAGCTCATTAGGGGCATTGATACTTTCTTGATTGACAGCCATTTTGTGATCTGAAAGTTATTAGACAAAAGAACAAACATATGGAAACACTTTGTGTTAGACTTAGTTTGATTTATTGTCCAATTCCTTGATTGATGTTATCATGTTTATGATTGTTACAAGTCCTTAGTTACTTTAGTCCAATTGATTGAAGTTGATGTGATAAGCTATGTGAACATGTTAATATTGAAGATTTAAAGACAAATTTTCACTTAAACACACAATATATTAACATTTGTAAGCTTTTGCGTAACAATAGACATATTCGTAACAATTAACACGTATGCTTAGGCGTAACAGTTCAAAGACAAAGAGAACTGTAGGTTATGCGTAATCATGAGGCCTTATGCGTAAAGAAGGTGCTTAAGCGTAAGCGTGAGCTAAAGCGTAAGACCAAATCTTAGGCGTAAGAATTTCTTACGCGTAAAATAAGTTCAAAAGCTTTAAGCTTACGCGTAGGGTTAAGCTGAATGTTACTCGTAAAGTCTACTCATAAGAGTAAAGCTTATGGGTAACAAACCTTGTTTACGCATATCTTTCCAAAATACGCGTAATCCACTGTAGACTTCTTATGCGAAAGGGCTTATACATGAGATTTCTCTTAGGCGTAATCTTTTACGCATAAAAGTATTCCTTATGCGAAGCAATTTTAGAACACCTTTGTCTGAATTTTACGAGTAAGCAGACTGAAAATCATGAACATGAAAAACTTGATTACAAGTAATTCCAAGCACTATCAGGATCACAAAACAAGCATTTAGACCAAATCAATTAAACTTAGAATAGCATAGGCGTATAGCGTTTTTAAGCTCTAAACCCTATTTCTATGCTCAATAGATTCAACCAAAAAATAATCAATCAAGAATCATTTCTGGACTATCTTAGATGACATATGAATGATATAGAACAAGTTTTAACACAAATCAGCAACCGAATCAAAAGATTCGAGTGGAACAAACCCAGGAACCCTAAATCATGAATTCTAACAATTTTGTTGTTTCCGGGCAAATTAAAGGCTCCTAATGTGTTTATAAGCATATTCTAACACATTTATAAACATATAAGCATAGCAGAACACAATGATAAGAAAAAACCCCAATTATGAAATGGGTTGAAAACATGTTTTAGAAAGGTTTTAACACAACCCATTACAGCACAAGCACAATTAGGTGAAATCCCCAATTCATACACATACACGTAACTTTCAAAATAAAATTTTGCAAGATTTAACCGTTGGAATGAAAAGATTTTCAAAAACCATAGTTTAAAATCATGATCAAAACATAATTGAGTTTGATGAATGGATTTGCAGAATTAAATAGGATCGTTGGATCTTGATAGGAATGAGGTTGGAGAGGAATTTAGATTAAAATTACTTTTCAAAGATTACACATTCAGCCCCTCAACCTCAAACATTTTCAACCAAGACCCATTAACTCCCGTTTTGGTTAGACAAAACATTTATTAGGCAAGAAACATAACGATACTCCCCCTCGACTTTTGAAATGATGAAATATTTAAACATATGAGTCCGAGGAGAGTATATGACAAGATACATATCCACCGTTTGTAGAAGAAACAACGTATATTTTGGTAACATGCAAGTATAAGGTTTTATGAAACTGAAAAATATTTACTTTCTCCCCCTCAACACTTGTTCGGGAAAATTGATGAAAGGTTGGAAAGAACAAAGTGTTGACGGAAGATTTGTACTTGCAATGTTTGTTTTTGATAGAAATTTAGATAGAAGAATATTTTTGGTTTTTATCAAATTTTATATTTTTCTATTTTGTTTTTGAAAATATTTACAAAAAAGGTTTTGGTGTTTGACTGGTTTTAAGAATGTTTTAAAAGTTCATCCAGTTCCTCTGGAGTTAAACACCGCATACCAATCCGGTGGACCAACTCATTAAACCTAGTAGGAGCTAAGGCTTTGGTGAGAAGATCTGCCAGTTGGTATTCAGTACCCACAAAGTATAATTCAACGGTACCCTTTTTCACGTGCTCCTTGATGAAATGATATCGAAGATCGATGTGCTTAGACTTCGAATGTTGAACAGAGTTGCACGAGATCGCAATAGCATTTCGATTGTCGCAGTACATCGGGATTCTGTCAAATACGTAACCATAGTCTTTGAGTTGTGTTCTCATCCAAATGACTTGAGCACAACATGCCGACATGGCTACATATTCTGCTTCGGTTGAGGACAGCGATGTACAATCCTGCTTCTTCGATTGCTATGACTGATGAGTGCTTATTCACTCATCATTTTTACTCGCCTAAGACCTCAAAAATAACTAAAAACACTCAAATACGATCAAAATATGTTAAAAATATCCTCGGAGTGTGTTTTATGTCTTTCAGGTACAAAATGATTGAAAACAGAGAGAAAACAGGATAAATCGAGCTGAAACTGGAAAAAGTGCAGTCAAGACGTAGCCGGGAAGCAGTTTTCTACATTTCAGAATCCCGAGACATGTTTTGAGAGTGATCAGGGGAAAAACAACTTAAAACCCAACCGAAACCCAAAAATTCCATTTTACACTTTCCCGATACCAAAAATGTTCAAAACACCTTTTAATCAAAATCTATTTTAAAAACCCACTTTTGTAAAATTTTATTTTTCTAAAACCAATTATTTTTAGTTTTAAAAAAAAAAAAATTACAAAACTCAAAAACAAGATAATACATTTTATTTAAAACCTTTTTTGATAAAAACCATTTGACCCTCCCCATAAACCAACCCTTTTCCCACCTGACCTTCCCTTCTCCCTTTTATCCGAAACCAGAAAAACACATAAAACCCAGAAAACAAAAAAGCGCCATTATTTTCCCTCCTTCTCCCCATCACTCTCACAACCCCTGCTCCAAGACACAACCAGACAAGAATAAGTCACATGCTCATCCTATGGTTTCTCCCCCCTCCTTTCCATGTCATCAATCCAAGGTTCTAATGCCAATCAATGGCTGTGATGGATCTCCAAGGGCTAATAGATGGCTGGGATTATTTGGAGAAAGCACAAAATTCTGTTTTGCTTGTTTTGTCTAACAAAACAAACACAGAAGAAAGAGACAAGAAGAGAAGAAAACACTTTTTTCTTATTTTCCTGTATAAATAGGCATATTAGGATTAGTATAATTTTTGTCTAGAATTTGAAGTTCTAGTCCACTTTAATTTTAATTGTCATTTACTTTTATTGTAATCTTTAACTTTCAATGCAATCTTATTTTAGTCGTTAATTCCATTTTTTTAAGTTAAGCAGTTTCTTATTTTAAGTTCTTCAATTCTGCCATTGTTTGCTTAAGTTGTTTTAAGCTCATGTTAGCTTAGTTAAGGTTGTCAAATCAGTCTTTCAAAGTTTTGAAGTCTAAAACCTTTTTCTAAATTTTTTTTTCTTTTTTTTCTGGCCTCCAAGTGGTGTTTGGATTTGCAAGTTTTATGGGTCAAAAACCCATTTTGACCCATTTTGGTTCTTAATTAAGTTTTGTTTAGTTGATTTAACAATCTTTTCAAGTTTTTGTAAGTTAGTTATTAGCCTTAGAGTAGTTTTTTTTTATTGCTTTAGTAATCTGTCACTGTCCCCATATCAGTCCCTTAGTCCACTGTTTTGCTTAATTTAAGGTATGTTAGAGCTAGATTTAGGATTTGATTTTTAGTGTTCAAGTAGCCTATAGTTAGTACTTAATCTGTCTTAGCTTCCTTTAGCTTTTAATGTAGGATTAGGTAGTTTAAATTCCTTTGAAAGCCCCCCATTAGGCACTGATCTGCTGCAAACCTCCAGCAGCAGCTATTGTACTCTTTTTTTGTGCTTATTAGGTCTTGGTTTAGCTTATTAAATTTCCTTAGGTTCCCATATGGCGTATTAGATTAGGATTAGTCTTATCGTAGCTTCTTAGTGCTTATTTGAAGCTTTTGTCTTATTTTTCCATGTTTAGCTTAGGATCTCCCTAGCTTAGTTCATCAATCCAACTGCTTATTCTCCTTGCTCATTTGGCTTATTTCCTTTGTTATTTGCTTATTTCAGTTTTAGTTAGCTTGTTTTCTCATTTGACTGCTTTTCCTATGCTTAATTTGTGCCTATAATCTGCATAAAGGGTGTTTGGTAATGGCGGGTTTTGATAAGTTTTTACCTTCTTAGAAACTGTTTGTAGCCAAAAGACCCTTTACCTGGGGTCTGCTGTTTCAAGAAGCTGTTTACAGCTTATTTCAGATTCTCCAATCTTAAGTTTTTGTAAAAAAAATCTTTACTAATCAGTTTGTAAAAAAAAAAAAAAAAAAAAAAAAAGGGGTTAGCAAAAGGGGCAGCCTGCTAGATTCGAACTCGGAACCTGCAAGTTATTGTGCACGACCACAACACCACACACCAAAGCCAACTGATCCCTGTGTCTTTTTGGTTTATTTTGTGCACATTTAATCCTTTATCATTAGTTAGAGACTTGGTATTTTTAAACTTTTCCTATTACTTGTTTTCTTTTTATTTGCTTATTTCTAAAAGCACTAGTATAGTTTTTATTTTTCTTCAAATCAGTAGTGTTTATAGTAATTTTTGTAAATTTTGTAGATTTTCTAAAAAATGTTTAGTATTTTTAATTAATTAATTAGTTTAAAATAGTTTTTAATTCGTAGAAAATAAAATAAAAGTCGAAAAAATACCCGGCTTTTTCCTAAAATTATTTTTGGTCATTTAGAACGTAGGAAAATTGATTTCACCCCCGTAGCCCTTAAATTGCAAAAGTTTTGCATTTATGGCTCGGTGTGTTCCCGGTTTTTAGCGTTTTTGCATTTTAGCACCCTAGGATGTAATTTAACTTTGTTTTATTGTTTCTTAGGCTTAGTAGTAGTTTAATTAGTGTTTATTCAGTTTTATGTGTTTTATTTTCATTCCTGTTCTTTAATTTGTAGAATAACGAAATCAAAATCCAAATTTGTTAAACCAATTCAAGTTCTAATCACGAAACTCAACGACACCGTCAATTTCACACCTCGTTGGGACACGACCCGGGGAAATCACTTTCCCGGTATCACTTTTATCACATTCGAGAGGTTTGGCCCGTTAACCTTTTTCCTAAAAGGTTGATTTGTCGAATTTCACGATTAATTTGATATATTGATATTGTATTTTTCACCACTCACAAACAACGAATCAATGACACTAGTTTATCACCAAGAAATTGTAAAGCTCCTGAAGTACTTTTCCAAGAATCTAAGCAACCTGCGTGATCAGCATCTGAAAAAGCTATTAGTTCAAAACCAGAATCCTTCGGATACCAGATCCCTAAGTTAATGGTTCCCTTGATATATCAGAGGATTCTTTTAGCCTCTGAGAGGTGGGTTTCAGTTGGTCTTAACTGATAACGGGATCAAAGATATACTGAAAATACAATGTCAGGTCTACTGGCTGTTAGATACATGAGAGACCCAATGATACTACGGTATTTGGTAGGGTCAACCAATTTCCCATGCAAATCAGCGTCCAGTTTCTTAGTATGTGCCATTGGTGTGGCATAGGTATCACAACTTGTCATTCCATGTTTAAAATTTCAAGGGAATATTTGGACTGACTTAGAAAAATACCACGGGGTGATTGATGAACTTGTAGTCCTAGAAAGAACGTAAGTTCACCCATCATGGACATTTCAAAATGTTTTTTCATGAGTTTTGAAAAAGCGTTTGAGTATTTTAGGTGTGTTGACCCAACAATGATGTCATCTACATAGACTTGAACAATTAAAATGTGTGCCCCGTGATACTGTATGAAAAGTGTAGGGTCGACCAAACCTTTTACGAAATTATTGGCGATAAGAAAGGATGATAACTTATCATACCACGCCCGAGGGGCTTGTTTGAGACCGTAGAGAGCCTTCTTCAGTTTGTAGACATGATTAGGGAACTCTGGATCAACGAATCCTTTTGGATGGCTAACATAGACCGTTTCTTTCAGTTGTCCATTGAGAAAAGCAGTTTTGACATCCATTTGAAAGACCGTGATGTTCATGTGAGCCGCAAACGCCAGAAAAATCCGTACAGCCTCAAGACGAGCAACCAGAGTGAATGATTCTTCAAAGTCAATACCCTCTTCCTGTCTATAACCCTTAGCCACCAGACGTGACTTATTTCTGATTACAGTTCCTTCAGCATCCAATTTGTTTTTCCAAATCCATTTGAGACCAATGACGAAGACCCCTGTTGGTCTTTCAACCAATTCCCATACTTCAAGACATGTAAACTGATTGAGTTCTTCTTGCATGGATTCAATCCAATTGTCGTTTTTCATTGCATCTTTAATGTTTTTAGGTTCAGATTGGCAGACAGTGAGTGCATAAATGCAATGTTCACTGTCTGTGTGAAGACGTTGTCTTGTTACGACTGCTTGATTCGGGTTACCAATAATGTTCTCAAGAGGATGGTCTTTCGTCCAACGATGTGTGGAAGGTTGATGTTGATATACATTATGCGGATTGGGAGGATTCAAATGGCTTGTAGATGATTCCCAAACATCAGATGCAGCAGTTTCATTAGCAAACGGGTTGAAGAACGCATTTGGATCATAATCTGCAGGTGGGGGTACTTCATTGTTCAGAATATCATCAGTTGGATTAGCATCGTTGGATGCGGTTTGTTCAACTGTTGTTGTAGAATCAACTGGTGGTGCTTCCTCAACAGTAGTTGTTGTAGCAGGTGTATCAGGTATTGGAATATGATCAAGTTGAGCAGCGGAAACATTGGATACACCTTGGATACACCTGGTGCACATTCATCAATATCATCACTAAACAGAGGAGCAAAGAGCTGTTCCATTTGACGTCGAGTAAGTTGTAAACTAGGTTCAGCTGATGATGGGGTTTGAGGGAAGTTTAA
Organism: Chrysanthemum seticuspe; assembly: GCA_019973895.1. NCBI lineage: Eukaryota > Viridiplantae > Streptophyta > Magnoliopsida > Asterales > Asteraceae > Chrysanthemum > Chrysanthemum seticuspe. The sequence goes on from BPTQ01000006.1 coordinate 315,324,176, forward strand.
ACGGTTATGATCGGGTTCCAAGCTGTTATGCTCAGAAGCCATTGTTGTTGATCATCAGCTGTGTCATTGTTATTGGAAACAGTTTGATTTTCTGATATCAAAGATTCGATAGTAGTTGTTGTAGTTTCAGAGTGTATCCGAAATTAGAATATGATTAGGTTGTGCAGCGGAAACATTCGATACATCTGAAGCACGACTTTAGAAAGACTCTTTAACCAGAGGAGCAATCAATGTTTCCAATTCTTGACGATTAAGTACAATTTGTGATGCAGCTGATGGGTCATGATTTTTGACGGTGAGAAACGGGTCCTACGCTGTTTTGCAGTAAGAGCCATAGCTGTTGTACCTGTATAGAAAATAGAAGGGGGGTAAAAAAGAAAAACATGGATCCCCAAGTGAAACTGGGTTCCAGATGTTAGAAGCATAAAGATGTAGTGTCAATAATCTTCTTGACACCCGAACATGCTATTTTGATGATTTTCTTTCCGACCTCAGGGATGGATGTAGAGGGTTTCACACTTGTTATGGTGCAACTACTTAGTATCTTGCCTGTAGGAATCCACCTAAGACCAACAGTTTTGAAAACTCTACCCGTTGGTATCCATCTAAGGTTAGATCTAAGGGATGTTGATACTTCTTTTGGGAAGAGTCTGCGTCCTATATTGATCCACCTATTAGGTTTATGAAATTTTACTTTTAGATCAACGGGTTTATTTCTAACTGTTTGAGGTAACTTTGGTTTTGGTTTGCTACTACAAGCAGTGTTCAGTAATACACTCGAAGGTGATACACTAGATCGTGAACCTAAGATTCCATCCTTTTGGAGTAGTGCCCTTTTCCTACCCTTTTCTAGATCATAGTTCTTGTGCAAGTCATTTGTATCATATGAATATTGAATTTTGATGCTCGGTTTAGACACTGTGTTCGAACTTATCCTAGACGGGCCAGGTGCAACTACATGTAGAGGTTTAACAGAAACAGATTTAATAGAAACAGGTTTAACAGAAACAAAAGCATTTTTCTTAGGCCAAGAATGTGGAGTGACTGGATTTGTCAAATGATTATTCTCAACAACTTGGGAGGCAAACCGTGGTTTTGAAGATTTTGAAAGTTCAGATTTAAAAGCAGTTGGTTGTCTAACTACTGATTGTTTTCTGAAAGGTTGTAGAGACGACTTCCCCAAGATTGTTGATTTTGCAAAATTTGTATCCACACTCTTGTCAGTTAATCTTCTCAGATTATTTTGTAAAGCAACATGTGCAAACCCCTTTGCTTGAATTTGAGCCTTTAAATGCTCATTTTCTTTTACTAATGTATCCACACGATTACTTTGTTCATTCAAAGATTTACAATTTGGCTCAGAAGTTAAGAAATTGTTTTGCATTTTGAGTTCAAGAGAGATGCAATGAGCCTCTAGTTTTGAAAGATCTTTTTGAAACTGAGCAATGGTCTTTTTGAGAAGAATGTTTTCAGATTCAAGAGTTTGGTTTGATGTTTCAGTTGTAATGTTTAGAAGTAAGGGCTCAGACATAAGACATTTTTCAGGACATCGTACAACATACTGGTCAACCTCTCCTTCATTACTTAATTCAGGTTGCTCAGTTTGTTGTATCGCATTTGCAGGTAGAATATGATCAACAGTAGATAGTACCTCAACCATCTGTTCTTTGCAAAAGTTGGGCTTTGTGTCATAGGTGGGAACGATATCTTCCTCAACCATTTGTTCATTGTCAGAGTTGGACTCTGTGTCATAGTTGGGTATGATATCTGCACAGTCATCATCAATTTCGTCCCCTGATTTGCTGTTGTCATCATGCTTTTCTGATTCTGTCCCATTGCTTATCATGACAACCAAATTAACTTCCTCTTCTTGAATCTGCAACTTCTGTTCATTAACTTTATTGGCATGCACTTTTCTGTGAAGTACTCTTTCAGCGATTGTTTTCTCAATAGCTTCCATAAGTTGGAGCAATATATTTTTGAAATTTTGTGTCTGCATTTGAGTGAACGCTAAGAAATACTTATTTGTCATTTCAGTGTCATAGAATCGCGAATCGATGTATTGCTGAAACTGTTCCTAGAGGACTCTCAAAGCGGTTGTGGATTCATTTTCGTTGATTTCTTCTTTGTTGAGTTGGAATTCAAGTTGATTTACGTTGTGAAACATTGTATTAGTGAAGATATCCAAGTCTATTCCAAAGAGTGATGGAAAGGCTCGTTTGAATCCATACTCAGAGCGAGTTCCTGCTAATTCTTTGTTTGAGAGGACCTTAAGGTGTGAATGAAGAGATCTAAATTGTTCCATGCATCGATTCATCAAATGTGTCTCTATCTCATTCATCTGCGACCTTGATTGATACATTCTCTCTCCCCCTTGATTGTTGTGATGAAGTCGGAAGAATCAAAAAGAAAAGGTGCGAAGTCGATATAGCACACAGAAGGCCGATATAGTGAATTTCTATTTTTTCCTCCAAAAATAATTTTGAAAAATTTTCGCTCCCAAAATTTGAAATTCACTATAAAAATCAATTCTAAGGTTGAAGGAAAAATTTGAGTTTTGACAATTTTGATGCAAAATTTGACCGAAAAAATTCAAATTTGGGCCCAAAAATTTGAAATTTGACCAAAATTTTCACAGTTAAACCAAAATTTGAATCTCGCGTAAAAATTGAACGTTTAGTCTCCCTTAGAAATTAAATGTTTGTTGAAAACTTGTGTTGATGATGGATCTTTGTAGTCGAATGAAACTAGATGTTTGTTGATGAAGAACACTTAGGCGTAGAAACCAGCTTAGGCGTAGACAGATGCTTAGGCGTAGACAAGTACCTTACGCGTAGAAAGAAGCTTACGCGTAGAAACCAGCTTAGGCGTAAACCAAAGGCTTAATAGTAAGAACCTTATGCTTAAGATTTCCTTAGGCGTAAGACAAGCTTATGCGTAGAAAATGCTTATGCGTAAGATGTTTACTTGTAAGCTTTTATGCTTAGGCGTAAAACTAGGGTTTTACCCAAAAATCCTTTACACTTATACCAGTGTAAAAGATATCCAAAGTCGAAGTGTTTTCAGGCATATCCAATCAAGAAAACACTGAGTAAACCAATAGCACTGAAGATCAAACCTTGAGAAGCTTATGCGTAAGTTTAGGGTTTTGCTTACGAGTAGAAAGTACCAAAAATCACCAAAAACTGATTTTATGCCCAAAAGTGTTTAGAAACTTGATTTTTATGATGAAATAGCTTCAATATCACCAAAATAACAAGAAAGTTTAAAACTTGATTATCCAAAACTCTTTTTCACCTTACGCGTAGAAAGAAGTACACGAATGAAATCAAGCTCAAAAACAATGCTACACACGTAAAGTTTCAAACTTTTTGCCAAAAACTTAAACTTTATGACCAAATAACCTTTAAAGTACAAGAATCTTTCATTTTAAAGTGAAAAAATTTGAGCTTTTTGCGTGTGAAAGATTATGAACGTGAAAACTTACGTGTAGACAAGAAAACTTCAAAAAACAAAACCGTTTCACCCAACTATTTAGCGAATGATACCACTGGGTTCCCATATTTGTAACACAAGAATCAATATAGGAAATATAGACAAGAGATAGATCGGTTGAACAACGCAAAGCAATACGCGGTAGGAATATAGAAGAGTTATGCGTGAGTATTGAAATGAAATGAACAACCAACTCTCTAATGAGAGTTACAAGATTATTTATAGGAGGGAACTAGGGCAACACACCAAGTTCTCATCCTTTCCTTATTGGGCTTTGGATAGACTCATGGGCTTTCTACATGAGTCTAGCCTTGATTACTAACATAAAAACCATAATTAAGCTAACTATTACATATTAATTACTAACACTTGAATTCTAGTTTAGGAGTGATTCCAACAAGTTCGATTCTAAGTTCAATTCTACACATTCCGATATAGTTTTTAGTTGTCAATTTTGAATTTTTGAATAAATGGCATGCTTCGAAGAGAGTGGTGAAAAATGGGGATGATGAGCTTAATAATGATGTCAAAAATGGGAAAGAATGGTGGGAAAAAAGGAGACTAATGATGCTATTGATACTGGGAAAATTGGGAACAAGGCTCAAGCTGTTAATACTAATCATTCTTATGTGAAGTCTTTTGTTAACACTGGGGAAAAAACAAGGAAATAAAGATTGAAAATAAGCTAAAACTGATCATTGTGCAAAATGGTGTGTATTTTTTCAGTTGTAGTTGCTGGTTTTACCATTGCTATCCCTCAGGTTCTTTAGTCACAAAGAGTAAGCAAAACAAACATCAATCTAAAACTTACAGACAAACAAACAGTAACAGCAAACCAGTCTAAACATACTTTGTAAGCAAAACAAACACCAATCTAAAACAAACAAACAAATACTCAAATCGCTAACAGAAAAACTATCAAACAGCAACAGCAAATCCAGTCTAATAACTTGATGCATCCAAAAGCTTTGTCTTCACTCTTTCGGCCATTATCATTTGTTAAGGCGAAGTAGTCTCATCTTTCATGATTCCCCATCCTCCATCCAAATGATACACCAACTCAATTTCACCAATGAACTGCTAATCAAAACACCATAAACATACAATGACCTCTTTTGACTCTGCAAATGCTGGCATAACACTACATGATATAATGACCTCTTTTGACTCTGGAATACTGGCAATGTATTCACGTTCCCAATGTTTGTTTTCCCTGAAATCATGATTGGCAAACCAACTTTATCAGAATATTAACTACACTGCAAGTCAATTTGGACATTGCAAATCAGATATTCAAAACTGTATTCGAATGAATGTTAGAAAGAGAAAAACATCTGAATTTGTGAAGAAACGTTTAACTTCAAATCAAATATTATCTGAATATATAAAATTTAAGGAACACAAACTATATACAGTAACATTCACCATATAAGGTGGTGTCTAACATATGATGAAAAAACCAAAGCCACTTCAGGTCTGACTTTAAATAGGGTTTTATGACCTCGTATTAAAAATTTCTCAGTTTCTAACAAATAACCAAAATTCTACAAGCAATCCTAGTTCATCATTTATTTGGAGATTGTAAAATAAACTATTGTAATTAAATCAAACAAAAGTTAAATTAGTTGGTTAAAAAAATATACTTATTGGGATAATTATCTAAAAATGTGACTAACTTGTCACATTTTAGAGTGTTGCGTAGTTAACTCTTTTTTTGCTAGGTAAATTGATCATTGTACATGAATAAAACACACAAAAGTCCAAAATATTAAACTTTTGAGTTATAACAGCAAAATAAAAAAAGGATAGCTACATAGAAGTCGAAAAAGGTTGAAGTTACATATATTTTCAGATAATTATCCCTAGATAAAAGAAGTTAAATGGCATAGAGAGAACATACCTTCATAAAAAGTTAAACTCCTTGTCTATTTCGATGCAGGGGATATGGGAGATTTTGGGCCAGAAGGAGCCTCCTCTACTGCATCTTTTTTTCAGGTCTGGACATATCTCCTAGTTTTCAAACTCAAAAGTGAAGGCGACAACTTTTCTTGTAGATCTTTCATCTTTGGGCATTTGTTAATTTGGAGATGTTGGAGGGAGGTGAGGTGTTGGAGTCCCTCGGAAACTGTTTCCAACTTATCAAAACTTTTAATCCAAAGTCGAGTAAGAGATAAAGGAAGATGAAGATGAGACAGTTGACTCCAATTAGTGGCTTCTTCTTTTTCTTCTGAACCCTCTAAGGTTAGGTGAACAGGTGAGGTTGGAAATGTCAGTGGGCCCCATTCTGAGATGGGCTTCTTCAACTTACCTATTTTAAGCTCACGCAAGTTGGGAGGCCAAACCCCAGTTGGAACATCCATACTTGGACAATTGCTTATTACCAGATAAGTTAACGAGGTGAGACTCTGCAATTGGAGGTCTGCAAATAACGACTCCTCCGTACTATTACAATCTTCTATAAACAATGTCGTGAGGTGAATAAAGTTACCCCCAAAATCAATGATCGATGCCACATTTGGATGACTTAATATAACTACATATTCAAGCATTGGCATGCTTTTGGATGACTTAATATAACTACAAAATCAATGAGAAGGAGACACATGTAATTGAATCACAATCAAAGATACCCAACGTCTCAATGTTGTCAGGACAACTTAAATGCTTGAAATTTTCACAATTCCATACCTCTAACGAGCTAAGAGATGTTAGGAGGTTGCTCCCATAATTGTACTCCTCCTCATCTTTCTCCCCCAAACTCACCAAATTGTAACAACTCTCTACTTTCAATTTCCTTAAATTCACGAGAACCTTACTACTTGCCTCTGCTTCTTTTGATTCCCACAGGTATCTTGTTTCATCACACCTGCTGACTTTCAATCCTTCAACTGCCTTAAGATCCAATATAAAACCTGTCCACACCTCATTAGTAAGCCCTGAAATAGATCTTATTTCCAACTTGGTGACTGATGGAGCTGCGTGCACCAGACTTCTCAACAAACCAACACCACATTCATATATTTTCAAATCCCTCAATGAAAGTAGTGGTGCTTTATGTGAGACTTCAACCAAATTTGGACACCCTTCTATAGTGAGCTCTTTCAGGCATGAAAACACAGAATCTCCAACCCCACTTCTACTATATGTTGACCAAACCTCCCACTTCGGCATACCATTAAACTCTAGAATTTCAAGTGAAGGAAATGCAGCACCAGTCCCGAGAAATTCTAAACCCACATCTTTCACATCGTCCATGTCTTGGATAGATAACCTCTTAAGTGACGGTAGTTGCCCGAGTGGTGGTAGAGATGTACACTTTTTACAGCCATGTATAGACACACGAGCCAACATACGGAAAGTGGGTTCCCCAACCCATTTGGGAAACTCTAAACCCAGATAGTTCACAATGCCTAGCCTCTTCAAACAATCATTATTTGGCTTCAATGCATCAAGGACATCATTATCAATAGTCTCCTTTCGGGAAGCATTTGACACGTCACTCCATTCAACCTCTAACTCAGTAAGCCTCTTTTGTGATAAGTCTGCTTCTCGTGCTTCCGTTGCGTTTTTTACTTTTTCCAGGCCCTCAATGGAAACTTGTCCATGAAGATTCTCAAAATCTTCAAGTTGGGTTATCGAAAAATCATTTTCTCCTCCAATAATGATTTTTGAAAGAGTTTGCAGGCTTTTCAACTTAGCAACCCCTACAGGCAAGTCTTTTAAAAACGGAGTATCTCTAATGTCAAGATGCCGCAAACTTTTAAGCTTTGTGAAGTTGTTGGGCAACTCAGTTAAACGAGAACAACCAAAAAGGATCAGCGTCTCTAAGTTATAGAGATCACAAACATTTTCTGGAAAATTTGTGATTTTAGTTTGAGATAAATTGAGATAGCGTAAATGCTTTAATTCACCAATGGACTCTGGAACCTCGCTTATCTCATAACCACTCAAACTTAAAACCCTTAAGAATTGCAACTTAGGGAGTAAGTCAACCAAAACCTTATTCGACAAGTAGATTTGTCGCCATGACCATTCTTTCACCCCTACGGACAATAATGTTCTCAAACCTTTAGCTCCTTCTATCCCCTCAAACTTCTTGTAAGCTACATATTCCTCACAAACAAAAGACATATGACGACACTTATCTAAAGTGCCATGGAATTCTTACATATGCCGACAAGTATAGAATTAAGCTATGTGCCATGGAATTCTTACATATGCATCTGTTTGATGACGAATTGTCGTTTCACTTGATTCATGGAGTTGGCTAGCTATTAAGATCTCGTCAGTCATGTCAAATTAAATAGTTAAATTAAACATGACTATATAAGAATACATGAGAATTACTATAGCAGGTTACAGTCAAGTGAATCAAAAGCATCAGCATTTAATGGAATAATGGTTCAAAAGTGAAGCACCTTTTAGCAAGACTTTTCTTTCAACGACATGTCAAAATTCTGCTACAAAGTCAAATAAACTGATCTTACACCTACACTTAAACTTTAATTTTAATGCATACACCTTCATAAATCCTTTTTATTTAAAGATTTAAGGATATAATTTTAATACCGCTGTTTTTAATCTTCATTAACACATTAATTATATACAAAATTAAACATAAAACGATGAAAAGTGTATACAGGTCAACCTAACCAGCCTCACCCATTTGACCCGCACTAAGAATGACATACTTCAACTTCCCTGTGTTGATTCTATCGATGTAAAGGGGGCACGAGTTAATAAAACCTATTAACCTTTTCGGTAAGATAAAATAATGTAAGCACGCAAAATTTAACCTGCAAAAATACCACTAAAATCAAGCACTGAAATCCTATATTATAACTCTGCACACCTTGTGCATAACAAATGTCACCCTCATCAAGGTTTTTTTGCACATAATTCTACAAAGGAGAATATTCAACCCATTTGACTTGTACCCAGTCACCAACTTAACAAACATTCAAAGGGCTCGTCTAGCCCACAAACACACGTGTTACATATAAGAATCATTTTACTTGTTGAATATATGTCAAATCTTTACAACTTCCTACCAATGGGATACCCGTCAGAACTTATTTTTCCGTATTCATGGTACTTTACTCTCTCTGTTAATTCAACATTACTCTGGCAATGCTGACTGCAATCCGCCACAACATTCTTATTCTCGATATCTCAAGTCTTTATCATCCTATCACTTATTCATTAATCCCTACCACAACGATGCCGATCAAAATCCTCACTCTTATTTAATAGTATATCTATTATCTATTCTCTATTACTTTCGCAATGTGGAATGATAGCACCTACATCTACCACAACAGACGTTGATGATATGCCAGCTTACAACCAAACTACACATAAGCATCTATCAAGGAAACACTCTACTAACATTCGAAACATTGTCTCCAGCAATCTGTCATAAACATCCACAATATTATTATCTTAGCACTTGTTCATTATCAAACATTGTCCCATGTGTGATCATGTTATCGCTAAAACAACAGCTAAAAAAGTAAAAGCAAATGTACAGCTTGGTCAAGTGTTTTCACAAGCCCCATGTAACCTATGCAATCTTCCATCTACTACAAACCCTCTTCACAAGCTTTAATTAGCTATAAGCAGAACATCAAAAAAGGTTGGTCATATTATAGCTTAGATGCCACTGTAGAAGTTGAAGTATACATGTATTTTGGGTTGATTGGACTACTTGTACCTCAAGTTCATCAATTCATTACTTATACCGAAATGTTGGTATGACCCAATCTCCCATTTGTGAAGCAGATCATGAGTGTATTTCGCCTACATGTTAGTACTGCCCAAAGGAATGAATCGTCTAAAGAAAAACTTGGGCAACTTTTTGGTTTCGTGTTAAACACCCAACTTTTCGAGTACTAATAGTCTCCAAATGCATATTCTATATTTCTATGTCATATACTGATTATCATATCAACGGAAAACGTATTACTTCATCTCGTATACAGAATACGAACAATGTGGGCGGTTTAGTCAGCGTTTTGTTGTATATTGTATGCGTACATATTAATAATTTTTTTGCAATATGAAAGACACAAAATGTAGACTAAAACCAAACATCAATTTCACCACAATCACCGAACCAAAAATTAAAACTGAATCCAAACACCAATTTCCCCGTAGATACACACTAAGAATTCAAATCGGAACCAAACAGCACTCTCAACCAAGCCACATACCAACAAAAAACCTCACATAAGTGTTTGGATAATACAAATGAGCATGAACCTATTACCCTATTGGCCATTTAGATAAGCTTATGCCCAAAAGCTTTTGCATCCTCAAACAGCCATTTAGCCATCAAAATGTCATATTGGCCTTTTCACCTCACATAACATTAATAATCGACAATAATAATAATAATAATAACGCAGGTTCTTTTTATGTTGAGCATTGGAAACATGGCATACGAATCACAATACTTCAGTTGCATGTCCTTTTAGCTTTACTGGCTAAAGAAGATTGTACTTGATCTAATAATAGTTAGCACTAACTTGTATAGTTATAACACAATCAGTAAAAAGATGTGCGGCCGGCATTTAGAATACCTCTTATAATAACGATTGAAGTTCAAATGAAACTGAACTATTATAATTAATTTTGAATCATGCCTACTAATCAAAATCCAATCTTTTTTATGAATCGAATGGCGCACACAAAAAAGAAAACACTCAATTATTACATAAATCAATATCTTGAGAATTAATATACCTTTAAAATTCGTGAAACAGGAAACATATACTTTGTTCAATCTATCTTCAAATCGCAGATCAAGTCACCTTAGTAGCTTTGTTTTTAAGGGATGGATCGCTGGGTAGAAGAAAAGAAGGAGTATTTTTTTTTGGCTGTGAATCAGATTAGGGCTGAGCAAACGACCCGAACGGACCGGACCGACCGACGGACCGAAACCGGACCGGACCGACCGGATTCGGTCCGGTCATTGGTCTCGGTTTTTTGTTGGTGTGGTTATATCCCAGAACAGGGTTAAGACAATCAATGACAGTAGCAATACCACTAGGTGGTTACCGGATATCACTTGGAATCGTGTGATCACTTTCCAAAGTAAACTATTCGACCCTAATGCCTGGGTATCACGAATATCTACTTGGGATAAGACCAAATGTAGTTAGAGAATTAGGCACAATTCTATAACCCTTTCGCTTATAAGTATTTAGTGTTTTCTGTGTATATTTCATGCATGTTCAGATCTCCTATATATAGGAGATTACTCTAGAGCTATTCCAATGGAATTATGAGTATTAATCGGCCCATTAATAGCCTCATAATTATCCCCATTATAGCCGTTAGTGGTTACATGACCAATTAAACGTGGTCATAAAGAAGTTGTAACTGCCATTTAGCAGTACTTTCCATAAGCAGTACTTTCCACTAGCAGTACTTTCACTTACAGTGGAAATACAGCTTATCAGTGGAAACACTGCTTATCAGTACTTTCATAGCATCAGTACTTTCACAGTGCTATCAGTGGAAACACTGCCTATCAGTGGAGGCATTGCTTATCAGTGGAAAACACAAGCAGTACTTTCCACAAGCAGTACTTTCCACAAGCAGTACTTTCACCAACAGTACTTTCACCAAGCAGTACTTTCACCAGTACTACCAATACAAACCACTATAAGAGTCAGGGTGTTCATGGACCTTATGGGTGTACACTCCGTACCTCCTAACCCATTACAAGGTGTGAACTAATCCCACAAGTGCACTAAATTTTCCAACAATCCTCCCCAAATTTAGTTCACTTCCTTTGCATGAAAAATAAACATCAATCAAAACATGTGCATAAATGAAAATGTCCTGAGGATTGAATTTCTATCTTAGTAATTACACGTTCAAATATTCGAGAATCAGGGTGTTCTAAGAATTGAACCCTTCAACCCATTTGAATACATGAAGATAACTACACACAAGTTTTCAAACACTTAAAAGCTCCTGACACTATACAAGCCATGTGTCCATATCCAAATTCATAAATGTTGTAAAAGCTAAAAGTCCAAAGCTTCCTGAAGCGGCAAAACTTCAACATTTACATAGGTGGTTCCTCTTTAGTCATGCTCCTGCCAAGCACTTTTTCAAAGAAAATTAACCATTAAGAAGTAAAGACTTCATCCTCCTTTCAGCAGGTTCTGAGCACAACCTTGGGATGTAAATAAAACATGTGCTCCAGTCCACTGAATGTTCAGCTTTCCACATTGAACTCAGCTCCTAAGTTTCCTCAGGAGGGAGTTGGGTGTCCTAGCATTCAGTGACTAAGTTGGACTTAAACCCATCCCTTTAGCAGACTTAATAACCAAGTCTCTAGCCAGCCCCTTCGTCAAGTGATCAGCTAAGTTCTGTTGAGATCTCACAAACTCTATAGATACCACCCCATTCATGATAAGCTCACGAATTATGCTATGCCTGACACCTAAGTGTCTAGACTTACCATTGTACATCTGGCTATAAGCCTTAGCCAATGTAGCTGCACTATCACACCGGATAGAAATAGGTGCTATAGGTTTAGGCCACAATGGAATCTCAAGAAGCAAGTTTTTCAACCATTCAGCTTCTTTACCAGCAGCTGCTAGAGCCACAAATTCAGATTCCATTGTTGAACTGGTGATGCAAGTTTGTTTCTTGGATGCCCAAGAAATTGCACCTCCACCAAGTAGGAATACCCAGCCACTGGTAGACGAATTGTCTTCAGTGTTACTGATCCAACTTGCATCAGTGTAACCTTCCAACACTGATGGGTAACCAGTATATGAGAGACTATAATCCATAGTTCTCTTCAAATACTTCAGTACCCTTTGAACTGCTTGCCAGTGATGAGCACTAGGATTACTAGTATACCTGCTCAATTTTCCCACTGCAAAACCAATATCAGGCCTTGTACAAGTCATGGCATACATCAGGCAGCCAATTACCCTAGAATACTCAAGTTGAGATACAGCCTTGCCATGATTAGGCATCAGCTTCTCACAAGTATCCATAGGAGTACTCACTGGAGTACAATCAAAGTAATTGAATTTCCTCAGTACCTTCTCAATATAATGAGACTGAGAGATAGAAATTCTTTTACTTTCATGTTTAATCCTAATACCAAGGATAACATCAGCCTCCCCCATGTCCTTCATGGAGAACCTTGATGACAATAATTCCTTTGTCAGGTCAACCTGATTTTGGTCAGTGCCAAAGATCAACATGTCATCAACATATAGACAAATGATGACTCCTTTACCAGATTCATCAAATTTGCTATATACACATTTGTCAGCTTGGTTAAGAACATAACCACTAGACAAAACCACTTCATCAAATTTTTGATGCCATTGCTTAGGTGTCTGCTTCAGTCCATAAAGAGACTTAATCAGTTTACACACCTTGTTTTCATTGCCAGGCATGATGAAGCCCTGAGGTTGGTTCATATAAACCTCCTCTTCCAATTCACCATTCAAGAAAGCAGTTTTCACATCCATCTGACGAATAACCAGATTGTGAATAGATGCCATAGCAATCAGCAGTCTGATGGTACTGATACGAGCCACAGGGGCATAAGTATCAAAATAGTCTATCCCTGACTTTTGTTTAAAGCCCTGAATAACTAATCTAGCCTTGAACTTTTCAATAGTTCCATCTACCTTCATTTTCCTTTTGAAAATCCATTTGCAACCTAGAGGTTTGCAACCTGGTGGTAGATCAACCAACACCCAAGTGTTGTTGCCCATGATGGAATCAATCTCATCATTGATTGCTTCTTTCCAGAAAGCAATGTCCTGGGACTTCATTGCTTCTTCAAATGTTTTGGGGTCATCCTCAACAATGAAGCAATAGGAGTATTGGTCTGAGACCTCATCCCTAGTACCTTCAACTAAGTATAGTTGAAACTCAGGTCCAAATGACTTTGGAGTCCTGACCCTTTTGCTCTTCCTGAGCACAGGTTCAGGTTGCTGAACCACAACCTCATCAGGGACCACTGATGGTTCATCATCAGGGACCTCTGATACACCAGTGTCATGAGTTCCATTAGGAATCCTCTGACTTGGTCTAGGGACTGATGAGAATCTATTATCATCAAAGTCTGCATCCCTTGATTTAATTATTGAGTTAACTGAAACATGTTCATTAGGTTCAATAACATAGAACCTAAAAGCCTTGGAATGCTCAGCATATCCAACAAAGATGCAGTCAATGCCTCTTTCACCCAAAGTCTTTTGCTTTGGATCAGGGAGTCTTACAACAGCCCTACAACCCCAAACCTTGAGATAGTTCAGGTTGGGTTTCCTTTTAGTCCAGAGTTCATAAGGGGTAACCTTGTTCCTTTTGTTTGGAACCCTATTTAATAAATAACAAGCTGTTAACATAGCTTCACCCCAGAACCCTTGACTCAGTCCTGAATAGGACAACATGGAATTAACCATCTCCTTCAGCACCCTGTTTTTCCTTTCAGAAATACCATTTTGCTGAGGAGTATAAGGGGCAGTCGTTTCATGGATTATTCCAACAGACTGAAAGTACTGAGTATCCATGTACTCACCTCCCCTATCAGTCCTTAATCTTTTGATCAAAGACCCAAGTTGTAATTCAACTTCTGTTTTAAACACTTTGAATTTATCTAATGCTTCATCCTTGGTATGTAACAGATATACATAACAAAATCTAGAAGCATCATCAATAAATGTCACAAAGTACTTCTTGTTCCCCAAAGAAGGAGTGGCATGCAAATCACACAGGTCACTGTGAATAAGCTCCAAGATCTTAGTCTCATGACTAACACCCTGAAAGGGTTTCTTGGTTATCTTGGTCAACATGCAAGTTTTACACTTTTCAGTGTCCATGTCAAAAGCAGGGATTAAACCATCCCTAGACATATCTTGCATCCTTTTATAGTGAACATGACCAAGTCTAGCATGCCAAAGGTTAGAATCACTCTGATCAAATGTGGTCACAAAAGCTGAAATAACACTGTCAGTGGTAATATTAAGCCTGAACATTTGATTACATAAATAACCAAAACCAATAAAAACACCACATTTAGAAAGAACAAATTTATCAGATTCAATAACTTGTTTATATCCATGATTATTCAAAACACTACTTGAAACCAAGTTCTTCCTGATATCAGGAACATGAATAACATTAAACAAAGTTACAATCTTTCCAGAACTAAACCTAAGATCTACACAACCACGACCATGCACCAAGGTTGTTGACTCATTTCCCATGTGAAGAATAGAACCATCATTCAGTGACTCATAAGTCTTGAACCAGCTTCTATCTTTACACACATGAACTGTTGCACCAGAGTCAACCCACCACGCAACATCATCATCCTGCACATAAAAAGATTCAGATACATATGTAACATAATAAATCTGAAAAGACTTATTAAACATATTCTGACCTTTCAGTGAGTTGGCTGAACCACCACTCCCTGAACCATTAGTGCCTGATCCATTGGCTTTACCACCAATTTTAACACCCTTGCAGTCCCTTTTAATGTGACCAGTCTTGCCACATTTCCAACAAGTAGGTGTTGCCTTCTTGTTAGGATCTGCCCTTGTGTTGTCATGATACTTGCGTTTGCCTTTGTTGTCATTGTACCTGGTGGAGTTGTTATGCTCCACCATATTGACAACAGATGGTCCAGCAGCATTGCCACTCTTTGGCTTGTCATTATCCTGCACCTTGAGAGATTCCTCAATGCGCAGATGACTGCCCAACTCAACCAGAGTTAACTCCTCCTTCTTATGTTTCAAGGTATGCTTGAAATCTTTCCAAGAAGGAGGGAGTTTGTCAATAACACAAGAGACTGAAATAGCCTCATCCATGTGCATATTGTGTTGTGTAAACCTTCCAAGTATTCCAAGAAGTTCATCGTATTGTTCCATAACTGGTCTTGAATCAGTCATTTTGTAATTTGTGAAATTACTAACAAGGAACTTCTTACTTGATGCATCCTCAGCCATATATTTGGCATCCAAGGAATCCCACAGTTCTTTGGAAGATTCAAAGTTCTGATAAATATCAAACAGAGCATCAGACATACCATTGAGAATAAGACCTCTGCATATGTAGTCATCATTCTCCCACTTGCTCCTCCTCCTGATCTGCTCCACAGTAGCATCATCCCCATCATCAGGAATAGGTGTAGTTAGCACATTCACCACACTCATGCTTGACAGCAAGAAGTGCATCTTCTTCTGCCACCTCCTAAAGTCCACCCCTTCAAACTTGTCTAGCTTAGCAAAGTTTGAAGCCATGTGTTTCATTGCAGCAGCAACCATTGATTATCACAAAATAGTTTACTTTGATTGTTGGTGTGGTTATATCCCAGAACAGGGTTAAGACAATCAATGACAGTAGCAATACCACTAGGTGGTTACCGGATATCACTTGGAATCGTGTGATCACTTTCCAAAGTAAACTATTCGACCCTAATGCCTGGGTATCACGAATATCTACTTGGGATAAGACCAAATGCAGTTAGAGAATTAGGCACAATTCTATAACCCTTTCGCTTATAAGTATTTAGTGTTTTCTGTGTATATTTCATGCATGTTCAGATCTCCTATATATAGGAGATTACTCTAGAGCTATTCCAATGGAATTATGAGTATTAATCGGCCCATTAATAGCCTCATAATTATCCCCATTATAGCCGTTAGTGGTTACATGACCAATTAAACGTGGTCATAAAGAAGTTGTAACTGCCATTTAGCAGTACTTTCCATAAGCAGTACTTTCCACTAGCAGTACTTTCACTTACAGTGGAAATACAGCTTATCAGTGGAAACACTGCTTATCAGTACTTTCATAGCATCAGTACTTTCACAGTGCTATCAGTGGAAACACTGCCTATCAGTGGAGGCATTGCTTATCAGTGGAAAACACAAGCAGTACTTTCCACAAGCAGTACTTTCCACAAGCAGTACTTTCACCAACAGTACTTTCACCAAGCAGTACTTTCACCAGTACTACCAATACAAACCACTATAAGAGTCAGGGTGTTCATGGACCTTATGGGTGTACACTCCGTACCTCCTAACCCATTACAAGGTGTGAACTAATCCCACAAGTGCACTAAATTTTCCAACATTTTTAGGCTAATTCGGTCTCGGTCTTGGTCAGTCCGGTCCGGTCCGGTTCGACCCAGACCACAAACCGGCTATTTTGCCTAGTTGGACCGGACCGACCGACCGAGACCGGACCGGACCGACACATTGGGTCCGGTCCTCGGTCTCAGCTTTTGGGCAAGTTCGGTCTCGGTCTTGGTCGGTCCGGTCCGGTCCGGTCCATGACCGATGCTCAGCCCTAAATCAGATATAGCGGGGCATGTGGTTTCCATTTCCGTATTTCACTCTAAACTTCTAAAAATTAAGTCCGCTTTCTTCAACTTTCAATTTTGTAAAAATTTGACGCGTATATTTTTTCGCCATTTTTTTCACAAAACGAAATTAAGAGAACATTGACCAATTTGGATTTAATTTTGACTTTTTATTGACCAATCACATCGCACAATTTTACCCACGTGGCAAAATCGAGCAATCTGATTGGTTTAATTTTTTTCAGTAAGAATAATTTTATAAAATCACTCCGAAATGATGTAATTCCTTTATTATATAAAAAATGTGTGTGTATATAAATTGATAACTAATTATAAAAACATATCAGGTACTAATTAGTCACAAAGTTGTTTTCCAACTCATCATCTTCCTCAACATCAACGTCATTTGTATCGAGTAGGTAACTGATAAGCACCACTAGGATCAATTAAGATCGATAATTGTGTTTTACAAGAACTTGGTCAATCAAGAATTAAGAAGAGATCAACGAAAGCTGAATGTATTATCAATGGTGGATAGTTTGATATGAATTTGTTACAAAATGATAACAAAGAGATTACATAGAGAATTTAAGAGAGAAACTGAATTATCAAAAGCTTCCTAATGTGATTCAAGTGTTTGGTATTTAAAGACATCTAAGCAGGAAGTCTGTTATGACTTGGGAGAAACCACATGTGCACCTCACGTGTGTAAAACACCCGTGCCCCTCACGTGTCTTATAACCTAGCCAACTTCCCAGCTTATTAACTAAACACTGCTAGTATTAGCTAAACACTGCTAGTGCTAGCTAAACACTGCTAATGCTAAACAACTCCTATCAATCCTTCCTTCTTCAAAACATTCTTGACCTCAAGAATGGAAATCAAAAGCTGGATAATAACACTGCTAATGCTAAGTATCCACTGTACCAAACCATAAACCACTGCAGCATTATTCCTTTTCACCATTCACAAATCATAACAGGACTTATCAATCCGTCCCTCTTAAAAAACATTATTGTCCTCAAGAATGTGCAGCAAATGTGTGTAGATATCATTCGTTGCTGATGTGCTCTTCCACCACTGAAACAAACACTCAAACATTAGTTAAAATCTTAAGCCGAACACCCTTCATGTAGCTTAAGCTGGTAGTACATCTTTTCTAGAAATAAGCTTCATAATTGACTAATCAATGTATTCTGGAATATGAATTACCAACAAAAGACTGGAGCTATCTGATCATTGTACTACCACACTTTGACCCATGAACCAATCCTCTTGTCACAACAACAATTCTTTCATTAAGCCATTCTTTTCCAAAAAACGACTCTTTTTCCATTTCTTCTTCCTATTAGGCCATTTCCAAATGTCAAATTTCCACTTTCTAAACTTAACTTTGCATCTCATACCCTCCACTTTCTTTCTTGTAGGCCACTCCCATATATCAAACTCCAAATAACCAAAATTATCTTCATTCTTTTCAGCATCTTCTTTATCACTCATCTTCATCTTAACCTGCTCCGTACCTTCTTCCTGCTTATACCACTGATCATCACAAGTGAATGACTTATCAGAAGGACTATGAACATCAGATACATAAGTAGCCACATAAAAACTTTTATACCCATCTGCCCAACCTTCAAAACACTTCTGATCACAGTATGTTCCCAACACCAAGTCGCTTAAAATAAGATCATTATCTTCTTTACTCATATTTTGATCTACGCCATACTCATCTTTGTTTTCTACCAAGTTGCTACATTTACCTTTTACAACATGATCAAATAATCCATTTTCCACCCCAATTGATTCTTTCACAGTTTCAACAACACCATCAACTAATTCCCTTCCTACCTCAATTGATTCTTTAACAGCTGCAACTACAACATCATGAACTAATCCACTTTTCATACTAACTGATTCTTTAACACTTGAAGAAGATAACCATGATTGATTCTCATGTAAATTGCTATCAACTTCTTCCCACTTTGCCAAAACATACGCTCTCCAAAGGCTTTTGGGATTGCCTTCTCTAACCATATTTCCAATTTCCGGATGCAACCCCTCAATGAAAAGATCAACAAAATGTGTGTCAACCGAACCCATATTACTGAAAAAAGTCACAATACCGAACAAAGACCTAAACGCATCCGCATATTCCTCAATAGTACCTTCTTGTTTAAGAATTTTCTTATTTGGCATTTCCTCAAGCACCTTATATGCATCTTGTAATTTTGGGAACTCCACTCCAGGCAACTCACTGTACTTATTAGGTGTTCTACCCACCGAACTATTAGCCACTTGATTTTGTGAAAATTGTCTCACCATTTGTTCCATAGATTGTCTCAATTCAACCAGTGCTTCATCTACATATCTTCTAATATTGTCATCTACCCCATTTTCCGATTTATTACCCACCAAAGATCTTGTAAAAGGAGCCATTTTTTAACCAACAATCAAGAATTAAGAAGCAAGAATCAAGAATCTTGATTTGAACGAAATTCAGGTGACCGGAATACTAACTGAATTGATCAGTTAATAACAGATTTTGGCGGAAAATATGAACGGAATTTGTTGCAATGAGACCTCACCAGGAAAGGTCTCTGATACCAATTGATAAGCACCACTAGGATCAATTAAGATCGATAATAGTGTTTTACAAGAACTTGGTCAATCAAGAATTAAGAAGAGATCAACGAAAGCTCAATGTATTATCAATGGTGGATAGTTTGATATGAATTTGTTACAAAATGATAACAAAGAGATTACAGAGAGAATTTAAGAGAGAAACTGAATTATCAAAAGCTTCCTAATGTGATACAAGTGTTTGGTATTTAAAGACATCTAAGCAGGAAGTCTGTTATGACTTGGGAGAAACCACATGTGCACCTCACGTGTGTAAAACACCCGTGCCCCTCACGTGCCTTATAACCTAGCCAACTTCCCAGCTTATTAACTAAACACTGCTAGTATTAGCTAAACACTCTAGTGCTAGCTAAACACTGCTAATGCTAGACAACTCCTATCAATCATTCCTTCTTTAAAACATTCTTGACCTCAAGAATGGAAATCAAAATATGGATAATAACACTGCTAATGCTAAGTATCCACTGTACCAAACCATAAACCACTACAACATTATTCCTTTTCACCCTTCACAAATCATAACAGGACTTATCAGTAACATGTGTTCATTATTCTAGTAGGCAAAATCAAAAAATAACTTCCCATTTTGAACATTGTTTTGATTAGAATACCCTTGTGCGTTGGTCATTTTCCAAGCCCAATCATTAAATACAATAACAATTCTCTAAACCCTAAAATAAATTGAAAAATACTTTAAATCATCTGTACATATAGTCAAACTACATAATTAGTACAGATGAATAAGAAATTTACCCAACAGAGAGGATGAGTGGTGTTTCTGCTCGTGGTGTTGCTTCGGGTGATGTTTCGTCACTTAGTAGCAGAAAGTGGGGGCAAAATAGGTGGGCCGGGTCGGGTCAATGTGGCTTGGGTCCAGCCATGTGGGTTGACAATAATTAATTAATTAACTATTATTATTATTATTATTATTATTATTATTATTATTATTATTATTAAAATATGAAAAAAGTGAAGGAAAATTATTTTTTACCCGCTAGACCTGCCTTAACCCATCGGATAATTATTATATAATTGCATTTTCAATCAACGAGATTTTCTAATAGGTGTCCAGTGGGCAGATGTAAAGGAATGAAAAGTTTGAGAATATTAAATGAAAAATCACATGTAATTATAACAATTTAAAAGTTTAATTAATGTTTATTAAATTCATTTTTTATTCAAAAAGAAAAGTTTGAATGTATTAACTACACATTAAATGATTTTTTTACATTTTATAAGGTGTCCGGTAGGCACTCATAGCAAATCCCTTCTATCAAATATCCAATTAGACTATATACACGTGTGCAAAGTGATCAATTGCACATGACACGGGTGTCAAAGTTGATCCTATATATAAACCAACATTAAGAAAAAACTCATTTTCAGGTCATTTGCTTAACAAGTCAAAGTGGTAGGGGTGTGCACCATAGTCACACAGAACGCTCCGGTACGGAAACGAGAAAATGATTTAGTAGATACAAAGATAAAGTAAAACACTTTTTCAGACCTAATTTTAGTTCAGTTTCTTCTAGGGAGGTAAAAAAAAACTATAGGATTTTACAAAACTACAACCCAAATTGCCTACAGGATAGTAATGCAAACCTGTCAAGTAGTTGAGTACATAAATGCCAGAAGTTTTAATTTACTTTCCCAATTCCACAACGTGGTTGTTGACTATTCCATCAGAGTAATAACGGAAAGCTCGGGGACCTAAAATCAAATTAAAAAGATAAGATGTCACTATTACTTGGGCATCTTGATTATAGCTATGACTTGTAACTTTAGGGTAATAAGGAAATTACAAATTGAAGACGGCTGCAGTGTTGTTGCAAGGACATGCAAGCCTACATTTAAACAACTTCGATTATTATCAAATTGGATATTCATGTAATATGTTATTTTACTCATGAGAATGTCAAATTACTATTTTTGTGTGTTTTGAAATGTGAAGTGTGGCCCTTGACTAATGACTATTGTATGCATTATAAAGTAACAAAAAAGCCAAGCATAACTAATGACAATTGTATGCATTATAAAGTAACAAAAAAGCCAAGCATAACAGGGCCAACATGATAGTAATTTCCCTTATTGATTGATGTTTCACGCACATATCCATATCTAGTGATGTTCTTATCAAACTTCCTTCTTTTTCACAATTTGATGACGAAAGTTATAAGTCAAAGTCAATACATCTATTTTTGGCTCTTGTTCCCACATATACTATAGCAACCAACAATGGCCGAGACACTGATATAGTTCTAGTAGGCATATTATTGGCAACTATGATATAATACTAAACATGTCAAAACTCTTGATGTTAATCATAATGTTATTTTTAAGTTTTAGCAACCTCTTTCTTTATTTTTTCGTTTCTAACTTCTTAACCTCGAACATTCTTAATCTATGCAATTAGATCACCTAATTTCTTAGTCAAGATCGATCACATTACACATCTACATGTTATAATATAGTAGCAGATTAACAACATGTCATAATTCTCATTACAAAGGTCTAACAAATCCAATATTATTTATGAAAATTTAAAAAAAAGATAAAACATATATTAAGCTATGCCGACAACTCCAATATTATCCCATTGCCCAACTCGCCCATCTTGCCACCTATGCCGACAAGTATAGAATTAAGCTATGTGCCATGGAATTTTTACATATGCATCTGTTTGATGACGAATTGTCGTTTCGCTTGATTCATGGAGTTGGCTAGCTATTAAGATCTCGTCAGTCATGTCAAATTAAATAGTTAAATTAAACATGACTATATAAGAATACATGAGGATTACTATAGCAGGTTACAGTCAAGTGAATCAAAAGCATCAACATTTAATTGAATAATGGTTCAAAAGTGAAGCACCTTTAAGCAAGACTTTTCTTTCAACGAAATGTCAAAATTCTGCTACAAAGTCAAATAAACGGATCTTACACCTACACTTAAACTTTAGTTTTAATGCATACACCTTCATAAACCCTTTTTATTTAAAGATTTAAGGATATAATTTTAATACCGTTGTTTTTAATCTTCATTAACACATTAATTATATACAGTACAAAATTAAACATAAAACGATGAAAAGTGTATAGAGGTCAACCTAACCCGCCTCACCCATTTTGACCCGTACTAAGAATGACATACTTCAACTTCCTTGTGATGATTCTATCGATGTAAAATAAAACCTGTTTACCTTTTCGGTAAGACAAAATAATGTAAGCACGCAAAATTTAACCTGCAAAAATACCACTAAAATCAAGCACTGAAATCCTATATTATAACTCTGCACACCTTGTGCATAACAAATGTCACCCTCATCAAGGTTTTTTTGCACACAATTCTACAAAGGAGATTATTCAACCCATTTGAACCGTACCCAGTCGCCAACTTAACAAACATTCATAGGGCTCGTCTAGCCCACAAACACACGTGTTACATATAAGAATCATTTTACTTGTTGAATATATGTCAAATCTTTACAACTTCCTACCAATGGGATATCAGTCAGAACTTATTTTTTCGTGTTCATGGTACTTTACTCTCTCTGTTAATTCAACAGTACTCTGGCAATGCTGACTGCAATCCGCCACAACATTCTTATTCTCGATATCTCAAGTCTTTATCATCCTATCACTTATTCATTAATCCCTACCACAACGATGCCGATCCAAATCCTCACTCTTATTTAATAGTATATCTATTAATTATTCTCTATTACTGTCGCAATGTGGATTGATAGCACCTACATCTACCACAACAGAAGTTGATAATATGCCAGCTTACAACCAAACTACACATAAGCATCTATCAAGGAAACACTCTACTAACATTCGAAACACTGTCTCCAGCAATCTGTCATAAACATCCACAATATTATTATCTTAGCACTTGTTCATTATCAAACATTGTCCCATGTGTGATCATGTTATCGCTAAAACAAAAACTAAAAAAGTAAAACTGTTGGGTTTTACTAATCATAACAATTATATAAAAACAAGTAAACATCATCAAAGCATGCAGCGGAAGTAATATGAATAATACTTGTAAATTAATTAACCGAATTAAAAGAACATGCGTACCTTTTAGCGAATCAAGAACACACGATATCAAGAACAAGGAACAAAACCCTAAACCCTAAAATTAGGGTTTATGCAATTCGACCCAATTAAAGTCGACCTCCAAGAATACCAACACAAGTGTATTGGCCCTTCGTTCTTGTACACACGTATTAGTAGCAAATCAATGAGAAAAGCTAGGTTCTTGATCACAATAGATTAACCAAACATCTTTGTTATGCTCAAGGTGACTCGTAAATCCCTTACAATAGGGATTCACTTCGTTGACCAAGGACAAGAGGAAAGAAAGAAGAAGTTTGGCCTTCCATTGAAATCTAGTGTCCCCAAGGATGAATACATACAGATGTATTTATAGCCTTATGGTAGATGTCAAGTTTACTATAGTTTCCGATGTGGGATTCTATAGTTTTCGGCCAAAACAAGCCCAAAATTGGATTCTTAAAACCTTCTATTGGCTTGTTAACTTTTTCTTCATATCCCGTTGACATTTAACGACCGATAATCAAAACTCCTTTAAATCCCAACTCTCATTAATTGTTTTATTCGTGATCAAATAATTAAACGTTTTATATATTAATTATTTATACATTGATTCTCATACGTAATGTGTGCAATCCCGAAGTCTCGAGTTCGAATCCGGTCATACTAATATTAATAATTATCCATAAACCTTTCAGCTCCCACTTGGATATTACTTAATATAGTAATGACATTGGTTAGTCTAGCTTTAACACGCCAATGCCCCCAGATCGAATCGAGTATGGTCTCTTGGAAAAAACCATTTAATGATTCATCATTTTTACTTATCCTTTTACTTCTAATACTTCATTAACTGTGAATATGGATCGAGTCATTTCACAAATTAATATTTAGTTTCTCGTTATATCAGATTGAACAAGATTACCAAATCATCTGAACGTATTCCAGATAGATCTTGGGTAAGGCCTTACAAACATCTTGCCAATCCTACGAGGGGCCCAAACAGTATTATGCTTTGAAACAAATTCAAAGGAGTAAATTCTCTTGACTACAAGCATAATTCATGAACTTTGTAACACTTCAGAAAATAGCCCTTATAACTACCAGTTACGGATAGCGTTAGACTATCTTACACAAATGCACTACATTCATATCAGTTACCTGGTATCTCAAGTCTGAGGATAAACACTTCATGATATACTTAATGACAAAGATCCAAAAGTATCATCATGTAAAGTTGGGATGAGTCCTATATTCAATTCATTGAATATCATTTGAATTTGGCATGTCCCACGCATCAAAATACTTAAAAAGTATATTCTACCAAAACTCAGATTTGTCTTAATTCAATGACATTCCCACATCATTGATTGACAACGGACCTTTAGAATAACATAATTTATTCACAGATTAAACATGCAAATATAGGATATAATATTAAGATAATGAAAAATAAACATAACCAATATTTTATTTCATTTAAATAATATTTGTTCAAAACATCCCTTATCCAAATACTCAATAGATCAATGCATGATGATACTGGTTAATGAATTATGTCTCAAGTAATGACAATCATACTTGTTGACAAGGCATAATTTCAATTAACTTTGATCTATCGGAATTTTGAGAATACTTATTTCAAGAATTCAACTAGTGAAGTTCTTGCATGTGTGCATTCAAAATATTTTGATATTGCCACATAATATTTCGTAAAGTGTGTGACATCCTCAACCACCAATTTATGACAATCAAACTTTCAAACAATTTTAAAGTTTAAAGCATTCTAATTCTTTATTGTACAATGCAACTATGCTCTTGGTTGAGCACAACTAGTTCACATGGCCATCCACAAGGATGAAATCCTCCCATGACTAGTATTGAGTGTCATCTCAATCATACCAGCATCATTGTATACAAACAACAATATGCTCTTTAAAAATTTCGTAAATTTCAATATCTACAGTGTAATGTTTGATGCCTTCCAAACTTTCAAGTTTGTTGGCTATGACAATTACGCAACAATTGCTGTATTGCTCATCAGTAGAATTTTGAGAGCAATTCCAGGCTGAGGAATGTAATTCTAGATTCAAACATATTCTATTAGAATATTCATTACACTAGTTATCTAATAACTTCATTAGATATCAATGTTGTCAAATCATCTTGCCTTTCAAGCATGATACAACAATAACATGATGTACATGAAAAATCCTTGTGTCAAACAAAGATTTAATTCATGTTCTATATATCCATTTTCCAAATGATATATCATGTTCTATTAGACTCATTTATTTCACCGCACATGTTTATTAATAATAAACATATATTCCAAGGTTGTATGTCTTATTTTCTAAATCTTTCAAGTAAAGTTCCATTCCAAACTAAAACTTAACATTTAGCTTAGATGGAATGTTACTACCCAAAACATATAAGATTTAAAGAAAATAAACATAATACTCCCACTAGCTTTCAGGAATACTTAGAAATTATCTTATTTTAATTTTAAACCAAAACTTGGATTTAATAGTTAAACATAAGAATCATCTCCTAGATGCATGCATATATCCATTTATGGATTCTTGTCGTTTGTACATTTCCAAAGATTATGTGAATTCATAAAACTCCTTTGTATTACTTATCGTACTCGCAAAAGTAATCACACAACAAAGAGTTTTTGATATTCATTGTCAGATTTCATATAAATGAAATTAAGTATGACAATCATAATCATTATATATTTAATGTGCCAAGGAAAGAATATTCAATCACAGTTAATCGCTTAAGTGTGATTAATAATCTTGTCACAAGCCATGCATTAAACACATGTACAATTTTGTCCATATGATTTCTTACACAAAAAATTTAAACCACTAGGGTTTTCCTTCCTTTGAAGAAACTCATCTTTATTAAGATAAACTAAGTTTCCAAAGTTGATTATCTTTTTGAACAACATCTTAACATTCATAGTATGAATAATATACCACAATTCAATATTAGGTAATGTATCATTATGATTAACAGGTTTACAATGATCCTGTAATTCATATTTCTCATCATATCAAATATCAGAGATATCCTTGCGGATCTATGAATGAGAATTCCATCATTTTGAGGTCTATCAAATTCGACCTCATCATGATATTCACTAGTATGTTTTAGAAGATTATGTGTTTTGTAATTGTAATTTAATCTCTTCAAGATCTAAACAAAACTCCCACTTGCTTTTGTAATTTAAAAACTATCTATAAATACTTTAGCAAGTAGAACAACACTAAATTGTTTTCTTTTGGGATATTACAAAACACATTGACAGTTCGTAAATCTTGTTCATTAATAACCTACTCCATAAGTAGTTTTAACAAATCAGAACTTCAGTATAAGACTCAATGTGATTCATCACATTCCATACTAAAATGGTGTCTTATTAATCGTCTAGGTTTGAGTTTTATTAAGTATATCCAATCAATACTCAATTTTCTAAACTTGATAAATTTTGGAAGAAAAGAAGATATAGTTATCTTGAATCAAACAACGTAACAAATGTTTGATTCTTCTAACTGAACATTCCATATACATACAATATTTCATTAGATTTAATATTGTAAGACAATCTAACAATATGTAAGATAAACTTATTCCATTTGGCTTACCTATTTACCAACTAAGTCAACTTAATGGTATAATAGAATATTCAAGCCAATTGCATGTTTTATAACATAAGTATTTTTTGACCAAGTCAAAAGACATAACAGTTATAATATCTTACTTTATATTATTAAGTCTTTAAAAGACTTCATGTTTGTGAGTTTATACAGAAACACATAACCATGCATAATTTAAAGTAATTATGAATACCACGCCATGGTTTCAATTAACTAAATTTCAAGTTAATAAACTATTTATGTCATTTCAAGAAAACACAAATATTTAAAGTAGCATTAGATTACTTTATTTTAATTATGTCATCCTTTGGAGTGTCCAACTTAAGAAACTGCAGAAGCATCCACGCCTAATCCCACGACAAGTGGAGATTTACCTTGAGATTACAATCTAGCCAAGATCTCACTTAACCTAAAATGTAACTTCAAGTGTTTCTATAATTTGAATGACATAAGACATAAAAGTAGTCTATGTTATAATCTTGACACATGTTCTAAACAAGTCAATCTTATTAGAACGTTAATCTCTTACCTCAAGAGAATCCATTAATGATATTTGTATGTGTTGTTCCTTTGCACACAATAAATACTTATCCCACTTGTGCATAGAACAACATCATATAGATAAACACCATGACATTCGTTTGTTTATGTGAGCAATATGATAGTGTCATAGATATATAAGCAGTACAAGTAGATGTAGGACCACTTAATTATCAAGGAAACGTTCATAACTATCCTTGAGAATATGAATGTCTACATTTTTGAACGTAATGTATCACTACAAGAAAAGTGGCTTTTTAGGACCCCCATAAGCGTCATAAAATGGTACTTTTTAGGACCTTTCATTTAATAGGACCAAGGATGAAAGCGTTTCATGTAAGGCGGTTGTAATAGGTCCAAAGCGTCCTAACCCTTATGAAACCAATTTTATGGTCGTATTATATGTCTATGAACAACACAAATAGCGTCCTAATAAAACCATATTAGGACACTTTTACAATGTTTTAACATGTGATTACCTACTTTTAATCTTTTGAGACACATAAAAACGTCCTTAAAAGTATTGTTAGGACGCTTATGATGTAACATCATAGCTATTTTAGCAACCAAGAAAAGGGTACTAATAACTCAAATAAGATTATGATACCAATTTTATGGTTGCATTTTAGGTCTATAAACAACACAAATAACGTCCTAATAAAAACATATTAGGACACTTTTCCAATGTTCTAACATGTGGTAACCTACTTTTAATCTTTTGATACACATACAAGCGTCCTTTAATGTTAATTCTTAGGACGGTTATCATATACCATTATAGTTACTTTAACACCAAGAAAAGGGTCCTAATATCCCAAATACGATTATGAAACCAAATTTATGGTCGCATAATATGTCTATGAACAACCAAATAACGTCCTAATAACAACATATTAGGACACTTTTACAATGTTGTAAAACGTTGTTACCTAATTTTAATCTTTCGATACACATACAAGCGTACTTAAAAGATAATTGTTAGGACGCTTATCATATACCATTATAGCTATTTTAGCACCAAGAAAAGGGTTCTAATATCTCAAAGAAGATTATGAAACCAATTTTTTTGGTCGTATAAAATGTCTATTAACAACCTAAATAACGTCCTAATAACAACATATTACGACACTTTTACAATGTTAAGTTAATTGTTAGGACGGTTAATAAGTTTAATAGGATAGGACGCTATTTTCAAAGTCCGGACAAGTCATATGATAGGACGCTATTTTCACCATGCACACTCTATTATTACGATATGAATAAAACATCAACTAAATATTAAATGAATAAAACGAAATTGTATTTCAAATTAGCAATTGTCATAACAAAATCACTAAACATAAATAAGGTAGACAGAATCTAACATAAAGTCTGTTAACATTAAACAATAAATTAACGCAACAAGAAGCTTAGTCCGTGGTCATCATGCATCATCTCTCTCAATCCTCACGGACCACCTACAAATAAACACCCATGTATAAGCATTAAGCTCCATGTTAGTAAAATTATTGGTATCACAAGATTAACAAAGACATACCGAGATAAAGGGACAAGGCCATGCTATGGTTGCACCAACACAGTCTTCAATTGTGGCAAATAACCCATAGGGTCTCACCAACACTTCATCTCTTTTTGTTGGTACTTGAACGTTTACCTCACACCATCCTCGTCCAATCTCTGTACCACCAACTATATCATTTGGGTTCAAGCTCCTCACCCATCCTTTTGCTACAGTCTCGGTTGAGTTTAGAATGCTTTTAAGGAAAACTTCATCCCCGACCTAGATTTCAGTTTTCAACAAACATTTATCAATTTATAGTCAAGACACATGTATTAGGTTAAACAGATGTAATACTGCAGGTATGGAGGCTGGGGTATACAAAGGAGGTCAAAAATTGATCAGTTTAATACTGCAGGTGTGGAGCTGATGCCCTGGTGCAGGGCAATGGTTAGCCCTACAGGCCACTTTGAACTATCACCTAAGCCAGAGAAAAAATCATAAAAATAAGCTAACTGTGGGATTCAAAAGCTTAGATGGGGAATTTCAACATGTAAAAATCTCAAGACTTGTATCTCAACACAAAATTCACAAAAATTCTCCCAAGATCTGAGTTTCTGACTAACATACCATTTTGACTTTTTGATTTTGAACTTAAACTTTGACTTTAATGAAACTTGTTTGATCCGTATGCACTAATTATGATTATTTAAGCTATGATAACACTAATTTAAGATACATGAACAAGATTTAGACCAAGTGGGTGAGATTTGATCCTCACATGTCCCAACAGTGGAGTGTGAGAGTGAAGGTAATTTGATTTTGACTTTCTCTAGTTGAAACATTGGTTTTATAGTTTTACTAGTTCTAATATCACCTAGAGGTCATAGTGTGCAGATAAACAAGTGAAAAGGCAACTACCACAGTTGAAACAACACAGAACCAAACACCCCTTAATAACTGAGTTAACAAATTTAAAAGGCAAATGAGCAATCTAAATCATAATACTGATACATAAGCTTGTAGCCTAGGTTCATTAGCTATCAAAGATAAAATAAGCTATAACAACTAGAAAGGAACGATTTATAATAGAAACATACCCGTAAGCGTGGAGGTTCATTGGTTACAACAGGAGAATCTTGTGATGTAAGAGGTGGAACAATGGAACTATCCATCGACCCATTCTTCTCTGATAACTGGGCTCGTAACTTTTCATTTTCACTAGTAAGTTCTCCATTTCTAGACTTCAATTCGTTGTTTTCTCTATGACATGCTAAACGACTTGGTGTTACACCCCAAACAGCAGAAGCACGAACACCTAGACCATACATGCCTGCATCACCATTTCGATCTTTACCCATAACTGTAGAAAAAATATCATCTGGTCCAGGATTATCAATCGAACCCTCGGGCAGATTATCACTAAGTTGTTTCATATCATCCTGCATTTTATATAAACATGAACAACATATAGTAAAAGCATGTATTACAAAAAAAAGCATATTGTGTTTAACTTATGCTATTAATACACTTTTGCAAACACAAAAGCATATTACTTACAATCGCTTTTGCAGTGTCATCATTTTTGGTATTTCCATCTATGGAGAAGCATGCACTAAAAAGATCCAATCGAGTTGGATCTCGTCCCAAATATGTCTGTATGAATAAAAAGAAAATGAATATTAACAGTGGATATCCACAGGATACATTAACAATCCCACTTTCTCCATACACTTACCTTTAACTCTTCCCTTTTGCGAGCATAACTTTTTTTACCGGTTCTTTGGATCATCTTCTTTTTTGCCCGATTCGCCTTGTTTTTTTCACTTAAACTCTGCAGCATGAAAGTAAAATATCATAATGGGAAATTAATTAATGTTATTTAAAGTGAAATACTATTTCACACCTTAGTGTTTTCTGTATTCCAATACTTCACAAGCTTCTTCCATTGTTTTTTTTGCACTTGCTTTGGCCTAGATCTTATTTGTTGCTTAACTGACAAAGACGGATCATGGTAGTGTTCCTTAACTCTTGCCCTACAGTTCTTCACCTTCTGCCCAAATGATTGCAATATCCATTTTTCTCCAGCTTCCGGAATATCAAATTTTGTCTAAAAAATGTAATAGCTCACATTAGAAAACAAATACTTTATTCATTAACATACAAATTTAACATTGTGTACCTTTAAGAGTTCAAGCAAAGCTTTTTTTTTTTCGGCGTCAACTTTATTCCATGGTTTATAAATCGGACAATACTTTCCACTCCTTGAAAGTGTTCCCATGAAATGAGTCAGATGACTACTTTTGTCGTTAATAGGTTGTCCGTGTTCATTAACTAAAATAGGAATTCTATCCCCTTTTTCTTGGGCCCAAACTTTTGCCATACGTGTTGGTCCTCTCTTTCTTTTGCTTACAATCCGAACTACAAAAAGTGAACATGATTTACAATAGATACGTATACATTTAAAATACTAAATAATTCGAAATGGAGGCAATATCTTAGCGTTGTATTTTGTCTTGTTTTAATTTAACTTTATTATATATTCTTCTTATATGACCCAATATATGATATATGATTTTTAAAACGATGCAATCAAGTAGACCATGTTAACCTGTTTCATTTCGAGCTTGTGTAACTACATGGTTTTCTTCATTTTCAGAATGCTCAGCTTGAATCTCTTCTCCGAGTAGATCATCGCCGTCATTTGTTAAATCATTCACAAACTCCAAATCATGCTCATTCTCTAAATCATCCTCATTCTCCAAATCATCCATGTCTTTATCTACATCATCTTCTGAAGTAGCTTGTTGTTCAATATCTTCATTCATAGGTATGTCTTCGATATCATCATTTTCAACATCATAAAGGTCTTCATTGTTATCTATATTAAAATTTTAAAAAAAAATTAAAAAAAAAAAAAACAAACAAAAAAAAACAAGTAAGCACCGAAAACAGTTAACTGAATATACACTTAATAGTAATTTAATATCATATATATAGTATTTGAAATTTATGTATAGTTACCATCAGATCTCAAGTCACGCTCCCCGTGGTCTTGATCGTTGTCAATTGCAACTAAGTTTCTCTCAGTTGCAGTTAATCTCCCTCTGTTGACAGAATTTGGTTTATCATTTATCTTTTGGACTTGGTCGGACTCCTGTACCCTACTACGTATTGCCCTCCCTTTATCAATCTGTTGTCCCTTTTGCGATTGAGATTCTGAAGATGTTAGCCAACTGGAGACATTCGGAGCACTCATTCGTTTTTTTGCTAAATTTTTATATCTAGTCATGGACTGTGGAGCAATGTATTTTCGATTCTGTTTCATGCAAGTAGAATTGTTAGAAAACAAACATAAAGAAAATATAGTAGCCAACTTTATTATTCGTACCTTTTTATTTGTTTGTGTAGCCGCTTCTTCTGGGTTATCTTCCTCAGCATTAAGATGGAAGTCTGAACCAGACATATAATCTGCATCTTTCTCACCGGTATCCGTTGGTTTCTTTTTCTTTTTCTTTCTTTTGTCACTCTCTACTAGACTTGTCAAAGACTTAGCAATATTTTTCACTCCCAAAGCTTGTAATCTCTGTTGGTTTTCTTGAATCCTTGTCCTTCTGGACATTTCATAATCATTCGTATTTCTCGTGGTGATTTGGCGTTGCATCCTGTTATTTTCCATAACTGGTGCACAAAACAAATAAAATTATTATGAGATTGCAAAGAACAATAGTCGTTTGAGAACAACAAAACTGAAATCAAATCAGTATCTGTTACATGTTACTGAATGAAATACATTACCTAGAAACTGATATCAAATCACTATCACTATCACTACCCAAATCCTTTGACCCAACTTTACACAGGTATACCAACATTCATTTAAATTAAACAGAGCAACTTAAATACAACTTGTACCCCATCACAAATAAGCAGCACTTATGATCACATATGATACTCATCACAAGAGGTCAACCAAACACATACCTGAACCAACCATTTCCCACACTAACAATGTATAACAGTGATAATACCAATAATAATAACAATAACAATAACAATAATAATAATAATAATAATAATAATAATAATAATAATAATAATAATAATAATAATAATAATAATAATAATAATAATAATAATAATAATAATAATAATAATAATAATAATAATAACCTTACCGCATCCTCTTCCATCGTTCTTGACATGATCAAGAGTTTCCCTCGTGGTACTTCTTGTGGGCGAGATGGGTTACGTGCCCAACACCTTTTGGATTGTTTGAGTGGTGCAGCTGTCGCTATTTCTGACGAGTTGATCGCTTCTATTACCCAAGTGGTGAACCTTTTTCTTTCTGGTAACTGTCCGAGGGCGTTGGGGGAGTATATTGCTAGTGCTCCTCTCACACCCTTAGTCAAACCAGGAGGGGGTATCCGTCCTATTGCTGTTGGGACTGTTTGGAGGCGTTTGGTTTCCAAGGTTTGTGCTTCCATGCTTAGCCACTCTTCAGGCAGTTATTTTGATGATTTACAACTTGGTGTTGGGGTGTCTGGGGGTGGGGAAGCTATTCTTCACGCTGTGAACCGTTTAGTGGAGGACCGCGGGGGTGAGGTTGGTCTGTCCATGTTGTTGGTTGATTTTAAAAACGCTTTCAACATGGTGGACCGGGCTGTTATGTTGCGTGAGGTTCGTTTGCATTTCCCGGCTATTTCACAGTGGGTGGAGTTTTGCTACTCTAGTCCTGCTAGATTATATTATGGTGAGCATACTCTTTGGTCTCATCAAGGAGTGCAACAAGGTGATCCGCTTGGGCCTCTTCTTTTTGCTTTAGTCTTACATCCCTTAGCATGTAAGATTAAAGATTCTTTTGACCTTTCCTTTCAAGCTTGGTATTTAGATGATGGCACTATTATTGGTGATACCTTGGTTGTGGGTAAGGTTTTAGAGTTGATTATGGCGGATGGACCTTGTCGTGGCTTACACCTCAATGTTGATAAAACTGAAGTCTTTTGGCCACAAGAGGACCCCAGAAGCAGGTATGATGGTGTTTTTCCCCCTAATATTTCTCGCCCCTCACATGGTGTTAAATTACTGGGTGGACCTGTTAGTGTGGATTTTGAGTTTGGTAGTAAGCTGGTCCTGAAAAGGGTTGCTAAAACTATTGAACTTATGGAGGCAGTTGCCAAACTTAATGACCCTCAATGCGAGTTGTTGTTACTCCGTGCATGTGCTGGTATTTCTAAGCTCTATTTTTCAATGCGCACATGTTCTCCTCGGGTCTTTGAGTGCGCTCAGGTTTCTTTTGATGCGGCACTTCGTTCTTCTTTGGAGCGTATTGTCACTGCTTCTGGACCTGGTTTTGGTGACTGGCAGTGGAGACTCGCCACCTTACCTTTTGCTTTTGGGGGATTTGGTTTATATTCTGCAGGTGATGTCTTGAACTATGCCTTTATTGCTTCTAGACTTCAATCAGCTGGCCTTCAGACTAAGTGATTTCAGTATCACAAACCAATCCCCGGCAGCGGCGCCAAAAATTGATTTCAGTTTCACAAACCAATCCCCGGCAACGGCGCCAAAAATTGATTTCGCAATAAAAATCAATAATAAGAAGTGTGTAGTATACGGGTAACTCAAACGTGTCAGGTTTGAGCACCGAGATCGTTCCGAACGAGGGTTGAATGGAATTTCCAACTCACGTCTCAATAATCGGGATTCGAATAAGAAAAGGGGCATAAGATGATATTATCTAAACTACGGGATAAGGAAAGTAAATGGAACATAAAATCTACGGGAAATCCTAAGAAATATGGCAACTACGCAATTCTACGCTAAAATGCAAAAACGGAAATTAAACGAAACGCGAATAAAAAGCAATAACGTCTAATCTAGATCCTAAAAATAATCTAAAATTACTTTTACTCTAAAAATGATATTAGAAAACTATTTTAGAATTAAAACTATTTTTTAGGAATTTTCTTGATTTTATTTTAATTAAAAACTAATTATTAACTAATAAAAATGAACTAATTATCTAAAAATTATAAAAGAGAGAGGGAAAAATATGGAATTACTTTCTAAAAATCTAAAATAGCATAAAAGACTTTTCAAAACTATTTTTGTAATTTTCTGATTATTTTCCTATTTTCTATGAATTTAAATCTATTTAAATCTAATTAAAATAGTGAAAAATACCAAATAAAGGGAGAAAAATAAGGAAAAATACTTTTTATGCTTTTTATATTTATCTAAAACTGTTAAAATTGAAAAACTATTTTTTGGAACTTTTTCTGAATTAAATGTAATTTAAGCTAATTAAAAATGATTAAAAACTGATTTTAATCTAGAAAAATAGCAAACAGTGTCCAAAAATTATGAAAATTTCAGGGAAATACTAAAATGATATTCTAAAGCTGTAAAAATTATAAAAACATGGCCCTATGTGGGAGAATCTGAAGCTGTAGTGTAAATGACAATGAAATAAGCACTTTTGATTAAGCAAATAAGCACAAGGGTGAACCAAATGATTAAATAAGCTATAGTATGCTAAAATGAACCTAAGGCAACCTAAAGCATCTACTCCTAACACCTAAAGAAGCATTCTACCTAAGATTATAGAAACTGAACTAGGAGCAAATAAGCTAAACAACCCTACTGAATAAGCAGTTGAAACTGCTTATTCAGTAAGCTAAAGGGAAAACCTAAAGTGTGGATCTTAAGACCACCTGGCATAGATCATAAGTACCAAATTTCAGCTTATAAGGACTTGAAATGAAACAGGTATGGATCTAACAAAAACTGCCCAAGTCATTACTTGACTGATGCAGTAACAGTAAGCAGAACAGGTACAACGTTTAAGCTAGTTTAACTGCTAATCCAATAAGCAAATGAGAAAAACAGAATTGTGGTCTTAAAGTCCACCTACCCAACTACAATTGTGCCAAAAATTAGACCCTAACTAGTGAAAATGAACCCTATGCAACTGTTGCAAGGTCTGCTAAAACACTGATCCAGACCTGCAGTTTGACTTTTTAAAACAGAAGATAGGTTTGACTTTTATGACATTTAAAAGCTTCTGAATCACTGAAAATGATATAACAAGTTAACCTAAATCATGATTAAGCTACCTATACTAGTTCTAAACCTACATGTTGTGATTATGGTGACTGATTTTAACAGATATGAAATTAAGAGCAGTATTGGTGATACTTTGACTAAAAGCTCCAATGACAGTAAACTAATGACAGAGATGAAGGCATAAAACCATATCAAACTTCAACAAACTGATCCAATCCAAAAGTTAGACCTCTAAAGCAGATTAATAAAGCAATCCAAACACCCTTTTATTAAGCTTATTAAGAAACTAAACTAGGAAACTGATTAAATGAAATTGTTGCTGAATCAAAATGGGTAAACTAACATCATCCTTAACCATTAACACAGATTACACCAGAGATTTACCAAGACTAGATTAGACTTCAAAGTTTTGACTTTTATTGACTTTTTTGCAAACTTGAGAATTAAGCAGAACTGTACCAACCACAAGCTCACATAAGCTTGCAAAAGCTTATGTGAGCTACCAAGAACAGAAATCACAGATTTTTAAACACTAAAACAGCTTTGGAAACAGATTTGAGAAGTAAATGGAAAGAGAGAAATTTGCATTAATAAAAATGAGATTACAAACTACAAAGAACTGATTAATAACTGACTGGAAAACATTTAAATTGACAGAAATAAATGGTAACAATCTCTCTAATGCATGAGAAATTGGACAACTACAATGTGAGCAAAGGGTCGTTTTTATAGCTAAGCTTGAGCCTTGAGCTTGGATTCCATTCAGAAGGATCTAGGAGGTCATTGTGAGCCACAAATTCAATCCTTGGTCACACCCACCAATCAAAGAGCACCATTTCCTTGGATGAGGTGTTGCGTCCAATCATGTTGAGCCATTTGTCCACGCTGGCACTCTCCTGACAGGTCAGAGCTTGGATAAGGTTTTGCAAGATGCTTAGTACTAAGTTCCATGTTTGGGAGGTGGTTAAATGAGGTGAATGGGTGTGTTTGGGGTGGGAAGAAAGCAGGGGAAAACACTGTTGTAAAGGGCGCGTTTGGATTATTTTAGTATAACTTGAATTGAGTTGACGGGTCGTGGGTTTAGTTTGACCAGGGTAAGTGAACGGGTCTTGGGTGTTTTATTGAAACCGGGTGGAATAGGTGATAACGGGTGTGTTTTGGATTTGGATCTATATTGGCCGGGTGAAGTGTTATTGTTTGGTTTGGGCTGGTAAAGGATTTTGGGCCATGGCAGTGTTAAGTGAATAAATGGGTTTGTTAACTTGGATTGGATAGGTAAAAGGCTAGTAACCATAGGGACCATTGTTGTATTTTCAGAATTTCCAAGGGACCAAACATGTGAATCTGAAATATCTTCAAGGACCATACTTGTCATTCTTCAATAGACCAGGGGCTGAATTGCAAATTTCTGAAACTCAAGGGCCATTTCTGCCAATTCTCAAAGTTGAGGGACTATTTCTGACATTTCTTCAAACTTTGATCAAATCTTCACAAATCATCCTCAGAGATTAGAAATCTTCATAAATGCATAATTCTGACCCTCCGGCTCAGCTTAAGCTCTCTTGATCTCTCGTGCTCGGTTTTCTGTCTGATTTGGGTCCTTTTTGCGTGTTTTCACATATCCGTACCTGCACAAGCACAAACTCAAGAAAACCACAAATATTAGCAATAAACGGCTCTTTCTTGGTTGTTTTGGGTCTATTTTGATAAAGAAAAGGTATGTGTTTTAGCACATACCAAAATACCCCAGACGAGACCATTGCCGTGTCCTCACGCAATGCAATCAACTCACGCTTCTAAAACCAAGGATTTCAATCTCTTTCTACTAAACCATTGATATGTCTAAACCATCAAGTTATCTCACACAAGCTAGCCACTTGTGAATGACTAACCGTAAGAAACTTCAAACAGTTCAGACACACCAATTAGAGAAGAAGTAGTCAATGTTCCTCAAAAGAGATTAAGAAAGCCTTAATTCTAAAAACGCCCCGTTTACCTTTTAATTCACATATAGATATAACAATTAAGCACATCCGATTATGAATGACGATTTGTTGAACTTTCATGTCGATCAATAACTCAAACATTTTTCAAACGACACGTTAGGATCACAGAGTAGAAAACACAACACAGCGTGAAGTGACCATACGGATAGAATACATCGTCCCTGATTTTTCACAAGCTCCCAAACTAAGCGTAAAACCGAAATCATTGTTACATATGACTCTAGATGCTAACACTACCCATGGAAGTTACTTGTGTACTTACTTTTCGTTCCCATTTTCCTATTTTCCTCTAATTTTTTTTTTTTTTTTTGTGAGAAATGAATTTCTTCAAATTCTCGTTTCGATAAGGATTATTCCGATAAAGATACAAAGCTAAGTCGATAATTAGTTATCCATCTTCTCTCAAGAACCATTGTCGTAAAAATGAGGTCCACATCAAGGAATTTTTATTCACTAACTTTTGACTTTTTTCACTTTTCAGCATTTTATTTTTTTATTTTTATTTTTTTTATTATTATTTTTTTTTTTGCACTTATACTTTTTTATTATAATTGAGCTGTGAACTACGGAGCTTCACGGGGTAATTCCAAGACTATAGGCTTCATGAAATGAGAGTCCCGGCTGGCTAGGCTAAGACCTCATACAATCCCGGCTAAAGATCCAAGGGTCCGATCTCGACACCGCAGCTCACAACTTTACTTATTACTTTATCACTTGATACTCAGCACTTATTTATTTATTTAGGATCCTTGATGTGTACCCAATTTTTAAAACAAAGATTCTTTTAAGAAGATAAAGAACTAACTATCGCCAAAAACTCGACATCTCTAATTATTTAGACAGATATGGGGTGAAACAATTTTGTGGGAACAAAAAGCCATAAGTACCTTCGATGGGCTCTAAAGAGAACCAACTACTCCACGTTTAGCATCTAAACTCATAAGTAACTCTATCATTTCTCGATCTCTGCAAATTTAAAATCCCAAATAATGAGATCCGCAGATGCTTAGCCGATAATTTTTAGATTACCTATGGTTAAGGGAACAAGCTAGGGCTCAACACGCCCGGTCAAGTCAGAATTCTATTCCTACTCTCACCAGCGGAAAGTCAACAAGGTGTCAAAACATATATTAACTTAGCTAATGCTTCGTCTAATGAAATCAAGTCATGCATATTTAAAGTCACTCAGGGAAACTTGCAAAATCTTGGCCTTGTGAGCTAGAATTCGCATTTTATAGCTTCTAATCTAAGAGACTAGCAAAACTATTCAATCAAAAAGACTTAACAAAAGCTTACAAAAATTTTTAAATTTTGCTCATTTTTGCACAATTTTTTTCATATTTCTAAGGAAAAACGGGGTTACGAGAGAAACACGACGAAATAAGCAAGTGCGGTCAAATCAAATCGAAGATTACCCTACCCCAGACTAGAACGGAACATTGTCCTCAATGTTTAAAGCAAGGGTATCACGAAAATCTAAAAGCCGTTTATAAAGTATGCTCAAAGATAAACGTTAGTCGATAAGATTAGGATATCGGATTTCCATCAGCAACGATCATGAGACTCGAGTGGAGAAATGACAACTTCGAGCACGAGAGTCTTCATATCGGGAACATCCTAAACACAACATCACAAACAACCAAACACGAGAAATCGAAGAGGCAGACCCCTTCGCGTCACTTATTAGAAAATAGAAAGAAGAGAAGGATAAGCATGGGGTGCCTCCCACGAAGCGCTACTGTTTTTGATCACCGAGTCGCTAGCCTGACTCGTCCCCGAATTCATTTGTCCTTGGGGAAGAAAGTGGTAGAGATACCAGGGTCAAAAACGGTGTCCTCATTCCCGAAGGAATGAGACTGGGCTGGTAGGGTGGTGAAGAAAATGTCGGGCTCAAGCACAAATGGTATATCATGAAAGAATGATCCATCATCCGGTGGTTTTGCGGGTGGACGAAAGAATGACGGATCAACATGAGAAAACTCCAAGAAAGATGGGAGCTCATGGTACAGAATAAGAGGTGTAGGCTCAAACATGAAGGCATCCAAGTGAGGATCCTTATCACTAACAACGGTTTTAGCATAAAGCTCATCAATGAATAATATCCCGGGTTTAAAAATCTTGTCTTCACATGCGGGTTCAACGGGATACATGATGGTGGACTCATCAGAAGAAGGAGAGTCAAGAGAACCATCAAGAACAACCATAACATCTTCAATACCCGGTGGTATTGGGTCATCAATAGGTAAGTCGATTTCTTCCATATCAGAATCACGTGGCGGTTTATCAAGAATATCGTCTTCAACCATTTCAAAATCAATCTCCATAATAACCTCAGTGTCGGATTCAATACTTTCTTCAACATCACATGACGGGAGAGAAAGGTCGGAACACAGAGATGGGACAAGTGGTGTGCTCTGAGAGCTAGCAATATCCACCACTTCCGTTGTGGTCTCTGAATCGGACTCAAAATCTTGGTCAAAAAGAGGATTAACTTCGCAAAAGGTGTAGTCGTCTTTGAATTCAAAGAGTGGATTTGAGAAAATCCCGGAAGTAACCTCGGAGATGTCAAGAGAATCACATAAAAGCGAATCACAATCACTATCAGATATATCCTCGGAATTGGAGAACATCTTATCATGATCATTCGATATATCAAGAGAAGGCTCATCACAAATATCAACAACCCCAGACTCTCTTGGGATTGGGATAAGGATCTCAGCATTAGTCTCTTCTGTTTCCGGAATAGTACTAAGATGCTCATCCCCCATTATGAGAGAATCAACGGGTGTAATAATGTCTGTAGAAATAGAATCATCGACCTCTTCCAAAAGAACGTCACTTCTCTCAACCGGCGTGAGTGAAGGGGAAGAGTCGGAAATGCAAGGCTCAGAAACGGGAGGGGTTTCAGCCGACAAACTTTCATAGTATTCTTTCATTTGGATGGAATCCTCATCATCATCGAAAACGAAAGTCTTGCGATATTGGGTTGTTGTAGCATTATAGACGTCGTCATCGGTGGCTTGACAATCGTAAAAAGGATGGGGACCACCACAATAATCACATCTTTTGGTAACGGTATCAACGTGATCATTGGTAAGCTCAGCCATCTTAACCGATTTATTTCTTGATGTCATAACTTTTGATTTGTTCTCGATGATTGTCAATATATCCCTTGTGGTACGATACAAGATATTGCCACCGGCGGCTGTATTAAGTGAATCTTGATCGGTTTGCGTTAAAGCATTGTAGAATATATCGATCTGGAGTAATTCCGAGAAACCGTGATGTGGGCATTTTCGTAGGAGATCTTTGAATCTTTCCCATGCCTCACCAAAACATTCATCAAAACGCTGCTGGAAGTTCGTTATTTCGTTCTTAAGATTTTTCGTTCTAGAATAAGGAAAGAAACGATTTACAAATTTTGAAACGAGATCTTCCCAAGCAGTGATCGATCGAGGGGGTTCTTTATAGAGCCAATTCCGGGCTGCCCCCTCGAGAGAAAATGAGAATAACATCAACTTAATTGTGTCATGAGGGACATCCTTATATTTTATAGTCGAAATTAGATTATCAAAACATCGGATGTGAGCATAGGGATCGTCCCTCTCGAAACCATAGAATGGTTTTGACATAACTAGCTGAATTAAACCGGTTTGTATCTCGAAATTTTCGGAAAGAATCTCCGGTACAACGATAGCATCTTCGTAACCCTCGGTGGGTACTTGGAGCAATTCTGACATCGTACGCGTGTCCGCCATTAGAATTAAACATATAGAGGGATAAGAGGAAAGAATTATCGGTTAAGAGGATACAAGAAGAATATTTTTTTGGGTTTTTAAAACAAATTTTGAAAAGGAAAATCTTTTTGGGTTTTTATAAAAGGGATATGTACAAATATCAACGATTCAAATGCACACGATTAGAGACGGAATACGAAAACTCGCTACAAGCCCTCCCCGGCAGCGGCGCCAAAAATTGATTTCAGTATCACAAACCAATCCCCGGCAGCGGCGCCAAAAATTGATTTCAGTTTCACAAACCAATCCCCGGCAACGGCGCCAAAAATTGATTTCGCAATAAAAATCAATAATAAGAAGTGTGTAGTATACGGGTAACTCAAACGTGTCAGGTTTGAGCACCGAGATCGTTCCGAACGAGGGTTGAATGGAATTTCCAACTCACGTCTCAATAATCGGGATTCGAATAAGAAAAGGGGCATAAGATGATATTATCTAAACTACGGGATAAGGAAAGTAAATGGAACATAAAATCTACGGGAAATCCTAAGAAATATGGCAACTACGCAATTCTACGCTAAAACGCAAAAACGGAAATTAAACGAAACGCGAATAAAAAGCAATAACGTCTAATCTAGATCCTAAAAATAATCTAAAATTACTTTTACTCTAAAAATGATATTAGAAAACTATTTTAGAATTAAAACTATTTTTTAGGAATTTTCTTGATTTTATTTTAATTAAAAACTAATTATTAACTAATAAAAATGAACTAATTATCTAAAAATTATAAAAGAGAGAGGGAAAAATATGGAATTACTTTCTAAAAATCTAAAATAGCATAAAAGACTTTTCAAAACTATTTTTGTAATTTTCTGATTATTTTCCTATTTTCTATGAATTTAAATCTATTTAAATCTAATTAAAATAGTGAAAAATACCAAATAAAGGGAGAAAAATAAGGAAAAATACTTTTTATGCTTTTTATATTTATCTAAAACTGTTAAAATTGAAAAACTATTTTTTGGAACTTTTTCTGAATTAAATGTAATTTAAGCTAATTAAAAATGATTAAAAACTGATTTTAATCTAGAAAAATAGCAAACAGTGTCCAAAAATTATGAAAATTTCAGGGAAATACTAAAATGATATTCTAAAGCTGTAAAAATTATAAAAACATGGCCCTATGTGGGAGAATCTGAAGCTGTAGTGTAAATGACAATGAAATAAGCACTTTTGATTAAGCAAATAAGCACAAGGGTGAACCAAATGATTAAATAAGCTATAGTATGCTAAAATGAACCTAAGGCAACCTAAAGCATCTACTCCTAACACCTAAAGAAGCATTCTACCTAAGATTATAGAAACTGAACTAGGAGCAAATAAGCTAAACAACCTTACTGAATAAGCAGTTGAAACTGCTTATTCAGTAAGCTAAAGGGAAAACCTAAAGTGTGGATCTTAAGACCACCTGGCATAGATCATAAGTACCAAATTTCAGCTTATAAGGACTTGAAATGAAACAGGTATGGATCTAACAAAAACTGCCCAAGTCATTACTTGACTGATGCAGTAACAGTAAGCAGAACAGGTACAACGTTTAAGCTAGTTTAACTGCTAATCCAATAAGCAAATGAGAAAAACAGAATTGTGGTCTTAAAGTCCACCTACCCAACTACAATTGTGCCAAAAATTAGACCCTAACTAGTGAAAATGAACCCTATGCAACTGTTGCAAGGTCTGCTAAAACACTGATCCAGACCTGCAGTTTGACTTTTTAAAACAGAAGATAGGTTTGACTTTTATGACATTTAAAAGCTTCTGAATCACTGAAAATGATATAACAAGTTAACCTAAATCATGATTAAGCTACCTATACTAGTTCTAAACCTACATGTTGTGATTATGGTGACTGATTTTAACAGATATGAAATTAAGAGCAGTATTGGTGATACTTTGACTAAAAGCTCCAATGACAGTAAACTAATGACAGAGATGAAGGCATAAAACCATATCAAACTTCAACAAACTGATCCAATCCAAAAGTTAGACCTCTAAAGCAGATTAATAAAGCAATCCAAACACCCTTTTATTAAGCTTATTAAGAAACTAAACTAGGAAACTGATTAAATGAAATTGTTGCTGAATCAAAATGGGTAAACTAACATCATCCTTAACCATTAACACAGATTACACCAGAGATTTACCAAGAC
This sequence comes from Chrysanthemum seticuspe, assembly GCA_019973895.1. Classification (NCBI taxonomy): domain Eukaryota; kingdom Viridiplantae; phylum Streptophyta; class Magnoliopsida; order Asterales; family Asteraceae; genus Chrysanthemum; species Chrysanthemum seticuspe. The sequence goes on from BPTQ01000006.1 coordinate 315,368,459, forward strand.
TAGATTAGACTTCAAAGTTTTGACTTTTATTGACTTTTTTGCAAACTTGAGAATTAAGCAGAACTGTACCAACCACAAGCTCACATAAGCTTGCAAAAGCTTATGTGAGCTACCAAGAACAGAAATCACAGATTTTTAAACACTAAAACAGCTTTGGAAACAGATTTGAGAAGTAAATGGAAAGAGAGAAATTTGCATTAATAAAAATGAGATTACAAACTACAAAGAACTGATTAATAACTGACTGGAAAACATTTAAATTGACAGAAATAAATGGTAACAATCTCTCTAATGCATGAGAAATTGGACAACTACAATGTGAGCAAAGGGTCGTTTTTATAGCTAAGCTTGAGCCTTGAGCTTGGATTCCATTCAGAAGGATCTAGGAGGTCATTGTGAGCCACAAATTCAATCCTTGGTCACACCCACCAATCAAAGAGCACCATTTCCTTGGATGAGGTGTTGCGTCCAATCATGTTGAGCCATTTGTCCACGCTGGCACTCTCCTGACAGGTCAGAGCTTGGATAAGGTTTTGCAAGATGCTTAGTACTAAGTTCCATGTTTGGGAGGTGGTTAAATGAGGTGAATGGGTGTGTTTGGGGTGGGAAGAAAGCAGGGGAAAACACTGTTGTAAAGGGCGCGTTTGGATTATTTTAGTATAACTTGAATTGAGTTGACGGGTCGTGGGTTTAGTTTGACCAGGGTAAGTGAACGGGTCTTGGGTGTTTTATTGAAACCGGGTGGAATAGGTGATAACGGGTGTGTTTTGGATTTGGATCTATATTGGCCGGGTGAAGTGTTATTGTTTGGTTTGGGCTGGTAAAGGATTTTGGGCCATGGCAGTGTTAAGTGAATAAATGGGTTTGTTAACTTGGATTGGATAGGTAAAAGGCTAGTAACCATAGGGACCATTGTTGTATTTTCAGAATTTCCAAGGGACCAAACATGTGAATCTGAAATATCTTCAAGGACCATACTTGTCATTCTTCAATAGACCAGGGGCTGAATTGCAAATTTCTGAAACTCAAGGGCCATTTCTGCCAATTCTCAAAGTTGAGGGACTATTTCTGACATTTCTTCAAACTTTGATCAAATCTTCACAAATCATCCTCAGAGATTAGAAATCTTCATAAATGCATAATTCTGACCCTCCGGCTCAGCTTAAGCTCTCTTGATCTCTCGTGCTCGGTTTTCTGTCTGATTTGGGTCCTTTTTGCGTGTTTTCACATATCCGTACCTGCACAAGCACAAACTCAAGAAAACCACAAATATTAGCAATAAACGGCTCTTTCTTGGTTGTTTTGGGTCTATTTTGATAAAGAAAAGGTATGTGTTTTAGCACATACCACTAAGCTTCTTCATGGATCGGGTATTATAACTGCTGGTCCCTCTTTTGATGATGCTCTTTGTACTTTCAACGCGAATATGGATATTGACCTTTTGTGTAACCCTATCGAGGTCGCTGCCCCCAAACTTATGAAGAAATTGGCAGACATATATTTCGGTCGGGTTTCCCAAACTGTTGAATCTACTTTCCATCTTTCCCCTCGACAAATGGCGTTATGGAGCTCGTTAAAGGAGGATCACACTTCGGATTGGCTTAGGGTGGCTCCGGTATCTGGATTGGGACAAACTATGAGTGCCAGGGCTTATCGGTGTGTACTGTGTTATCGTTTGGGTGTTCCTCTTTTCACTGTTCAGGTACCGTGCTCTGCTTGCTCTAAGGTTTTTCCTGGAGATATTTACGGGGATCACGCTGTCTCGTGTGCGGGTATTGTTGGCATTAAACATCGTCACAACCTTGTGCGCGATGTTCTTGTTGACATATGCTCTCGATCTGGGATTTCAGCTCGCAAGGAGGTTGATATTGGGCTTTTTGGAGATGGGGACAGATCATTGCGACCGGCTGACATATTACTCTACTCTTGGGATAGTGGACGCGATGTATGTGTTGATCTTACGGGTTCGTCGCCTTTGACGCAATCCGGGTTGATTGATTTTACACCAGGGCGAGCGATCAGTGATGCTGCTCAGCGTAAACGGGTCAAGTACGATGCCAAATGTGCGGATATTGGGTATGGGTTCCTCCCCTTCTCTTTTTCCTCTTTTGGGGAACTTGAGAAAGATGCAGTCACCTTACTTAAGCGTATTCGACGTTTCTCGATGACTCAGGACATTGGAGCGCGTGCAGCAGTTTATATCTTTAATAGGATTGGTTTTACCATCGCTAGAGGTGTGGGGGCTCAGTTGGTTTCAAGGCTCCCCACTAATCTTTTGTAATCCTATGAGTTTTTAATAAAAGTGTGATTTAAAAAAAAAAAAAAAAAAAAAAAAAAAATAATAATAATAATAATAATAATAATAATAATAATAATAATAATAATAACAACAAGAGAGGTTTGCATTACCTGTTGAGTCAGATCTTCATTCAAAAGTGAAAACCCACAATCCTTGTTTTGCTTCCCACATACAACCCTAAACCAAAATTGAGATTTTAACCGTCTGTGAAAAACGATTTCCATTAATAAAATCGAATCAAATACTTGAATTCCGAAAAGATATGCTTGATTTTCGCAGCGCCAAAATCAATTTATTAATCTGAAATTTTCCCCAAAAATTTTAAGCGGGTTTATGTGAACGTGGTGGGTGTGTAAGTTTTCCCCTAATTTTTAGATTATAATTAGATTTATAATTAAATTAACTAATAGTAGTATATAGTATATGAAATGTATTATATTATTGTATATATGTAATATATAAGTATTTTATTGTATGTGAAACTAAAAATGAATTATATTTGGCATTCGTTTTTCCGACTTCCCGGGTCAAACAACATTATCAATGTGTTGAAGTAATCATTCTCTGTTGTATCTTACTGCCCGAAATGGAGCGGCTCCAGATAGTTCATTTCTTTTACGCGGGCGTTATTTAAAATGTTGCTATTTTCTTACAGACGTGATTTATCCTACGTGGTCTACGTTTGTTAAAGCGTATCCGCATCTAGTTGACCCGAAAGATAAAGTGAGATGTAGGACAGTAAACCACACTATAGTCATATATGCCATTGGTGCATCAATGAGACGGACATGCATGGAACCCTATGAATAATAATGAAATGGCTCGGGTTTGAAACTGGGAGTCAGATATCATATCATAATCAGAGTGTCATATCAAAAGGTTCATATCCAATGTTGCAAATTAAAATCGCGAATCAGTAGTCAGGCGGTCAACCACCTTGTAGGTTGTAATCGGTCTGGGCGGGATGAATCGGTGATAGGGTATAATTTGATGTATAAGTAAATTAATTAATACTACCTAGTATACAGTATATGAAAAGTATTGTATTATTGTATATATATAATATATAGGTATATATAGGTATTTTATTGTATTTGAAACTAAAAAAGAACTAGAGTATTACCCGGTCGTTGCTCGGGTTATCAACTAAGGGCTCGTTTGGTAGGTGGGTGTTGCTTTGGATTCGGGATTGATTTGGTAAAAATGTAAAGTTTATGAAATATTAACTTTGAAAAAGCTAATATGAATAACTCTCAACGGATGCGGTCGTTCATTTATATCGTCAAGAGTTTTTACGTAAGTCGACTTCCCACGACGTCACATTCCGGGGATGCTTTATAGCCTATATTCTACACATATTGAACGGAGGAATTGTCCTAGGCATTTGCGAGGCCAATATACGCGAGGTGATCATAAAGTGCCGACTATTATGATTGAATGTATTGCTTCGCATGAAGTCATAGATAGGACAGTAATCCAACACGAGCCCAGAAACATAACATATCATATCATATAACAGATAATCCAGTAACTGTAGATAACAGATATAGGATGCATCCATACTCCCCTTCAGATAACATAGTGGCCAAACATATACTTTAGCTCAAATGAAGATTCGTCATTAAGGTTCATCAAGGTCGACAACAAGGCAATATCACCGGTTCATATGACCCAAGTGTACTGTCGGGTTGTTCGGTTAGTTTGGTTTCATTCAATTTGAAAATAATAATCATGAATATTTTTAAAATAAGATTCAAATTATAACCATTTATAAAGATGGGCGTGATCTTTTTGAAATTCACGGGTTGAAAAGGTTAAACGGGTTTTTGGTTGACACAGTCAACCTTTTTTTGATACAAAAGTTGCTACATTTAGAAAAAAAGCTTAAACGGGTTAGATGGGTCGACCCAAACCCGACCCAATTAATGTATTCACAACCCGAACCTACCCTGAATAATAAACGGTTAGATGGGTCGACCCGAACCCGACCCGAAATATATTTATACTCAACACCGAGTAACTAGTTCCTTCCTTGTTACAACTGCTTCAAACTCAAACAGAATTGGTTACACTTTGAGTCATCCTAATTAAAATAATAATCATCAATATTATGGGAACTCGTAAGTATTTCTAGACCTTTGATTTTCTGCATTATCTTCATTTGTCATCATTACTTGTTTTAATTATTTAATTTCTCAATAATACTCTTAATTTTTTCAGTTCATGCATCTACCCTTTATATATATGTTGGTTTTATTTTTATTTTTTTAGTTCATCCATATCCTATTTTCAGTTCATAACTTTTTCAACCCTAATTGAAAATGTCTGCCACTCCATACTTGAAGGAACTGAAAGATCTTTGTGGGTCTGAAAAGCTTCATGATTGTTTCATTTTTCTCAATATTAATGAGATACCTACGAATGAGGTCAACATGAGAAATGTTGCGGCCGTCAGAGACGACATGAGAATGCAAGTGGATACAAGAACAGACCGAATTCTGGAGGTGTTTTCTTTGAATACTGATGAAGAAATGGCAGCTGAAGATGTTTATGATTCAATGCATGAAGTCCAGCTCATTGAGAGGCGATTGGTTGAATCTCTTGCAAGTGTTGTCGCTGATTTTCAGAGGTTGATAACATTGAAGAAGGAGACCATTAAGATTCTGGAGAAGTATGATGATGAATGAAGGTAGTTGTTGGGTCTTTTTGTGGTTTTTGTGTCTGATGGTCTCATGTTGTTGGGTTATGTAATTATTTTGATGAAAACTTGTTATGTATTTAGGGTGAAGGGGATGGTTTGTGAACAGTGGTTTCTGAACAATGGTTTAGGATAACTTATTATGGTTAATATTTCAATGGTATGTGAATATTTATGTTTAATGGCCGTTTGTTTTGTTATGTGTTTTGATGATAATCCATATGTGCTTATGTTGCTTATGTTGATAATCAGTGATTGTTAGTTGTTATTGTTAAATGTTGGTTGCTTTTGTTTATATGTGTTTAATTTAGCCTAGTACAAGCTTATGTATCAGTATTATGATTTAGATTGATCATTTGCCTTTTAAATTTGTTAACTCAGTTATTAAGGGGTGTTTGGTTCTGTGTTGTTTCAACTGTGGTAGTTGCCTTTTCACTTGTTTATCTGCACACTATGACCTTTAGGTGATATTAGAACTAGTAAAACAATAAAACCAATGTTTGAACTAGAGAAAGTCAAAATCAAAGTACCTTCACTCTCACAGTCCACTGTTGGGACATGTGAGGATCAAATCTCACCCACTTGGTCTAAATCTTGTTAATGTATCTTAAATTAGTGTTATCATAGCTTAAATAATCATAATTAGTGCATACAGATCAAACAAGTTTCATTAAAGTCAAAGTTTAAGTTCAAAATCAAAAAGTCAAAATGGTATGTTAGTCAGAAACTCAGATCTTGGGAGAATTTTTGTGAATTTTGTGTTGAGATTCAAGTCTTGAGATTTTTACATGTTGAAATTCCCTATCTAAGCTTTTGAATCCCACAGTTAGCTTATTTTTATGATTTTTTCTCTGGCTTATGTGATAGTTGAAAGTGGCATGCAGGGCTAACCATTGCCCTGCACCAGGGCATCAGCTCAAAACCCCAACTTTCAATGTCCCTTAGCTTCTTCATTAGTGGGCCACACAGTGAGCTTATTGGTTTTTTTGAAATCCAATAAGCTCATCTATAATGTTCAGGGCTTATTTCAAACTTTTGAGCTTATTAGATAGGTCTGCATATAGCTTTTTGTTTGTCCAATTCCACCCATACACTGAGTGATCAGTGTTGACCACCCAAGTTCAAGCCCTCATCAAGTGCTTATCTGTGGGACCCAAACCTTTAGTCCTAGCTTTTTAGAAACCTCAATAAGTCACCTTTTCATATCAAGTCTCACTTTGGATCCCTGTCAACCCTAGTGGGACCCACAAGGGCTGCAAGGTTGTTGGTTTTGGCCTGTGATATTTGATCAAGTGATTATTCTGGTCTATACCTTATTCCTTTAGCTTATCTGGTAGTGTTTAGCTTAATCTAGTTACTACTCATGTAGTTACAGCTTATTTAGCTTATTGTAGCTTATTTGTAACTTATTATTCCTTTAGCTTATCTGCTTAAGGGGTGTTTGGCTCAAATGGGTCAAACGGGTCAATATGGCTTATCACTGTTTGGCTCAAATGCCCATATTAAGAGCTTATTAACTACTCATTCTCTGCAACTTCAATTCCCATTTAGCTTCAACTTCTTTGATAACAACTGTAAATGCATCCATTACTATCTCAGCAAACATCAACAACTGTAAATGCATCCACACATATATCCCATAACAAGCATTTCATTACACAATTTTTGACAACATAACAGCAATAACGAAACACAAAACAATAACAATTTTCTTAAAAAGAACCACACTAGACTTGCTTTCTTTCAACTCCAATTGCAGCAAAAACATTTGCTTCTCCATTGTTTATTTTTGAAACTCAATCTCCCTTTCCAAATCTCTTATTTTTCCATACTTGTCTTCTTTCAAACGTTTTTCCTTTTGAATCAAACTAAAAACCTCTTGTTTGTAATAGTCATTAGGCAACTCAGGATCTAGCCAGTAAAATGTCTTACATTTTGAACCCTATATGGTAATTTTTATGAAACAACATATGTGGTTAATTGAATTTGGCTCCCTTTCTTTTTGTTGCAATTATATGTGGTTTTCTGTGGTTAATTGAATTAGGTTTAAGATGGATACGAGTTGGATGTCTTTACCTAGATTTACCATTGAATATAAAAAAGGTCTTGACGACTTTCTTGATCATATTTTCTATAATGAGGGTAAAAATGGACAGATTTCATGTCCATGTATTGATTGTGGTAATCAGATATGGGTAGATCGGACGGAGGCTACAACACATCTGTTATGTGTCGGGTTTATGAAAGGTTATACAATTCCACCTTTCAGTTCCAAATCAAGTGATGCTCCAATGTTGGATGCTGAAGATGACATGCAAGGGTTGGTGAATGATGCCTTCCATCGGTTTGGTGATGACACACTAACCGATGACATGGGAACACAAACTGAAAGTATGAGTTTGCCAAACCTAAAGGCGAAAAAATTTTATAAAGTGTTGGGAGAGGCAAAGAAACCACTATATCCTGGGTGTAAGTTATCAGTTCTTTCTTTTATCATTAGACTATTTCATGGTAATTGTGTTGGGAAATGTAGTGATAATGGTTTCAGCAAGATGCTAGATACAATGAGGGAAGCCTTCCCCGATGCTTCTATACCAAAGTCATTGTATGAACTAAGGAAGATAATTCGAGAGTTGGGACTTAGTTATGATAAAATTGATGCATGTCCTAATGATTGTATGCTGTACTGGAGAGAAAACATTAATAAAACAGAATGTGATATATGCCATACGTCAAGGTATAAAGCAACTGAAGATGATTGTGCAGATGAGTCAACCACAGCTGATACAAGTAAGAAGATTGGAGCAAAGGTGTTGCGTCATTTTCCGCTCTTACCACAATTGCAAATGTTATTTATGTCATCTAAAACAGCCGCCTCCATGAGATGGCATGAAGAGAGTCGCACGAAAGATGGTTACTTGAGACATCCTGCAGATTCCCCGGCATGGAAAGCATTTGATTTTAAGTATGATAAGTTTGCCAAAGAATCTCGTAATGTCAGGCTTGGTTTAGCGAGTGATGGGTTTAACCCTTTTGGAACAATGAGTGTTTCTCATAGTACATGGCCTGTTGTTTTGACGCCATATAATCTACCTCCTTGGATGTGCATGCAGAAACCTTATTTCTTTCTAACGTTACTTATACCTGGCCCATCTGCTCCTGGGAATAATATAGATGTCTATATGGAACCGTTAGTTGCTGAGCTAAAGGAGTTGTGGGATCGTAAAGGAGTAGACACTTATGATGCATCAACAAAAAGTAACTTTCGGATGCGTGCTTGTTTGTTATGGACGATCAGTGACTTTCCTGCTTATGCAAATTTATCCGGATGGAGCACCAAAGGTAAACTTGCATGTCCTAACTGCCATAAACATACAAAATCAACACGCTTGAGTCATGGCAAAAAACAATGTTTTATGGGACATCGTCGATATTTGCCTACTGATCATGCTTTTAGAAGAGATACAAACTCTTTTGATGGCACAGAAGAACGAGACAGGCAACCCCGTGGCTTAACAGGACAAGAAATACTTGATGAGTTAGATGGTTTTGAAGTTAAATTTGGAAAACTTGTGAAGAGCAACCCAGATTTACCTTTTAATTGGAAGAAGAAAAGTATTTTTTTTGAGTTACCGTACTGGAAAGATAACTTGCTACGCCATAATCTAGATGTAACGCATATTGAGAAGAATGTTTGTGACAGTGTCTTTGGAACGCTAATGAATCAAGATGGGAAGACCAAGGATCATATTAAAGCATGCCTAGATTTACAAGAAATGGGCATTAGACGTGAACTTCATCCTATAGTTCAAGATAACAACAAAGTTTATTTGCCACCTGCTTGTTTCTCAATGGATAAAAAAGAGAAAGATATTTTTTGTCGTGTGCTTAAGAAGGTGAAAGTTCCAGATGGTTATGCAGCTAATATATCAAGATGCGTAGAGTTAAAACCTCCAAAACTGTTTGGACTTAAAAGTCATGATTGCCATATTTTGATGCAGCAGTTGCTTCCCATTGCCTTGCGAAATGTGTTGCCTAAGCACGTGCGCTATACTGTGATGAAGCTATGTCGTTACTATAAACAATTATGCGCAATGGTTCTTAATCCAAATGATTTGGTTCAAATGGAAACCGAGATTGGAAAAATACTTTGTGATTTAGAAAGGATTTTTCCGCCATCATTCTTTGATGTCATGGTTCATCTTTCGGTTCATCTTGCTTCAGAGGCCAGATTAGGAGGGACAGTTCATTACCGTTGGATGTATCCAATCGAGAGGTGCACATTACTATTATAGTAAATACCTTTATTAACAAATATTATTGAATCTAAAATTATTGGTTTTGATATCTCAGGTATTTAGCTACATTAAAATCTTACGTGCGAAACAGGAATAACCCGGAGGGTTCCATTGCAGAAGGATATCTAGCTGAAGAGTGTGTGTCGTTTTGTTCATTGTACTTATCCAGTGATGTTGAGACCGTACATAATAAGACAAGTCGAAATAATGATGACGATGGTTATGAGGATGTTTTACCTATCTTTTCTATGGCGGGTCGACCGATTGGTGCTACAAAGGTAGAAATGATGGAACTTGACATTTTGGCTAAAGCACATTCATATGTGTTGTTCAATTGTAGTGAAGTTGATGAATTTCGAACGTAAGTAATTATATTAGTTGTGAGTTTCATAAATTATATTATACGATTAATAGTTGTCGTTGTTATCATCATTATCATCTGTTAACACTGCAGTGAACATCTGGCGTTGGTTCATCATCAAAATCGGAGAAAACGTAAGCGTGACATTCAACGTTTACATAGTGACACTTTTGAGTCGTGGTTTCAAGATCATGTAAGGCATATACACAGGTTTATTACTTTTGAAAAATAATTATAATGACATAGCATTTTCGACCTACTAATAACAAAACAATTAACACATCTTGCCTTATTTCAGGTTGAGGAGCTACATGCTATAGGGGATCACAGAATCACAGAAAGTCTAAGGTGCTTGGCAAGTGGTCCATCTGAGTATGTGAAAAAATATAAGGGATTTATCATAAATGGTTTCCGATTTCACACAAAAGATGTAGAACATAATAGGAAAACACAGAATAGTGGGGTTACTCTTCAGGCCATGACAAACAGTTACTCGAGTGCTACAGATAACAATCCTATCGCAGGAGATGTAGCTTACTACGGGGTTTTGAATGATATAATTGAGTTGGAGTATGGTATTGACAAGAAAGTAGTTTTGTTCGATTGTGATTGGATTTCGAATGGTTCAAGGAAAAAAGAAGATGACAACGGGTTTACTATATTGAATTTTGAAGGATTGAAGGCTCATAACGAGCCTTTTATACTAGCTTCTCAAGCACATCAAGTATTTTACGTTGCAGATAGTGTTGACAAAGGATGGCAAGTTGTGATCAAGACAGCGCCCAGACATGTTTATGACATGGATGAACAAACAAGTCTTGATGACGTGGAAACACATTTGCAGGGTGACTCATTTATGTGTCCTCAACATGACGAAACAATGGATATTGAATTGGTTAGAGGTGGTTTCGATGGAACCGTTGTGGACAACAATGACTTAGTTATTGCCGATGAAGAAGATCCAGTTGAAGAAGCTTAATGATTTCAATTAGCTAAATAATAATAGTCCCTGTTTTTATGTGAAATTAGTTGTTAAGAATCAATGACAATCCTCATTACTGTTTGTATAACTCTTTCTTATACAACCCTGCTTAAGGGGTGTTTGGCTCAAATGGGTCAAACGGGTCAATATGGCTTATCACTGTTTGGCTCAAATGCCCATATTAAGAGCTTAATTTCTGCTTATTCACTGTTGTTTCTCTTCTGTTTTTTGTTTCCTTTAGTAGCTTGTACTACTGACTAGAGAATTCTGAGCTTAATTGGGATTCTAGATCTTATCTTGTTGCTTTCATTTGGTCTGCTAATCACCCCATTAGGACTGAGATGCCCTGCACTCAGTCATTTTTGTTTTTTAATCAAGCCTAGTTTATTTTGTGAGTGCAATTCTGGCTTAGTATAGTACAGCAATAATGCACCAAATTAACCATTATCATTGATAGATAAGGACAATACAAAGACAGATAACCCATACATAACTTCCAAAATATTGAGACATATAACAATACAAAGACAGATAACACATTATCCTGATGGTTTTTTGACTCCAAATGTCTTCTTTTTTATTGCATCCCAAGTAACATTGTTAGGAAGACCTAACACTTGTATCCTTTTACCAGGAACTTCTTCAACTTGTTCAACATTTTTGCCTTTTGACTTCTTGCCTTTTGACTTTTTGGCTTCTGACTTTGTTAATCCTTTGAATTTCCAATTAGGTGGAAAGTAATCAGCCCAAGATGATTTTGAGCTTAACTCATCTTCACAGCTTGACATAGGTGATGATTTTGAGCTTCAAATGGTTATCACTTCTGCAACCACATCCAAGAAAACGCCTTAAAGGGAAATCAATTGTCCTCGAAGTCTGCCTAATTACTGGTGTTCACAATGTGTTGGTGGTGGTGGCTGATTACTTCTATTTGAGGAGGAAGACATTTTATGTTTTTATTTATTTAGGGTGTATAATTGGGGAAAAATAATAGGGGAAGTATTATTATAATAAGGATTTAGTGGAAATCCTACATGGCATAAAACTAATGTTTAAATAAAACTTTTGTGAATAAGCGTTTCATAAAACTGATCTTTTACGACTCAAATATCAAGTGTCCTATTATGGTGTATCAAGTTTTGATACCCAAGTATCAAGTGTCATACTAACTAATGTTTAAATAAAACTTTTGTAAATAAGCGTTCTAAAAAACTGATGTTTTATGACTCAAATAAAGGAGTGTTCTATTATGGCGTAGGATAATAAAACCACAACAAATAAGCATGCTATAAAGGTTAATGTTAAAAGACACAGTTGTCAAGGGTCCTGTTAATTTGTGTTCAAATAAAACTTTTGCAATTAAGCGTTCTATAAAACTGAATAAGCGTTATAAAAATCGGATGTTTTACGACTCTAAAAAGATGTGCCATATTGTGGTGTATCATAAACAAACCATTATGAATAAGCGTTATATAAAGGTTAACGTTATAAGACGCTATTGTCAAGGGTCCTATTCACTTTTCTTATAAAAATACCTTTTGCGAATAAGTGTTCCATAAAACCGATGTTTTATGACTCAAATATCAAGTGTCTTATGATGGTGTATCAATCTATGGGACCCAAGTGTCAATTGTCATATTAAGTTATGTTTTAATAATACGTTTGCGAATAAGCGTTTTAAATAATTAATGTTTTATGACTTATATATCAAGTGTCCTATTATGGTGTATTGTAATAAAACCATAATTAATATGCATCCTTTAAGGGTCCTATTAAGTTTTGTTATAATAAAACTTTTGCAAAAAATCGTTTTAAAAAAATTATGTTATAAAACCATTGTACATAAGCGTCCTATAAAGGTTAACGTTATAATACCGACGTGTCAAAGGTCCTATTAAATTTTGCTAAATAAAACTTTTTGTGAATAAGCGTTTTAACTAACTGATGTCTTATGACTCAAAACTCACGTGTCCTATTATGGTTTATTATAATACAACCATAATGAATAAACGTCTTATAAAGGTAATTTATTAGGACCCATATTTTAAGTGTCATATTAAGTTATATGATAATAGGACCCCAAATCATCGACCATCCTATTATATACCTTTTTAGGACATCGCCTAAGTAGCAAATATTTAAAAAGGACCCTAAACGCTCATATGTCCTATTAAACAGTTTTTTAGGACTCCATTATCATACCGTCCCACAAAAAGGGTCCTAAAAAGCCACTTTTGTTGTAGTGTATTATTTCAAGAAAATCTAGAAATAATCTGAGATACTACCAAGATAATAAATCTTGTAACTCCCACTGAATTGGACAACGTTACAATAATGTACGTTACAATAATGTCTTATTCAGTAATACACCATACTCCCACTGGATTTGACAACATTGTAAGTGTTTCATTAACCAGTGAAAATAGTGTGCTATTACGTTGCTACCCCTTTGTAAGACCATTCGTAACAATTACTTAGGTACTAAAAGAGTGTATTCTACTCAGTAGATGATGGATTATCCATCAATGCTATTAACTTGAAAAATTGAGCATGCAATTTCTTCCATAATAGGTCTACTATCCCACAATGGTGTGTAGCACCTTTAATTGGTTAAAGCAAAACAACTAGATAAACTATACTAGTTTTCTTTTACCAATTTTGCGGTAATCAGTCTAGCTTCTAATTTAATAACTCATAAAATGTCAAACATGTTTTCTAGTTGACTCAAATGTCATATAAGAATTCAATCACCAACAGAGGGTAATGAAATCTCTTAAGAAAAACAGGGTGTGCAATTTTCTTAACTATTAAAGTTGCTATGAGTTATACTAGAATTTAGACAATTCTAATGTTCCTAACATACCTTTCTCAATCATGAAAAGGAATTGGATTGAGTCTCACTCTTCTTCCATGGAAAAGAGTTTATGTTTGTCTTTTAGTAAATTTTCTTGATCAAACATTTGTTTGAAAACAGAACTGGATCAATTTACCAAAGCCCAAACCACGTTTACGGTTTAATGTCGCATTAATACAATCAAAAGAATTAACAAAATTCAATTTTAGTATTTTCGATAATTTAAATCTTTCAAGAAAATAAAATACCCTTGGTCAATATTCATATTAACCATAGAATTTTCCTTGAATCTAGGACCCTCATTATCATAGTTTCACCACATCAGTTGATCTGCTAGTGATGAAAGTATAGAATAGGTAATTGTCGAAGAACAATAATTGACAAACAAGTTTTCAATTCTTAGAAAATATGGATTTACAATTTTGCCAAAATAATTAATGCAAAATGTAAGCATGTTTTATCCCATCTTATGCCTTAAGTCATAGGTCTCACTAATTAACTTAATTAAGTTGTCTAATTTAGAAACTGCAAATAATTAAGCTGAGGTCTCACACAACAAAATAATTCACCTTGTTATTGTAATCTAGCTCAAGGTCTCACATAACTAAATTATAACTTCAAGTGTTTCATATCATTAGATGGCATAAACTTAAATTTAAAGGGTACAATTTTTGACGTGTAATCAAAACTTATGTATAAAGAAACATGCATACAACTTTATAGCATAATATTTTCGAAAACCTTACATAAGATTTTAATTGCTAAGATTAAATTCTACAAAGTTTTAATCGATGCGTTGAAAAACTTGCAACTTTGCACTAAGATGCTTCGTACATAGAATGGTTATACTAGGTAGCTCCAATCGAACTCACAGGGGCAGAGGACCAGGTAAGCGCAAAAGCATAACCTTAGACATCCATTCAGTGCGACTGTGCGCACTTCTTAATTAACCCCTTTATAGTTTGTTCTAGTGGGTGAGCCGTTCTAACCATTTAGTACAGTCGCATCAGTCGATTAAAAGTTCAAGATTTAATACTTAGAAGACAAATCAAATTTCACCATTATTTAGTCCATTTAATTTTCTATTCTCAAAAAACCCTTTTTGCTTACTAACGTGTCATTCAATATAAACAAAATGCACATTAATAAAATTAAAAGGAACTCAAATAATATACATATAACTTAACAATTAACATATGTAAAACAATTAGCCACATGCATAATTTGTTCGATAAAACCCTAATAATCAATTATAGGTTTAATAATGCATATGTTTAACCAAGACTTCCACGTGTTTTCATCAAGTACAACGTGAACCACATACATCGATGAATCGATTGCGTAAGTCTTAGCTAAAACACATACCACATAGCACATAATTGATTCATTAGATATATTGAGGTTTTCCCCAATTTAATATTTATCAAAACAAATTACATGTGAATAAACTTAACAATTAACGATAAATATATACTTAACAATTTAATCATATAATCAATAATCCATGATAAAACATGCATGTATTTACCATGGATTCCACATAACAATTATTCAATCCCAAGATACACATATAATCATGGCACATAACAATTATCCATGAAAACCACATAAAATATACATGCAATCCTAGGGTTTCTACAAGTTTTACAAAAAATAAAACCTAATTAAAAAATTAAAGAGTAATCGACCCTTATAATAAAAATTAGGGTTCCAATTTTTAAAACCCTAGAAACCAATAAAAGCATGTAATAATCACAAAGATTCAATTTTTATGTGTTTCGGTAATTAATTACAACTTATTAACGGCTCTTGATGCCACTGTTGGGTTTTACTAATCATAACAATTATATAAAAACAAGTAAACATCATCAAAGCATGCAGCGGAAGTAATATGAATAATATTTGTAAATTAATTAACCGAATTAAAAGAACATGCGTACCTTTTAGCGAATCAAGAACACACGATATCAAGAACAAGGAACAAAACCCTAAACCCTAAAATTAGGGTTTATGCAATTCGACCCAATTAAAGTCGACCTCCAAGAATACCAACACAAGTGTATTGGCCCTTCGTTCTTGTACACACGTATTAGTAGCAAATCAATGAGAAAAGCTAGGTTCTTGATCACAATAGATTAACCAAACATCTTTGTTATGCTCAAGGTGACTCGTAAATCCCTTACAATAGGGATTCACTTCGTTGACCAAGGACAAGAGGAAAGAAAGAAGAAGTTTGGCCTTCCATTGAAATCTAGTGTCCCCAAGGATGAATACATAGGGATGTATTTATAGCCTTATGGTAGATGTCAAGTTTACTATAGTTTTCGATGTGGGATTCTATAGTTTTCGGCCAAAACAAGCCCAAAATAGGATTCTTAAAACCTTCTATTGGCTTGTTAACTTTTTCTTCATATCCCGTTGACATTTAACGACCGATAATAAAAACTCCGTTAAATCCCAACTCTCATTAATTGTTTTATTCGTGATCAAATAATTAAATACAACGTTTTATATATTAATTATTTATACATTGATTCTCATACGTAATGTGTGCAATCCCGAAGTCTCGAGTTCGAATCCGGTCATACTAATATTAATAATTATCCATAAACCTTTCAAAAGCAACAGCTTGGTCAAGTGTTTTCACAAGCCCCATGTAACCTATGCAATCTTCCCTCTACTACAAACCCTCTTCACAAGCTTTAGTTAGCTATAAGTAGAACATCAAAAAAGGTTGTTCATATTATAGCTTAGATGCCACTGTAGAAGTTGAAGTATACATGTATTTTGGGTTGATTGGACTACTTGTACCTCAAGTTCATCAATTCATTACTTATACCGAAATGTTGGTATGACCCAATCTCCCATTTGTGCAGCAGATCATGAGTGTATTTCGCCTACATGTTAGTACTGCCCAAAGGAATGAATCGTCTAAAGAAAAACTTGGGCAACTTTTTGGTTTCGTGTTAAACACCCAACTTTTCGAGTACTATTAGTCTCCAAATGCATATTCTATATTTCTATGTCATATACTGATTATCATATCAACGGAAAACGTATTACTTCATCTCGTATACAGAATCCGAACAATGTGGGCGGTTTAGTCGGCGTTTTGTTGTATATTGTATGTGTACATATTAATAATTTTTTTGCAATATGACAGACACAAAATGTAGGCTAAAACCAAACACCAATTTCACCACAATCACCAAACCAAAAATTATAAACTGAATCCAAACACCAATTTTCCCGTAGACACACACTAAGAATTCAAATCGGAACCAAACAACACTCTCAACAAAGCCACATACCAACTAGACCTGCTAGACCTGCTAGACCTGCCTAAAAAAGTGTAGGAATTTTATTTTTTTACCTGCTAGACCTGCCTAAACCCGTTGGATAATTATTATATAATTGCATTTTCTATCAATGAGATTTGCTAATGGGTGCCTAGTGGGCATTTTTTAAGACTAGGCGAGTAACCGCGTCTGGCGATAGCGGTTTTTCGCGGTAGACAATTAACGATATGCGATATTATGGTAAGTGTTTCGTTTAACATTCAAAATAGAACGTGAGAAGATCAAAATGTAATTGCAAACGGTTGTAACATCCGATAATTCAACTCTAACAAAAATTCTTAACATGGTTTGACATTCACGAATGGTATAAGAGTATATGGTATGACAGTTTGTTTTGCAAACAATGAATAATTTCCAAAGTTACCATGCAAAGTAACAAAAAAAGTTAATTACACTTATTGGCCATGAACTTTCTAAAATTTCTAATGTTAGATAACAAACTTTCAAAAATATTAGTATCACCAATAAAACTTTGTGTTGTGTTCCATTGTTACCCATATGGGCTATATTTGCAACTGACAACCGGTTACAATTGTACTTCAAACTTCAAAGGAATGTACTTTTCGATTTTTTTCTTTACCTACATTTGATATACTATAAACAAATATTATTATAAAAACATATAAAGTATGAATATATCTTATCATCACTTCTTAACCACCAAATAACAAGATTAAAAAAAACCAACCATCAACCATGTCTACCTTTTTCTCCATTTTCACATCTCTAATAAACCCTCTAAAACCCAAATCATATCTCCCTAAAAACCACCATTTCTCCGTAAAATGCAGCGCCACATCAGCTTCCCTTCCTACGTCTGTACAGAGATTCTGGAAATGGCTTAATGATGAAAAAGTAGTGTCCTCAAAGTCTCCAGCTAAGCTAGAAATAGTCGCAGAAGGTTTAGGATTGGTTGCTCAGAGAGATATAAGGAGAAATGAAGTTAGTTTGGAAGTTCCTAAGAAGTTTTCGATAAATTCTGATATGGTTTTGGAGTCTGAGATTGGGAGAGTTTGTGATGGACTGAAGCCGTGGATATCGGTTGCATTTTTCTTTTTTTTTTGAAAGGGAGAAGCTGAGGGAAGATGGTGGTGGTGCGTATTGGAGGATTTATGTTGATATACTTCCTGAGTTTACTGATTCCAATAAAGCTAAGACATAATTCGATTTTATTTTGATTTTGGATTCGTTTTGATTTAAAAGAAAGAGGGAAAATTAGGGTTTATGAAAAAAGAGGGGGAAAAAGTGAAAGTGGCCATCTGTGAACACATGTGGGCCCACAGATGGTGAAACGGTCATATGGCCTATAATAGTAGGTGACACAAAGTTTTATTGGTGATACTAATAATTTTGAAAGTTTGTTACCTGACATTAGAAATTTCTGAAAGTTCATTGTCAATAAGTGTAATTAACCCTAATAAAAATCAAGTTTGACATTTATGAATGACAGTTTTCTTTGCAAACCATGAATACTTTCCAAAATTACAATGCAAACCACATTTTCCACTTTTTACATTCCACTTTTCTAATTATTGACTTGTTGACTATTTTTGTATTTTATGTAGTATAGATGTAAATGAAAGGAAAATTTGAGTATATTAAGTGGAAAATCACATTTACACATAGCAATTTAAAGTTTAACTAATGTTTATTAAATCCATTTTTTATTCAAAATGAAAAGTCTGAATGTTTTAACTACAAGTTAAATGTCCTTTTTTTTTTCATTTTATAAGGTGTCCGGTAGGTAGTCATAGCAAATCCCTTCTATCAAATATCCGATTAGATGATGTACACGTGTGCAAAGTGATCAACTGCACATGACACGGGCGTCAAAGTTAATCCAGTTTACTGGTATATATAGCCTAGCATTAAGAAAAAGCCCATTTCAAGTCATTTGCTTAACAAGTCAAAGTGGTAGGGGTGTGCGTCGTGCACAGTTCGGTTTATGTCAGTTTTTAGCTAAAACCAAAATGTTCAGTTTTTATAAAACCCAAAATCAAAATCGTTTGGTTTTTGGCGGTTCAGTTTTTCTGTTTATTATTGATTTTGGTTTGTGTTTTTAGCCGTTTTATATTTGGGTGTGGCCATTTTATACCAACAAACTTGTTTTATATAGAAAATTGATTTTTTTTGGTTTTCAATTACACATATAGATGAGGCATACACATGAAAGTGAACATACACATAGTATGATCATTGTCACAATATGTATTCATTTATTATCAAGTTAACACACGTAAACGACAAACACGCATATAAACGTTAAAACAAATATATTATAAGTTCACCTACAAAATGAATATTAATTTATAAATTTGATTTATTTATTTATATTATATCAATTTTATATTATTATATAATAAAACCTTTTCTGTTCGGTTGCTGGACGAAAACCGAAACCGAACCAAATTTTTTGGTTTTTGAAAAAGTAAAAACCGAACCAACAGTTTCTAGTTTCGGTCAGATATTTCGGTTTGGTCTTTTTCAATTTTCAATTTAGTTCCCGTTTTTTTTGTTTTTCTGCTCAATCCTACAAAGTGGCATTCCTTTTTTCTTCTTATGCTGACAAGAGACACTTGTGATATAATATTTAAGAGAAAAACCCAATTGTTATTTATGTAATTTAAGGATGTGGTATGAAATGATTGTATCTCGATATTGTTTGCCTTTTGGCATACTTAATGTTTCCATATCGTCTAAGGTGTGAGGGGCATATTTGTAATAGTGGCACGGGGCTTTAAAAAATCAACGAGATGACTCTGGCAAAATATTTATAGAGATTCGATTAGACCCATTATCTACTAGATATTTACCCAAATAGACTCATGTTTAAACAATGAGTCTCAAATTGTCACCTCTAGCAGGAGTGAGAGAGTAGCAGTGATGGACGAGGGGTGTGGTGGTGGCGTCGAGAGGTTGTGAAATCGAGTGTGTACTTATTGACTTAAAATGGAGTAATGTTAGAAACCTATTATACCATTTATTATAAATGGTAACAACATCAACTTGACGTTAAGAATGCTTTTCTCAATGGGAATTTATCTAAGACTGTATATATGCACCAACCACCAGGATTTGTGGACCCCCGGTACCCTCACCATGTCTGCCTTCTGCAGAAGTCTTTATATGGTTTGAAACACGCACCCCGTGCTTGGTTTCACTGATTTACTTATCTATGTGGATGACATTATTCTTACAGCTTCCTCTACAACATTACTTGAGTAAATCATTACTTCTCTATACAGTGAGTTTGACATGACTGACCTTGGTGAACTTAATTATTTTCTTGGTATTTCTGCTACTCTTCACTCTACGGTACTGTTTTTGTCTCAGAAGAAGTACGCTATTGAGCTTCTTGAGCGTGCTCACATGACCAACTGTAACCCTTCAAGAACACCAGTTGATACGGATTCCAAACTGGGTCCTGAAGGTGTTCCAGTTTTGGACCCCACTTTATATCGCAGTCTTGCAGGTTGTCTTCAATATCTCACATTTAATAGACAAGATATATCATATGCAGTGCAACAAATTTGTCTCTACATGCATGACCCTCATGAACCTCATCCCGTTGCCCTTAAGTGTATTTTACGCTACGTTAGAGGAACTCTAGATTTTGAATTTCACTTGTACTCTTCTACTACCACCTCTCTTGTTGAGTATACAACTGCGGATTTGGCAGGATGCCCCTCAACAAGGAGGTCTACTTCTGGTTACTGTGTATTTTTGGAGACAATCTCCTGTCTTGGTCTTTTAAGCGCTAACAGCCTAACTCCCGTTCCAGTGCTGAGGCTGAATACCAGGGCGTTGCCAATGTCGTTGTTGAGACTGCATGGCTTCGCAACCTTCTATGAGAGCTGCACTTTCCATTGTCCACTAAAACACTTGTCTACTGTGACAATTCCAGTTCAACATCAATGAACCAAACATATTGAGATTGACATACGTTTTTTCTGTAACTTGGTTACTGCTTGTCAGGTGCTAGTTCTCCATGTGCCCTCCCGCTAGCAGTATGCATATATCTTCACTAAGGGTCTACCTTCAGCATTATTTGAAAATTTCAAATCCAGTTTGAGCGTCCGGCTTCCTCCCTCTCCAACTGCGGGGGACTATTAGCCGACTGTATGTTATAGGCTCGATTGGCTCTCATTTGTATTTAGGCCTAGACCATTTGTAACTATTCTAGAATCCTCTTTGTAACCTATATATATGTATCATGTTTATGGAATAAATCAATCAAGCAATTATACCATTCAATAACCACATGAATGTATTTCATCTATTGTTAAATATTAAGTTAAGTTAATTTGCATGAGGTTGAAAAGCTGAATTACATAGCTACAAGTGCTATAGCATCTGAATGAAGAAATCATTTATATCATGCATGATTCATAAGTTTCTGGAGTCAGGATGATCAATGTGACAGTAATACAACAAACATGCCTTCAATATGGAGATACCACGCCTTCCCATTCTTACATGTCCTTGATGATCCATTTGAATACCGAATCTCTTTGAACCAATATTACATGCTGTTTTTAAAGGTCTTGACACCAAATTCAGTCTCAATCTCTTTAGCTGAATGGAAAACATTTAATGCAGTCAGCTATTTGCACTTGTAGAAACACATTTATCATTAAGACATGAAAATACAACTGAATTTTAAAAGACTCATCCAAGCAGAAAAAGAGAGCATGTACACGAACAACACATACTTCTTTACAAGAGAAAACACTTCTTGTCTCCAATATCGTCAAGTAAATTAGTTGTACAAGTCAACTATATTTTGGTTGTCCATTGGCAATTCACTTCATGATCAAAAAAGGTTTTCCACATGGTCCTACTAAGCATCTTAAACAAGACATATATCCGGACGTATTGGCACAATTTCCCGTAAGGAGCATTTACATAATATCACTTTTACAACTGCAAACTGGGCTACTTTAAGTTATTAGCTTCATAATAAGAA
Source organism: Chrysanthemum seticuspe (assembly GCA_019973895.1). Classification (NCBI taxonomy): domain Eukaryota; kingdom Viridiplantae; phylum Streptophyta; class Magnoliopsida; order Asterales; family Asteraceae; genus Chrysanthemum; species Chrysanthemum seticuspe. The sequence goes on from BPTQ01000006.1 coordinate 315,390,276, forward strand.
TTGTGTGGAAAAAGTTGGTCAAAAGTATTATTATCTAGTTATCCACAAAGGCGCACAAAAATAGTTTTCCTACCTAAACTAATACTTCTTATGTTACACCACGTAAGTGGATGGCCTCTAAGTAGTAAATTTGTATACTTGTGACTTCTGTTCATCCCTTGTTCCCCTAAAACTAATTTGGGTTTCCTAACAATCAATAATCAATATAATTTGCATTGGATTAACCCTTGGATATGGCATGTATGATGTATTAAATATGTTGTGACCAACGTTGCATATGCCATGTATCTGATACAGATACACTGCAAGCTAGAATCATATAAAGGAGACAAAAAGAAGTCATGCCTTGTCGCAAATTCTAGGAAGTGTTTGACTTTACCGTCAAACTAACTACTTTTCCTGTCACTAGATGATGAAGGTTTTGCTACTTCATCTACATGTTGCATTTGCAGTTCTTGTCTTGAAGGTCCGTGTAGTAGTTTGAAGTAGTTATATCAAAGTAAGGGTGGTAAAATTGGTAGGGTGGGCAACAGATACAGTTCAAAACGGATAATTTTTGGTATGGTTGACCCTAAGCACTTTTTATCCAATTATACTGTTAACTATCATCATATTACTAACGTGAAATTTTATTCTAGAAACTATGTTACAAATAGAATATTTGCATAAATATTGTAGACATTAATGATTCATTGAAACTTCCAACCCGTTTCGTTTTTAGCTAAGTTTTTCGATTTGGCCCATTTAACTACTATAAGCAAAACAAACCAAAGATGACCCCTTTATTATCAAATGAGTTGAAATTTTCCCACCTCTAATGAAATGTAATCCATTTGATAGCAAAAATGGAACTGTTAGCCAAATTATAACCACAAGAGGATATTCTAGTGCACAATTATATAAGTGTGACAAAAGCCTACATAAATAACAGTTTTTCCCGCCAAAATGCTTCCATTAAAAAACCAATATAAGTTTCAATTCATCATCATTTTAAACGAAGTTAACAGTTCTAAACCGATAGTTCGATTCTAAATTCAATTCTACACATTCCGATATAGTTTTTAGTTGTCAATTTTGAAATTTTGAATAATAACTCGTTACGCTTCTAAGAAATACCAATTAAACAGTGTGCTTTGAAGAGAGTGGTGAAGGTTCCTCAGAAATTTGGGGATTCAGTATATGAGCTTAATAAGAAAACGAATATTCAGAATAATGTAGAAATTGTTGATGAAAATGTTGGGGTTGAAATGGATAATGATGACATCAGCAATGGGGATGATGACACTATTGATACTGGGAAAATTGGGGATAGTGCTCAAACTGTTAATACTAATCATTCTTATGTGAAGTCTTTCGTTAACACTGTGAAAAACAAGGAAATAAATATTGAAAATAAGCAAAAACTGATCCTAACGGAGCTTGAGGGCGGGATGTGGTTCTGAATGAATTTGTTGATATAATGGTGGTGGAGCGGTGGCAACAGTGGCAGTGGTATGGTGGTGGTTTTCTTAGTGGTTTTGTTTTTGTAAATGGTGGTTTTGTTAGAAGGAGAAGATGAAAAAAGGTGTGCGAAGAGAGATAGAGAATGAATTGTGGTGGCTTTGTTAGTGGTATCACAAGTATCTATTAGTTGGATGTTGGATCAAAGTAGTGAGTGATAATTATACCCTAATGCGTAAGTTAACTAAGTTACTTTAATGGTTAAATTTAACGTCCGTTTAGTCAACGGACCGTAGGTGTTAAGGGTTTCCAAGTTAGAGACTATTTGTGTAAAAAAAAAAAGTCAAAGGACCAAAGGTGGAGTGGTGGAAAGGTGGTTGGTATGGTGGTGGTTTTGTTTGTGGTTTTGTTTTTATAAATGGTGATTTTGTTAGATGGAGAAGATAAAAAGGGTGTGAGAAGATAGAGAGAGAGTGAATCGTGGTGATTTTGTTAGTGGTATTGTAAGTGTTATCAGTTGGATGCAAGGGTGGATTTACGTTGAACACAAGGTATGCACGTGCATACCATGTGAAAACTTTTAGTAGTGTAAAAAATCTTGATTTTTCCAAGAATATTCATTAAATACACCTAAAAATTTGTGAGCGCACACCTATAAAAATGCTTGAAAAATATGGGTGGATACTATAATATAACTTATCATTGTTGAAAAGAAAAGAAGAAAAAAGAACTCATGCTTTTGAGTATGCGTACTGCAGTTTGAAAGAAGAAGAAGGAGATTAAAAAGTAAGTTAAAATGTTTATAAACTTATGTATTCTCTTTAGCCCAGTTGTTATGTAAAGCTTTGACTTTGAGTTTGAAGCCCAACATGACCCAATCATAATTACAAACTTACATACTATTTTTGTATATATATTCACTACTACACAAAAATTTCATTAGGTACCGTTTTTAATGTCTTTTGGTACGGTTTTAAAACCGTACCAAATACTAGCGTACCAAAAAATAAAATGTGTTTTGGTACGGTTTTAAAACCGTAGCGGAAAATGAATATTTGGTGCGGTTTTATTTCTAACCGTACCAAATGTCTTCAATAAAAAGCCTACCAAATCTTTCTTTTTTGGTACGGTTTCTTAAAAAACCGCGCCAAAAAATATGCTATTTCAAAAAAATTATTTTCCAAAACTTGTATCCAAACACTACCATAATAAACCTGTATCCAAACACTACCATAATAGTTTCCACAGCAGATCCGACATTGCAGCATACACAAACAATATTTAACAAACTTAACATTTTAAATAAACATCAACCAACGCAACCACCTAAGTTTGACAAAAGTGTTATTATCTTTTAAACATCATCATCACCAAAATATAAAAGTGCTATCCATTACAATCATAAAACGTTATCATCCCCAAAATATAAAACCTGGACTACTGAGGAGCCATTGTATCTAAAGGAGTAAGTATAACATCCCTATAAAACTCTTTCAGTACTAGAGTAGCCACTTCTTCGATCTCCGGCGGTTGTAAACGCCGTGTATCCTTCCAAAGCTATAAAAACTAATATAGATATATATTAGTCATATTTTTTTCGCAATAAAACCAATAAAAATCAGTCCAAATTGCATGTAACATGTTAGTATAAGTAACCATATTGCCTAGCCATAAAGTGATCTAGCTAAAGTTGTTCATGCTCAATTAGTTGCAACAGTACTACCTAAAATTCTCTATTTCAATAACTTCTTTCGAGCAAAAAGATCAGCAAGCTACTTTATAAGATAAAATGAAGCTATATTACCACTAATGGGGGGAAATTAGGGGCGATTGTAATGTGAAAAGCGTGAAGTGGGGTTGTGGTGACTAGGGTTAAGCCGCGTGTCAGAAAAAACTTGTGTTTGGTGCGGTTATTTAGAATAAACCGTACCAAAAGTATTGTTTTTGGCGGTCCAACTAAAAAATTGGGAGGGAACTATTTTTTTTTTTGACAAAATGCATAAAATTAAAAGTTAAAAATAACATGTAAACTAAAATTAAAAGTTAAAAATAACATGTAAATTAAATATTTGAATAAGTTAAAGGTTTACAAAGTTTTTGAAACAAATAAATAAAACAGATAAACGTCTTCTCAGATTTCTTGAAAATCTTTTTTAGGTCGTTCACTTTTTCCTGCAAGAAAAAAAAGTATAATTAATAGATTGAACATATTTATTAATTTATTTTTTTAGTTAACAATATGAATTACATAATATATACATACCTTTGTTTGGCGCCGGGTGTATCAACCCATAATCCTTTATCATGGCCGGCTCGTAAGTATGTGGTGTTACCATCTATCGGTGGAATACCCGCTGAAAATGGTGGTAGCTCGTCAAACTAGTCGTATTCTTCTTCATCAACAACATTATCGACACCAAGTATATGTCGTTCACCAGGCATAACGATGTGCCATCTTGGATTGCTAGGGTCTTGAACGAAAAATACTTGTGTGGCTTGCTTTGCGAGAATAAAGGGTTCGGATGCATAACCGTCAGTTCCAAGGTCGACAAGTGTGAAACCATAGTCGTCAACTTTAACACCCGAGCTATTATTTACCCACTTACACTTGAACAAAGGTATTTTGAAACAATAATAATCCAGCTCCCATATTTCTTGTATTACCCCGTAATATGACTTTTTGGTAATCCCTATGGAGGCTATCACTGTAACTCCGCTATTTTGCACCGTAGTCTTTTCATCTCGCATCTTAGTGTAAAATGTATAGCCATTAATTTCATATCCTTGATATATTTTTACTATCAATCTCAGGCCCTCTCCCAGATTTTCTACTATTTTATCAACATCTGGTTGACCCACGTTTGCCGGCACTTTGTCTTTTAGCCAATTAACAAACTGCTCATTATGCCTCTTCGTATACCATGTCTCCGTTCTACCAATGTTTTTTGCACGCAACTTTTCCATATGCTCTTGAATGAAAGGAGCAACACATGTCATATGTTCAAGGACTACAAAATGTGCAATCTCGAAAAGCTTTTGATCCGGGCTAGACTTTTTCGATCCAGCTATACCCACCCCATGAAGTCTACCCACATGACGACTTTGAGGAACGCCATTACCTTTGACACCTTCCAAATAGTTTGTATAAAAGTTGATGACCTCCTCAGAAGCATATCCTTCAAAAATACTACCTTCGGGTTGAGACCGGTTCCGTACATACCCCTTCACGACGCCCATATATCTCTCAAAAGGGTACATGTAACGTAAAAAACCGGAGCACAAGCCTTAATTTCACTGACAATATGAGATACGAGGTGAACAATGGCATCAAAAAAGGACGGCGGGAAGTACATCTCTAATTGATATAAAGTAATGATAATATCTCTTTGCCATGAATCCAAAATTTCGGGGTCAATCACTTTCGAGTGAATAATGTTAAAAAAACAAACAAAGTTTTGTGATTGTATGTCAGACATGCTTTGGTAACAAACCACGAATTGCGATGGGAATCATATGTGCCATTAAAACATGACATTCATGAAAATTCATTCCTTGCAGCTTCCATTCTTTCACGGATACCAAGCTCCTAATGTTCACTGAATAGTGAGATGGAACCTTAATATCATGTAAGCATTTACAAAATTGGGTTTTTTCTGCTTTCGACATGGTATAACATGCTGGTGGCAGGTAGGTGCGTTTTTTGTCACTCTCAACAGGGGCGAGCTCTAACCGGATTCCCCATGAGACCATATCTTTTCGAGCATTAATACCATCATTAGTTTTCCCAGGAATATTCAACAATAACCCCATCAAGCTGTCACATACGTTCTTTTCAATGTGAATAACGTCGATACAATGTCGTACTTCCAAATCCATCAAATATTCTAACTCCCAAAAAATTGACTTTTTTTTCCACGTGCCTTGTTCAATTTGATGTCCTTTTCATTTTCCGAACACAGTGTTTAGATTAGAAACTCGAGAAAGTGCAATATCTCCACTAAATCATGTCCTGACTCGTCCATACTCCGTACTTCCGTCAAATTCCAAACTCATATGATGATATGGGTGATTAGTTGGAAGCGATCTTCGATGGCCCATGAACACGGTTTTTTTGCAATTGTCTAACCACCTTGAAGATGTCTCATCTTCACAAACCGGGCATGATTGTTTACCTTTCGTACTGTATCCTGACAAATTTTCGTATGCTGGAAAATCATTTATGGTGCAAAAAATCATGGCTTGCAACCTAAATTTCTCTTTCTTATACGCATCATACATTTTTTCACCCGGTTTCCATAATTTTTTCATATCGTCAATCAGACGAGACAAATACACGTCAATGTCATAACCAGGTTGTTTTGGACCGGAAATTAATAATGACATCAAAATGTATTAATGTTTCATGCACAACCACGGCGGAAGATTGTACATACATAAAAGAACCGGCCAAGTACTATAACGACTACTCATGTTTCCGAATGGGTTGATTCCGTCCGAACTTAGCCCAAATCGAATATTTTTAACCTCTTTACTGAATTCTGGAAACTTGTTATTAATTTTTCTCCATTGAGGGAGTCCGCTACATGCCTTAATTTCCCCTCGTCTTTACGCTGATCGAAATGCTAACGCAACAATTTGACCTCTTTTTTGTTTTCAAATAACCGTTTAAGTCTCGGTATGATGGGAAAATACTACAATAGCTTAGCCGGAGGTCCATTTTTTGTCACATCATCATCAATTTCATCCGGTTCTTTTTTATACCTTGATGTTTTGCAAGTAACACATGCATGCAATTTTTCATACTTATCACCCCTATACAACATACAATCATTCAGACATGCGTGTATTCTTTCAATTTCTAGTCCATTGGACACATTAACTTTTTAGCTTGGTATGTAGAAATGGGTAACTCATTATTCTCGGGAAGTAGTCTATGTATAAAGTTTAATAGCTTCGTGAAGCTACTATCACTCCAACTACTACTTGCTTTTAATTTTAACAACTCCAAAATAGCCGAAAGTATGGTAAAATTCTTACAACCATCATACACCGGTTTCTCTGTGTCATCAAACAATTGTTGTAAATCTTCTTGATCAATATCACCATTAGCCTCGAAATCATGTGACATCTCATTTAAATTTTCATGTTTGTCATTAATGTAAGAATCATTCTTCTCATTAGCATCTGATACGTGACTCGATGTGCTATTATCAACCAGTGATTCTCCATGTTCTGACCAACAAGTATATTTACGGACAAAACCATATTTGAGTAAATGGTATTCAATCGTTTTGATATCATTATATGGTACAAAATTTTTATATTGCGAACACGAACAAAAAATCTCAATATCTCCCTTTGCCACTCGATTAGACTCAACAGCGATAAGAAAACTTTGCACCCCATTCACAAATTCTGGGTCATTAACATTCCTGTCGTACATCCATTACATAATAAATCGTATGCATGTAAGAATAAAACATATGTGGTAACATGTGGCACATCCTAACCCACCTTTTGAATATTTTATCCCATATGCGTATACGTTCTAGTGGGTTGACTATTTAGAAAAAAACGGCAACATTTCCCCTCAACTCGAAGGAGTAAAGAGAAATGTATACCAATTTTTTCCTTGAATAGTCAACACATTATAACCTATACGCATCCTAATAAGACAAAATATTCAAAAGGCAGTCCCAAACGGGATTGCCCGAAATTAATCTCTATTAGATTAGTTTCGGACGGGTATCAACTAATTTCATATAAGGATCTACTTATAACTTCTAAATGCACATGTTATATACACACAAATAAACATATTAACTACATACATACATACATACATACATACATACATACATATATAAGTTTAGAACTATCAACATAAAGATAAATAATGTTACAAATAACAAAAAAAAAGATTATAAACTCACCTTATGATGCGAACTTTTCTAAAATGAGGTGAAAGCTCTAATTTGGATACATGATGAAGAAGTTTGTACCTATACGAATATCAAAAATAAATTAGTTAAGCATAAAAAAATTATAACGAGTAAAAGGAAATAAAAATATAACTATTACTTTTTTTGTAGTTTTGTGAGTTTTAAGTTAAATTTATTGTGGTTGTTGATATAGTGTTTAATTTTTGAAAGATTTGATTTGAGGGGGAGGATGAGTATGAGTAAATGTGGTGTATTGAATGAGAGTGTGTGGGTGTTGGGAGATTTGGCAGCAGGTTTCCGTTGAGGAGACATTTATTTTGAATTTGTTTTTTTGTGCGGTTTCTAAAAAAACCGTATCGAAAAATGTTTATTTGGTGCGGTTTCTACAAAACCGTATCAAAAAACATTACTTGGTGCGGTTTTAAAAATTACCGTACCAAATAACAAAGGAAATTTAAAAACCGCACCAAATAGCTTTTTCTTAGTACGGTTTTCTAAAAACCACACCAAATGGTTTTTTTTATATGGTTTGCATATAACCGTACCTAAGGAGCGTACCAAAAAAATACTTTGTGTAGTAGTGATTTTTTATACCTTTCCCCTAGATATTATATACTCCATCCGTCTAAAAACTATAGTCCATATTTCCTTTTTGAGATGTCTTAAAATAATTGTCCACTTTACATTATTAGTAATAAAAAGAGAATTTAGTAGGGTTGAAATTTGTAATGGTCCCACTTTTATTAAACTGTGTGGTTTTTGTCTCATGATAATAATTTTGAGGCGGAGGGAGTAAGTTTTAACAAAAGGTGTATTAATATTTTTCTTCATGTTATTATATCTACATGGGGCTTCAAATTTCAACTTTCAACTTTTCTCAGTTTAGCCTGTTCAAATTTCAAATTTTAGGATTTTAATATTATGATTTAAAAATTAGGATTATAATAATATTTCTCAGTTTAGCCTGTTCAAATTTCAACTTTTCTATGAGGATTCCAAAAAAAACCTGGATAATTCGACCCGTAAAACCCGAACCGAGTTGAAAATCTCTGAAATGTAAAAGAAAAATTTAGATATATAGTGCACATACTATTATTAATTCCTAGATCCGCCACTGGTTAGATGTTGGACCAAAAGAGTGAGTGATAATTATAACCTTATGTGTAAGTTAACTAAGTAACTTTAATGGTTAAATATAACGTCCGTTTAGTCAAAGGACCATGGGTTTTAAGGATTTCCGAGTTAGATACTATTTGTGTAAAAAAAAAGTCAAAGGACCAAAGTGAAAGTCAATGCAAACCACATTGACCATCTGTCTAATTTACTCTAACACAAACAATCAATAAACACAGCTATATGTAGTTGCGAAAGATAAACTAATTAAATATAAGCACACCTTTTCTGGTTTGAGTTTTTATTATTTCTCAATGCATACGTACTTTTTTTTTGAACACGCATACGTACTTCATACTAACAACAAATAAAGGAACCTAAACAGTGCATAAAGTTAAGCATGAAAATCTTGCATATAATCTAACAATAATTGTAAAAATGAATTATCAATACGTTCAAAATACACTACCACTTAAGGGCCTGTTTGGTTTGCTGACATGAATCACTATGGGTATAGGTTTGATAATATGGTACAATCATTATTGGTATGATGGTATGATATCTCCTGTTTGGTTAAAAATCGGTTTGATTAATACTATAACATATAAAATAATAATTATACAAATAATTTATTACCTGTCATCTTCCATATTACTATATTTTTGTCCTCTTCCAAAAACACTTGCAACAACAATAAAAAAGCTGAGACTACTTGCTAGAAAAATATGCTTTGTTTGTTTGTCATCTTCCAAATTACTATATTATGTTTATCTTGTTATTCGTCATCTTCAAACTTTGAATAAAAAGTCCAAACAACAGACAAGTATACTAAATTTCAAGGTTATTGCAAAAGCAAATTAGATGGTATTGATGAAGATGAACGCAAATTAATAATCTAAAACCAATGTGGTTTTCAAAATTTGATTCCGGGAAATATATGACGGAGTTATAAATCGGTCTATTGGCGGTGGCGACAACAAGTGAGGATGGTAGGTGGTGTCGGCGAGATCGGGCACATCGGGTGGCAAATCATAAATAAAAAACTGTTTCGTGCAAGTTTGAGATGGGATAACAATGATGAAAGAAGCACCATAACTGATTTTCTTTTTTCTTCTTTTCTTTCTCAATCTGTTAACAAAGGAAGAAAAGTGTGGGCCCAAAGGAATGAATGTTGCATTCCTAACCCTTTTCACTGGTATGGAGGACAACAAATAATAAGATATCATTTCTACTTTGGAAACCGAATCCCACTAAACAAACAACATTATTCACAACGATTCCATTAATTGATTCTCATTCCCGTGTACCAAACACGCCCTTAATCTTTTGTTACTCAAATTATTACTCTTTACCAATTTGTCTATTGTGGTGCCAAAAATTGATGCCTACGACCCTACACATCAATTTATTTTTAAATGGCCATGAAGAATACACGTACACCAATTTTCACAGAAAATAAAATTCGGTGCGCAAAAGTTGGTGCGTTCGCACCAAAACATACCTCATTAATATGTTGATTATAAACCCCAACAACTCAAAAAATTTATTTGGTTCTTTTATTTTTTCACAAAATTAGTAACTAATGTGTTTGACCATGCTCCATACTCATCTTTATGTTTGACAATAAACCCCAACTATCCAATCATCTTCATATTCATACGTGTATGAAGACATCTTTATCACTTCCCAATATATAAGACCCGAAAAAAAACCACTAAAATTAAATCCAAAAATTAATTGTCGCTTTTCACGTTTGAGGTGTGATTTTTGGCGCGTGTAGTTTTGGTGCGTTTGGTACCCAATCATTGAGTGTCTTTTTAGTCCCTTTAGTTACTGAAAATATGGCTCAAGATCAAGCACATTTACCGGTATAGATTCTTTGATTTTTTTTTATCGTAAACAGTTTTTGTTGGTTTGTTAGTATATTTCTTGTGCGATATAGTGTACTAGCCTCGAGGCCCGCCCGATGGGCGGGCTAGCTTCAAAAAATTTTTAAAAGTTAAAAATACTAGGAGGAGAGTTATTTAACATACCAAACTTTTCTTACATACAAAGGGAGTCATCTTCACAATCCATTTAAAAAGAAATCAATGGCTGAGATTAAAAACATTTTATTATTTCATCTATTTTTTATAATTTAAATATCTCTTAAACCGTTAATCGTTAAGTGAAAATATTTACACCATCGCGACGAGCATTTAATTATCTTTCTATAGACGGGAACTTTGATATACTTTCGAAAAAAGAAAAAAAACTCGTTTTTTTCACGTTTTTTCGTTATTTTTTTTCTTTTTTTACGTTACTGAAATTTACATAAAAAAATCATATATGATAAAACACTAAATTGAATATCACATGTGATATTAGTGTTAAATCATATATGATATGTAATATCACATGTGATATTATATGTAATATCATATATGATATTACACTAATATCACATGTGATATTACATATCATATATGATATTACACTAATATCACATATGATATTCAAATTAATGTTTTAGCATATATGATTTTTCAATGCAAATTTCAGTAACGTAAAAAACGAAAAAACTTAAAAAAAACCGTGAAAAATACAAATTTTTTTTTTGTCGAAAGTATATCAAAGTGCCTATCTATAGAAAGATAATTAAATGCTCGTCGCAATGATATATTTTTTTTCGCTTAACGATTAACGGTTAGAAAAATATTAATATTTGAAAAAAAAAATGATGAAAGTGGGTTTTTAAAATTGTTGGGATTAATCTCATCCATTAAATCAAATAAAAATGGAGGGCGGAGATTGATCTCTTGGTATGTAAATAATCTTTTGTCCTCAAATGATCTTTTATCTAATACTAGTATTAGCTTGATACAATAACGTTAAAATGAATATAATGTTACGAATAGAAAATTAGTTTATGAATTCACATCTTTCAATCTTCACAAGCCCAAATATTTAAAAATGATGTACCCAAACACCCTCTTATTTTGATATGCTATTAATTAGAGCTTGTTGCTCTATGAAAATCTTGAGCATCTTTATTTGCATACCCAAACACCCTCTAATATCAGTATAACAAAAGCTAATCATCACAACATGTATTTCGATACAAACACTACAACTTATGATTTATACATCCTAAACACCCTCTAACTTCATCATAAATTAAGTAGCGTGGTACTGCCATACCTATAAGTAAATAATAATAAATTATATCATAGCAAAGAGTTATGATCAAATAAGAAGATTACTTAAAATAAGAAGGAATAAGAAGAACTATAACCGCAAATCCGAGATGCACCGACCTAAATTAGATGCATCCCTATAATCTTAGATGCATTATAACACACTATAGTGTATTTTCTAGCTTTTAATCAGATGCATATACGTATATTAGATGCATTTCATGATTTATCTTGTTTTTTGTTCCTCTGCACGTGCCGAAATCATGAAAATTAATTTGCACCATTTATACATCAAATTAACTTTCGAAACTCAAGATGTTGCATCTATATCAATAGAAATGCATCTAATGCAAGTCGTTGCATCTCAAATGCGTGATTTTGGTCACTTCTCACCACTTCTTATTTTAATTTACTTCTCACTGGATCCCTACTCAAAAACCAAGTAGCTATAATTATAAGAAACAAAAATTTAATAATCCGATTTACCTTCATGATGGGCTGCCGATTAGAAATCCAAGCATTTACGGGGTTGAAATTATGATTACAGAACAAATTTGCATATTTGGTGAACAAAACTCAACCGTGACAAATAAATACTAATGCAAGCATTACCTAAACAAGCATTACCCAAACGTACGTTTGATGGTCTACCAGAATACAATCCATCCTAAACTGATCTGCAACATACGATTAATAACAGGACTCGATTGTGGATATATTTTCTTAATCACTCGAGTATCTACATAAGGGAACTAAATTCATTTTTAAGATAAATAGAGCTCCATAAGGAAAGTTATGCCAAATAAAGGATATTTAAACTTATCATTGTAGGAACTTTCACACACACTTATATGCAAAAATGTCTTTCTTCTACTAAGAAAAAAGTCAACGCCACTTTCGTGTTAGCTATAATAATTATGTCTAGCCCTAGCTATAATAATTATGTCTGTCCCACTGTAAAGGTGATTAACACCTATTTATATTGTGTACCGATGTATCATTCCATCATTCAATAATAAACATTATTCTCTCATATTATTACATTCTTACATGGTATCAGAGCCAACTTTTGTTTGGAAGGTTCTTTATGTTTTTCAATGGAAAAACACGCCCCGTTTTTTTGGAAGGTTCTTTGGGGGTTCAAGTTTTAGAACCAACTTTTGTTTTATTACCTTTTCGTTCATTTGTTTAGTTGTAAGGGATACTTAGGTTTATCCATTTAGTTTGGTAAGGATACTTTGGTTTATCCTATTTAGTAAGGGATACTTTGGTTTACCCCATTTGGTCAGGATACTTTGGTTTATCCTGTTTATTTCGGATACTTTGGTTTATCCGGTAAAAAAAAAATGTTTGTTTGTTTAGTCGACCGTTCGTACGGATTTGTTACCAATCGAATAAAGTTGATCGTTGGTACCAGTCCCTAATGTTGACCGTTGGTACAAAAAGATTACCAGTCAACTTAGCCGACCGTTGGTACCAGTCGACTAAAATCAATCGTTGGTACGGTTTTGTTACGAGTCGCCTAAAGTTATGTTTTTCTTATGTTAATGTTTTGTTTTTCTTTTCTAGTTTTGCTAATCCAGTCCGAGCTTTCGCGATTTCGCCGCTCGGACTGCGGGGGAGTGTTAGCTATAATAATTATGTCTAGCCCTAGCTATAATAATTATGTCTGTCCCACTGTAAAGGTGATTAACATCTATTTATATTGTGTACCGATGTATCATTCCATCATTCAATAATAAACATTATTCTCTCATTATTCTCTTATATTATTACATTCTTACATTTAGTACCTTAGAGGGAGGGAATGGGAGAGAGGCTTGATTGGCTGTTTTCGGTTCAGTTAGCATTCAGATCTCCTAAAGCTGGCGACCTATATCTTCCAAAAGTTGCAACTGCAAGCTTTCTTTTTCACGATTATCTAAGGAAAAATTGAGCTTTTCTCTTACTTCTTGCACAACCCTCAACCTTTCCCTCAGCCAATCCATTTTAGTGTCGAGTTTTGTTCGTTCATTATCCAACACTGATGTGAATGCCTTCTTAAACTACTATTTGAGTTTGAGCTCCCAAGTGGCAGTCCAACACTATACTCTGAACCACTCCGGTTCTGATCACTTTGCTGTTTAGCTCCATTTAGCTTTTCACTCGACTTGGGCCCACGTTCAGTATGAACATCATATACAAGTGAATTTGTTGCATCATCAGCCTCCATTTCCCGACTTTTTTCTTCGCCTGCAATGACTTAGTTTTCTCGGGCTCCTCTTCTTTTACCGAGTCAGCGACAGCGTCTTCATATAATCTTGCATTCTTCATCAAGTCAGGATCTTCATTGGAACTTGATTATCGACACTATTAAATTGATCATTTTCATAAACCGGACTATTTTAAGTTATTAGCTTGATAATAAGAATTGTGTGGAAAAAGTTGGTCAATAGTATTATTATCCAGTTATCCACAAAGGCGTACACAAACAATTTTGCATCTACCTAAACTAGTACTCCGTATGTTACACCATGTAAGTGGATGGCCTAAAACTAATTTGGGTTTCCTAATAATCAATATTTAATATGCATCGATTAAGCCTTGGATATGGCATGTATGATGTATTAAATATGCAGTGACCTACGTTGCATATGTGCCATTCTGATACACATACACTGCAAGGTAGAATCATAAAAAGGGGACAAAAAGAAAGTCATGCCTTGTTGCAAATTCTAGGAAGTGTTTGACTTTACGATCAAACTAACTACTTTTCAAGTCACTAGATGATGGAGGTTTTGCTACTTCAACTACACGTTGCATTAGCAGTTCCTGTCAAGAAGTTCAATGTAGGAGTTTGAATTAGTTATATCAAAGTAGCGATGGTAAAATTGGTAGGGCGGGCAACATAGGCAGTTCAAAACGGGTAATTTTTGGTATGGTTAACCCAAAGCACTTTTTTTTTTTTTTTTTTGGGTGGGTGGTGGGGGTGGGGGGTTAAAGGGACGATACCCGGGCAAATATATTAAACGACAAAACTTTACATGAAAAACTTCGTATGGGCATACCTATGGAAGTTAAAGTAGAATGACATTCCCAAAACACATAACAAAAAATAACAATGCTCTACAATAACTAGACGTATTACAAATCATAGAACTAGCAACAAAATGAAAAAGTTTATAACACTTAGGCTTCAATTGTTGACCAGTTTCCATCTTCACACAATGCTCCTTCGAAATCTTCAAGCCATTATCCATCTTAACATCATTAGAGTATATTTGGGCCCAAAGCCCAAACAAAATAAAAGAACCAGTAGTCCAATACTCTACGCCAAAAGATATCACTAAACTAGTCAAACAACCGTGATCCAAACACTCCTTATGCACCAGTTTACAGATTTTAACAGCAAAAAACAAGTTAAAAACACCACTAATCTCAACTATATTAAACATCAAAATCACCCCAATACTTCTACTCAACTCATAACATTCAAAACCACCATTATCAGTCCAAAAATAGCTCAAAAACTCCATATACGAGTACTCCCAACTATTAAGAATCAACAAATATCTAAAAGTGCAGCATTACCAAACTCCACTATATCCATCCGTTTTTCTCCAAGGAGAATGTAAAAAAACCAGCCAAATCGCACCATCTTCCAAAACAAACCAACCCATAACAACACTAAAACCATCACTATTAATCAACCAAAACTTCTCACATATAAAACTGAACTTTCTTTCTTCCATTTATCTTGTTCACATGAAATTGCCAAATGTGTGCTGCATCAAACACCTGGACAGAATCGTTTAAGTTTAAAATCATAACTCTCAATCTAACAATATCCTTAATCAAGTTGCATAAGTCTTCCAAAGCTCTAGAAATTTTTGTCCAATTATACTGTTAACTATCATCATATTACTAATGTGAAATTTTAGTCCACAAACTGTATTACAAATCGAATATTTGCAGAAAACAACTTAAGTGATTGTAGGCATTAATAATTCATTGAAACTTCCAACCCGTTTCCTTTTTAGCTAAGTTTTTCGATTTGGCCCATTTAACCCGCTATAGCTATACAAACCAAAGATGACCCATTCACTGTTAGTCAAGTTATAACCACAAGAGGAGATTCTAGTGCACAAATATATGTGTGACAAAAGCATACATCAATAACAGTTTTTCCCGCCAAAATGCTTCGATTAGAAAACCAATAAAAAGTTTCAATTCTTCATCATTTTAAACGAAATTAACAATTCTAAACCGATAGTTCGATTCAAAATTCAATTCTTCACATTCCGATATAGTTTTTAGTTTTCAAATTTGAATTTTTGAATAATGTAGAAATTGTTGATGAAAATGTGGGGGTTGAAATGGATAATGATGACATCAACAATGGGGATGATGATGCTATTGATAATGGGAAAATTGGGAACAGGGCTCAAGCTGTTAAAAACAAGGAAATAGAGATTGAAAATAAGCTAAAACTGATCCCAACTGAGCGTATTTTGAAAAAACAATAACACGCAAAAGGTCATTCTAGATAGGCTAGTTCAGAAAATAGAGTTTATTTTAGGGCTTATGGACTTATTTGTGGGGAATTTTGGTTTGGGCTGTTGAAATATACATAAGTTACCGTAAATAAGCTAATACAAACAACTGGTGCTATTTAAATCAACAAATCAAAATAGTTTCTCAAATATGTTTAAAGGGGGTGTTTGGTTTAGGATATATTAAGGATCCATTGAAATTTGGAACAAAAGTAATATTGCTAATTGTATATTAGTAATTGCTATGAGGTTCTTATCAAGTTTTTTAAGGTGAGAATGATAAGCATTGGTGTTTGGATTAACTTATGTTTGTGGCTTATTGGAGTATTTTCGTTTCATAACACAATAAGCTCAAAAGATAGACATCATATGTGTAAGCATGGGAATAGAACTAGGTTGGGAAGAAAAGGGGTAATCATTCATTGTCAAATAAGTGGTTCTGCTAGGGGTGGTAAAACTGTGGTTGCGAGTGGTTTTGCTAGATCTTAACTATTTGACTGTTTTTGGCATTCTATTTGACTGTTCTATGCAGAATATAACTTTTGTTAACGTTGTGAAAAACAAGGCAGTAGAAATTGGATGATGACACTATGTGGGGTAAACACGGACTATGTGACATAATTGTGCAAAATAGTGTGTATTTTTTCATATGTAGTTCCTGGTTATATAGCCAAGCTCAAAATCCTATAGACATTTCCTTTTAGAACAAAGAGTAAGCAAAACAAACACCAATCTAAAACAAACAAACAAATATTCAAATCGCTAACAGAAAAACTATCAAACAGCAACAGCAAACCAGTCTAATAACTTGATGCATCAAACAGTTGTCTTCACTCTTTCGGCCATATCATTTGTTAAGGCGAAGTAGTCTCATATTTCAGGATTCACCAGCCTCCATCCAAATGATACACCAACTAAATTCCACCAATGAACACCAATCAAAACACCATAAACATACAATGACCTCTGATTTCGCCTCCAAAGCAGTCTATCTTTTATTAGTCAACCACTTGTGAATGGTCAACCATAAAAGTCAAACAGCTCAGAGCAAAACGCAATTAAGTCCAGAGGAGTTTAGTGTTTCCCCGGGTCGTTAAGTCCCAATGAGGTGTGTAAACTGTTATACAACGAATCTGTGATCGGGTGAATATTGAACAGGAAAGGGGGGTTATGATTGATTACACTAAGGGAATGAAATCTAATAAAGACTTTGAAGTCATTTTAATTCTATATTTAAAATCGATTAACGTTTAAAACCTAAAACGTAAAAACAAATCAGCAGAATCCAAATAAGCTTCAGCAGAATCCAAATAAAAACGAATCAGCAGAATTCAAAATAAACATTTCAGCAGAATCAAATGCAATTCAGCAGAATTCAAATGAACTTAAGACATGAGCTGAAAAGCATAAAATAAGCACTGAAGTAGCATGTTAGGTTGAAGTAAATCAGCAGATTCCAAAACAATAAGCTACAGAATTCAAAATAGTACTTCAGCAGAATTCAATTCAATTCAGCAGAATCAGATAAAGCACTTCAGCAGAATCCAAAGTAAGCAAAATTACTAGGCGAATAAAAATAATAAAAATACACAGATGAACATAAGCAATCACAATGACATAATAAGCTGATAGGAACATAAAAATGACAATTACAACACTAACAACTACAAATTCGTGAAAAGGATAAAATAGCAGTTGAAATCAAAGGTGAGCGACAAGGAAATCCAATGAACAAGAATGTAACTTTAAGCAATATACTTTTACAACTAGATCAAATAAGCATAAGAGAACACAATAAGCATGTAACTAACATCTCCACAGTGTTAAGCAAAAATTAGAATTTAATGCTTACAAAGTGAAGGTAAGCCAAACTGAGAACCAAACATCAAGAACAATTCCTATAGCCTCCCTTGAGGCACTAATACCATATAAATCCAGAATCCACCAAGCTTCTTGCTTCAAATTTCCTTGAACACTGATTTTTATCTTTTGTGACCCATTTATTGAGATTTTTGTGATTTTATGCTAAACTTGAATTAAACTGATTTTAATGATCCAAAAGCCTTAAAAACTCATAAGTGAACTGAATTGAGATAAAATGAACAATAAACTACAATATTTAACACTTATCAATGAAGTTGTCAATTTCACTAGATAAATGCTAAATATAAATTCTGTGAAAATTACTTATAATTAAAGGTAAATAAGGTTCAAAATACACTAAAGAAACTGAGTACAACAATATTTGAATGAAAATTATAACTGAAACTAAAACTACACTACCTACGAAATAAAACTATACTAAGCTAAAAGACTAACTCTCCTTCTTTTTTTTGCTTCTTTTTCTTTTTATAGGTGAAGATTAGGGTTCCTCTCTCTCCTCTAAGCATTTCCCATCAATAATGTGAGCCATTGGATGAGTGGACTTCATTTTAGCCGTTGATGGATTTTTGGCGGGAAAATACTCTTGCCAATTGGACCTGATGACTTGTAAGGAAGAAGAAACAATTAATGCTTCTTGTTTTGTTAGGTGAGGTGGAAGGGCTAAGGTGAGGGGTGATGATGATGGAGGTTGGAGCGTGGGTGGTTTTGCAGAGAAGTGGGTGAAGGAGGTGGTTTTGGGGAAAACGAGGGGCTCAAAGGGCAAAAAGGGTCACGGGCTTAGCTTTGGGCTATGGGTATTTTATTTTGGCAGGTTTGGTAGTAGTGTTAATCACAAGGACTAATTTTGACAAGTTAGAATTACCAAAGGACTAAAAATGTTAATTTTCCAATTTAAAATGTCCAGGGGTAAATTCTGTAAATCTTTGAAATTTCAGGGACTAAAGTTGCCATTTTGCAAAACTGAGCTTTATAAAGCTAATTTTGACAACTTAAAAATTCCTGGGGGTCTTTTATGAAAAATTACAAGTTTTGAATAACTAGGGACTAGATTTTGACAATTATTGCATAAAATACAGTCTAGATATTTTTTCTGTCTTTTTGAGACTTTTCAAAGTGTTTTTGACTGGTGCAGAAGGAACAAAAATGATGAGTATTTACACACTCATCAATCCCCCACACTAAACTATTGCTAGTCCCTAACAATCTTTTGTGAAAACTTAATGGATTTAAGTCTCTTTACCAAAAGCCATTACTTCTGGAGTAGCCGATTGTTTTAGTTCAAGTAAGAACCTTGGTACAATGATAACCAAATGATTTTGAGCAAACCACCAGCTTTCAACGGTTTTGATTTGTCTTTACCAGAAGCCGTTTGCTTATGGACTAGCCAACTCTTAGATAAAATATCTTTGGTGAGTTGATTACCAATTATGGTTTTCCAACTGCCTTTACCACAAGCCATAAACTTGCGGGCTAGCCAACTTTTCACTAATTAAAGATATAGTGAGCTGAACACCATACAATTTTGGGCAAATTGCAAGCCGTCAATGGATTTGAGATATCTTTACCAAGAGCCGTTTGCTCCTGGATTAGCCAATCCTTTTGTTTATTAGACATGGCGGATTGATAACCGTAAGCTGAGTAAGTGCAAAACACTTACTCCAAAAAAAAATTTTGGCCAAAAATGGGGGAATTGGGTGGTATAATGATAAAATTCGTGAGAATTCCCCCCCACACTAGAAATGAATATTGCCCTCAATATTCAAAGTACCGGCGGTTATGCCGAAACAGAGAACGCAAAAGGGAATACTACGGCCATTATTTGTGAAATTTTTTTTTATTATTATTTATTTATTTTTTTTATTTTATTTTATTTTATTTTTTATTTTATTTTTTTTAATGAAAACTTATATACAACAGCGGGGGCAACTCCCCCACAGTAGGGTGGTACACATGGGTGAAAACCCATGTTTAACTACTGTTTTTGATTACCGAGTCGCTAGCTTGACTCGACCCCGAATTAATTTGTTCATGGGGAAGTAAGTGGAAGAGACAATCTCCATCGGACTTTCATTCAAGATGTTTGTATAAACATTGAAGTACGTGAAAGTTCCACACCGATGAGATATACATAGATCCGGCTCACAAATAATGAATGAAAATGTCGGGGTCAAAGATAGTGTCCTCATTCCCGAAGGAGTGAAGAACAGGAGAAGCCACGGGATAGGTGAAGAAGAGAAAGAAAGTCATGATAAACATCATGACTAACTCATCATCACCCACAGGAGAATTCATAATAGCATGAACCTCATCATTTAAGCTCAATTGGTCTAGACATATCCCGGGTGTGTCTAGATCAAAGTAGATGTTATCATACTCCGGTGGATATATGATATGAGTGAGTTCACAAGAGAACTCTTCATGAAGAGAATCATTCACATGAAGTGAATTTGTGAACTCTTGTTCCATTGTGGGCTCATCACTATCCTCGTCAAAGATTGGATTGTTAGAAATCCAAGTGAATTCAGATTCGAATTCAAATAGAGGATTGGTGAAAGTAGCTTTGAATGTTTCGGGAACAAAGTGATCAATATTCTCTATTGGACCGTTAGGGTGGGAAGTGAGTGAACGATCATTATAAAGGAGACTTTCAATTTCTCCTAGGTCGGCTTCGAAATCAAAGATATCATCATCACTTTTCGATGAAAGTGGATTGATGTGAGCGAGTTCATCGGTGAACTCCTCAAGAAGAGGATCAGACTGTGGGAGTGATGCCTCAACAAACTCGATGTTTCCATAGGAAGCACAATCGTCGCTAAGATCAGAGAAAGTTTCAAAATGATCTTTTGAACACTCAAGAGGGGAAAGAGAATCACACATATGATCAGAAGTTCCCTGTGACTCTCTCGGGATTGGGACAAGGTTCTCAACACTAGACTCTATGAATTCGTCTGATTCCTTTTCAGGAACAATGTCAAGATGCTCATCCCCCATGTTCAGAGAGTGAGTGGGCATTTCGGGTGTGATAACAACAGACTGAGGGAGTTGAGAAGGACTAGCATACATATGTTTTACATTTTCCATTTGTTCTTCTGCTAGTAATTCCATCACAGTCTTTTCTCCCTGATTTTTCATGGAAGGAATTTCAACAGATGAACTTGATGAACCCGCACAAAATTGACGAATATCAAGGGTAACTTCATCATCATCATCCTCATCGAGAAGAGCAGCACTGCGGAATATAGCACGTGTTTTAGCTGCTTGTTCTTCGACAAATAATTCCTCTATACTCTTTTCGTTTCTAGCATCTCGTTCTTTTGCAAGTAATTCTGATATAGATTCCTCACGAGAGTTTTGAAACGACATAGCCGACTCCTCCTTAAGTTCTTTTAATAAGTCCAGACTCTTCAGTAGAAGGTCTGTTGTAGTTTCATGAGGAGTTGCTTGAATCATTTGGTACTGTGGAGGTTGGTCTTGAAATGATGTGTCAAATTTGTCACAAGGAAATGTATTCCCCGTTTGACAATCTGAGCTGATGTGTGGACCTCCACAGTACTCACAACAAAATGATTGTTGTGGCTGGACATGTGAATAATATGGAATTTGGTAATTTCCAAAGTCCTGAGTGTTACCAGAAAACTGTTCATAGACAAACGCGTTTCCGGATTGACACTCAAATCCTTGGTGAGGACCTCCACAAAACTCACACAGATATGTCAATATCTCATGATGTGGTGGCTGGTAGAATGAATCAGATGTGTCATGGTAAGGATAGGGAGCTTGGTTATAGACATACCCATCTCCAGATTCTACCATGCTACAGCCGGGACAATTCCGACCATTATGAGGACCACCACACCATTGGCAACCAAAATGGTGTGGATAAGACATATAAAGAATCAAAGGGTTCCAGAGGGTAAGAAATGAAGAATCAAAAGGGTAAGAGGGTAAAGAGGAATAATTTTGGTATTTTTGAAAAACATGTTGTAAAAACAAAGAATGAAAATATTTTTGGTAATCGATTAGTCAAACGAATTAACTTCTTGATAATTTTGGTTTTTTATAAAAATAAGGAAATATGGACAAAGATGGTAAATATACAATGGGTGTATATTCAACAATCACTGATGCTTCAAATTCGTTGTACGCAGCACACCTCCCCGGCAGCGGCGCCAAAATTTGATTTCGCCTCCAAAGCAGTCTATCTTTTATTAGTCAACCACTTGTGAATGGTCAACCATAAAAGTCAAACAGCTCAGAGCAAAACGCAATTAAGTCGAGAGGAGTTTAGTGTTTCCCCGGGTCGTTAAGTCCCAATGAGGTGTGTAAACTGTAATACAACGAATCTGTGATCGGGTGAATATTGAACAGGAAAGGGGGGTTATGATTGATTACACTAAGGGAATGAAATCTAATAAAGACTTTGAAGTCATTTTAATTCTATATTTAAAATCGATTAACGTATAAAACCTAAAACGTAAAAACAAATCAGCAGAATCCAAATAAGCTTCAGCAGAATCCAAATAAAAACGAATCAGCAGAGTTCAAAATAAACACTTCAGCAGAATCAAATGCAAATCAGCAGAATTCAAATGAACTTAAGACATGAGCTGAAAAGCATAAAATAAGCACTGAAGTAGCATGTTAGGTTGGAGTAAATCAGCAGATTCCAAAACAATAAGCTACAGAATTCAAAATAGTACTTCAGCAGAATTCAATTCAATTCAGCAGAATCAGATAAAGCACTTCAGCAGAATCCAAAGTAAGCAGAATTACTAGACGAATAAAAATAATAAAAATACACAGATGAACATAAGCAATCACAATGACATAATAAGCTGATAGGAACATAAAAATGACAATTACAACACTAACAACTACAAATTCGTGAAAAGGATAAAATAGCAGTTGAAATCAAAGGTGAGCGACAAGGAAATCCGATGAACAAGAATGTAACTTTAAGCAATATACTTTTACAACTAGATCAAATAAGCATAAGAGAACACAATAAGCAGGTAACTAACATCTCCACAGTGTTAAGTAAAAATTGGAATTTAATGCTTACAAAGTGAATGTAAGCCAAAATGAGAACCAAACATCAAGAACAATTCCTATAGCCTCCTTTGAGGCACTAATACCATATAAATCCAGAATCTACCAAGCTTCTTGCTTCAAATTTCTTTGAACACCGATTTTTATCTTTTGTGACCCATTTATTGAGATTTTTGTGATTTTATGCTAAACTTGAATTAAACTGATTTTAATGATCCAAAAGCCTTAAAAACTCATAAGTGAACTGAATTGAGATAAAATGAACAATAAACTACAATATTTAACACTTATCAATGAAGTTGTCAATTTCACTAGATAAATGCTAAATATAAATTCTGTGAAAATTACTTGTAATTAACGGTAAATAAGGTTCAAAATACACTAAAGAAACTGAGTACAACAATATTTGAATGAAAATTATAACTGAAACTAAAACTACACTACCTACGAAATAAAACTATACTAAGCTAAAAGACTAACTCTCCTTCTTTTTTTTGCTTCTTTTTCTTTTTATAGGTGAAGATTAGGGTTCCTCTCTCTCCTGTGAGCATTTCCCATCAATAATGTGAGCCATTGGATGAGTGGACTTCATTTTAGCCATTGATGGATTTTTGGCGGGAAAATACTCTTGCCAATTGGACCTGATGACTTGTAAGGAAGAAGAAACAATTAATGCTTCTTGTTTTGTTAGGTGAGGTGGAAGGGCTAAGGTGAGGGGTGATGATGATGGAGGTTGGAGCGTGGGTGGTTTTGCAGAGAAGTGGGTGAAGGAGGTGGTTTTGGGGAAAACGAGGGGCTCAAAGGGCAAAAAGGGTCACGGGCTTAGCTTTGGGCTATGGGTATTTTATTTTGGCAGGTTTGGTAGTAGTGTTAATCACAAGGACTAATTTTGACAAGTTAGAATTACCAAAGGACTAAAAATGTTAATTTTCCAATTTAAAATGTCCAGGGGTAAATTCTGTAAATCTTTGAAATTTCAGGGACTAAAGTTAACATTTTGCAAAACTGAGCTTTATAAAGCTAATTTTGACAACTTAAAAATTCCTGGGGGTCTTTTATGAAAAATTACAAGTTTTGAATAACTAGGGACTAGATTTTGACAATTATTGCATAAAATACAGTCTAGATATATTTTTCTGTCTTTTTGAGACTTTTCAAAGTGTTTTTGACTTGTTTTGCAGTGTAGAAGGAACAAAAATGATGAGTATTTACACACTCATCAACCGCTTTTGACTCTGGAATACTGGCAATGTATTCATGTTCCCAATGTTGGATCATAAACTTGATTTGATCCAAATTTGTAATTGGGCTACCCTAATAAAATAGTTAGGCCCAAACCATAAGTAAAAATATCTAGATATAATATAGAAATATCTAGTGGAATAATCTAGAAATATTTTGTAATATCTAGATATTAATATGAGAAATATCTAGATATTAGTATGAAAAGAAATATCTAGATGTTAGATATTTACATATCCATGGAAATATCTAGTATGTAGAAACTTCCATGGAGTAGTATAAATATGTAAGATTGTAACCATTTGTGTACTAAGCAAATCAAGCAAGATTCAAGCAATCAATAACATTGTAAAATTTCTCTAAGTGTTTCTTTCTTCCTAAATTTCCCTTACAACCTTTTCATCAAATATAAGCATAAAAGGCCTTCGAGTCTCTAACAAATTGGTATCAGAGCTAGAAAATCACGATGTCAAGCATGATGAACTTGTTCTAATATCCTCGTCTTACCAAAGACAACTATGGTAGTTGGTGCATTCGAATGAAGGCGTTACTCGGTTCACATGATGTATGGGAGATTGTTGAGAAAGGTGTTTAGAAAGTAGATGACGAAAGTTCCATGAATGCCGCCCAAAGGGTGGAGTTGCAAAAGGCAAGAAAGAAGGATCAAAGTGCTCTTACACTCATCTATCAATGTCTTGATGATGCGATGTTTGAGAAAGTTGCAAATGCAAATACTTCCAAGGAAGCGTGGGAGATCCTTCAAAATGCTTTCAAAGGAATCGACAAAGTGAAAAAGGTACGTCTTCAAACTCTTAGAGGAGAGTTCGAAAAACTCCAAATAGAGGAATCCGAAACCATTTCGGATTATTTCACTCGTGTCTTGACCATTTCAAATGAAATGAAGAGAAATGGTGAAAGCTTGAGTGACACAAGGGTGATAGAAAAGATTCTTCGCTCTTTGCCCCCAAGCTTTGATTACATTGTCGTGGCCATAGAGGAGTCAAAAGACATAGACTCTATGACCATTGATCAACTCATGGGATCTTTACAAGCCCATGAAGAGAAGTTGAAGAAAAGAAGGGGAAAAGAACCCTTGGAGCAAGCTTTATACTCAAAGGTCTCTTTCAAAGAAAGAGAAAAGAGCTTTCTACATGGAAAGGAGCAAGGACGAGGATGCGGTACTTTTCGAGGTCGTGGTGGTTTCCAAGGCCGAGGACGAGGAAGAGGAAGAGAAGATGTCAACAAAGAATATGAAAACCAATGGTCTTCATATCGAAGAGGTCGTGGGAGAGACTTTCAATCTCAAAGAGGAGGTAAGCCCCAAATACATTGTTATAACTGTCGTAAATATGGTCATTATACCAATGAGTGTACTAGCTCAAGACAAGTGGAAGAAAAAGCTAATCTTGTGGAGGTAGAAGACGGAGATGAGCTTACCTTGCTAATGGCAAGACATGACGAACAAGAAGAGAGAATAGAGCCATGGCATATAAATTCCATTGCAAGTAACCATATGACGGGTGAAGAAGACTTGTTCGTGGAGATGGAAGAAAGTAAAGGTAACGTCACCTTTGGAGACGAATCAAAGGCACCGGTGAAAGGAAAAGGTAAGATACTTATCCGAGCTAAAGATGGAAGTCACCAATATATTTTGGATGTATACAATGTGCCCAATCTTAAAAGTAATATTTTAAGCGTGGGACAACTTTTAGAGAAAAATTACGATATTCATTTCAAGGATCGTAGTGCTACAATAAGGAATCTCGAAGGAAAGCTCATAGCAAAAGTGCCTATGACCAAAAACCGAATGTTCCTTCTAAACATTCAACATGATGAAGCTAAGTGCTTAAAGAGTTGTTTGAAGGATCATTCGTGGCTTTGGCACATGAGACATGGGCACTTAAACTTTGGTGACTTAAAGTTATTATCCTCAAAGGGAATGGTGAAAGGGTTAGATCAAATTGATCATCCCAATCAACTGTGTGAAGGATGCCTTCTTGGGAAGCATGCTAGGAGTGCGTTCCCAAAAGAAGCGACATCAAGAGCTAAGGAGCCTTTACATCTAATTCACACGGATTTGTGTGGTTCCATTACTCCACCCTCTTATAGTAAGAATCTCTACTTTATGCTCTTTATTGATGATTTTTCAAGAAAAACTTGGGTATATTTTCTAAAAGAAAAATCCCAAGCTTTTGAAACTTTTAAAACATTTAAAACTATGGTTGAAAAAGAGAAAGGTTTAAAAATTAAATCAATGAGATCCGATAGAGGTGGAGATTTTTTATCAAAAGAATTTAACAAATTTTGTGAGGATAATGGGATCCGGAGATTTCTAACGGCTCCTTACTCCCCACAACAAAATGGAGTGGTTGAGAGAAAGAATAGAACCATTCTCAATATGGTCCGAAGCATGTTGAAAAGTAAGAAGATGCCAAAGGAGTTTTGGGCCGAGGCGGTTGATTGTGCAGTATATCTATTGAACCGGTGTCCGTCAAAGAGTTTAGATAACATGACTCCACAAGAATCATGGAATGGGATGAAGCCTACCGTCTCTCACCTAAGGGTATTCGGAAGCATAGCATATGTCCACGTTCCCAGCCAAAGGCGAGTAAAGCTTGATGATAGAATTGAGAAGCATGTGTTTGTTGGGTACGACAAGCAGTCGAAAGGTTATAAGCTCTATAATCCAATCACAAGGAAGGTGGTAGTGAGTAGAGACGTGGAGTTCGATGAAGAAGAGACATGGGATTGGAGCATCAAGGAAAATGAAAGGTATGACTTTCTTCCTATGACTGATGAAGAAGAGACGGGTGAATCAAGTGAAGAACTCCAACAACCCCAAAGTCCAACTCCAACCCAAGAATCACCTTCAAGTTCAAGTGAAGGAGAACCGAAGACAAGAATTTTGCAAGAGCTCTACGAGGTAACTGACGAAATACCCCTTACTTGTTTATACGTTGATTGTGAACCTTTAGTTTTTGAGGAGGCTATGAAAAGCAAGAAATGGAGACAAGCCATGGACGAGGAGATAACGTCAATAGTCAAGAATGATACGTGGGAGTTGACGACCCTTCCGAAAGGCCAAAAGGCTATTGGAGTCAAGTGGGTATACAAGACCAAGAGGGACTTCTCGAAGAAGAAGTTTATGTGGAGCAACCAGAGGGATATGTTGCCAAAGGGCAAGAAGGTAAAGTGCTAAGGTTGAAGAAGGCCTTATAAGGTCTAAAGCAGGCACCACGTGCTTGGAATACTAGAATTGACAAGTATTTCCAAGAACATGTTTTTACTAAATGCCTAAGTGAATATGCACTTTACGTGAAATTTGCAAATCGAAGTATACTGCTCGTCTGCTTGTACGTGGATGATTTGATTTTTACAGGAAACTCTCAGAGTATGATTGATGAGCTCAAGAAGTCAATGACGAAAGAGTTCGAGATGACAGACATAGGACTTATGTCTTATTATCTTGGCATTGAGGTGAAGCAGACGGATGATGGAATTTTCATACGTCAAGAAGGATATGCCAAGGAGATATTAAAGAAGTTTGGCATGGATAAGTGCAATCCAGTTGGCACCCCCATAGAAGATAAGGCAAAGCCTTCTAAGCATGACAGAGGAGAAGCGGTAGACTCAACTCAATTCAAGAGTCTCGTTGGAAGTCTGCGCTATTTGACATGTACAAGACCTGACATACTCTTTGCGGTTGGTTTAATTAGTCATTTCATGGAAGAGCCTACGACAAAGCATTTGGAGATTGCAAAGAGGGTTCTCCGTTATATCAAAGGTACCATAGACTACGACATGTTTTATTCAACAAGTGAAGATTTCAAGCTGGTTGGATATAGCGACAGTGACTGGGCTGGAAACAAAGACGATGGAAGAAGTACAACAGGATTCGTATTCTTCCTGGGTAACAATGCTTTTACATGGTCTTCAAAGAAGCAACCTATTGTTACTTTGTCTAGTTGTGAAGAGGAGTACGTAGCTGCAACATCGTGTGTATGTCACGCAATTTGGCTTAGAAGTATGCTAAAGGAGCTACACATGGAACAAGAAGATGCGACTGAGATCTACGTGGATAACAAGTAGGCCATTGACTTAGCAAAAAATCCAGTATACCATGATCGAAGTAAGCATATTAACACTCGTTATCACTTTATTCGAGAGTGCATTGCAAGGAAAGATGTCCAAGTGATACATACGAGGTCCGAAGACCAAGTTGCAGATATCCTCACCAAGCCGGTCAACGAGAAAGATTTTTCAAGACAACGAATGATGCTTGGATTCAGTAAATCAAGTTTAAAGGGGGGTGTTGGATCATAAACTTGATTTGATCCAAATTTGTAATTAGGCTACCCTAATAAAATAGTTAGGCCCAAACCATAAGTAAAAATATCTAGATATAATATAGAAATATCTAGTGGAATAATCTAGAAATATTTTGTAATATCTAGATATTAATATGAGAAATATCTAGATATTAGTATGAAAAGAAATATCTAGATGTTAGATATTTACATATCCATGGAAATATCTAGTATGTAGAAACTTCCATGGAGTAGTATAAATATGTAAGATTGTAACCATTTGTGTACTAAGCAAATCAAGCAAGATTCAAGCAATCAATAACATTGTAAAATTTCTCTAAGTGTTTCTCTCTTCCTAAATTTCCCTTACAACCTCTTCATCAAATATAAGCCTAAAAGGCCTTCGAGTCTCTAACACCCAATGTTTGTTTTCCCTGGTGCTATTTAAATGTACATAAGTTACTGTAAATAGGCTTATGGACTTATTTGTGGGGAAATTTGGTTTGGGCTGTTGAAATATACATGAGTTACTGTAAATAAGCTAATAGAAACACCCTGGTGCTATTTAAATCAACAAATCAAAATAGTTTCTCAAATATGTTCAAAGGGGATGTTTGGTTTAGGATATATTAAGGATTCATTGAAATTTGGAACAAAAGCAATATTGCAAACTGTATATTAGTAATTGTTATGAGGTTCTTATCAAGTTTTTTAAGGTGAGAATGATAAGCATTGGTGTTTGGATAACTTATGTCTGTGGCTTATTGGAGTATTTTTGTTTCATAACAAAATAAGCTCAAAAGATACACTTCATTTTTGTGAGCATGGGAATAGAACTAGGGTGTGAGGGGTTGTCCAACAAAGAAGGAAGGTTTAGGGGTGGTAAAACTGCAAGAGGTGGTAAAATTGTGTCTGCGAGTGGTTCTGCTAGATCTTAACTATTTGACTTTTTAGTATTTGACTATTTTTGGCATTATATTTGACTATTTTTGGCATTCTATTTGACTGTTCTATGCTGAATATAACTTTTGTTAACACTGTGAAAAACAAGGTAGTAGAAATTGGATGATGACACTATGTGGGGTAAACATGGTGTGTATTTTCTCAGATGTAGTTGCTGGTTGTACCATTGCTATCCCTCAGGTTCTTTAGTCACAATTTAGTGAAAATTAAAGGAGAAAATTACATAGCCAAGCTCGAAATCCTATTGACATTTCCTTTTAGAACAAAGAGTAAGCAAAACAAACACTAATCTAAAACAAACAAACAAATATTCAAATCGCGAATAGAAAAACTATCAAACGGCAACACAGCAAACAGCTTTGACTTCACTCTTATGGCCATATCATTTGTTAAGGCGAAGTAGTCTCATCTTTCACGACTCACTAGCCTCCATCCAAATGATACACCAACTCAATTCCACCAATGAACTGCTAATCAAAACACCATAAACATACAATGACCTCTTTTGACTCTGGAATACTGGCAATGTATTCACGTTCTCAATGCTTGTTTTCCCTGAAATCATGATTGGCAGACCAACTTTATCAGAATACTAACTACACTGCAATTCAATTTGAACATTGCAAATCAGATATTCAAAACTGTATTCGAATGAACATTAGAAAGAGAGAGACATCTGAAAAATATACTTACTCAGATAATTATCTAAAAATGTGACTAACTTGTCACATTTTCGAGTGTTGCTTAGTTAACTCTTTTTTTGCTATTATAACACCAAAGTTTTAAATTCAGACTTTTTGGTGTGTTTGTGACCTTTTACTCCTACTTTAGTTTTGCGACCATATTAACAACTAAGGGTAAATTGGTCACTGTAAATAAACAAAATACAAACAAAAGGTCCAAATATGAAACTTTTGTGTTATAACAACAAAATAAAAAGATAGCTACATAGAAGTCTAAAAAGTAAGTTAGATATATTTTGAGGTAATTATCCCCAAATAAAAGAACATACCTTCATATTATGTTTGTGACTTGTTGTCTATTTCGATGCAGGGGATATGGGAGATTTTGGGCCAGTAGGAGCCTCCTCTACTGCATCTTTCTTTCAGATCTGGACATTCGTCTATTCTCAAACTCAAAAGTGAAGGCAACAACTTTTCTGGTAGATCTTTCATCTTTGGGCATTCCCAAATTTGAAGACGTTGGAGGGAGGTGAGGTGTTGGAGTCCCTCGGAAACTGTTTCCAACTTATCAAAACTTCTAATGCGAAGTCGAGTTAGAGATGAAGGAAGATGAAGATGAGATAATTGACTCCAATTAGTGGCATCTTCTTTTTCTTTTGAACCCTGTAAGGTTAGGTTAACTAGTGTGGTTGGAAACGTCAGTGGGCCCCATTCTGAGATGGGCTTCTTCAACCCACCTATTGCAAGCCCGCACAAGTTTGGAGGCCAAAGCCCAGTTGGAACATCAATACTTGGACAATTGCATATTTCCAGATTAGTTAACGAGGTCTGCAATTGGAGGTCTGCAAATAACGACTCCTCAGTACTATTACAATCTAGTATCACTAATGTCATGAGGTGAATAAAGTTACCCCTAAAATCAATGATCGATGCCACATTTGGATGATCTTTTATATATACATCTTCAAGCATTGGCATGATTTTGTTGTTGATAAGTAACATATTCTTTTTTCCTCCTTCTCCCAACTCCTCCTTTATCATTAGTTTTTCACACATGCAAATGGAAACAGACTTGAGCTTCTGCCCTCCCATTCCCATTGAGAAGGAGACACATGTAATTGAATCACAATCAACGATACCCAACGTCTCAATGTTGTCAGGACAACTTAAATGCTTGAAATTTTCACAACCATTTATGTGTAACGTGCTAAGAGATGTTAGGAGGTTGCTCCTATAATTGTAATCCTCCTCATCTTTCTCCCCTAAACTCACCAAATTTTTACAATTGTAAATTTCCAACTTCCTTAAATTCACGAGAATCTTACTACTTGCCTATGCTTCTTTTGATTCCCACAAGTATCTTATTTCATCACACTCACTGACTTCCAATTCTTCAACTGCCTTAAGATCCAATATAACATCTCTCCACACCTCATTAGTAAGCCCTGAAATAGATTCTATTTCCAACTTGGTGACTGATGGAGCTGTGTGCACCAGACTTCTAAACAAACCAACACCACATCCACATATTTTCAAATCCCTTAAATTCACAAGAACCTTACTACTTGCCTCTGCTTCTTTTAATTCCCGCAAGTATCTTATTTCATCACATATTTTAACAATCAATTCTTCAACTGACTTAAGATCCAATATAACATCTCTCCACACCTCATTAGTGTTGGATCATAAACTTGATTTGATCCAAATTTATAATTGGGCTACCCTAATAAAATAGTTAGGCCTAAACCATAAGTAAAAATATCTAGATATAATATAGAAATATCTAGTGGAATAATCTAGAAATATTTTGTAATATCTAGATATTAATATGAGAAATATCTAGATATTAGTATGAAAAGAAATATTTAGATGTTAGATATTTACATATCCATGGAAATATCTAGTGTGTAGAAACTTCCATGGAGTAGTATAAATATGTAAGGTTGTAACCATTTGTGTACTAAGTAAATCAAGGAAATCTTAAGCAATCAATAATATTCCTCTCTTCCTAAATTTCACTTACAACCTCTTCATCAAATATAAGCCTAAAAGGCCTTCGAGTTTCTAACAAATTGGTATTATTGATTGCTTATGTTTTGCTTGATTTGCTTGATTACAAATGCATCACACCACCCTCTATTTATACTAGTCCATGGAAGAGTCTAGTACCAAGATACTTCCATGGAACTCTAGATATTTCCAACATTATACATATCTATACTCTAGATATTTCTTAGCTACAATATTCTACACAATTCTATGGATATTTTAAGGATCATTCTACATATTTCTTATAGATAGAGCTCTAGATTTTTCTTCCTTATGGACTTGGGCCTTTGTGGATGTTCTATACTTGATTGGATCAAATCAAGTTTAATGATTCAACACCCCCCTTTAAACTTGATTTACCGACTCCAAGCATCATTCGTTGTCTTGAAAAATCTTTCTCGTTGATCGGCTTGGTGAGGATATCTGCAACTTGGTTTTCGGACCTCGTATGTATCACTTGGACATCTTTCCTTGCAATGCACTCTCGAATAAAGTGATAACGAGTGTTGATATGCTTACTTCGATCATGGTATACTGGATTTTTAGCTAAGTCAATGGCCTACTTGTTATCCACATAGATCTCAGTCGCATCTTCTTGTTCCATGTGTAGCTCCTTTAGCATACTTCTAAGCCAAATTGCGTGACATACACATGATGTTGCAGCTACATACTCCGCTTCACAACTAGACAAAGTAACAATAGGTTGCTTCTTTGAAGACCATGTAAAATCATTGTTACCTAGGAAGAATATGAATCATGTTGTACTTCTTCCATCGTCTTTGTCTCCAGCCCAGTCACTGTTGCTATATCCAACCAGCTTGAAGTCTTCACTTGTTGAATAAAACATTCCATAGTCTAGGGTACCTTTGATATAACGGAGGATCCTCTTTGAAATCTCCAAATGCTTTGTCGTAGGCTCTTCCATGAAATGACTAATTAAACCAACCGCAAAGAGTATGTCAGGTCTTGTACATGTCAAATAGCGCAAACTTCCGACAAGACTCTTGAATTGAGTTGAGTCTACCGCTTCTCCTCCGTCATGCTTAGAAGGCTTTGCCTTATGTTCTATGGGGGTGCCAACGAGATTGCAGTTATCCATGCCAAACTTCTTTAATATCTCCTTGGCATATCCTTCTTGACTTATGAAAATTCCATCATCCGTCTGCTTCACCTCAATGCCAAGATAATAAGACATAAGTCCTATGTTTGTCATCTCGAACTCTTTTGTCATTGACTTCTTGAGCTCATCAATCATACTCTGAGAGTTTCCTGTAAAGATCAAATCATCCACGTACAAGCAGACGAGTAGTATACTTCCATTTTCAAATTTCACGTAAAGTGCATATTCACTTAGGCATTTAGTAAAACCATGTTCTTGGAAATACTTGTCAATTCTAGTATTCCAAGCACGTGGTGCCTGCTTTAGACCATATAAGGCCTTCTTCAACCTTAGCACTTTACCTTCTTGCCCTTTGGCAACATATCCCTCTGGTTGCTCCACATATACTTCTTCTTCAAGAAGTCCATTTAGAAATGCAGACTTTACATCCATTTGGTGGATTTTCCACCTATATTGAGCAGCAATAGCAACAATCATTCTAATAGTTTCTAAGCGAGCAACAGGATCAAATACCTCTTCGTAGTCGATACCATGCTTCTGCTTGTAACCTTTTGCCACAAGTCTTGCCTTGTACTTTTCCACTTCGCCTTTGGCATTTTTCTTGGTCTTGTATACCCATTTGACTCCAATAGCCTTTTGGCCTTTCGGAAGGGTCGTTAACTCCCACGTATCATTCTTCACCATTGACTTTATCTCCTCGTCCATGGCTTGTCTCCATTTCTTGCTTTTCATAGCCTCCTCAAAAACTAAAGGTTCACAATCAACGTATAAACAAGTAAGGGGTATTTCTTCAGTTACCTCGTAGAGCTCCTGCAAACTTCTTGTCTTCTGTTCTCCTTCACTTGAACTTGAAGGTGATTCTTGGGTTGGAGTTGGACTTTGAGGTTGTTGGACTTCTTCACTTGATTCACCTGTCTCTTCTTCATCAGTTATAGGAAGAAAGTCATACCTTACATTTTCCTTGATGCTCCAATCCCATGTCTCTTCTTCATCGAAATCCACGTCTCTACTCACTACCACCTTCCTTGTGATTGGATTTTAGAGCTTATAACCTTTCGACTGCTTGTCATAGCCAACAAACACATGCTTCTCACTTCTATCATCAAGCTTTAATCGCCTTTGGCTGGGAACGTGGACATATGCTATGCTTCCGAATACCCTTAGGTGAGAGACAGTAGGGTTCATCCCATTCCATGCTTTTTGTGGAGTCTTGTTATCTAAACTCTTTGACGGACACCGGTTCAATAGATATACTGCACAATCAACCGCCTCGGCCCAAAACTCCTTTGGCATCTTCTTACTTTTCAACATGCTTCGGACCATATTGAGAATGGTTCTATTCTATCTCTCAACAACTCCATTTTGTTGTGGCGAGTAAGGAGCCGTTAGAAATCTTCGGATCCCATTATCCTCACAAAATTTGTTAAATTCTTTTGATAAAAATTCTCCACCTCTATCGGATCTCATTGATTTAATTTTTAAACCTTTCTCTTTTTCAACCATAGTTTTAAATGTTTTAAAAGTTTCAAAAGCTTGGGATTTTTCTTTTAGAAAATATACCCAAGTTTTTCTTGAAAAGTCATCAATAAAGAGCATAAAGTAAAGATTCTTACTATAAGAGGGTTTAGTAATGGGACCACACAAATCCGTGTGAATTAGATGTAAAGGCTCCTTAGCTCTTGATGTCGCTTCTTTCGGGAGTGAACTCCTAGCATGCTTCCCAAGAAGACATCCTTCACACAGTTGATTGGGATGATCAATTTGATCTAACCCTTTTACCATTCCCTTTGAGGATAATAACTTTAAGTCACCAAAGTTTAAGTGCCCGTATCTCATGTGCCAAAGCCACGAATGATCCTTCAAACAACTCTTTAAGCACTTAGCTTCATCATGTTGAATGTTTAGAAGGAACATTCGGTTTTTGGTCATAGGCACTTTTGCTATGAGCTTTCCTTCGGGATTCCTTATTGTAGCACTACGATCCTTGAAATGAATATCGTAATTTTTCTCTAAAAGTTGTCCCACACTTAAAATATTACTTTTAAGATTGGGCACATTGTATACGTCTGAAATATATTGGTGACTTCCATCTTTAGCTCGGATAAGTATCTTACCTTTTTCCTTTCACCGGTGCCTTTGATTCGTCTCCAAAGGTGACGTTACCTTTACTTTTCTCCATCTCCACGAACAAGTCTTCTTCACCCGTCATATGGTTACTTGCAGCGGAATCTATATGCCATGGCTCTATCCTCTCTTCTTGTTCGTCATGTCTTGTTATTAGCAAGGTAAGCTCATCTCCGTCTTCTACCTCCACAAGATTAGCTTTTTCATCCACTTGTCTTGAGCTAGTACACTCATTGGCATAATGACCATATTTACGACAGTTGTAACATTGTGTTTGGGGCTTACCTCCTCTTTGAGATTGAAAGACTCTCCCACGACCTCTTCGATATGAAGACCATTGGTTTTCATCTTCTTTGTTGACATCTTCTCTTCCTCTTCCTCGTCCTCGGCCTTGGAAACCACCACGACCTCGAAAAATACCGCATCCTCTTCCTTGCTCCTTTCCATGTAGAAAGCTCTTTTCTCTTTCTTTGAAAAAGACCTTTGAGTATAAAGCTTGCTCCAAGGGTTCTTTCCCCCTTCTTTTCTTCAACTTCTCTTCATGGGCTTGTAAAGATCCCATGAGTTGATCAATGGTCATTGAGTCTATGTCTTTTGACTCTTCTATGGCCACGACAATGTAATCAAAGCTTGGGGGCAAAGAATGAAGAATCTTTTCTATCACCCTTGTGTCACTTAAGCTTTCACCATTTCTCTTCATTTCATTTGAAATGGTCAAGACACGAGTGAAATAATCCGAAATTGTTTCGGATTCCTCTATTTGGAGTTTTTCGAACTCTCCTCTAAGAGTTTGAAGACGTACCTTTTTCACTTTGTCGATTCCTTTGAAAGCATTTTGAAGGATCTCCCACGCTTCCTTGGAAGTAGTTGCATTTGCAACTTTTTCAAACATCGCATCATCAAGACATTGATAGATGAGTGTAAGAGCACTTTGATCCTTCTTTCTTGCCTTTTGCGACTCCACCCTTTGGGCGGCGTTCATGGAACTTTCATCATCTACTTTCTCAACACCTTTCTCTACCATCTCCCATACATCATGTGAACCTAGTAACGCCTTCATTCGAAT
The DNA here is from genome assembly GCA_019973895.1 of Chrysanthemum seticuspe. NCBI lineage: Eukaryota > Viridiplantae > Streptophyta > Magnoliopsida > Asterales > Asteraceae > Chrysanthemum > Chrysanthemum seticuspe. The sequence continues at coordinate 315,426,966 of BPTQ01000006.1, forward strand.
GCACCAACTACCATAGTTTTCTTTGGTAAGACGAGGAAATTGGAACAAGTTCATCATGCTTGACATCGTGATCTTCTAGCTCTTGATACCAATTTGTTAACAAGACTCCACAAGAAGCATGGAATGGGATGAAGCCTACCGTCTCTCACTTAAGGGTATTCGGAAGCATAGCATATGTCCACGTTCCCAGCCAAAGGCGATTAAAGCTTGATGATAGAAGTAAGAAGCATGTGTTTGTTGGCTACGACAAGCAGTCTAAAGGTTATAAGCTCTATAATCCAATCACAAGGAAGGTGGTAGTGAGTAGAGACGTGGAGTTCGATGAAGAAGAGACATGGGATTGGAGCATCAAGGAAAATGAAAGGTATGACTTTCTTCCTATGACTGATGAAGAAGAGACGGGTGAATCAAGTGAAGAAGTCCAACAACCTCAAAGTCCAACTCCAATCCAAGAATCACCTTCAAGTTCAAGTGAAGGAGAACCGAAGACAAGAAGTTTGCAGGAGCTCTACGAGGTAACTGACGAGATACCCCTTACTTGTTTATACGCTGATTGTGAACCTTTAGTTTTTGAGGAGGCTATGAAAAGCAAGAAATGGAGACAAGCCATGGACGAGGAGATAAAGTCAATAGTGAAGAATGATACGTGGGACTTGAGGACCCTTCCGAAAGGCCAAAAGGCTATTGGTATCAGAGCTAGAAGATCACGATGTCAAGCATGATGAACTTGTTCCAATTTACTCGTCTTACCAAAGAAACTATGGTAGTTGGTGCATTCGAATGAAGGCGTTACTAGGTTCACATGATGTATGGGAGATGGTAGAGAAAGGTGTTGAGAAAGTAGATGATGAAATTTCCATGAATGCCGCCCAAAGGGTGGAGTTGCAAAAGGCAAGAAAGAAGGATCAAAGTGCTCTTACACTCATCTATCAATGTCTTGATGATGCGATGTTTGAAAAAGTTGCAAATGCAACTACTTCCAAGGAAGCAAGGGAGATCCTTCAAAATGCTTTCAAAGGAATCGACAAAGTGAAAAAGGTACGTCTTCAAACTCTTAGAGGAGAGTTCGAAAAACTCCAAATAGAGGAATCCGAAACCATTTCGGATTATTTCACTCGTGTCTTGACCATTTCAAATGAAATGAAGAGAAATGGTGAAAGCTTAAGTGACACAAGGGTGATAGAAAAGATTCTTCGTTCTTTGCCCCCAAGCTTTGATTACATTGTCATGGCCATAGAGGAGTCAAAAGACATAGACTCAATGACCATTGATCAACTCATGGGATCTTTACAAGCCCATGAAGAGAAGTTGAAGAAAAGAAGGGGGAAAGAACCCTTGGAGCAAGCTTTATACTCAAAGATCTCTTTCAAAGAAAGAGAAAAGATCTTTCTACATGGAAAGGAGCAAGGATGAGGACGCGGTACTTTTCGAGGTCGTGGTGGTTTCCAAGGCCGAGGACGAGGAAGAGGAAGAGAAGATGTAAACAAAGAAGATGAAAACCAATGGTCTTCATATCGAAGAGGTCGTGGGAGAGGCTTTCAATCTCAAAGAGGAGGTAAGCCCCAAATACAATGTCACAACTGTCGTAAATATGGTCATTATGCCAATGAGTGTATAGCTCAAGACAAGTGGAAGAAAAAGCTAATCTTGTGGAGGTAGGAGACGGAGATGAGCTTACCTTGCTAATGGCAAGACATGACGAACAAGAAGAGAGGATAGAGCCATGGCATATAGATTCCGCTGCAAGTAACCATATGACGGGCGAAGAATACTTGTTCGTGGAGATGGAAGGAAGTAAAGGTAACGTCACCTTTGGAGAGGAATCAAAGGCACCGGTGAAAGGAAAAGGTAAGATACTTATTCGAGCTAAAGATGGAAGTCACCAATATATTTCGGACGTATACAATGTGCCCAATCTTAAAAGTAATATTTTAAGCATGGGACAACTTTTAGAGAAAAATTACGATATTCATTTCAAGGATCGTAGTGCTACAATAAGGAATCCCGAAGGAAAGCTCATAGCAAAAGTGCCTATGACCAAAAACCAAATGTTCCTTCTAAACATTCAACATGATGAAGCTAAGTGCTTAAAGAGTTGTTTGAAGGATCATTCGTGGCTTTGGCACATGAGATACGGGCACTTAAACTTTGGTGACTTAAAGTTATTATCCTCCAAGGGAATGGTGAAAGGGTTAGATCAAATTGATCATCCCAATCAACTGTGTGAAGGATGCCTTCTTGGGAAGCATGCTAGGAGTTCATTCCCGAAAGAAGCGACATCAAGAGCTAAGGAGCCTTTACATCTAATTCACACGGATTTGTGTGGTCCCATTACTAAACCCTCTTATAGTAAGAATCTTTACTTTATGCTCTTTATTGATGACTTTTCAAGAAAAACTTGGGTATATTTTCTAAAAGAAAAATCCCAAGCTTTTGAAACTTTTAAAACATTTAAAACTATGGTTGAAAAAGAGAAAGGTTTAAAAATTAAATCGATGAGATCCGATAGAGGTGGAGAATTTTTATCAAAAGAATTTAACAAATTTTGTGAGGATAATGGGATCCGAAGATTTCTAACGGCTCCTTACTCACCACAACAAAATGGAGTGGTTGAGAGATAGAATAGAACCATTCTCAATATGGTCCGAAGCATGTTGAAAAGTAAGAAGATGCCAAAGGAGTTTTGGGCCGAGGCGGTTGATTGTGCAGTATATCTATTGAACCGGTGTCCGTCAAAGAGTTTAGATAACAAGACTCCACAAGAAGCACGGAATGGGATGAAGCCTACCGTCTCTCACTTAAGGGTATTCAGAAGCATAGCATATGTCCACATTCCCAGCCATAGGCGATTAAAGCTTGATGATAGAAGTGAGAAGCATGTGTTTGTTGGCTACGACAAGCAGTCTAAAGGTTATAAGCTCTATAATCCAATCACAAGGAAGGTGGTAGTGAGTAGAGACGTGGAGTTCGATGAAGAAGAGACATGGGATTGGAGCATCAAGGAAAATGAAAGGTATGACTTTCTTCCTATGACTGATGAAGAAGAGACGGGTGAATCAAGTGAAGAAGTCCAACAACCTCAAAGTCCAACTCCAATCCAAGAATCACCTTCAAGTTCAAGTGAAGGAGAACCAAAGACTTTGCAGGATCTCTACGAGGTAACTGACGAGATACCCCTTACTTGTTTATACGCTGATTGTGAACCTTTAGTTTTTGAGGAGGCTATGAAAAGCAAGAAATGGAGACAAGCCATGGACAAGGAGATAAAGTCAATAGTGAAGAATGATACGTGGGAGTTGACGACCCTTCCGAAAGGCCAAAAGGCTATTGGAGTCAAGTGGGTATACAAGACCAAGAAAAACGCCAAAGGCGAAGAGGAAAAGTACAAGGCAAGACTTGTGGCAAAAGGTTACAAGCAGAAGCATGGTATCGACTACGAAGAGGTATTTGCTCCTGTTGCTCGCTTAGAAACTATTAGAATGATTATTGCTATTGCTGCTCAATATAGGTGGAAAATCCACCAAATGGATGTAAAGTCTGCATTTCTAAATGGACTTCTTGAAGAAGAAGTTTATGTGGAGCAACCAGAGGGATATGTTGCCAAATGGCAAGAAGGTAAAGAGCTAAGGTTGAAGAAGGCCTTATATGGTCTAAAGCAGGCACCACGTGCTTGGAATACTAGAATTGACAAGTATTTCCAAGAACATGGTTTTACTAAATGCCTAAGTGAATATGCACTTTACGTTAAATTTGCAAATGAAAGAATACTGCTCGTCTGCTTGTACGTGGATGATTTGATCTTTACAGGTAACTCTCAGAGTATGATTGATGAGCTCAAGAAGTCAATGACGAAAGAGTTTGAGATGACAGACATAAGACTTATGTCTTATTATCTTGGCATTGAGGTGAAGCAGACGGATGATGGAATTTTCATAAGTCAAGAAGGATATGCCAAGGAGATATTAAAGAAGTTTGGCATGGATAAGTGCAATCCAGTTGGCACCCCCATAGAACATAAGGCAAAGCCTTCTAAGCATGACGGAGGAGAAGCGGTAGACTCAACTCAATTCAAGAGTCTCGTTGGAAGTTTGCGCTATTTGACATGTACAAGACCTGACATACTCTTTGCGGTTGGTTTAATTAGTCGTTTCATGGAAGAGCCTCCGACAAAGCATTTGGAGATTTCAAAGAGGATCCTCCGTTATATCAAAGGTACCGTAGACTACAGAATGTTTTATTCAACAAGTGAAGACTTCAAGCTGGTTGGATATAGCGACAGTGACTGGGCTGGAAACAAAGACGATGGAAGAAGTACAACAGGATTCGTATTCTTCGTGGGTAACAATGCTTTTACATGGTCTTCAAAGAAGCAACCTTTTGTTACTTTGTCCAGTTGTGAAGCGGAGTACGTAGCTGCAACATCGTGTGTATGTCACGCAATTTGGCTTAGAAGTATGCTAAAGGAGCTACACATGGAACAAGAAGATGCGACTGAGATCTACGTGGATAACAAGTCGGCCATTGAATTTGCAAAAAATCCAGTATACCATGATCGAAGTAAGCATATTAACACTCGTTATCACTTTATTCGAGAGTGCATTGCAAGGAAAGATGTCCAAGTGATACATACGAGGTCCGAAAACCAAGTTGCAGATATCCTCACCAAGCCGATCAACGAGAAAGATTTTTCAAGACAACGAATGACGCTTGGAGTCGGTAAATCAAGTTTAAAGGGGGGGTGTTGGATCATAAACTTGATTTGATCCAAATTTGTAATTGGGCTACCCTAATAAAATAGTTAGGCCCAAACCATAAGTAAAAATATCTAGATATAATATAGAAATATCTAGTGGAATAATCTAGAAATATTTTGTAATATCTAGATATTAATATGAGAAATATCTAGATATTAGTATGAAAAGAAATATCTAGATGTTAGATATTTACATATCCATGAAAATATCTAGTGTGTAGAAACTTCCATGGAGTAGTATAAATATGTAAGGTTGTAACCATTTGTGTACTAAGTAAATCAAGGAAAGCTTAAGCAATCAATAATATTCCTCTCTTCCTAAATTTCACTTACAACCTCTTCATCTAATATAAGCCTAAAAGGCCTTCGAGTTTCTAACAATTAGTAAGCCCTGAAATAGATCCTATTTTCAACTTGGTGACTGATGGAGCTGCGTGCACCAGACTTCTCAACAAACCATCACCACATTCATGTATTCTAAAATCCCTCAATGAAAATAGTGGTGCTTTAAGTGAGACTTCAACCAAATTTGGACACCCTTTTATATTGAGCTCTTTCAGGCATGGAAACACGCAATCTCCAACCCCACTTCTACTATATGTTGACCAAACCTCCCACCTCGGCATACCTTTAAACTTTAGAATTTCAAGTGAAGGAAATGCAACACCAGTCCCAAGAAATTCTAAACCCACATCTTTCACATCGTCCATGTCTTGGATAGATAACCTCTTCAGTGACGGTAGTTGCCCGAGTGGTGGCAGAAATGTACACTTTTTACAGCCATGTATAGACACACGAGCCAACTTACGGAAAGAGGGTTCCCCAACCCATTTGGGAAACTCTAAACCCACATAGTTCACAATGCCTAGCCTCTTCAAACAATCATTATTTGGCTTCAATGCATCAAGGACATCATTATCGGTTGTCTCCTTTCGAGAAGCATACGACACGTCACTCCATTCAACCTCTAACTCGGTAAGCCTCTTTTGTGATAAGTCTGCTTCTCGTGCTTCCATTGCGTTTTTTACTTTTTCCAGGCCCTCAATGGAAACTTTCCCATGAAGATTCTCAAAATCTTTAAGTTGGGTTATCGAAAAATCATGTTCCCCTCCAATAATGATTTTTGAAAGAGTTTGCAGGCTTTTCAACTTAGCGACCCCTACAGGCAAGTCTTTTAAAAGCGGAGTATCTCTAATGTCTAAATGCCGTAAACTTTTAAGCTTTATGAAGTTGTTGGGAAACTTAGTTAAAAGAGAACAACCAAAAAGGATTAGCGTCTCTAAGTTATAGAGATCACAAACATTTTCTGGAAAATGTGTGATTTTAGTTTGAGATAGATTGAGATAGCGTAAATGCTTTAATTTACCAATGGACTCTGGAACCTCGCTTATCTCATAACCACTCAAACTTAAAACCCTTAAGAATTGCAACTCGGGGAGTAAGTCAACCAAAACCTTATTCGACAAGTAATTAAGTTGCCACCAGCTATCTTTCACCCCTACGGACAATAATGTTCTCAAACCTTTAGCTCCTTCGATCCCCTCAAACTTCTTGTAAGATACATATTCCTCAAAAACAAAAGACATATGACGACACTTATCTAAAGCTTGTTTCCTAACATTCTTTCCCATTTCCTTCTCTAACCTGAAAAAGAAATCTCCGGCAACACATGTGGCCAAATCATTCATAAGATCATGCATAACAAACAAAGATTCGTCATTAGGTGAGCGTTGAAAAAATGATCGTGATAACAACTCATCAAAACATTCTTGACCCAAACATTCTACAGTTGACTTGCTTCGACGTACTCGGTGCTAAAATCCTTCTGCCATCCATAGCAGAACCAAATCTTCCTTGTCAAATGCATAGTCCTTTGCGAACAAGGCGCAATATGCAAAGAGCTGCTTCAGATTGGCAGGAAGTTCACGGTAGCTTAGTCTAAGAGCCGGAATAATTTCATCCCCCTCTTTTAACCTCCATATCTCACTATCCACTATTTCCTTCCACTCTAGCTCATCCTTTTTTGTCCTCATTAACCTTCCAAGCGCTATTAAAGCCAGAGGCAAACCATCACATTTTTTAACAATGCCTTCACCATGTGCTTTAAATGTTGGATGGGAGTCAAAATTATTTGCATCCAATGCATGTTGAGCGAATAAAGACACAGCATCATCTTGGGATAAACGTTGCAGACGGTTTGAATTATCATAGCCCAACTTTTTCAGCAATTGTTCCTTCCGAGTTGTCATGATAATTTTACTTCTGCTAGAGCAAGCATGAAATGGACGTACTAAGGTTTCCCAATCCTCACGGCTTTCACTCCAAACGTCATCTAAAATTAGTAGAAACTGTTTCTCCCTAAGTTGATCTCTGAGAGCTACTTGAAGAAGATTGAAATCTTCAAATTTCTTATCTTCCCCAGTCACAGATTGGAAAATAATTTTACTTATTTGGAAGCTATCCCACTCATCTGAAACACATGCCCATGCCTTGAGATCGAAATGATCCGTAACTTTCTTTTCTTCATACAAAAGCCTAGCTAGAGTTGTCTTACCTACGCCACCCATACCAACAATCGGCACGACGCTAAACTTTTCTTTGCATGGTTCATCCGCCAATAGCCTTTGAACAAACACATCCTTATCACCTTGTCGCCCAACAATACCAGATGCATCTACCAGCAACGAGGTCTCGTATAGTCTATTTTTATCTTTTGGCCTATCATCCTCAAGGTTGTAAAAATCGCTAGGCGCTCGTAAGGCGGTTGGGTAGGGCCTAGCGATTAATCGGTTAGGCGGGGATTAATCGGGGATTAACCGGATTGCAATTTTTATAGTGAAAAATTTCCAAATATAAACATAGTTCTAAGTTTCTAACATAAAGTTACAAACATCGGATTATTGACCAATTAATCGGTCCGTTGACCGATTATTGACCGATTAATCGGTCCCTTGACCGATTATTGACCGATTAATCGGTCCGTTGACCGATTATTGATCCGATTTTGACCGATTAATCGGTCCGTTGACCGATTTTTTACCAAAACGATTAAATAGGCCGATTATGGAAAATCGGGGCGGTTAATGGCCGATCAGCGATTATGCGCCGATTAATCGGCCGCCTGGACTGATTTTTACAACACTGATCATCCTTCACTTGTAAACTTCCACTCTCCACCTTCAAACCAAGAGATTCTTTTTCCTTTTCTAGATCTTGCAACTTATTGTTAATATCGTCTAACCTGTGACACAGCCTACTGCTTAGTAAGAAATTTGTGCAACAAGTTGGGACGAGCTTTCTTATCTTGCTGGTGCTGGCTTGGGATTGGTCGGTCAACTCATTATGCTTAGCCTCGGTTGCCAAGTCATCAAGTACATCATCTATGTCGTAAGCCAGATGTTGGAGATCATTGAGCCATACTTGAACAGCTTCATTAGTTATTTCTTTATTCCAAGCATCATTCAGCAGTGCTTGGATCCTGGACAAAGTCCTCCCTAGTTTCTTCAGCTCAGAATGAATTCCCTTTGCTCGTACAACTTGCTTAACGGCTTCATTGGCTAGCTTCTGAAAAACGGCTTCAATGAGGGTAGAGGCAATGACTTCCGCCATTGTTTTATGGTAAAGTGGTAGGTGTTTTGAATGAAATGAACTGGAAGAAAATTATAGATCTTGACTTATAGTTTTCTTGTGAGGTGAGGTGTGGTTCTGAATGAGTTTGCTGATTGAGGTGAGGTGGAGTGGTGGCAACAGTGGCGGTATGGTGGTGGTTTTGTTAGTGGTTTTGTGTTTGTAAACGGTGGTTTTGTTAGATGGAGAAGATGAAAAGGTTGTGAGAAGAGAGAGGGTGAATGGTGGTGGTTTTGTTAGTACGTGGTATTGTAAGTGTTTATTAGTTGGATGTTGAAAAAAAAAAAAGTGAGTGACAATGAGCTTAAGGTGTTACTAGTATAACTTAACACCAAAAAATATTGTCACAGCGCTACTTCAGATTTAACAGTTTAATATCAACATCTTAAAATCACCGCTTATCATAATACCACGTTAACACCACCTTTTAGGACCCATTTTTTTATTTTTTATTTTTTAAACAAACTAATATTTAAATTTACAATACGAAAAAATTTAGTTACGCAAAAAAACTACGAAATAAAAGAAGTTACGATATAAAAATACATTACGGAAATAAGAAAACAACTAATCGTGGCACAAATTATATTTTTCTTTGATTTTTTCCTTTTCCATGTTGATCGAATACGCATCATCCTCCGACAACTCCTTCGTATTAATACTGAGAAATTTCATCTCCTCCAAACGCATCATCGTACGGTCTTTCTCTTTAGTGACCTCGTACGCCGATTGGGCCGATTCTCGTTTGAGCCGCATCTCGTTTGTCATCAACTCCCCAAATTGGCTTGACGAGTTACTTCTCCCGGTGCTCGTCGTGGTCTCGGATTTTTGTTTTTTGTCAGCACGTTTTTTGTTGTCGGACGTGGTCTTGCATCTTCACCAAATAGATCCACGTGGCCTTCCCCAGGGACTTCTCCAGCTAAATCAACTGGTTCCGGCACGTCCTATTTTGCATGGGTTTTCAAAATTTCTCACGTCTCCTCTTAAGTAAATGAGGTTTCTTTATGCTCGTCACAATACAACGTTCTAGCCTATTTCATAACATCTAAATCATTTTACCCACCTTTTCCCAAGCGTTTGGAACATTTGAAAACCACATTGAACTTTTGGCAATTCTCGTTCAACGTATGCCACTTGCTTGTCAACATATCCTTGTTGCGTGCTTGGAAATTTTGCCTATTGAACTCGTTCAAACCCCGATACCAAAACGCCTCCCTTTTGTGAAATTCCGATATTAGGATCCTTGAAAACGGAAACGTAACACGAGGCAAGCAGCGTTTCCTCGTTTGGTTGCCAACGTAAAGAAACCCCGGTCACGTTGGGATTTTTTTAGGAATAGGGTTCAGGGTCTTTGGATTTTTTGTCATCCGTTTAGCTTTTCTTTGAATTTTTTGGTTTGTGTAGGTGGGTCGAATTGTGATAGTGAGGACTGGGTTTGTGGTTGTGATTGTTATTCGAATTGTGGTAGGTTTTGTTGTAGAATTTGGAAATTGGCGTTTATTTGTTGCCACAGTTCGTTGTTGTTGATAAAGTTGCATGAGAGTCATGTCGAGTGGGTTAGGGAAACTGGATTAAGACGTGTTCGTGTTCGTCATACTGAGGAGGTTCATAAAACTATCGTTAGGAAATCCTGAAATTTTTTTTTTAAGAATGGAAGTATATAAAGTTGAGTTTGAGTTGTGAAAGTATGTAAAAAAATATATGAGAAATGGGGTATTTATATTGAAGTTTATTGGTTTATAGAATAACATTGATTTTTTTTTAATGTACTGGCCTTTTTTAAATTTTCTTTTAATGCGTTTCTACCTGCGTCGATTAAAAAAACATATGCACAAATTATAGTAATATGAAAACTTTCATTTGATGTTATATTGAAAGTATGAATACTTTCGTTGTACGTCAATCACCTCTTTTAAACGATCTCAAATAAGGGAAAGTACAAGAAGTTCTATTTGTGGCTAACGATGTGAATTATAGTTGGGATATTATTTTAATGGCATATATCCAGAATGGGTTGTTCTTATTAAGTCTATTTCACAACTAGGCACGAATGATACAATAAGGTATAAGAACGCGCATGAAGCAGCGAGGAAAGACGTTGAACGAGGATTTGGCGTACTAAAAAAATTGGGCAATAAAAAAAATTACCGCTTGATCGCAAAGTCTTAAGAGAATTAAGGAGTTGGTGTGCACTTGCATCATATAACATAATATGATTATACAAGACCAAGAGTTGACAAACTCTCACGACTATTTTCCGGAGAAAGTACATCGTGAAGATGATCCCGTACAATCGAAATAAGATATGTTACAAGTTGTTACTGTAATACATAGCTCTCATTTGGCATCGAACAAATGAAGAAGCGCTTTCATTTTATTGTAATGTTTTAAATTTTATTTGAATTATTTATTATTGTAATGTTTTTTAAATTATTAATGAAATTTTAATATATAAAAAAATGTTCGGTCACCCCTTCGGTCACCATAACTAGTATTGGTCTTGTGTTTAGTTTTGGAGTGAAAAAACTTGAGTTGATGCGGAGGTAGCAAAGAACGCTAAGATGGCAGAGGTGACCATTACCGTTAGTCTAAAAAATTAAATGTGATTGGTGATCTCCACGAGAGATAGCTGTTAGAATCTTTGAATTTAAAAATTGAGTTGGTCAAGGATGGATGGCTTGGCTAGTTGGTTGTATTTCTGAATTGAAAATAGATGGGATCGGTGCTAGTTGATTATTTAAAGCGTAAGACTGAGTCATTCGCGCCATACGGCAACTTATAAAAATACAACCAATTCTTTCTAGTTTTCTATTACAAATGTGTCGTGTTTCATATTTCTTCATGATGATATTGTACTGGGGGCCTGAATCTCGGGCATAGATGTAATCGAATTCATCGAATTCACTTGTATTTTCTAATCTTCCAAAAGTCTTCAATAATTATCATTTTTGATCCTCAATTGCTTCATTATTCCTCGAACGATATATTAACAATAAAATAATAAGACGCAACATTTGCATTTAAAACCTTAATATTGTTAATTTATTTACACTCTGTTCTCGAATTTGATTAAAAAAAAAATTGTGGAAAGAAAAGAACAAGAAAAAAGGAGAAAGGATAGGAAATACTTGTATTTTTGGTGTTCCCGTGTTGAGAAGAAAAGGAAAGCAGATGTATCTGTTATGTATGCCCAAGTTTGAAAAAAGAGAAATGAAGATTAATAATTTTACAATTATATCTTTTTAAACTTAAATAAATTTTATTGGCTAATATTTAAATAAAACAAAGACACACTATTAGACAAAACAGGCTCATCAAACTTTTGATGCTATTGTTTGGGTGCTTGTTTGGCTTCCCTGTCTTATTTCCTTGTAAGTCTCATTTTTTTAGTCCAGACAATGATTTAATTAACTTACACATTTTATGCTAATTACCTGTCATAACAAATCCTTGTGGTGGCTTCACACATACCTCCTCTTTTAATTCACCGTTTACAAATGTTGTTTTGACATCCATTTGATGTATCACGATATTATTGTCAAAGCTATCAACAATCTAATAGTGGAGATACGAGCAACTTGGTAAAAGGTGTGTTTTTTAGAGTGAAAAATTGGTTTGAGAGAAAAGACTTGTCATTTAGCGTTGCCCAACCCGCGCGAGGGGAGGCTTCCCCTCGACCCCGCCCGCTCACTTGGGAGCGGGGCCTCGACAAGGGGCCCTGCCCCTTGATGGAAATTATTAAAACTATAAGGTGTTTATGGATCACGGATTCTTCGTGAATCGTGTATTCACTTTCCGAATTTAATATTTCGACCCTTAGATGCCTGGGTTACACGAAAATTTGACATTAGTTCGTAGTAACAGGTATGTTTGTTGTATAGTTGCTCCATGCCATAAACAAAGTTCTGTATTAAGAGCATGTTTTCTCTATTGTGACGTTGATGCCATAAAGGTATCTTGGAACACTTCATTCTAACATTTTGATTTTGTCTATTTCAATCGAGTCTACATGGCTCTTTTTTGATTCTCTTTGTTTGTTCACAACTGGACTCTGCACAGCCTGAACTGCTTGTATTTAAATTGTTGTTTGGGGTTTGCGATGAACCTTATGATGGAAGACAAATTTGAAATTTGTAACGTGTAACAAAAGCTAGTTAACGTACCATAATGGATCTTCGCGGAAAGTACTTTAACCTCAAACATGTATGTTTTCAATCTATCTTTGCTGATCATTACTAATTCATACAGGTTTAGTTTCAATAAACACAGGTTACATGAGTAGAAGTTTGATCATAGTTACTAATCAAAGAATATGAATGCCAAATAAATGAATGCGCAGCATTACAATGCCATTATCTTATACTTGTGTTCCTTATCAATGGACAAACATGTACGTGGTATAAGTGTAGACAAATAAAGAGTCCAAAACAATGTGTATTCCAAATATCTTGATGAAATCATCGAAATTGAGCGGGCTAGTAATTACAATTCTACACTTTGTCGTTCAGATGTAGTTTCTGGTCTTACCATTGCTAATCTTGCCATCCCTCATGTACACATAATAAGTGGCAAAATGTGTGTTGGTTGGGTCATGTCACGGATCTAGATGAGTATCAGTTTAAATGGGTTTGGGTCTACATGGGTCCTTTAGGACTAGCGCTAGGGTCAAATGAATTACAAGTCGGGTTAACCCGTCGGGATTTCACAATTTGTTTTAGTGAATGTCAAAAATTTAAAATAAGTGTTCAATTCTTTTTGACCCGTTAGACCCGCCCTAGTCTGTTAGTTAATTGTTTTACAAATAGAGCTTACATCAAATACTCATTAGACCCATCCGAAATAAAACATCTCCTAAATATTAGCCAATATAACCCATAAATAACATAGGTGTGTTAGTCCGGTTGACCCGGTCGGGTTCGAGTCAATTCGGTTTGAGGCTAAAAAACATAGCCGGACCGACCCATATTTAGATTTCGGGTTTGTCGGGTTCGGGTCAACCCGATTACAAGTAAAATGATTTAAAAAATTGCTGGCTTCAATATGTTTACCTTGTAAATGTGTTAGTCGAGTAGGGTTGGTCGGGATTTGTCAATTGGGGTTAAGGCTAAAAAAAACATACTCGAACCCGACCCTATTTAGAACTCGGGTTAGTCGGGTTGAACTGAATTAACCTGAATAAAACTATTGACCGAGTAACCCGACCCGAATAGGCTTAATCGGGTTCGGGTCGGGTCGGATTTTTGACACCCCTACAAATAGGAATAAAATTAAAACCTCTAGTATACATACAATGAATAATACCAAAATGATTATAACATGGTCTAACCAAGAAATTGATTTAGATGTGACGGATTTTGTAACTTGTAAAAATGGGTAATTCCATTTTGAGACGGATTGTGTAACTAGTATGGTGGTTTATTTTACCCCCTCGACAATAATCTTGTAACTCCACCTATCTCCAGGAGCTTGGTGGACGAAACAATTAATGGTCCCATATGAGCTCGTAGACGTCATTTCTTGAACCTATGTTTTGTTGGCTCTCTCATATGTAAAGTTACACTTAGAGCACTGGTGTAGTAACACCGTTAACATTAAAAGATGTTGCAGCGTTATATCACTATCCACACTTTTAACACCAATACCCTAAAATACTCTCTCACTTAGAGTGCTTGGTGTGGTGAATGGCGGACCAAAAACACGATGCACGGTACATCATAACCTTCCATTCATGCATTATTCGTGCTTATGGCGGACCAACAACACTCCCACACCGAGCTCCCCAATAACACCATTAACAGTTTAACACATCCCTTTTACCCTTTTGGGAAAAACTATATTTATTTTATTTTCCATTTCCTCAAACAAACTAATTATTTTTCATATAGTAAATAAAAATACAAATAACATTTAAAAAAATTACAAAACTAACAAAAAAATAAATTTAACTTTTAATTGGTCCAACCGCTCACTGATGCATATTTTACCAATAGTTCACAACTTTTAACTTTTAATGCCTACTTAAAAAAAAGAAAGCACACACCATCACACACAATGCAATACGCACAAAAACCACACACAAACACCCATTTTAATCGAGAAAAAGAATAAGAAAAAGAAAAGCAAATCCAACGTGCGTTGGTGGATTAGCGCCACACGGCCCCCAACGCCGAGCTCGACGTTACCACACCCGGCACTCTTATATCATTTATATATGTTTACTTATCTAAATATTTTATTTATATTTATTTTATTTTAAAAAAAACCCTGTAATTTCATATATCCCCTAAAAAACACAATTAATTTCATATATACCCAATTGAACTTGAAATATCATATATATCCAAAGAAACATTTCATATTTCGCCAATTTAACTTATTTCACTAAAAACAAATTATATTGTGACAATTCTACCCTTCACTCAACCGAATGGATCATCTTCGTAATGAGTTGTTTTTATCATCAAACTAAACATGATATGGAGTGACTTGACAATTATCTCAACACTATGTTAGCACTAAGTTAATCAAATTAAAGAAATTTATTTGCAAAACATTAAAATGAATATATGAGAATAAATTACAACAAAATGAACCTACAAGTGTCACAAACAAAGTTAATGATTCAAATAAACATGGAGCAATTTCACTTATTTACTACATGAATGTATTTGATCTACTGTTAAATATTAAGTTCAGTTAATTTGCATGAGGTTGAAAAGCTGAATTACATAGCTTCAAGTGCTATAATATCCAATGAAGAAATCATTTATATCATGTATGATTCATAAGTTTTTGGAGTCCGGATGATCAATGTGGCAGCAATACAACAAACATGCCTTCAAAATGGAGATACCACGCTTTCCCATTCTCACATGTCCTTGATGATCCATTTGAATACCGAATCTCTTCGAACCAATATCACATGCTGTTTTTAATGGTCTTGACACCAAATTCAGTCTCAATCTCTTCAGCTGAATGAAAAACAATTTAAAGCAGTCAGCTATTTCGCACTTGCAGAAACACATTTATCATCAAGACATTAAAATACAACTGAATTTTAAAAGACTCATCCAAGCAGAAAAAGAGAGCATTTACACGAGCAACACATACTTCTTTACAAGATAAAACATTTCTTGTCTCCAATATCGTCAAGTAAATTAGTTGTACAAGTCACTATATCTTGCTTGTCCATTGGCAATTCATTTCATGATCAAAATAGGTTTTCCACATGGTCCTACTAGGCAGCTTAAACAAGACATATATCCGGACGTATTGGCACAGATGCGTGTAAGGAGCATTTACATAATATCACTTTTACAACTGCAAACTGGACTATTTTAAGTTATTAGCTTGATAATAAGAATTGTGTGGAAAAAGTTGGTCAATAGTATGATTATCCGGTTATCCACAAAGGCGCACACTGTTGGAATTAAATAATCATGACAAGCATGTTAATACTAATATAAATCACATAAAGTACACAACAGAAGACCCTTAAACAAACGGCTAATTCCATATTTACCCAACTTGAAAATCAAAATACCATATTTCTCCAAAACACAAGTTTTTAGTGCATAAGTACAATGCTTTTAAAGCATGTGTTGGGAAAATATGAAATTATGATGTTTAAGTTGGGGAAATATGGAATTGCCCCCTTAAACAAATATTCATAATTAATTAATTAACCTTGAATTAAATCGTAAACGTACTTTGCAAGCAATCCAAGCAAATCAAGGATCAAAAATCAATTAGGGTTTATGAAAAGTCGATTTGGGCAAAAAAATAAAAATAAAAAAAAAAATCCAAGAGGGATATGAGCTTGTACACACGTATTGGCAACGATTCGATTCGATGCGAATGCTAGTTCCTAGAATCACAATAACTAACCAAAACAATTTTGTTTTGATCAAAACAAATTGAAACCCTAGTGTATAAGGGCGTACAGCCGGTTATGAGCAAAAGAGGAAGAAGAAGAGAAGTTAGGGTTAGCTAATGAGAACCAAGGATTACAAACAATGAATACCAAGCCTTGTATTTATAGTTTGTGAAACTTAGAGTCCAAGTTAGGGTAGGATTGCTATCCTAAACCCATAACCGGTCGACCCTTAATTCCCAAGGGAATTCTAGAACCTTATCATAGCTTATTTTCACTTCTAGTCCTTCCATCTTTTATTTAACGACCGTTAGACTAAACACCGTTAAGTACTAACGACCGTTAGACGTTATTGTGAAATATTAATTAAAACATAACATTTATATTACTTATTAAACATTGAATCTCATACGTAATGTGTGAAATCCCATAGTCTCGTGTTCGAATCCGGTCATACGTATTTAAATATAGTCCACAAACTAACAGCTACCACTTGGACATATCTTAATATAGGTAAATGACATTGGTTAGCGTCTAGCAATACGCCAATGCCCCCAAAACGACCCTGAGTGTGGATTCCTGGAAAAACTTTTTAATGATTCATCATTATACTTATCCTTTTGTTACTAATACCACGTTAAATATGGATATGAATTTAAGTCATTCCATTTATTTAACTATTTTGTTTCTGGTTATATTCTGATTGAACAAGATTACCAAATCATCTGAACACATTCCAGATTGATGTTGGGTATGGCCATACAAACATCTTGTCAACCCTACGAGGGGCTCAACAATATTATACTTCGAAACAAATTCGAAGGAATAAATTCTCTCTTGACTACAAGCAAAACTCATAAATTTCACAACACTTCTGAAAACAACCCTTATTACTACCGGTTACGGATAGCGTTATACTATATTACAGAAATGGGCTACACCCACGACAGTTTTCTGGCATCTCAAATCAGAGGACAAATACGCATGATTTACTTGATGATAAAGATCCATAAAGTACGATCATGTAGTTGGGATTAGTCCTATATTCAATACTTTGAATATCATGTGAGTTTGGCATGACCACCCATCAATATACATCAGTATATTCAACCAAACCTTAGATTTGTCTTAATTCAATCATATACCCGTATGACCGATTGACAACAGACTATTTAGAATAACATGAGTTATTCATGGATTTAAACATGCAAATACATGACACAATATATTAAAAATGAAAACAAACATACTAAGTACTTTAATTCATTAAAATAATAATTGTTTATTACATCCTTTATCCAAATACTAACCAATAGATCTACATGAAACTACTAGCTAAACGAAGTCCAACGCTATTAGCATGTTGAGTAAGCTTTTTCTTAGGTAAATCCTTCGTGAAGGGATCAACTAGATTGTCATATGTGTGAACTTTAGGTAGATTGATTTCACCTATTTCGACTTGTTCTCGAACATAGTGATATCGTCAAGGAAAATGTTTGGCACCCTTCATGACTCCAGGTTCATTGGCGAATGTAATTGCTGCAGAATTGTCACAATACACTTTCATAGGTTCATCATTTGAAGGCATAACTCCGAGGCCTGAAATGAACTTCCTAATCCAAACAACTTCATCGCAGCTTCTGAAGCAGCTATGTACTCAACTTCTGTTGCAGACATCGCAATAGTACTTTGCTTTGTGCTCTTCTAGTCTACTGCTCCTCCATTGACTACAAAGACATATCCCATCTGAGACTTCATATCATCTTTATCAGTTTGACAGGACGCATCGCAGAAACCTGTAACATCAAGCTCTGCCTCTGGATTTCCACCATACACAAGAAACATATCTCGAGTGGCCCTTAAGTACTTGAGAATGTTCTTAATAACAGTCTAGTGAAGATCACCTGGATTCTATTGATATCGACTGGTGATATTTTGTGCAAATGCCACATCTGGCCTTGTGCATCTTACTGCATACATGATAGATCCTACACCCAAAGCATAAGGAACTCTACTCATGCGTGCCACCTCACCATGTGTTGCAGCACATAGTTTGCTACTTATGCCATGTTCTACTTGCATTAGCAGATATCCGTTTTTGGAATTTTTCATCCTTAATCTTATCAAGATTTTATCAATATAAGCACTCTGAATTAATCCAATCAACCGCCTAGATCTATCTATGTAGATCTTGATTCCAAGGATATATGCTGCTTCTCCTAAATACTTCATAGAAAAACATCTTCCAAGATAGGCCATAACCTCTTGTAAACTTGGAATATGTTTTCCCATAATTAATATGTCATCGACATACATGATAAGGAAAGTAACATTACTCCCACTAGCATTATGGTATACACATGGCTCGTCAAGATTCTGAGTGAAAATAAACTTCGTTATTTCCTCGTCAAATCTATTATTCCATTGCCTTGATGTCTGCTTCAATCCATAAATAGATCTTTGAAGTTTGCATACTGGCTTTGGAAATTGTAGATTCACAAACCCCTCAGGTTGCGCCATATAGATATCTTTATCTAGGCGATCATTCAAGAAGGCGGTTTTGACATCCATCTGCCAAATCGCTAGTCATTGTATGATGCTATGGCTATAAGAATCCTAATAGCTCTAATGTCTACTACAGGAGAAAAGGTCTCCTCATAGTCAACCTCGTAGGTTTGAGTAAAGCCTTTAGCTACCAGACGAGCCTTATAGGTATGTACCTTGCCATCCATGTCAGTATTTTTTTTGAAGAGCCATTTACTTCCAATGACACTAGCATTAGGAGTAAGGTCTACTTCAATCCAGACTTCATTATCTTTTATGGATTGCATCTACCCATTCATTGCTGCTCTCCATTTGTCCTTTTCCAAGATCAGCCATGACAGCCTTATGTTTAGCAGGTTCTCCAAGATCCCCTAAACTATATTCCTCAACCTCTACATTAAGACATAGACGTTCACGATCATGTATAATCCTTTCAGACCTACGAATGAGAGTAACTTCAGGTGGAGATGCAAGACTTTCAAGATCCATTTGAAGTTGGCTAGTGTTTTCAGAAGGTGATGTATCTTCTTGATCATCTTCCAGATCATAAACTCTCCCACTGAACTTGCGATATGAAATTCCTTTCACGGAAATCTCCATACCTAGCCACAATGACTTGGTTTTCAAGTGGGAAGTAAAAATAGTAACCCATTGTTTCCTTTGGGTATCCTATGAAGATACACTTAACATATCTCTTTTGGAGTTTATCAGCCGAGTCACGTTTAACAAATCAACCCCAAACCTTTAAGTAAGACAAGTTGAGAGCTTTTCCATACCATAACTCATATGGAGTCTTATCAAAATTCTTAGTTGGAACCATATTTAAAATGCGAACAACAGTTTCCAAAGCATAATCCCAAAAGGATAAGGAAAGAGTTGTAAGATTAAACATTGATCGTACCATATCTAGAAATGTATGATTTCTTCTCTCAGATACACCATTTTGATGTGGTGCATATGGAGATGTGAGCTGCTGGGCAATACCACACTCTTTAAGGTAATCTTTAAACTCTTGGCTAATGTATTCACCACCTCTATCGGATCGAAGAGCCTTAATCTTCTTTCCAAGTTGCAATTCTACTTCATTCTTGAAAACCTAAAATGTTTCAAACACTTCATGTTTATGTTTAAGTAAATAAACATAACCATAACGACTGAAATCATCTGTGAAGGTTAAAAAGTAGCTAGCACCTTTCTTTGACACATGTCCAAGTGGTCCACATACGTCTGTATGTATCACTCCAAGTAGATCTGAATCCCTTTCCGTTTGATGCGGAAAAGGTTTTCTTGTCATCTTCCTAGATATGCAAGATTCACACTTATTAAATGATTCATTATTGATATGTTGCAAAAGCCCATAATTAATGTTGCAGCTTTTCCATGCGTTTCTTTCCTATGTGAGCAAGTCGACAATGCCAAAGATAAGTAGAATCCATGTCACACTTGATTATCTTATTATTGATGCTAAAAATAGAATTGTTAGTATCATTCACAATACCACGCATATCAATTTCAAAAACACCATTTACATGAATTGCATTAAAGTAAAAAACATTATTTAAAGAAACAAAAATTCCATAACTAGTAAATGTGTGAACAAAACCAATATATTTTAACAAGGAAACTTAAACAAGACCTCTAATTATAAAAGGTGCGTAATGACAATTGTTCAAAACTAGTACTAAGCCTGAAGGTGAAACTAAATCAAACGTTCCTATGGCTTCAACAGCTGCACGCACTCCATTTCCTACGTACATGTATTGCTCCCCATAGGCCAACTTCCTTGCTCCTCTAAGTCCCTGTAATGTGTTATAAATATGAATACCACATCCAGTGTCATACACATAGGAAATTATTTTATGAGGAAAAGCAAATAATTCTATCACGAAGATACTTGAAGTGCTGACAACATGTCCAACATTTTTGTTCTTCTTTTCTCGCAACTCTGAGAGGTAGAGTTGACAGTTCTTCTTCCAGTGTCCTACCTCGCTGCAGTGGTGGCAAGCCATATCCTTTCCAGGATGATCTTTCTTCTTGGGAGGGTTCTTCTTAGGATTGGGTTGATAAGCCATAACCTACTGCTTATTTTTTCTCTTTCCTTTTCCCTTCCCCTTGTTCGCTTGCGGCTTTGGATTATGAATGCCACCACCTTGTATTGCTAGTACCTGAGGTGTAAGAGCCTTTTTCGGTAAACCCTTCTCATAGTCAATTAGCATTGCATGTAACTCACTAATTGTCTTCTGCATGCAATGCATATTATAATTGCGCATAAATCCAGAAAATTCTTTGTTAAAGGATATGTTGATCAGACCAACCCAAATATCTTGCGGAAGTTGGTAGTTGAGACGTTCAAGTTGATCAGTGTAACTTTTCATCTCAAGTACATGAGTACTCACGTTTTTATCGTCCTCCATTTTGCAGCTGTGTAGAGAATCTAGAAGATCAAATAGTTCTACACCTGCCTTCTTCTCAAACATAGATTTGAGCTTAGTAATCATATTTTGGGGAGAATGATGCTCAAATTGCTTTTGCAAAGTGGGAAACATACTGCCCAACATAAGACATGCGACCTCATTGTGATAGTCTTACTGAGTAGTCTACGCTGCTAAAACCTCATTCGTGGAGTTTGCAGGAGGACCTGGAGGACAAGGCTGTTCCAATACATCTAGTCTTTTAGCAACTCGTAGGACAATCCTCAGCTACCCATACCAATTATTGAAATTATCGCTAGTCAATTTTTCTCGATCAATCATAGATTTGAAAGCAGTACTTATTGTGTGGTTATCAGGTTGAGCCATTCTACATAAAAAAAGTTCAAAAGTTAGTACTTTTGATAAAGAAAATTTAATACCCATTGGTTAATATTCATATAAACCATAAAAGTTTCTTATAGCTAGGATCCAAATTAACATATACCATTACATCAGTTGATCTGCTAGTAATAATAGTATTTAATAATGTAATAGTCGAATAATAATTGCCAAACCTGTTGCAATTCCTAGATCATTATTGTAATTACTAATTGCCAAACTGATTTCAATGTAAACATGTTTCATCCCATCTTATGCCTTGGGTTACCAAATCTCACTCTAACTCAAATAAGTTGTCCAATTTAAAAAACTGTAAATTTATTCCAGCTATGTCTAACATAACGTGGAGATTTACCTTGAGATTACAATTTAGCTACGTCTAACGTAATGCAAATTGCAACTGCAAGTGTTTCTTTAACTGGATGGCATAAAATTAAATTCCGAAGGGTACAAATACTTTTGATTGTGTGTAATCAAATATGTACGAAGAAGCATGCATACATCTTCATATCATAGGTTCTAATAAAACTTTACCCAATTAAGTTTTCTTATTAAGAATAAAACAACAAAGTTTTGACCGAGGTATTGGGTAAACCAATCAAAGAATTACCAATAATTATCATCTACTATATCGTACTACTGCACGAGTCAAAAGACCCAAGTTATTTGGATAATTACCACAAAGTGACAAGTAGAATTAAGGTAATTCACCCTTGAGATGTTTTTGTCAAATAAATAGTCATAGGTAACTCCATTTTGACGCACAAAGAAGCGAAAAAGTGGGTCAGCGCGAAGCTTATTAAAAACCTTCTTCTTTAGGTTGCAAATACATGGCAACCTTCTTATACCTCTCTTATAGTTTGTCAATAATGGATGAGCCTTTCTAACTATTTATAAAAATAACATCACTCGACTAAAAGTTTAAGTTTTCATTATTAAAATCACATTAAAACCATTATTAGTCCGGTTTAATTTTCTTTTATAAAAACACCCTTTGCTTTGTTACGTATCAAAGAATAATAAAAGCAAACAAGAAAATAACCAACTAATAATAAACATGCATAAATAAAATCAACTAATATGTATATTTTGAACTAAGACTCACACTTGTTTTTGATCTAGGTACAAGTGAACCACATACATCGATAAATCGATTACGTAAGTCCCACGTTAAAAATATACAATAACACACAAAAGTTGATTAAATAAACTATACATGATGAGATCTTCCCCAATTTTACAATTAATTAACTTTTATGTAATTAACCTGTCATGCAAACTTAATTACTAAAACCCTAATTTATCTAAATTACATTCATTGGGCCTTCGTATGAATAGTGTTGTGGGTTTTTTATTTTTTAGCCGGGCCCTTTGTGCTACTTTGTTTACACTACCCGACCCATTCCCTATTCATCTTCACTCACACGCTACGTTTACCTTTTAGATCTGATCGGGTGTGCCTCCAGAAAATTATCCGGCGATTTTTTGATCCGAGGAAAATGAATTTCGTTGTTAGTACAGGCGATTGTGAAGGGGCTACAGTTGGCCGTACCATCAACCCCTTTATTTTATTGCTTTTGTGGATGTTTTTTTTTGCCATTTGGTGAGTGTTACAGTTGAACCCTTCTTTTGGTCCACAACTTTTACCCTGCTTCATATATTGTATATTTGTCTAATTAAAGTTAGGTGGATCAATTATTTGTGATCCAAATAAACTTCGACAACTTTGCTGTTTGGAAGATTGGATACTAGGTTGCATGTTTTTTTTCCTTTAGTTTTTTCCTAGGTTCGTTATTCTTAGGGTTTATGTTTAGTTTTTGGGGTTAAATAGTTTATACTAATCAGGGTTTAGGTTTAATTTAGGGTTTTTTAGTTTCTGAAATTATTTTGGGCGTTTTCCACTTTCAAGTTTGTATATTAATTTAATGATTATAAAATTAAGTCCTCTTTTCATAATTATTGTCAATTTACTCTGTGTAAAAAAAGTTTCAGCCATCTGCTGATGTTGGTGAAATGAGATCTTATATCTTATGCTTAAGCAGTTTATGTGAATTAGATTTTACTGAAATATTATAACATCAACAAATGTTTGTGGATTTGCCATGTTTTCAGGTGACGTTGTGGCGGGGTAGGCTTGCTGAGCTTGCAGCCATAGCAGTGACTTGTATCTTGGTGGGCCGTAATGGCCACTTCTACTGAATGATGCTGTTACAGATAATTCTTTGTTTTTTTGCGTTGATCCTGGTGAAATGTGATTGTCTGAAACTTGCATTTCATGATTGTGGATTACAAATACAAAGAAGGCCCAATGAATGTTAGTTTATCCTGCTGAATGGTCACCCTTTGTATTCCTTTTTTGAGGCTGTTTTCTTCGGTAAACATGAGATGGCCCGTATCTTGGCAGGGTGACATACAACTGTTGCAGCCATGGCAGTCTATCCTCTTTGCCTGAATATTCGCCCATCTGAGCCACCTGTCCAGCGACATTCCCACTTTTGTTGTGAAACTCATTGTGGGCTCTTCACCGTTAACCTTCATTAGTTGCACTCGCGAAAAAAAAATATTTGGTTAAGGCAAAGATGATACCTGTATGCAATTGAATATTTGCCTTACATAATCTGCTGATGCTCGTATCTTGGCAAGGCAGTTTTGAATTGCAGCCATGGCCGGTATTTTGTTTCACATGTGCAAATCTGAGCCTTAAGATGAGATTATCCGCATGTTGGCAGGGCAACCCATAATCGTTGTAGCCATGGTGGATGTATCCTTTTTCTTAGCATGTTACTTTGGTATCCGTTTGAGGTTGCAACTGGTTCAACTGTAACCGGTCTTTTCAGACTGTTGCTGCAACTATCTTCGGATCAAAATATCGCCGTATAATTTTACGTAGGTACACCCGTTGCTATCTAAAAGGTAAATGAACGGTGTGAGTGAAGATGAATGGGATGGGTCCGGTAGTATAAACAAATCCGGCTATCTGGTGCCTTTATTCCAATAATGTTGGGGCAATGAGGTATCAGCATAATATATATTATGTTGGCTATTTTAATTTGCATTGCTGTGTTCATCAAAACCCAATAGGATGTCGCAACCTTGGTTCATAATTTTTTTTAGAGTAAAGGCACTTGATAAAGAAGGTTAGTGGAAGAAATCTTGCTGATTGTTATGTAGGTATATATAATACATAATATATAATAAGGTTGTTGGCGCAATGACGATAGTTTTCTGCATTTATGTCTTTGTTGAGCGTAGTTTATCAGCTTCCGTCTGTTGGCATGGCACCCACATCCACATTATAGTTGGAGCCATGGAGGGCCTCTGGTACGGCTCCCATACTCGCAGATCTGAGCGTCTCTATATATTAAAATGATGACAACTGTTGTCAGTTTAGTGTAGTGTGAATGTTTTGTTTGCATGATCTACCGATGCTGGTATCTTGGCAAGGCAGTTTGGAATTGCAGCCATGGCTGGTATTTTGTTTCAGATTTTAAATGTGCAAATCTGAGCCTTATAAATATTTGGTAAAACATATGCTCACATCAAATACATGTATTCATTGGGCCTTCTTATGAATAGTGTCGGTGTTTTTTTTTTTTTTTTTAAACGGGCCCTTTGGCTAGACCAGATAAGAAGGTTCTTGGCGTTCCTAATGGTCATTTTTGTCAAGAGATAGGCATGAAACCATTTGGCAAACATGGGTCAAAAGGGAACGGGGGAAAAACTAGGGGTTAGTCATGAATGACGTATGTTGGTGGTTTCACTATTCCTTAAATGGCCTCCTATAAAACTGTTGTAAAATTATTTTGATTTAAGTTTTTTTAGTTTGTGAAATTATTTTTACTGTTTACTAATTTCAAGTTTAAAAATCAATTTAATGATGATAAAATTAAGTCATCTTTTCATAATTGATGTTGATTTAGTCTGTGTAAAAAAAGGTTCGGCCATGTGCTGATATTAGTGAAATGGGATCTTATATCTTATGCTTAATCAGTTTACGTCAATTAGATTATACTGAAATATTATAAGTTCTACAGGTGTTTGTGGGTCTGCCATGTTTTCAGGTGCTGCTTTGGCGGGGTAGGCTTGCTGAGCTTGCAGCCATGGCGGTGCCCTGTATCTTGGTAGGCCATAGCAATGTCGTGTTTGCAGCCATGGCTGGTTGGACGCCATTTTGGTTCTATAGGTTTCCTTTGCTCATTTGCGACACAAATGACAGCAATTTACATGGCACAATTGGTTTGGCATGTCTAGAAACATGGTTACGTGTGGGTTTGTCATTTGTATCGTCTGCGATGTAGGGTAACAAACCATCATATTTGACGATCTTTATTTGTTTTCGTAACTGAAGTTTGCCAAAAAACATAACGTGGCGGGGTGACCATATGGTTGCAGCCATGCTGTTTTTCAGGTACCACTTCCATTGGGCTATCATGATCTTTTTTGCAAATTAAATCTCCCGTGAGTGTGTATTTTGTTTTAATGTTGCTATTACACGCGAGCATTTGTTTCTTATGTTCCCGCTGTTACCCAGTATTTCTTGGGTACGACTTTCGCTAAATGATGCTGTTACAGACAAGAGTTTGGTTTGTAATGTTGATGTTGGTGAAATGTGATTGTCTGAAACTTTGATTTGATGATCGTGGATTGCAAATAAAAAATATTGAATGTTATTATGTGTAGCTCTGTATTTCGGCAGGCTAGCCTGCTAAATGGTCGCCCTTTGTATTCCTTTTTTGAGGCTGTGATGAATTGGGGTTTCTTCGGCAAACATGAGATGGCCCGTATCTTGGCAGGGTGACATACAACTGTTTCAGCCATGGCGGGTGTATCCTCTTTGCTTGAATATTCGCCCATCTATGCCACCTGTCCAGCGACATTTCCACTTTTGTCGTGAAACTAATTGTGGGCTCTTCACCGTTAAAATTCATTACTTGCACCCACGAGAAAAAAAAAATATTTGGTTAAAGCAATGATGATACCTGTATGCAATTGAATGCTTGGCTTACATAATCTGCTCATACCGGTATCTTGGCAAGGCAGTCTGGAATTGCAGCCATGTCTGGTGTTTTGCTTCAGATTTTACATGTGCAGAACTGACCCTTAAGATGAGGTTATCCGCATGTTGGCAGGGCAACCCATAATGGTTGCCGCCACAGTGGATGTATCCTTTTTATTAGCATGTTACTTTGGTATTTGTTTGAGATTGCAGATGCTGTAAATGTAACCGTTCTTTTCAGACTATTGCCGCAACTATCTTCCGATCAAAATATCGCGATATAGTTTTACGGAGGTATACCCATTGGCATCTAAAAGGTAAACAAAGGTTGTGACTGAAGATCAATATGATGGGTCCAATGGTATAAACAAATACACCTATCTGGCGCCTTTATTCCAATAATGTTGTGGCAATGAGGTATGAGCATAATAGCATAATATATATTATGTTTCCTATTTTACTTTCCATTGCTCTGTTCATCAAAACCCAATAGGATGTTGCAGCCTTGCTTTATAATTTTTTTTAGAATAAAGGCACTTGATAAAGAAACTTAGTAGAAGAAATCTTGTTGATTGTTATGTAGATATATATAATACATAATATATAATAAGGTGACTGGCGCAATGACGATAGTTTTATGCATTTATGTCTTTGTTGAGCGTAGTTTATCAGCTTTCGTCTGTTGGCATGGCACCCACATCCACATTGTGGTTGCAGCCATGGCGGGCCTTTGGTACCGCCCCTATACTTGCAGATCTGAGCGCCTCTATATATTAAAAGAATGACAACTGTTGTCGGTTTAGTGTGCCCTGTACATTTGCCTAATAGACTGTGTTTTTGTTACCTTGGTACAACACATGTTTGTTAATAAGTGCAGTTGATGTTGTGATGGTTATTTATGTATTGTAAAGTCACCAGGGCGATGACGATAGTTTTCTGCATTTATGTCTTTGGTGAGCCTACTGTATCAACTCCCATGTGTTGGTAAGGCACCCATATCCACATTGTGGTTGCAGCCATACTGGGTCTCTCGTACAGCTCCCATACTCGCAGAGCTGAGCCTCTCTATATATTTAAAACCCATGATAAGCGCCGTTATTTTCATGTGATGACCTGTAAGTAAACGATTTTTAAAACACACAATAAACCAAATATTATTTATTTTTTTTACATCCACTTCTCCTCCACGGATAAAAACAATTTTTGGTCACATGTGATGCTATAAATCTATACATTTTACTTATACAATATCTGGTCTTACCATTCCAATCTAAAAGGCGAGCTTTTTACTATTTGCATAGGTCCTTTTATTTAGCTCCAAACACTGCACTGGGTTTCCATGTGTTATTACATATGCTCTTTTTAGGTTTCTTGCTGCTGTTGCAGTTACTAAAACAGGCATGCGTGTGTCGTTACAGGTTTTTTTCTACTTTGTTGGTTGAAGACAATGGAAAAGATATGCAGCGCACACTCTCTCAAATGGTATTGCTTTTATCTGTCTTTTATGTCAAGCTATATACCAACCTTTATACCAGATACAAAGAGTACTCAAAAAAGGTAACCTGCACACATTTAGTTATGATCACAGTGTGCCGCAATAAACAAAGATTCACAATACTCCTAAAATTACTTTAGAAATTTTAGATGATTATACAACTATGTATCATACTTTATTTTTTGTTTACCATCAGTTACTAATACAACGATTTCTATTTTGCCATGTATACCTAATCATGAATCTAAAATAGCAATGACTTACATTTACCGTCTTTAGGTAGCTGCCTTACTAAAACTGATTGCCCCATTCTTTGTGGTTACATTCAAGTTCGAAGTTCCCATTTGAATCGCCCTTTACATTTTAACTGGAATTTCAGTTGTCATGATTCTCAAATCTTTAACATTTAATTTTGCTCCTTACACACTAACAATCAGATTATTGTGACAGGTTGCGATTTACACTACCAGTAGAGCCAACTACTTATGGAACAAACCAAAGACTCCGAAGATCAATCTAACACTACATGGCTACAACATTAGCATACCAAGACAGCAAGCTACAACAAATATCAAAAACAGGTATGTTCCAACAAAATTGAACGACCATCATATCCCTAACAAGACTCGAACCAGCAACAACAACAAGGTCTTCACAGAAAGGCATTGGTGTTTTCATATTTTTTTCTCTCTGTTTTTTTTTAGTTCTAAAATAGATCTTCTTTGCTATGTGTGTGTTTTAAAGAGGTGGTTTTTCTTAAGTTATAATTGCTATAGTGTCATAGTACAACACTTATGAGACCTTTGATTTGACTCCCACTCTAGACCAAAGCCAAAAGAAAGTAATAATGGATTTTGCTTCCCCATAAACAACTACTAATTAGGCAACCTTTCACATACTTGCCATTTTTTTTCCAAATGCATCCCCCTAAAAAATCCAACTGCTCTTATTAAATAAAAAATTACAGAAAACCAGATAAAAAAATATATATATGAAACCAGAAAAAAAAAGAAAAAAAAAGAAAAAAAGGAATAAAAACTAGACACATGATTACAGCATTACAAACAATTTGGGAGCACATTTACCACATACTTCTTTAAAAAACCATGTTGATAGTCCATTTGATGAAATGCCTGATAATGTAACCAAAGTTAAAGTCATGAAATATATTTTAAAGAAACTACCTGTTGGTTTCTTTTTTTTTATTTATTTTTTATTTAAGTTGTTTACATGCAAAGTTGAATCTAAATTTTCCCGATGTTTTTGCCAGCACTGTAGGAGCATCTGCTTATCAGCATACTCAATCAAATATGACACATCATATGGACTGCTTGAGAGAGGCTGTAGGAACAAACAAAAGTTCTGGTAAGCTTGGTAGCAACGGTGTCCAACAGCGTTATGCAGTACCCGATTATCGATCTAATTCAGCGAGTGGTGTGGTCATTGTTGGTCAGCAATCTGCTTCCTACACAGCTAAAGGTACTCTCATGTATTTCGTGATATATCTTAAATGCCCGCGAGCCAAACCACTGCAAAGCATTTCTTTACTTATAATTCAGCTTTGTTGGTTGAATGAAACGTCAATCCTAGCATCATTTGTGCAATTTATAGATCATCCTAGATCTGGCATGCCATTCAATCAACAAACCTGGATTTCAGCTGAATAAACAGTCTACAGTGGGTTACTTGGTATGCGTCATTCTATTCTGTCGGGTCATCAAATGCTCTTATTTGGAAGCCTCTTTTACAGTAACAAAACTGTTGAGCTCTATTTGTTCCACTTTTGATCCACAATCACTTAATGTCCATTCTTTTTTTGCTAAATTGTTGGTTCCTTATCCGTTAGTTTAGTAATTTTTTATAATAAGTGTCATTTAAGAAGGAGAATTGCTTATTTAAGATTTTAGCTGTTAAAAGCTTTGGATTCCAATAAATGTTTTGCTAGATAGACTTATGATCTTTGTGTGCCATGAGAAACAACCTATGTTCTGATCCATCAGTAAAAAGGTGTGTTCTGTTTTATATGCTTCTTAATATTTCATTTTTAGACGACATTTAATTAAATTGAGGGTCTGAGAATACTAGATTTTCTGTCGCAGGATCAGCGCAATTCTTTCCCAGTTTGTCAACATGACTTGCTAACTGATTAGCATGAATATGAAAGTTCAAATGAGCCAAAGGAGGAGGCACAAAAAGATAGGAAATGAGCTGATAATGCAGTTTGCAACTACAACAAATACAACAGGTAATTACAAGATTGTCCACCCATTTTAATATTGATCTTGCGATTATATTTTTGGCCTATAAATAATAGTATTATGGTTGGAAAATCTTATATGTAGTTCTAAATTTATGTTCAGATTTTGGTTTGCTTTTGGGTCAACTTCACGTGCCTTCTAAGGTGTGTACTGGAATCGCAGATGATCTAGAAGAGCCCAACATCGTTGAGGTTGCACTTGAGGTAATCATGATAGTTGTAGGGAGAAAACTGTATGGTCAATCTAATTGTGCTTCAATCTAATTAGTCAATATATTCCTCACAGGTTCAAGAATATCGCTCTCACTTGAGTCCGAAAGTCACTTTTAGACATGCAGCCCATGTAAGATTGGAACGGACGATGCAGCAGCCTACCGCCTCTATTGTTTTTAACAAAGTGTTCGCAGGCAAAATTTACTCCATTCTTTGCTGCTGCAAAAATGTTTTGTGTCACCACCATTCATATGTGGTGACTATGTGATTGAGAATATGTGTATGCAATATGCAATTTATAATTTGACATGCCACATTGACTACTCTCAAGCCTGCACTGCACAAGTTGGGTTCACTCTTTTCTTAACTGCATAGCACATTAACTGATTCTTTTGATGAAATGAGAATCTTTCATTCACTATTTTTTTCTTCAATCATGCACTATTTTTTTCTTCAAGCCTGTACATTCTCTGCACATATTCCACTCATAAACCAACCACTGATCTGAGATTTCACCTATAAAAAGCCTCTCCACCAAACATTCATTCACCAAACAATAATATGAAACAAACCACACCATGAATTCCAACAAGAAAAAAGGTTTCTCTTTTTCATTTCCATCTTTATATCAGAAGGGCACACCATGACCACATACACTCACTTATTTTTTCCTTTTTTTGTGCAGAGATCATCTACATTTCAAGCAGTGAATCAAGCTCAGGAGGTGCTGAACTTCCTATGACATGGGAAGACTTCCTTCCGGTTGATTACTGTGGCTCAGGCTCTAAAAAAGAAGATGCTAGGAGGATTAAAGCTCCGAAACAGCTTGCCCGAAAAACTGATGGTATCATGGATAAAACTCCAAAACAGATTGCCAAAGAGGCTTTTAATGCCAGGGTCAAGGTTCTTGGCCTTCCCAATACTCATTTTTGTGAAGAGATAGGTATGAAACCATTTTCCAAAGATGGGTTAAAAGGGAAGGCGAAAAAAAAACTAGCAGTTAGTCATGAATGATGTATGTTGGTCGTTTATGTATGGCTTAAATGCCCTTGAATAAAGCCCGTTGTGAGGCTATGTTGTTTTTCAGATGCCACTTCCATTGTGCTATCATGAATCTTTGTGCATATTAACTCTTCCGTTAGTGTGCCTTTTGTTTTTATGATGCCATTATTACTGCGGTTTTCCTGAGTACCACTTCCAATGAATGCTTCTGTTACAGACAAGGCTTTTGTTTATGTATTAATGTTGCTGAAATGTGATTGTCTGAAACTTTTATATCATGATCATGGGTTACAAATACAAACAAGGTACCGTCAATGTTAAACTGATATACAAAAGCGAAGCACATATTATACATTTACTTTAAACCTATTATGTTTGCACCCGTCCTTAAGAAAACAAACCGTGGCAACGCGCGGGCTCTCCACCTCGTTAATTAACATATATCGAATTAATTAAGCATGTAAATAATACATAACAATTAAAGCATATATATATATATATATATATATATATATATATATATATATATATATATATATATATATATATATATATATATATATATATATATATATATCAAATATTATATATCCATGACAAAACATGCATGTTTAGATCATGGATCCCCACATAGTCACTTATTATCACATAATCAAGTCAAGCAAGAACGATTACATAACGACATAAATCAATTACTCATTAATCATAACACATAAAAAATTGCATGCAACCTAGGGTTTCTACAACTTTGCAAAACCTAATTTTTTTTATTATACATAGGGTCGTACGACCCATAAACAAAACAAATAATTAGGGTTTCAAATTTAAACCTAATTA
Organism: Chrysanthemum seticuspe; assembly: GCA_019973895.1. Taxonomy (NCBI): domain Eukaryota; kingdom Viridiplantae; phylum Streptophyta; class Magnoliopsida; order Asterales; family Asteraceae; genus Chrysanthemum; species Chrysanthemum seticuspe. The sequence continues at coordinate 315,459,373 of BPTQ01000006.1, forward strand.
ACATGCAATAATCATCAAGATTCATTTTTTATGCGTTTAGGTAATTAATTAGATAATATTAACGGCTCGTGATGCCACTGTTGAAAATAAATAATCATGACAAGCATATTAATAATATAAATCACATAGAGCACGCAACGGAAGACTTAAACAAATATTCATAATTAATTAACCTTGAATTAAATCGTAATCGTACCTTGCAAGCAATCCAAGCAAATCAAAGATCAAAAATCACAAACCCTAATTAGGGTTTATGAAAATTCGATTAGGGCAAACAAAAATCTAAGTGGGATTTTTCCTATGAGCTTGTACACACGTATTGGCAACGATTCGATGCGAATGCTAGTTCCTAGAATCACAATAGCTAACCAAAACACTTTTGTTTGATCAAACAAAATCGAAACCCTAATATTATAAGGGTGTATGACCGGTTATGAGCAAAAGAGGAAGAAGAAGAGAAGTTAAGGTTAGCTAATGAGAACCAAGGATTACAAACAGTGAATACCAAGCCTTGTATTTATAGTTTGTGAAACTTAGAGTCCAAGTTAGGGTAAGATTGCTATCCTAAACCCATAACCGATCGACCATTAATTCCCAAGGGAATTCTAGAACCTTCTCATAGCTTATTTTCACTTCTAGTCTTTCCATCTTTTATTTAACGACCGTTAGACTAATTATCGTTAAGTACTAACAACCGTTAGACGTTATTGTGAAATAATTAAAACATAACATTTATATTAATTATTAAACATTGAATCTCATAAGTAATATGTGAAATCACATAGTCTCGTGTTCGAATCCGGTCATACGTATATTAAATATAGTCCACAAACTAACACACACAAACAGTTTTGCATCTACCTAAACTAATACTCCGTATGTTACACCACGTAAGTGGATGGCCTCTAAGTAGTAAATTTGTATACTTTTGACTTCTGTTCATCCCTTGTTCCCCTAAAACAAATTTGGGTTTTCTAATAATCAATAATCAATATTAAATCTGCATCGGATTAACCCTTGGATATGGCATGTTTGATGTTTTAAATATGCAGTGATGTACTTTGCATATGCCATATATCTGATACACATACACTGCAAGCTAGAATCATATAAAGGAGACAAAAAAAGTCATGCCTTGTTGCAAATTCTAGGAAGTGTTTGACTTTACGGTCAAACTAACTACTTTTCAATTCACTAGATGATAAAGGTTTTGCTATTTCAACGCATGTTGCATTTGCAGTTCTTGTCTTGAAGTTCAATGTAGGAGTTTGAAGTAGTGATATCAAAGTAGCGGTGGTAAAATTGGTAGGGCGGGCAATAGAAAGAGTTGAAAACGGGTAATTTTTGGTATGGTTGACCACTTGACCTGACCCGAAACACTTTTTGTCCAATTGTACTGTTAACTATCATCATATTGCTAATGTGAATTTTACTCCACAAATTATATCACAAATAGAATATTTGCATAAAACAACTTAAGAGTTTGTAGGCATTATTCATTGAAACTTCCAACCCATTTCCTTTTTAGCTAAGTTTTTCGATTTAACCCATTCGACCCGCTATAAGCAAAACAAACCAAAGATGACCCATTCATTATCAAATGCGTTGAAATTTTCCCACCTCTGGAACTGCCAAATTATAACCACAAAAGGAGATTCTAGTGCACACTTATAAGTCTCACAAAAGCATACATCAATAACAAATCTTTTCTCTCTCTTCTCCAACCGTTTTTCCCGCTAAAATCCCTCCATTTAAAAACCAATAAACGCTTCAATCCTTCATCCTTTTAAACGAATTTTAAAATTCTAAACCAATAGTTCGATTCTAAATTCAATTCTACACATTCCGATATAGTTTTAAGTTGTCAATTTTGAATTTTTGAATAAACAGCGTGCTTCGAAGAGCGTGGTAAAGGTTCCTTAGAAATATGGGGATTCAGTATGCGATCTTAATAATGATGACGTCAGAAATGGGGATGATGATGGTGGGGAAAAAGTGCCTAACGGTGAATGCTCAGTAGTGAGACTAATGATGCTATTGATACTGGGAAAATTGGAAACAAGGCTCAAGCTGTTAATACTAATTACTCTTATGTGAAATATTTTGTTAACACTGAAAAACAAGGCAGTAGAAATTGGATGATGACACTATGTGGGGTAAACATGGACTATGTGACATAATTGTGCAAAATGGTGTGTATTTTTTCATATGTAGTTCCTGGTTTTACCATTGCTATCCCTCAGGTTCTTTAGTCACAATTTAGTGAAAATTAAAGGAGAAAATTACATAGCCAAGCTCGAAATCCTATAGACATTTCCTTCTAGAACAAAGAGTAAACAAAACAAACACCAATCTAAAACAAACAAACAAATATTCAAATCGCTAACAGAAAAATTATCAAACATCAACAGCAAACCAGTCTAACAACTTGATGCATCAAACAACTTTGTCTTCACTCTTTTGGCCATATCATTTGTTAAGGCGAAGTAGTCTCATCTTTCACGATACACCAACTCAATTCCACCAATGAATTACCAATCAAAACACCATAAACATACAATGACCTCTTTTGACTCTGCAATACTGACAATGTATTCACGTTCACAATGCTTGTTTTCCCTGAAATCATGATTGGCAAACCAACTTTATCAGAATATCAACTACACTGCAAGTCAATTCGGACATTGCAAATCAGATATTCAAAACTGTATTCGAATGAACCTGAATTTGTTAAGAAACGCGTAAACTATTACAATTAAAGCCACTTCAGGTCTGACTCTAAATAGGTTTTTATGACCAAAATTCTACAAGCAATCCTAGTTAAACAGCATAGAGAGAACATACCTTCATATTATGTTTGTGATTCCCCGTCTATTGTGATGCAGGGGATATGGGAGATTTTGGGCCAGTAGGAGCCTCCTTTACTGCATCTTTCTTTCAGGTCTGGACATCCCAATATTTTCAAACTCAAAAGTGAAGGCAACAACTTTTCTGGTAGATCTTTCATCTTTGGGCATTCGGAAATGATGAGATGTTGGAGGGAGGTGAGGTGTTGGAGTCCCTCGGAAACTGTTTCCAACTTATCAAAACTTTCAATGCAAAGTTTAGTAAGAGATGAAGGAAGATGAAGATGAGACAATTGACTCCAATTAGTGTCTTCTTCTTTTTCTTTTGAACCCCATAAGCGTAGGGTAACTAGTGAGGTTGGAAACTTCAGTGGGCCCCATTCTGAGATTGGCTTTTTCAACTTACCTATTTCAAGCCCACGCAAGTTGGGAGGCCAAAGCCCAGTTGGAACATCCATACTTGGACAATTGAATATGGACAGAGAAGTTAACAAGGTGGAGAATTGGAGGTCTGCAAATAACGACTCCTCCGTACTTTTACAACCCCATATTGCCAATGTCGTGAGGTGAATAAAGTTACCCCCAAAATCAATGATCGATGCCACATTTGGATGACCATATATACTAAAATATTCAAGCATTGGCATGCTTTTGCTGTTGATAAGTAACATATTCTTCTTTCCTCCTTCTCTCAACTCCTCCTTTATCATTAGTTTTCTACACTTGTCGATGGAAACTGACTTGAGATTCTGCCCTCCCATTCCCATTGAGAAGGAGACGCATGTAATTGAATCACAACGAATGATATCTAACGTCACAATGTTGTCAGGACAGCTTAAATGCTTAAAACTTTCACAACCATACAAGAATAATGAGCTAAGAGATGTTAGGAGGTTGCTCCCATAATTAAACCCCTCCTCATCTTTCTCCCCTAAACTCACCAAATTTTTACAATTCAGTACTTCCAACATCCTTAAATTCACGAGAACCTTACTACTTGCCTCTGCTTCTTTTGATTCCCACAAGTATCTTAGTTCATCACAGCTTGTGACATCCAATTCTTCAACTGCCTTAAGATCCAATATAACACCTCTCCACACCTCATTAGTAAGCCCTGAAATAGATCTTATTTCCAACTTGGTGACTGATGGAGCTGCGTGCACCAGACTTCTCAACAAACCAACACCACATTCATGTATTCTCAAATCCCTCAATGAAAGTAGCGGTGCTTTAAGTGAGACTTCAGCCAAATTTGGACAATTTCTAATACTGAGCTCTTTCAGGCATGAAAACACAGAATATCCAACTCCACTTCTACTATATGTTGACCAAACCTCCCAACTCGGCATACCTTTAAACTTTAGAATTTCAAGTGAAGGAAATGCAACACCAGTCCCAAGAAACTTTAAACCCACATCTTTCACATCATCCATGTCTTGGATAGATAAACTCTTAAGTGACGGTAGTTGCCCCAGTGGTGGTAGAGATGTACACTTTTTACAGCCATGTATAGACACACGAGCCAACTTACGGAAAGTGGGTTCCCCAACCCATGTGGGAAATTCTATACCCAGATAGTTCACAATGCCTAGCCTCTTCAAAGAATCATTATATGGCTTCAATGCATCAAGGACATCGTTATCAGTAGTATCCTTTCGGGAAGCATATGACACGTCACTCCATTTAACCTCTAACTCGGTAAGCCTCTTTTGTGATAAGTCTGCTTCTTGTGCTTCCGTTGCGTTTTTTACTTTTTCCAGGCCCTCAATGGAAACTTTCCCATGAAGATTCTCAAAATCTTTAAGTTGGGTTATCGAAAAATCATTTTCTCCTCCAATAATGATTTTTGAAAGAGTTTGCAGGCTTTTCAAATTAGCGACCCCTACAGGCAAGTCTTTTAAAAGTGGAGTATCTCTAATGTCTAGATGCCGCAAACTTTTAAGCTTTGTGAAGTTGTTGGGCAACTCAGTTAAATGAGAACAACCAAAAAGGATCAGCGTCTCTAAGTTATAGAGATCACAAACATTTTCTGGAAAATTTGTGATTTTAGTTTGAGATAAATTGAGATAGCGTAAATGCTTTAATTCACCAATGGACTCTGGAACCTCGCTTATCTCATAACCACTCAAACTTAAAACCCTTAAGAATTGCAACTTAGGGAGTAAGTCAACCAAAACCTTATTCGACAAGTAGTTTTGTTGCCATGACCATTTTTTTTTCACCCCTACGGACAATAATGTTCTCAAACCTTTAGCTCCTTCGATCCCCTCAAACTTCTTGTAAGTTACATATTCCTCACAAACAAAAGACATATGACGACACTTATCTAAAGTTTGTTTCCTAACATTCTTTCCCATTTCCTTCTCTAACCTGAAAAAGAAATCTCCGGCAACAGATGTGGCCAAATCATTCATAAGATCATGCATAACAAACAAAGACTCGTCATTAGGTGAGCGTTGAAAAAATGACCGTGATAACAACTCATCAAAGCATTCGTGACCCAAACGTTCTACAGTTGACTTGCTTAGACATACTCGGTGCAAAAATCCTTCTGCCATCCAGAGCAGAACCAAATCTTCTTTGTCAAATGCATAGTTCTTCGCGAACAAAGAGCAATATGCAAAGAGGTGCTTCAAATCGGCAGGAAGTTCACGGTAGCTTAATCTAAGAGCCGGAATAATTTCATCCCCTTCCTTTAACCTCCATATCTCACTATCCACTACTTCCTTCCATTCGAGCGCATCCCTTTTTGTCCTCATTAACCCTCCAAGTGCTATTAAAGCCAGAGGCAAACCATCACATTTATTAACAATGCCTTCACCATGTGCTTTAAATGTTGGATGGCAATCAAAATTATTTGCACCCAACGCATGTTGAGCGAATAAAGACACAGCATCATCTTGTGACAAACGTTGCAGACAGTCTAAATTATCATAACCCAACTTTTTCAGCAATTGCTCCTTCCGAGTTGTCATGATAATTTTACTTCCGCCAGAGCATGCATGAAATGGACGTACTAAGGTTTCCCAATCCTCACGGCTTTCACTCCAAACGTCATCCAAAATTAGTAGAAACCGTTTATCCCTAAGTTGATCTCTGAGAGCTACTTGAAGAAGATTTAAATCTGCAAATTTCTTATCTTCCCCACTCACAGATTGGTAAATAATTTTAGTTATCTGGAAGCTATCCCACTCATCTGAAACACATACCCATGCCTTGAGTTCGAAATGATCCTTAACTTGCTTTTCGTCATACAAAAGCCTAGCTAGAGTTGTTTTACCTATGCCACCCATACCAACAATGGGTACGACGCTAAAGTTTTTATTACATGGTTCATCCGCCAATAGCCTTTGAACCAATGCATCCTTATCACCTTGCCGCCCAACAATACTAGATGCATCTACCAGCAACGAGGTCTCGTGTTGTCTATTTTTATCTTTTGGCCTATCATCCTTCACTTGTAAACTTCCACTTACCACCATCAAACCAAGAGATTCTTTTTCCTTTTCTAGATCTTGTAACTTGTTGGTGATATAGCCTAACCTTTTAGACAGCCTACTACTTAGTGAGAAATTTGTGCAGCAAGCTGGAGTAATGAGCTTTCTTATCTTGCTGGTGCTGGTTTGGGATTGGTCAGTCAACTCATTCTGCTTAGCCTCGGTTGCCAAGTCATCAAGTAAGTCATCTATATCGTAAGCCAGATGTTGGAGATCATTGAGCCATACTTGAACAGCTTCATTATTTATTTCTTTATTCCAAGCATCATTCAGCAGTGCTTGGATCCGGAACAAAGTCTTCCCTAGTTTCTTCAGCTCAGAATGAATTCCCTTTGCTCGAACAACTTGCTTAACAGCTTCACTGGCCAGCTTCTGAATAACAGCTTCAATGAGGGTAGATGCAACGACTTCCGCCATTTGTTTATGGTAAAGTGGGAGCTCTTTGAATCTGAATGAATGGTTAGGTGTTTTGAATGAAATGAACTGGAAAAAAATTATAGATCTTGACTTATGGGTGGCTCGAATTAAATGAAAATTCATCACTTGTTGATAGCATTTATTGTCTTCTTCTTATCAATTATTGAGCTATGTCTGTAGACACTTGACCACATGATTTTAATTTTTAACACAGAGTAAATTACACCCTCTAGTTTGCACAAATAGTTCCTAACTCGGAAAACGTTAACACCCACGGTCTTGACCAAACGGACATTAAATTTGACTTTTAAAGTTACTTATTTTAATTGCACATAAGCAGTGCCGTCCCGTAAATTCTAGTGGCCCTTGGCGATAACATAAATAAAGGCCATTTTAGTATGGAAACTATGTATACGTAGAATGGTAAATTAGCACAGCAAAAAATGTTATAGAAGTCCAGATATATAGAATCATCAACCCAGATGATACAAAACAACCGTACTAAAAATGATGTAGAACTAAAAAAATCAAATAATAAATGCTAATATTAAGATAAACCTTAAAATATTATCCCAAACAAAAATTTAAAAAGAAACCAAGTTAGACGGTTACCTTTTAAGAGAATATAGAATCATTGTAAAAATGTTGAATTAACTGGATGATGACTATCAATCAAAAATCACACCAGTGTATTTTTTCGTCCTTTTTTTTTTTTTTTTTTTTTTTTTTTTTTTTTTTTTTTTCCGAAATATATTTGGCCACTTGCTTGCAGATATTTTTGCACAATGACACGCTTTGGACTAATACGTGAGGCCTAATATTGGGTTTTTAGAAGGCTTTATTTGAATACATGTACCTTAGGCCTGTTTGCCAGAAGCTTTTTGGGAGCTGTTAGCTTTTTGTTACAAAAATAATCTCTTTTAAAATATGTAGCTTCATTTGAATACATTAACTTCAAGCTTTTATTTCAAACAAATAGACTTCTAAATAAAAAGCTGATTCATGAAGCTTTTTAAACATCTTGGAACTATTAAGGGTATCTTTGGCAGAAACAGATTGTGCTGATGCTGGTGTTGTCGCTGATGTTGGTGCTGGTGCTTAAAAAAAAATTATAAAAAGAGATTATTTTTATAAGGTACATGAAGTAACTTTTTATTTTCAGAGATTATGAAATATATATATATTTTTTTATAATCTTTTATAAGTTAGGTCTGCCAAACAATGATTATTTTTTAAGTAGCTTATTGTTTGAAAAAATAAGCGTAATCTCTCCATGATCTTGTGTTCTAAACATAGCCTAAAACTTTAAATTACTGATATACCCTCCAAACATTTGTTTAAAATTATAAATATGTCTTTTTATATCATTTTACATCTTATAATTACATTTAAAAGCTAATTTACCAAACACTTTTATTGAAAAAAAGATAATGTAGCTCATGTTAACAGCTTTGCAGTTTACGGCTTACAGCTTACGGTTAACGGCTTATAGCATACAACTTACAACTAGTTTTGTCAAACATACCCCTTGAATACATGTACCGAGTAGGCTTTTTAATGAAAATGCTGCCCCTCTAAAAGAGTGAGCGATAGTTATACCCATATGTGTAAGTTAACTAAGTAACTTTAATGGTTAAATTTAACGTCCGTTTAGTCAAAGGACCGTAGGTGTTAAGGGTTTCCGAATTAGAGGCTATTTGTGTAAAAAAAAAGTCAAAGGACCAAAGGTGGTGCGGTGGCAAGGTGGTTGGTATGGTGGTGGTTTTGTTAGTGGTTTTGTTTTTATAAATGGTTATTTTGTTTGAGAGAGAGAGAGAGAGAGAGAGAGAGAGAGAGAGAGAGAGAGAGAGAGAGAGAGAGAGAGAGAGAGAGAGAGAGAGAGAGAGAGAGAGAGAGAGAGAGAGAGAGAGAGAGAGAGAGAGTGAGTTGTGGTGGTTTTGTTAGTGGTATTGTAAGTGTTATTAGTTGGATGCAGGGGCGGATTTATGTTGAACACAGGGTATGCATGTGCATAACCTATGAAAATTTTTAGATTTTTTCAAGAATATACATAAAATGCACCTGAAAAATTGTGAGTGCACACCTTTAAAAATGCTGAAAAAATATGGGTGCATACTCTAATCTAACTTATCATTGTTGAAAAGAAAAGAAGAAAAAAGAACTTGTGCTTTTGAGTATGCGGACTGCAGTTTAGAAGAAGAAGAAGAAGAGAATAAGAAGTAGGTTAAACTGATTACTAACTTATGTATTCTCCTAGCCCATTTGTTATGTAAAGCTTTGACTTTAAGTTTGAAGCCTAACATGACCCAAAGCCCAGTATATTCAAATTACAAACTTACATACTATTTTTTTATATATTGTTGATACCTTTAGATATTATATACTCCATCCGTCTCAAAGTTATGGTCCATATTCCTTTTTAAGATGTCTTAAAATGATTGTCCACTTTCCATTATTAGTAATAAAAAGGAAATTTAGTAGGGTTGAAATTTGTAGTGGTCAACTTTTGTTAAACTATGTGATTTTTTTCTCGTGACAATAATTTTGAGATGCAGGGAGTAAGTTTTAACAAAAGGTGTTTTAATATTCTTCTTCATGTTATTATATCTTCATGGGGCTTCATTAATATAAGAGTTAATCACATAAATGGTCCTTAAGGTTTACTGGATCTTGCAGAGAATGTCCTTGTGTTTTTTTTTGACGGGTCATGTCCTCGTGGTTTTGATTTATTACGGGTTTGGTCCTTTGACCAATAATTCTGTTAGTTAACCGTTAAGTTAAAGGGTATTTTTGACTTTCCACATGTTTTGGCAAACCACAAGGACGATTTATGTAACTAATACAAAAAAAAAAAAAAAAAAAAAAAAAAAAAAAAAAAAAAAAACGAAAAACTGTTAAAATTAAAAATAAAAATAAAAAAATAAATAAACTTTTAAAAAAGAACATTTAATTTTTTTTTTATTATACTTAAATTTGGGCTTATGTATAATATGAGGGCATAAGAATTTTTTTTTTTTTTTAAAAAAAAAAAAAAAAAATTATTATACTTAAATTTTGGACTTATGTACAACATGAGGGCCTCAATTTTTTTTTATTAACACTTAAAAAAAACTTTAAAAAAAAAGTTTATTATACTTAAATTTTTGGCTTAGAAATTTAAGTATAGAAAATTTTTTAAAAAATGAAAAATAAAAAAATTAGGCCCTCACAACGTGAAGGCTTAAAATTTTTTTTGCCTAATGTAGAACGTGAAGGTTAAAAAATTTTATTAATACTTAAAAAAAACTTTTTTTAATGCGTATTTTGTATGATTTTTGTATATTTTCATCCATTTTTATACGTTTTCGTATGTTTTATATGTTTTTATACGTTTTTATCATATTTTATACGCTTCTTATACGTTTTTATACGTTTTCGTTTTTTTATTAATAAATTTTTTTAAGCGTATAAAAAAACTTTTTTTTTAATGCGTATAAATATTTTTTAAGCGTATAAAAACTGTTTAATAAATTTTTTTAAGCCCTCACATTATACATAAGCCCAAATTTAAGTATAATAAATATTTTTTTTAAATTTTTTTTTTTTTTTTTTTTTTTTGTTAGTTACATAAATCGTCCTTGTGGTTTGCCAAAACATGTGGAAAGTCAAAAATACTCTTCAAGTTAACGGTCAACTAACAGAATTATTGGTCAAAGGACCAAACCCGTAATAAATCAAAACCATGAGGACATGACCCGTAAAAAAAACACAGGGACATTCTCTGCAAGATCCGGTAAACCTTAAGGACCAATTATGTAATTAACTCTTAATATAATTTACACGTTAGAAATTTTATTTATGATTTAAATATTAAGATTTTAACAATATTTCTCAGTTTAGCCTGTTCAAATTTCAACTTTTTCTTTGAAGATTAAAAAAAATGGAAAATTTGGCCCGTAAAACCTGACTCGAGTCAAAAATCTTTGAAATGTAAAAGAAAATTTTAGATATATAGTGCACACCCTAGTATCAATTCCTTGATCCGCCATTGGTTGGATGTTGGACCAAAAGAGTGAGTGATAATTATAACCTTATGTGTAAGTTAACTAAGTAACTTTAATGGTTAAATTTAATGTCTTTTTAGTCAAAGGACCGTGGGTGTTAAGGATTTCCGAGTTAGAGACTATTTGTGTAAAAAAAATTCAAAGGACCAAGGTGAAAGCCAATGCAAACCACATAGACCATCTGGCTAATTTACTCTAACACAAACAATCAATAAACACAACCATATATAGTTGTAGAAGATAAACTAATCACCACTCCATATAAAGGAGGGTTTGTTCAAATCACATCTACCTCAAAACTCTAATAATATTACACGTGACAATCAACCCTCCCAAAAAAACATTGACCGTCCGATCATTTTATTATCCCGCCCAAAATCAATAACAACACAATCACCTCTTCAGTCATTGATTATCAATCAATTCCCCCAATTACCGGATCTTATATCACAAGACTCAAAATGATCAAGGATGTTTGCTGGTCTGAATAACCAAATCATTCATACTAATGATATTGGATACTTTATTTGGTAAAATTTATTTATTTATTTATTTATTGTTTTCAGTTTTATAAAATTAGGGTTTTTATAGTTTATAATTCCATTAATTTTGGTGGTTTTCATCCGCTCTCATGCTTTCTTGAAATTAGGATTTAGGGTTGATTGAATTTAAATCAAGAATTAGTTAACGGTTTTATTGATTGAAGTAGGTTTTCAATTCGTATGATTTTCAATTGCTTTGGTTTTAGTTTGTATGGTTTTCAGTTTATATTGACTGAATTAGGTTTTCAATTCTTATGATTATAATGAAAATTTCTGTTATTTTGGTGATTATTTGGTGCATTATCCTTTTATTAATCTAATTTCTTCTTTGTGATAGATATTTTTTGCTTATGAAAATTAGATTATGAATGCTCTGGGTGTATATTGCCATTGACTTTTGATCAGTCTTGCATGTTCTTGATGATTATGTCTTGCAAGTTATATATGTGGAAATAATTGTACATATCATTCACCCATACATGGCTATAATGAAGAAGGTGTTAATTTTAGTTGTGCATTTGACTCTAAAGTTTGTTTCGTCTCGAAGCAAAGGATTTATCGGGAGATGATTGGGTGCAAAGACATAGAATGGTTGTTCAACAACATGCTAATCAATACAATTTTCATTAGCTTGGGCAAAGGTACAGGGTCTTGAATGATAATATTTTGACACAGATGTTAGAAACTTGGCTGAGACTTGAGGACCAAATTGAAATTTTGATGTTTTTAGGTTGAAGATCTTTAATGGTCAATTTGAAAATCTTCATCAAAGACAATCTTAGTGGACGGTTTCTGTTATGTGTCTAAATAAGAAAGTCAACGGAAGTCAACTAAGGAAGATCAAACAAGAAAAGTCAAACAACGGTTTTTTCCGCCAAAACCCATTTTACCCATTCTTTGTATAAATAAATAATTAGTGCTCATTTGTAGTTAGCTAATCAGAATTGTAAACACTTATCCTTTCTTATTCTCTCTCAAATCATTGTAACAAACTATCTTCCATTAATAGTCCAATTTATTTGAAATTCCTTCTTTTATTGAATTTCCTGTTAATAGGATAGATCTTCTTTGATTCACTCGTTGAATCCTGGAAAGATCATATTAATTGGTATCAAGAGCCACGTTCTTGGCCAGTAAAAAAAATAAAAAATAAAAAAAGAGTTCTTGGTTTCTTGATCTCTGGTAAGATGGCCTGTCAAACAAGATTCAGTTCAACTGATTTAGTCAAACAAAACTATTAAAAAAGGAGAGTTTAAGGGGTTCAATAGCATTGTTAATAAAGGAGGAATTGGAGAAGTTAAGGAATGGAATGAGGAAATGTAGCAGGGTAACAAAGGCAGAATTTCCAAGATTTGCAGGAGATGATGTAAAGGGTTGGTTGTCTAAGAGTGAGCAGTTCTTTAAAGATAACAACTGTTAGCCGTAACATTATTTAATAGAAGTGATTGTCATTCATGTTTAGGAACTTTGTAACGTGTGTTAGATATCGTGTTAGAATAGTCAACGGGCTCGTGGATTGGGCTAAGCTAAATGGCTTCTAGTAAAGTTAAGCTAGCCTTATGAAAGATATTATCCAATCCAACTCAATCTGTTAATACAAATAAGCCGTAAAAACGTTTATTTATATTTTACGATCTTCTAATGTTTTGTCGATAACAAACGTAAAATCATTTTAACGAAACAAATAAAATACGTAAATGGTTTGAACTAATAGTTTCTAACATATTCACATTATCACATAAAACACTAAAACAAGTATAAGTGATTTTATGATTTAATATTACATATGTACAACAACTAGTGTTTACATATTTGGGTAAAATATACACATAACTAGTATGTAGTATAAATGGGTAGAAACTTAAGTATCATAACCCATTGGGCAAATACATTAAATGTAGTTGGGTACAACCCAAAGCCCATAACCCATGGAACTTGACCCATAACCCATTGCATGACATCATGCTTATATCATACTTGGATAATATCCATAACCCATGGATCAACCCATACCCAAGTGACTAAGTGCATTGCACTCAAGAGATACATTGTATCTAGCTAAAGATCCATGGATCAACCCATGACCCATGACCCATAACCAAAATACCCATGGGTAAAAGGGAGCGTCCCACGGATCCCTAGCAATATGCTAGACGGATCCCAAGTGGGAGGGATCCGTGGGATCCGGGGAACAGTAGGTTTTTTCCTCTATAAATAGTGAGCCATTTCTTCATTATTTCTCACCCCTTTCAAACATACTTTCCCCCTGAGTTAAAATCTCACTAACCTTAGATCCAAAAGATCTATGTTTGTAGTTTTGTTTTTGTGTGATCTTATAGGTTCCTCTTAAAGGCAAGATCATCACCTTTGAAGTCGAGCAAGCTCAAGTCCATGAGTTGCCATGCTTCCTCATCATCAAGGCTACTGAAGTCTTCTTGTTGATGATTCTTTTCTTTTCTAAGAAGTGTTGAAGGCATTTGTGAATGGTGTCTCAAGTGTCAAGACGAAGATATTAGTGAAGGGTATCTATCGTCCATATCATAAGCACTTGTGATAAGTGCTTAGAAGTCAAGACTAGAAGCATTAGTGAAAGGTGCTTAGAAGTCAAGACAAAAGACATTAGTGAAGGGTGTCTTGAAGATCTAGTTAAAAGGCATTAGTGAAAGGTGCCTTTGATATACATACGATATGGTGTGTTTCGATGTATAAGATAGATTAGTACTAGATCCAAGGATATTGATATCCTTGATGATGTTGTAAAGGAGTAGATCTCCTTTGGGATTAGTCGTTGGTGTAGTGTGGTAGTAGTTCCTCCATTGCAATGGAACTAGGTGCTTAGCCTAGTACCTAATAAAGGGTAGGCGACGTTGTGTAGGTGTGGTTCACCTTGGTGTGAAAGAACCCGGTGGTTAGCCTAGCACCGTATAAAGGGTAGGCGACGTTGTGATAGGTGTGGTTCGCCTTGGTGTGAAAGAACTCGGTATCTAGCTTTGTACCGGAAAAAGGTTAAGCGACGTTGTGAAGGCTTCTCCGCCATAAGGAGATTGGTGTAGTGTTTACGAACTCTCGAGTAGGTGACTCGGGGAGTGGAGTAAGGCAAGGAAGTTGTCCTTGTAGCCGAACCACTATAAATACTCGCGTTGTGGTTTTGTGCTTCTTACTCTTATCTTTCATTACATATCTTTATATGCTTGTTTATCAACATCCAACACACACAACCAAATAGATTGACATAAGTCGATCTAAATAGATTAAAAGGAAGTTTTAATTGGTAAAACTATTCAACCCCCCGTTCTAGTTTTCCACAATTGGCATCAAATCTTCGTTACCAAGTTTCTTGAAGTATATTGTACTTTAAAAACTTGATACGATCCATGGTTAATTGAAAACTACAAAGAATGTCTTTCATAAAAACAAACACCATGTCTTTTAAAACTATATGTTTGGATGTTGATTGAATAACAACATGTTTCTTATTTATTTTCTATTTATGTCACACCCCCAAATTATCTGTTTTGCAGCGGATTGGAATTCCATGGGGATTGACTGTCATAGCATCATCATCACAGTTATATTGAACGACCTAAAGTGTCGTTTAAAAACACATCGTTTAACATTTATATAAAACATCCAAAGTTACATGATAGGTCCCAAAAGTTGATAAAGATTGCGGAAAATATAAGTATATTACAAGTCCAAACGATGTTTTGAAAGAAAATGCCATAATATACAATGATATAAGTCGACGCCGCGACTCTAAAAGGGTTCCTTATCGTGCCATGATGAATATGTCTAGTTACCTGAAAATACATTGCTAAAACGGTCAACAATAATGTTGGTGAGAAATCATAGGTTTATGAAAATGAATTATACGACTACACAAGTATAGATAATGTATGACAATGTCGCCACAAAAATGTTACAATTGCTATAAGTCCATGACACCGAAACTAGACTGACCATGATGTTCGCCCCAACAGAGTGTTTGCCAAACAACTCAAATAATGTTATTAAATGATATGCATCCGTATGACTAGTTGGGATCCACCAACCCGGATGGAGGAGTCACCCTCGATAGATCTATCCACTCACCCTCGCTTCTATGAAATTAACGGTTCATGTAATATAATGGGGTCATTCAATTGGCATGAGGTAACTTAAGCAATGTAATGAGTTTGACATACTTGGTATCGTAATAAAAATGATGTGCAATGTATTCTTCCCCGTAAGTTTGAAAACAAGTATAAACATGTACAACGGGGCTATGAAAACTCACTTGATGAATTGAAGTGATGACAAAAGTGAGTACACCGAAATGTAGCGCGATCTCGAAACTGACCTATTATGAATGATATGATATGTAATAAGTCATGATGTAATGTTATGCATGCGATTCGGATGATATTTATACCACTTATGAATTTTTGAAAACAATACTTCTCGTCAAAAATATAATCTTTTAACGTCTTGACCATTTTTAAATTACTTCACATGAATTTACGTTGAAATGATATCCGACGATAATCATTTAGTGATTTATTGTGAAAATATTACTTTTCGTCGTAAAATAATGTTATTGAAATTTCCATGAAAATGACAAAAACGGCCTCTAAAAGCTAGTCGTAAAATGGTGCACGTCGAGCGTTAGGAAACAAACTCAACGGTTTTGGGAAGCTCGTATGATAATCTCAAAGTTTTAGTACATGAGTTTTCATCCTAGATGTCTCGAACATAAAGAAAATAGAGGTTAAATATGATACTTTTAGTCCAAAATATAGTTTAAGGATGGTTTTTCGGCAAAGTTTGAGCGACCGTAATTAATTCATTACAACTCCGCTAATCAAACAATCAGACATTTTGGAAAGTATACTTGGCGATTTCACTTTTACTATAAGACTTCTCTTCATAAAAAGTTCTAATTCAATGTTAAAAACAACCTTTTACTTGGTACTAGTTTTTGCCGCAAAACTTGTTTATTAGAAATCAAGTTATAGTTTTTCTTATATGATAATAGTTACGGCAACTTTTGTAAACATGTGTAATTTAGTCGTTACAAATCCGTTTTCTACGTTTTAAAGATCCTTAACTTCGTATCGAAGTATACTAACATATTTTTAACAAATCGACATAATTTACAACGTCCAAGCTTCATTTTTGACTCGTACAAAACAAATATAGTTTGCTGAAATTTTCAGGATTTATATTTTTCGTCGCCAAATTGAAAAATTCATAACTTCTTCGTTATAGCTCCGTTTTAATCCGTTCAAGCGGTCACGGTTTCGTTTTAAAGTATATTTTCTAAATATCTAGGCCAAATATTTTTGTTCACTGCCGGATTTTCCAGAATTAAATTTTAAGGACAGACCCTTTTCAAAACGTGTCGAAATGAGTTTTTCTCGCGCCAAACCTATTCTAACTCATTCAAAACAACTCCGAAGCTATTCTAATCCTACCATACACCTTCTTAGGGTGTCATGGGTTCCTAGACATCACCAAAACTAAAATATAACAAGGAGTAATTATAGGATGGATTATATATATTTAGCACATAAAAACCTTAAAAACCTTAAAAATGGTATAAATATCATGAGACTTGCATGTTTCACAAATAAAATGATATGACCATAAAAATGAATATGAAATAAAAATATGAATATGAATGCTTACTAGTGATATGATGAGGTTTATGGACACAATGGTTTTTCCTAATCACTTGAGGTTTGTATTACAAAACCTTAACAACAAATGATACTAGTGTGTAATTATATTTGTCTTGAAAACTTGGAGTGATCCTTTCTTTGATCCCTTGGCTGCCGAAATTGTAGAGAGAAAAGAAGATGGAAACTTGGTCTAACTTTTGTGAAATGAGGTAAAATGAAATGAAAGTATTTGTGTAATACTTTAACTTGATATTTTGCAAATATCTTTGATGATTCACCCCTTGTGTCGACAAGCGGTGTATATCATCTATTGTTTATGTTTTTTTTTTCTAATAGTATAAGTGTTAGAAACTTGTAAGATTTTTGTAAATTTAAATGAGTTAAGTGGTAAGTTGTAGCATTTGTAAATATTTAGGGTAGCGTTGAATAAAAATAAATTTTCACGGGTCAAGTTAAAATATTTTTAGGTCATAAAAATTATAAAAATACATTTCTTGCAAAATTTGAGTGATATAATAATAATCGTGTCGAATTTAAGAAAAACGTCGTAATTATATAAATACAACAATTTAGTTACAAAATAAATTTAAAATACTGTGTAAACTCATAATATTATTTTATAAACTTAATATGAGTATAAAAATATATTGGAATAATTTTTGGAAGTAATGGATCAATTGTTCAAAATAATTAATTACGCGATAACGTTTATTTAATATAAAAATTATACGTTTAATGTAAAATGCAAAACCATGCATGAACTAATATGATAATAATGATGTTAATGAAATGTAGACTAAACTTAGTCTATATGAAATGACCTCGATGATATGATCATGAATTCACAGCTAAACCATTACGGTTACGTGAATTTGATGCTCGTAAACCTAGTTCACGATAAATGATAAATAATGAAACATGAGTAATGTTTTGAGAATGACCTGAAAATACGAATTGTCATAATTTAAAATGCACTAATCCTTTCTGTCGTGTTGATTAGTCAAAGCTCACACCCACCAAGCTGTAGGAATTGCTTGGTAACAAGAATACCTTCCTTAAGAAGGTATCTTAAACACAAAGGAGCCGGAATCGTCTAAGTGACATTTGTTGTGTCATTTGTAAAGACATTCCTAAATGCATTCGAGGTATGACTTTCCACTTATCTCTAAATGATATTAGTTTAATAAATAAATCTGATTTCTTAGGTATTTATTTGAGTAGATTTCGTGTTTACACATGTTTTACATGTAGCTTCATTAGGAAGCTTTTTCTTACATACGTGTCACTCCTTCGTCTAAAAATCATGGTTTTTAAAACTTGTGTTTTGTCTCACTTAATCCAAAAATCATATCTTCTAATAATAAAACAAAACACAAATATCAAAAATTCCTCTTTCCCCATAAATACTCCCACCGTCGACCACTCTATCAAATCCTCACTTTTTCAAATCCTCACTTTTTCAAATCTTCCAATTTCAAAATCTCCTCTCATTCAAAAACTTCATCTTCCTCCTCATTTCATCTCAACCGAAACCAAGAAGATCCGTCATCAACATGGTTTACATCGCACTCGTGCTCATCGCCTTAACACTCATCGCACTTGTGTTCCCTATGATGAAGTTCACATACGGAGACATTTACTTTGTGTTGTTAATCTACATTGGGATCATATACCCAATCCTTTGTATCATCCTTAGTATTGAAATGCAATATTACTAATAATCTAGTTATCTAGGTTATTATTATGTGTTTGTCATTTCTTTTGATTTATATGTTTCACATTCTGTCGTGATACATTAGAAGTCATGTATGCATGCTAAAAGAAAATGTAGGATAAAACACATATCTTGGTATATAACTAGGAGATCTAAAAGTCTATGTTTTTAATCATAATCTGTTTCTGTAACTCCAGATCTACGGATCCCGGAAGATATACTAGCCGGATCCCTTTTGTAAAGGAACCGTGGGATCCGTCCTACTGGAAAACAGTTTTTCATGCAGAATAAAAACCACCTTCTTTCTAAAAGAAATATTCCACTAGAATGTAAAAACCATAAGTGAGTTAAGTGTCATTATTGTTAAAAACCATTGTTAATAAAAATCTAGTAAAAACATTAGATAATCATTGGATGACCACAAACATCACTTTCTTTTAACTCATCTTTTCTATAGGTTTCGCTATGTCGCATGTATATGAGTTTGATTTTTCACTCTCTAGCGTCTACACTCCGAACATCTCTCTTGAGCCCAACACCCCTGGCAATCATGTCCATGGGTTCAATAATCTCGAAACCCGTCACTTCCATGAAGGACGTATTGTAGACACCTCTCTACAATTCGAAGAAGGTATCAATACCTCCTTCCGAACCATAGGATTAGAATGTCTTCTCGAAATTAACGAGAAAATATGTCCAAGGTTTGTATTGGAATTCTTCCGTCAAGTCGAACTCGTTCATAACGAGGATCGTTCTCTATCCCTTTGGTTTTGGATCAAAAACCAAAAGTTTGTTTTGACGCTTGGGCAATTTGCTCAAATTCTCCGAATTCCAAATCATGGACAATGTGCCTTCACCGAAGATTGGTCTCTTGATTCTCTCTTCAACTTTCGTGAAGAAAATAGCCCATATTGTTCTCACATACCTTCCCCGGAAGACTTGATTCACATAATATGCAAACCCCATCACTCCAATCCCAACATTATCCATACACGGGATATCCGAGAAGAATACAAGCCCTTTGCTCTTATCCTACGTGAAAATGTTTGGAGTCTTAGGGGGAATCGAGAAATCCTTCCCGCTTGTTGTGCTCACATAATGTATTGCTTGCTAACACAACAACCATACAATCTCGCCTACTTCTTTGCAGGGCGAATTGTAAATCTTCAAGGCTCCAAGAATAAACTCATTCCTTATGGAATGTTCTTGACACACCTCTATCATAATGTCATGCATTTTCATCCTCAATATCAAAGTCCGTTGTACGTACGTGTGAATAAGATGATGGAACTGCTGAACATTTCCCTCATGAAGACGTTCTTCATTCCTGAATTCGCCAACACTCATCAACCATTTGATGATCCATCTAGCGAAAACACTAACTTAGTAGTATTTCAACTAGGATTAATCTTTTCGTACTCGTGCTTTATCAATGTAATCCTATTTCCTTCATGAAATAAAACATCTTACATTAGATATCTTAGTGTTAGAACCCTTTTTTAACTAACCTTGGAATATAATGCATTGTCAAGATCATTGCATACCTTTAGTAAAGGTTCTGCTGAGCAGATAGACGGATCCCAAAGTTTGTACTAGACGGATCCCTACTCTTAGGGAACCGTGGGATCCGTGAGACAGAAAATGCAATTGCAAGCATTGTATCCCAAACATACCCTTAGAACAACTTACACTAAGCTAAACATAGTGTCTTAAGGCAAATTAAGTCCTTATCAAGCTAAGTAGATCCTTCCCACTCACACATAAACTCACCTAGATCACATTCAAAAACGCTTATGGATCTATCGTCTCATTTTAAATCCATTTCTCTTCCGCTCTTAAGCTCACTCATCATTCTCACATGATCCCTCACATATAGCCTTAGAAGTCTTTCGATTATGGTAGAATTGATCATAATCATCCTTACATCAAAATTGATCAAATTCTAGTCTTCCCATCTCAAAGCTTTTAGGATAATTTCCAAAACACTATCCTAAGTCACAACCTGATCTCTAGGATCATTTAGATACACTTGACACTCTCAAAGCCTTTAGTATCATCCTTCTTCATTCATTGGTACTGATGAAAGTTCCAAACTCTTCCATAAAAGGCAATCATTAGCTACATCACTCATTTCTCTCAAAGTACTAGAGCACCTCTTCATTTAAGACACTTAGGAGAACTGAAACACTCAAGATGATATAGATCTTAGACCTTAGAAGCATCATCTCTACTCTTTCATAGCTGCTGAGAGCCGGATCCCTAGGATTAGCCTAGCCGGATCCCTCTGAAAAGGGAACCGTGGGATCCGGGTTACAGATTAAGTCAAACTTTAGCTAAACAATCATTTCAAGCTCATCTTGCTCACTCAAACACTACATCTCATCTTAAATGAGTTCCTAAATCAGCACAAACTCTGTAGTTGACCCTTGTGCATGTTAATCATCACATTCAAATGAATCTCAATGGCTTAAGGCTTGAATGCACTTGCCAAATCTCTTGCTTTATAAATCACATTGTTAGGACTTCCATAGTCATCATCTTCATTCCTAACCTTCAGCACTTAAACATTCACAAACCTCCTTGAATCATCTCATTATGAGAAAAACTCCAAGTAGCAACTTATCCACCAAAGAACCACCCAAGAAAAAGGCTCGTGTTATACACGAAATCTCTTCAACCGAATCATCTCCGGTCAAGCCAACAAATGCTAGGATTCCTTCTCAACCAATCAAACCTATTCCTAAAAGGATAGTACCCACAAAACTACCTATGCCAAACTGTAACATATTGGATTTCACATACACATCATAACACAAACACAAGAGGCGTATACAAGAGGTTTTAGAGAGAGAAAGTTAGAGGTTTGGGAACTTAGTGAGAGGAAATGAAAGATATTATTATGAGCTCCAACTCTCTACCTTGGGAGGTAGAGAGTATTTATAGTCTTACAATAAAACGCCACCTGACGGGCTGTGGATCAGGCATACAGTGGGTAAAGACCCGTCCGTCCTCCACGGTGTTACTAAACTAAATACTACTTACTATTAAACCACTACGACTACGAGCTGTCTAATGATTACATATACTTGAGGTGACCGACTCTTTAATAACTGGATTTACTAAATCCTAACAATCTCCCCCTAAGGGAGGTCACCTCAAACACACATTACAATTACATTGAATACAAACATATAATACATTATAAATTGTTCTTGCATTCTTGTTCATGTTCTTTGTTCTGCAGCTCGTAGTCTTTGATTCTTCATTTTTGCATGTTTGGTTAATCCAAGTGGAGGTATTTAGCTGATCCACGTGATAGTGAGTTTTGAGCCAGCTTTGAGATCATCAACCACATTAAATCTCTGACTCTTCCATTGTGGTGTTGGTATTATGTGATGTTGTAACATTAGGACCGACATGCTCACATTCTGGATCATGATATATTCTCATCAGAGTAGCGGAAGCTTTTGTTGATTCATGATATTGGCAGCAGCGTAGCAGAAGCATGGAGTGAAAATATCAGAGTCATTGATGCACTAATCATGATTTCTTTAGAAATGAATGTGTTGTGTGAGCATGCGGCTTATGGATTGACCACTTCATTCTGATCAGCTGCAAACGTAGGGCGTACCTGTATACAACAGTTAGAAATAAAGCGCACGAAAGTGTCTTTGATCACATTCGTTGAATTGAGGTACACGGCCCACAGTTCCCCGTTGATCAGTACAAGTATTGCCTGTGATCAGGTATAATTCCGAAGAATTTCCTTGACAGGGTTTCGCAGCTGCTCTAGCTGTTCTCAAACCGGAACGTCTCAAAGAAGACAACACGGAGTGAGTGAACCAGCGAATTGAGATTCACTGATTGATAAAAAGAGATTTGAAAAAACAATCGTGTATCGCTCAATAGAAATTGTTTTTGCAATACAACGAAGGTTTTAATGAAAATCATTTATCAATCATAAACACCTTTTATATTTTGAAATATTTGTACACAGTCGATGTGCTAAAGGAAAGAGTTTTTAAGCATAATGACAGGTTTTTCAAAGGTATCCGTCAATCCATAACCTGAACCAGGATTGATTCAAAAGATTGAATCGCCCCATTGTTTCTGTTCAGTTGTCACATGTTTGATCTGTTGGATAGATCTCACATGCCACCCACCAGGAGCTTGTTTGATGTTGCCTCCAGAAGGCTTTCCATCTTCATTGTGAATATGTTTGCATATCACTCAGATTTTCTAGCAATACCACAAGGATAATGCGTAGGACTCATAAGATATAATCTCTCTTTTCACATTGTGTGAAACAGAGAGTCTTCATTGAAAGTGTCCTAAAGAGATTTATTGATGATCTCGTGGCTATAGACTCAATTGTGCATATTTTGGTTCCTATGCCGGAGACTAGGGAGAGGGTCTCCTTCTTCAATATCAACAAACTCTAAGAGAAGGTCGATAGATAATGTCGGTTCCCCGTGAGATTGAAACAAGTCCTTTTAAGAGGAACTTGAGTAGTTTGGGAAGTTGAAGTGCAGTGCGTCACTGGGTCCATGACGTCTTGTCTTCAATACTGATGTTACCTTGGTAACCACCAGTAGCATATAAATTGAACCCGGTATCTGCCCTAAGGTTGAATAATTGGAGGGCTATTTATTTTCACCCTTTTCTCATTCAATTCTTTTTCATTCTTCAACCCCTTCAGTGCTTACCGAGACTTCATAACTAGAACCTTGTTGGGTTTATTCCAGTACTAGCTCAGTCTCAGTCCGCACTCTTCCCATATCTCACTTTTCTCCTTTTTTTCATCATACCTAGGACTTCTACACTATCTAGTGGATTGTCCCTGGGTAGATCCCTCCGGTTCTGGCGGATCATGGGAACACATACCTAACCTTGTCGTCCTTATATCACCATACATAAAGTAAAGTTGGTCGGTCTATTTGGTATTGTTCATATGCCATTGGAACCAATTGAAAACCATTTGAAAATCAATCCAGATACTTGTGATACATTATCAAAGCATTTTGTACCTGAATTGTTTTTGATATTTTTAGATCAAGAGCTCCCCCTCAACATTTGCATCATGCATCATTTTTGAAATATAAATAATTTTCATCTTTGAGGGGTTGGCTTGCATCTAAGAGTAGTTATGTAAAGAATGTGGTTTTCAAAATAGATGCTCCCCCTCAATATGTGCATAGATATTTGAAATTTTTTTGCACATATTAGGAAAAGACTGCACATTGAAATAACTTGATCACGTTTCAAATCTTTGTGGTTTAAGATAGATGCTCCCCCTCAACATGTGCATGGAAAATTTGAAATCGTTTGGCACATGTGGGAAGGAGAGCTTATACATCCTTATAAAACCATTTATTGAATTATCAGTTTAAATCCAATTTAAATCACAAATTCTCCCCCGATCACAATTATCAAATCATTTGAGATTTGTGATCTCTGTAGATTTAAATTGATTTTGAAAGCTTTTAAGGAGAATTGTGACTTGATTATGATAAGGATCAGATTTTGAGACTTTAGACTCCAAAGATTAAACATGCTTGAGTATCTTTTGAAAACATAATAATAACCAAGGTCTGGTACCATTGTTTGAAAAATAAACTTTTTGATTTAATTGAAAAATCATTCTCCCCCTCAGTCAATGACATAAGTTGTTGATTGAAAGATAGATATTTTCGACAACTGTTAAGTCCAGATGATTTTCAAAAATAGAGTCCGAGTTATTTTTCAAAGCAATTAGTTTTCATTAGATAGTAAGTAATTGTTTTATAGAATCAGAGCATGAGATTTGAAAAACAAGATAAAGCATGGCTCTGTTCTTTCTTTGAAAAGCGGGTTACTGCCTGAAATGACAATAAACCATAATTTCACTTTCTCCAAAAAAAAAAAAAATATATATATATATATATATATATATATATATATATATATATATAAAGTTTCTAATGAGTTTGGGGATGATTACTTGATCATTAAAAATGAATTGGGTTAAATTTATTTGCTTTAAATTGATAAACTTTTGAGCTTTGGATCTAACGAGGATTGATTGGATGAATCGGTGTTCGCTTCACTCACATGGTTAACTAAAATTAGAACTTTTAGTTGATGAGTTTATATTACAGGAGGGTGAAAACACATCTACACACATTTGCTCACCGTGAAAGAAAGAAGGTAATTTGATAATTACTCTATAATACTCTTTTGTAGGTAATTAATTGAACATATGAATTATGATGACTTTATAAATTATTTATTTGAATACTTTATGTATTGAACGTTACTAATTAAGTTAAGAATAACAATGAATCTCGGATACAATATGTTTTCTTTATTTAATTTATACGATGTTGCCATGAAACATATGCTCACAGATAAAATGCCATAAAAGAAATATAAACTATACTGATTTTACACTTTTATGACCTACTGAATAACGCAACAAAGCAGCTTCGTATCTTAAGGATATGCAGTTTTAAGGGGTGTTTGGGATAGACCAGATGTGCTTTTAGGCTATGTTTCGATAAAGGAATAATTTGAGTTGTAAATCGTTGGATTAAGGAGTGTTTGGATTGGCATGTGTTACCTCTTTTAAGGGTTCTTTAGATGAGTTAGCTTACAAGCACCATTTATGAGTTCCACAAACCCAACGACAAATAATTCTCAGTTTTATAAATTTGGTTTCTTGAGAAACAAAAAGATAAAAATTGCAGTTGTGGTCTTTTGCTTGACGACAACTTATGATACTGAAATATATATGAGGTAAGTTGGTGGATGTGTTCGTTTCTCTTACTGAAATATATAAGAGGTAAGATGGTGGATGTGTTCGTTACTCTTACTGAAATATATAAGAGGTAAGATGGTAGATGTGTTCGTTTCTCTTATATCCAGTATATGTGGTAAATATTTGACCCATTTACATATGAAATCTATCTCCATGTTGCCTATTTTTTTCTTAATCATTTAAAAATTGCATATTGTTATTGTGATTGTTTTTTTTTTTTTTTTTTTTTTTTTTTTTTTTGCAATCATAGTTAGCATATTAATTCTCTCCTAAAAATGGAAAAAATAAAATTTTGCGGGTCAACCCAATCAGCAAACTTCATTATTTTTAGGCATTCAAGTTAGGATTTGTCTAATATGATCATGTCTAATATGATCATATAAGTCTTAATCAAACCTGGTGATCGTGTCTTGATTATAAATGTTATGGTTTGATGATTGCAGGGTATGGCATGCTTTTTATTTCATCATTCATAAGGGATACAAGGTGAAAGTATGATGATCTCAAGCTCTTTGTTGTTTTACATATAATGGCATGCTCAAACCTCTAAACTAAAAAGGTCAGTAATCAATTGACTAATACATGATTCCATGACATGCCTATGTATGTTAGAATTGTTTGATTTGCATCAAGACTTAGACAATTGTAGTATTGCCAATAATAAGACCATCTACATCAGTATACATTATTTGTTAAATTAAAGAAACTTCATGTAATTCATTGAGTGCTAGGAATCTTGACCAAGCCAAGTTGAAAAGAACAGATTTTGCTATATAGAATGACATTAATAATTTGTTAGTCAGTTGGAGAGATTTGACCGTCACATTGTTTTCATTGGGTAAAAGTGAACAATAATTGGTTAGTCGGTTGGAGAGATTTGGTTATCACATTGTTTTCATTGTATGAAAGTGAAAAATCAGATAAGCCTATTATGTTTTCAGGACATAGAGATGTAATAGTAAGTACATTTTTCGACGTTGATAAGAATAATAAAAAAATGTCTAGGGTTCATATTTTATTACATGATGGAGCAATTTATGGGTGGAGTTTCAGTTCACTCGACTAATGTTCAGTCACATGGTTATTAGTAGTTTTATTACTCCATGTGTTTGTGTATTGGGTAAGTTCACTCGGCTTATGTACAGTCTGTATGTATTAGATCATTCCTTGATCAACAACCAATAACTTTAAGGGGTGTTTGGCTATGCCTGCTGCAACTGTTTTATTAAATGTTTATTGACTATACTATCACGACACAACCACCTGATTTGCCCAACATACACCATATGTGCCTAATGCAGCCTCATTGGTTGCTTACCATTTTAAAGAATAATATGGCACCTACTCAACATCTTTCTAGAAGAAATATACCCCATAAATGTGTGCCATCTTCTCAGCATATTAATATCATTACGACATTATGAATAATAGCTGAGAATTACAAAAGTAGCTATATACAAAGACCTATAAATGTTAATATCTCAACCTCAGTCTCATTTGTCCTTTAAAGCTAATCCATCTAAGCCATAAGACTGTAACCTACAATAATGCACTGCGACAATAATGTAAATAAGGTGTGAAAAACTTTCATAGGCCTAGAGCTGCATGATTAATGCTCAGTAGTTACATCTTAATCTTCAGTGCAAACTGCAAAGTTAACCACCTGATTAGGAGTGTGGCAAGTA
>BPTQ01000006.1:315486672-315701641 GCA_019973895.1 Chrysanthemum seticuspe
ACATATATGTCACATAAAAATGTCACTATACTAGGACTTACGCTTAACGATCCATTGGCTTCACCATTAATGCGCTGAGACACAATAGGCACAATCTGGTGCAGCAAATTAGACAGAAAAGTTTCTTGGTCCCTTACTGTTGCTGCATCTACGGAATTGACAGTTGCGTAAGCAGTTTCCACATTAATACCCATTATTCTTATCTAAAAGATGAAGTTGTTTCCATGTTTTGGCTCACTAGGAAATAAATTTCTCAATAATTGATCAAGTCTGCTTGGAATCTTTGTAGTAAAACTATGACTATGAGTCATGCCTGCAATTTTGTTAAAAGCTGAACTTTTACTTTTTATTACAGTATTGAATAAAAAACCTTTTTTTCCTATACCAGAAATTTCGGGAGCTTTTGGCGGTGTCTTTTCAGCACTACGAGAGCGACACCTAATCCTTTTTGAGATAAGAGGCTGAAATAATTAGTAAGAAGATTTCACTTGATCCTCGTCATAAGAAGATTTCACTTAGAAACTTGGTATTTTTACTACCACTTACAAATCTTTTTTGTGCTTCTAAGGATTAAAATGGAGGATATTCATCATTTTATATTCATCATTTTGGGAAAGAGAACAAAAAAGGTCATCCAAATTCATAATGGATAAAGCAACACCACAAACACCACTGCTGCTAGGGCCACCTCCTCTACATCCGTGGTGCTACTGATTTTCCCTTGTCCATAAGTTCTGCAGAAGGGCAATACAAAATGGTGAAGTATCTTTACAATTTATCTCAAAAGATGACTGGTGATCCTTGGACAAATGAAGATAGGGAATCAATACTCATAGATTGCGTAGAGCGTGAGTTTTTTGGTAAGTAACTTGGTACTCATAATATATTCTTATGTTTATGATTACTAATTATTTTGTACATCACAATGAGCAAGAGGCCCAGAACATGGTCATGACATGATCACAATAGTATTTTACTTTTAACTTTAAGATTATTGTGTTTAACTTTGAAATCATAAGCAACTATTGCGTATTTGCCTTGCTTGACATTAATATTTTACGATTCGTTTGTTTTCTTGATGTTATACATTTAGTAATTGTCATAATTTGTCTAGATATTGCCCTCCAAATTGTGAATGACTGTTCAGAAGTTGCTGCAACTGCGTCTTTACTCGAAGTCTTCGCTCAAAAGCCTGATGCATTTGAGACATTAGAGAAGAATATAGTCACGAGAATCATATATCCAGGTAACCATTCGTATTATATTAATATATACGACTCACGGGTTCTCCTACATTGTGTAGAATTTGACTGTATGGTTGTTCTTTATTTGGTAGTTATTACCCCGATCTTTTGATTTTTCCATATAAAAGTACAACCTACAGTTGAGGAGGATACTGATGCATTGAAATTACTGAAAATCATTTGGAGAAGTGTTTGTGAAACAATGCACATTGATGAAACTGGGGATCTGTCGAAAGAATCTCCTAAAATTTTATTTGTTGATGCAGAAAAGGGCAACACCAGATTTATAGACGAATTTCTTAGAACCTATCCGGATCTTATGTTTGATAAAATTGAGGATGGGCTAACTATATTTCATATAGCTATTATGCACCGTCATCAAGGTATCTACAACTTAATGTATGTGACAGGCTCAGTTAATAGCGATATATGCCTAGAAACAGACACAATGGGCAATTATATGCATCATTTAGTTGGAAAGAGTTCAAAGGAGATGGCAGCTAAGATGACTCGAGCATAGATCTAGCATCTATACACGAATAAGAAGTTAGGGTACGTTATGTTCATATCCAGGTAATCAATGTGATAATGTGTTAGATTTGTTTGACATTTTTGTATTTATATATATTATATGTTCGAATAAAGAAGTTAGGGTACATTTGTCTAACGTTTATGTGTTAATTGTCCATAATGAGGAATCCCATGACCAACAAGAAAATAAAACATGTTCGTAATCAAAGTACTTACCTGCTTTTAGCCATTTTATGGATTATGGTAACATCAATTATAGATCTTAACCGTTTCATTTAATTTTAAATTACTTTTTAGTATATAATTGTTTTACTAAATCTTAAAAAAAAAAAAAAACCAAAAATCAAAATACTTACCTGCTTTTAGCCGTTTAATGGATTATGGTAACATCAATTATATATCTTAACATTTTCATTTAACTTTTAATTACTTTTTAGTATATATTTAATCCACTAAATCCTAAAAATAAAAACCACAAGTCATACCCGTCCATCGGACGGGTTTTGACACTAGTATATATATATATATATATATATATATATATATATATATATATATATATATATATATATATATATTTTTTTTTTTTTTAATATTCGAACAACATCTAAAGTCCCGTGTCATTCTTTGAATGACAGCACAAAGACCGTAGATATTATCGAATCGAGGAAAACAAGACAAAAGGACAATGTTTTTGGAATTTTTCAAGATTTTCAAAATTTTATGGATTTTTGAAAGTTTTATATTTTTCTATTTGCTTTTTGAAGGTTTTGTAATTTTGTATTTTGCTTTTAGAATAAATATTTACAAGATATGGATGAAAAAAGACCTTTACTCCTCGTCTTCCTCCTGAAGACGTTTGAGTGTTTCTGGTTGAAGGCTTTTCAAGCCAAGTCGTGGAAGAATAAACTCAAAACGTTCTCTTGGAAGAGCTTTGGTGAAGATGTATGCTAACTGGTATTCAGTCCTCACAAAGTATAGTTCCACCACACCGTTTTCAACTTGCTCCCTGATGAAATGATGTCGAATGTCGATGTGCTTTGCTCTTGAGTGTTGTACGTTGTTGCATGAGAGAGCAATAACACTTTTATTATCACAGTACAAAGGGATTTTGTTGAATTCAAAGCCATAGTCAGATAATTGGGATCTCATCCATAGGATTTGAGCACAACACGATGACATGGCTATGTATTCAGCCTCTGTAGAGGAAATAGAAGTACTCATTTGCTTCTTTGAAGACCAGCTCACAAGCTTATCTCCCAAAAACTGAGCACCTCCAGACGTACTTCGACGTGTATCTTGGCATCCTGCATGATCAGCATCTGCATAGGCTGTTAGTGACATACCGGTGTCCTTCGGGTACCAAAGTCCCATGTTGATGGTTCCTTGGAGATACCGAAAGACCCGTTTAACCGCTTCAAGGTGCTTTTTAGTAGGCTTAGCCTGATATCTAGCACACATGCATACAGCGAACAAGATGTCTGGTCTACTGGCTGTGAGGTACATCAAGGATCCAATCATACTACGATATTTTGTTTGATCTACCATGATCCCTGAGTGGTCCTCATCCAGCTTTGTACGTTCAATCATGGGAGTGTCAACGGTGTCACACGAAACAAATCCAAATTTCTTTAAAATCTCATTTGCATATTTAGATTGATTTATAAAAATGCCTCCGGGACTTTGTGAAATTTGTAATCCCAAGAAAAATGACATTTGTCCCATCATTGACATTTGAAATTTGGAACCCATTTCTTTTGAAAAACGATCACATTCCATTAGGTCGGTCGAGGCAAAAATAATATCATCAACATAGATTTGAACATGGATTAAATGTTTGCCTGACTTTCTGGTGAACAATGTTGGATCGACTGCTCCTTTGCTGAATCCAGTTGATAGAAGAAATTTTGATAGCGTATCATACCATGCTCTAGGAGCTTGCTTCAAACCGTAAAGAGCCTTTTTCAAGCGATAGACATGAGTAGGATGCTCTGGATTCACAAAACCTTCTGGCTGGCTGACGTAGACTACCTCTTTCAAATCTCCATTAAGAAATGCGGTTTTCACATCCATCTGATAGACAACCATATTCTTGCTAGCATATTGGCCAAGAAGATTCTGATAGCCTCGATACGTGCAACAGGAGCAAAAGATTCCTCAAAGTCTATACCCTCTTCTTGTCGATATCCTTTAGCTACTAACCTAGCCTTATTTTTCAGAACATCACCATGCTCATCAAGCTTCACTTTGAAGATCCACTTAAGAGCAATGATCATAGCACAGTCTGGAGCGGGTACTAATTCCCATACATCTAATCGATCAAACTCATGAATTTCTTCTTGCATGGCATTGAACCAGCTGTCTTCATTCATGGCGGTTTTAACATCTTTTGGTTCGATCTTAGAGAGTACGGAGTTGAAGAAGCACCATAAGGCATCGGTTGCAAGTTGTTTCCGTGTGGATACAGGACGAGAGGGGTTTCCAATGATGTTGTCCAATGGATGATCATATGTCCATTTTCTAAGGTGTTCATGTGGTTGTTGTTGAAGTAGCAGAATCGATGTCTCCTGATGAAGATGGTTCAGATGATGATTCAGGAGCAAATATATTTTCAAATGGAGCATCTTCGGGAGTAGCAAAGGGATTAACTTCATCCTGGGTGCCAGAAACAATTCCATGATGTACACTTGATGATTGAAGGTTTGTTGATAAGATAGATTGATCAGCAGCAGGCGCTTCTTGACTTAATGACATAGAAACCGAAGGGTTAACTTCATTGATAGGGATATAAGCAGCCTCTGTTGATGGAATTGACATATCATTTTCACTTGGCTCAAAATGTTCATCAAACATTGGATCAAACAATTTCTTTAAATCATCTTCAGAGGGAGGTACATAAGGAGTTGCTGGTGAGTGATATGAAACAAGAGTAGAACTGATAGGACTACTTGATGATGGTTGTGATGCGGGTCCAGAACTGGATTGTCCTGGAGCCATTTGCCCGGTCACCTCATCGAACGTGACGTGAATAGTTTCCATGATATCTCGAGTTCTTTTGTTGTAGATTCGGTAACCCTTCTTGTTTGATGCATAACCTACAAACACTCCAATGTCTGCCTTAGCTCTTAGTTTACCTAAATCTTGACCGTCATTCGTCGGATAGCACAGAGCACCAAATACACGAAGGTGGGAGAGATCAGGTTTTCATTTATGGATAAGTTCATATGGAGTTTTGTCATGAGAGGTGTGTATAATGGAACGATTTTGGGTGTAGCAAGCAGTGGCAATGGCTTCAGCCGATAAAAACATTGGAACCTTTGAATAAATTAGCATTGTTCTTGTGGCTTCCACAAGAGTTTGATTTCGTCTTTCAACTACACCGTTCTGTTGAGGAGTTCGTGGAACACTTCTTTGATGACTGATTCCAACACTTTCATAAAACTGAATCAATTCTTTGTTAACAAACTCTGTGCCATTGTCTGTTCGAACAATTCTAACGGTATTGTTGAGTCGAACCTGAAGCTGTTTGATAAGTTTGATGATGACATCTGGAGTTTCATCCTTTGTCCTCAAAAACTTCACCCAAGTAAATCGAGAGTAGTCATCAACAACTACTAGAATGTATTTCTTCCCATTTATCGTTTGCACTCTCATTGGTCCGGACAGATCCATCTGAAGGGTATGAAGAACTTCCATTACTGAGTTTGTGGGCATATTTCGTGCTTTTTCCCAATTGGCAAGCTGAACAGAGATGATCTTTTTCATATTTCAATCTGGGTAAGCCTCTGACAAGATCCTTTCTGGAAAGGTTATTAATGGTGCCGAAGTTCAAGTGATTGAGACGACGATGCCATAACTATGATTTTGTTTTCGAAGCCTTTGACAACAAGCATATTGGAGAGGACTTCATCATGTCTTCGATAGATATGGTGTATAGATTTGAGCCACGGGTTCCTCTTAACAATTCCACACCATCAAGTTCTCTAACGAAACAAGTATGCTTTCTAAAAGCCACTTCTAGATCGGAATCACAGAATTGACCAACAGAAAACAGATTATGACCAAGACATTCTACATAATAAACCCTGGAGATTATACTTTTACCCACAACATAGTCTCCATAACCCATAATAGCACCGAAATGGTCGTTCCCGAATCTAACAGTCCCAATGAATTTACTCACGAAGTTCATGAGCCGCGAGCGATCTCCAGTCATATGCTTGGAACAGCCTGAGTCCAGGTACCACAGAACGATTTGAACGATCTGCAGTTGAACACAGAATTGAATGGATAACTGGATAATTGGGATCCCCATGCAAGAATGGGTTCCATTTGGTTAGTAACAGTGATTGGAACACCCACATCAGAAGTAGAAACAATGGAATCATCAGAAATAGATGCAGTGCTAGTGTTCGTATTTGACCTATTCAAAGTATGTTCAATTCTTAAGGGAATAGTTCTACCAGTAGGCATCCATTTACTAGTGGGCATTACTTAGCAAATTTTGGGCACAACTCATTAACCTTACGGCCAGTAGGTATCCATTGATAACCTATACTACTAAATTTTCTCCCTGTGGGTTTCCACTGTTTTCTAATTTTCTTTCGCTTTTGCTTTTTAGCCTTCTTAGCTTGATTTTTAACATTAACAATTTTAACAGGGCATTTAACAGCATTAATCAAATCATTCACACCACATTCATGATTAGAAACAGAATTCAAGCAATCATCAGTACATGGTTTGCAGATAGTAGCAGAATTCGAATTAATTACAGTACGCTTATCGCTAATACTAGAATCAACACGATTCGTTTTATTCAAATCAAACTTAATGTTCCTAGGATGGTCTTCTACTCTCTTCCAATGCACATTCTTAGCTTGCGAGGTCCTATCTTGCTTGGTATTGCTTGGAGGCTTTGACCCGTTTGCTTTAATGTCACTGATTACTCCTATAGAGGGAATTGTGGGAACATTAGTTGGTTGATCTTTTTTTTGCATTCCTGAACTAGATGTGCAAGGATCTGAACTACTTGAAGGCACATTAGAGTTCACTTTCTTATTACTGGGCATAGAATGGTTTGTATTCTTGGCATTAGGCATAGAACAAGGCATCAGAACTTTATCATTCTTAAAAAAGTATCTTGGGCATGTTGCTCTTAAACATTCTAAAATCTCTTGAGATCGTTTGGCATATAGGCAAGCATACCTAACTTCTCTATCAAGTGGTTTATTTAGGTAATCTTCTTCTACAATCTCACGAAGACATTCTAGATTATCCTTAAGATGATAAAAGTAATCATGAAACACACTTTCATTGTTTCTGAGATGAGGAGGAATGTATTTAACAGTCACAGTATATTCGCAGTCTGTAGATGAATTTGATGCAACATTCTCATTAAAGACAAGTGGCAGTTTCCCTTTTTCCAATCTCCTCAGATTCTCAATTTCCTTTTGCAACGAAGTTATTTTTTCGTTATTTTTGTTACGAGTGACTTTTATTGATTCAAATAACTCATTGAAATGTCTTTTAACCTTTTCATTTTCTTCTAGAAAACTCTCATTTTCCTTTTGTAAAGCATTAACCAAGTTTTGAAGATGAAAATTTTGAGAATTCCGAGAATCTAAAGGAGGAGGCATTTGGGAGCCAGTCACATTGTTCTTTTCACCCTTTAATTGTGATATTTGGGCTTTCAACTTTCTGATTGTGTTACAGTGAGTTTGAATCTGTTCATTACGTTTGTTTAATTCAAAAACTGCATCAAACTCTGGAACATCCGAGGATATCTTGATGTTTGAGGTTTTAACATTTTCTTTAAGATGTTGATATTTTAGTTGCAAATCAAAATGTTCAACTTCTAGCTTAGAAAGATGTTTAACCAAATTATCGTGATCATCCTGTTCAATTTTCTCACTTAGTTTAGAGTTTTTGATTTCAAGCTCAATGACACGACCATGGGAGACTTTCAAAGCAACAGATAATTCATGAAATTGAGAAGCAGTAATAGAACAGTTAGTAGCAGTGTAGAACACATCTTGAGAGATACATTCAGAAATCAGATTCTCATTTAAGGTATGCAAGTTCTTCCTCTCAATCTCATTATATTTTAATGCTCGTTCATAGTCACTAACCTCAACTATCATTGCATCAAATTCCTTTTCCATTCCTTTAATATCTGAATCCATCCCCTTTTTAAGACTCTCAAATTGATCTTTTAGATGTTTAAAAAAAGGCATGACCTCAGTTAAATAGCATTCTTTTGTTTGCTCAAAACCCCTTTCCCCTTCAGTTATCCCAGTGGGTGTGATCCTTTTCTTACACGTTTTCTCAAAGTCAGCAAATAATTGAAATATAACATATTGACTGATTAAGGTCTTGCTTTTAGTGGCAATAGTTCTTGGAACTAGATGCATTGGTGTATTCGGAGGATACACAGTCGATGCAGGCATTTCCTTAAGGGGAGGGTTTGTTGCAACAAGATTTTCAGCTTTTTGCTTATATAAGTCCTTTTTCCAGAACACTTGTTCAAGTGTTAACAAAGTTTGAGGCTTAAACTTGTTTAAGGAAATCCAATTTTCCTTTTTGTAATCATGGGGTTTGACAATAATCTTATTCTCTTTGCACTTGGGATCGTTAAGCTTCTTATCCATTTTCTCCCTAGATGCATCATCTAATTTTCTATCTTCCTCAGTGCACTCAATGCAACTAGGTGTCTGTCTAGGTTTAAGAATCTCATTGCCATCATAGATTACATTTTGAGCAGCCTTTGCTATCTTACCATACATACGGTTGGGTTTATCTACAATGGGAACACTATGCTTATCGCTTAAGACTCTATGCTTAGTGACCATGTGAGTAGTCTGAATGGTATTCCCTTGTACGTACAGCTTATTTTCAAGCTTGTTTTTCAAAGTTTTTAGATTGGAAAAATCATTCAAAAGTTTTGATTCCTTAGCATGAAATTCCTGTTTAAGCACTTTAACATTTTCTTGAAGTTCTTGTTTTTGCTTAGCAGTTTTAGAAAGCTTTTCTTGTAAGGAGTTTAACTCTTGTTTTAACACTTCTTCTCTAAAATTACTTTTTCTAATAATTGTACGCATTTGGTTATCCAACTCCTGCTCACGAGTAGTTAACTCAAACTTAGCACGTTGTTCATAAATGGCAACTTGTTCTTTATAGGCATTAAGTTCAGAAATAACAGAATCATCAGGGGCATATGTAGTGTATTCATAAAAAACATAGTCATCATTGACTGCAGAAGATGCATCACTTGGTACAATCTCACTTTCACTTTCTTTTACATATTGATCATATGGGACAACATTGATATTACCCAAAGTTTCAATATCTGATTTAATAGTTTCAGTTGATTGTACTTTGTCTTGTATCTTTTGCACATCAACATCATCGTATAGTTTTAATACCTCTGAAATGATTTTGTCTTTAGATGGACCAGCTTGTTGTGGTGGAGAGACCTTTGGAGAAACCATAGGAGTGATGCTAGCCATGAAGATTGTCTGGGCAGTAGGTTCATCATCGACATCAGAGTCAAATGCATCACAGTCAGCTACTTGAAAGGCATTCTGATGATTGTGACCTATTTCCTGAATTGGTTGCTCATCCACATCTGCATCATATGTCTTGGCATTCCCTTCAGCAAGAAATAATAACTCTTCTTCATCCAAAGCTGCTCCATTATCCTGAGCTTGCACAAGCAACATCTTATCCCTGAAGTATTCTGCATTCTGAGGGCGTTTTGGCGATGTGCAGTTCCTTGCAATATGTCCCTCACCACCATAGTTGTAGCATTTGATTGGCTTTGCTTGTCCTTGATTTCCAATCCTTCCCCTATTCTGATTTCCAACATAGCCTCCACCTACTCCACCTCTTCCCTGTTCATATTGCCTTCCTTGAATAGGTTGCACCATAACTTTTCCATCTCTGACAACTGCATGATTATGAAGGTTGGATGCAGTTCTGATCTCATTGTTAGTGTGAAGACTGTTGGCATGTGGACTGAGAGTCAAGTTTTGTTTAACCATAAGGGCCAGCTGATTAATGAAGTGTCCTACGGCTGCTTCAGCATCAGCTTGTTTGAACATTGGATCGGGAATGAGTTTGTGATTACCATTACCCATGGGTATAACTTGAGAAGCTTTGGTGGTAATTCCAACATTTGTGTAAAAGGCAGTTAAATCATTTGATGAGCTTGTCTCTCCCTGGTTGGTTTTGAACTGCTCAAGAATCCTTTTTTCAAACATAACATGTCTCTCATTCTGAAGAAGGAAGGCATAGAGTTGCTCATAGTTTGTATTCTTCAATCCTTTGGTTAGCTTCACAGAGGTGACAAACTTGTGCCATTCGGGATTCATGTTGTTCACAAATTTTGAGTTCAGCTGTATGTTTGGCATGGTCATTTTGATGTTTCTCATGTTATTCACAAGCTTATGGAATCTCACGTAGTACTCATAGACACTCTCATCTGGTTTCATCTTGAAGTGCTCAAATTCATCATACAGTTGTGATTCTCTGTCTTCAATAGTTAATTCAGAACCTGAGAGAAGCATCTTGACATTATCCCACACTGCCTTGGCTTCGGTGTTGTGATTGATAAGCTTGTAGATATCTTTTGGAAGACCTTGAAGTATAATGTTAGAAGCCCTGATATCAGCACCGAATCTCTTTTTCTATTTATCATTGAGCTCATCATACGTCTTTGGTCTGTCTATTCTATAGATCATTATTCCATCTGCAGCTGTATCAATTAAGTCTCTTGTTGTTTCAATCTGATATGGTCCTTCGTCAATGGATTTGAGAATGTTGACCCCATTTTCCTTTCCAAGATAGTACAATCTGATTCGTTGAGCCCAAGAGTCGTAGTCAGTTCTGTCAAGCATGGGTGGACGAGTATCTGAACCAGCTGCTTGAACATCCTCGGCAACAGTGGAGATGATTGTAGGTACGTTGGTAGACATGTTTGCAGATTACACGGGATTTTATAACTCTATGATTAAACCGGGAAATATATTCTTTCATGGGATTTTACTAAATCAAGAGAAAACTGTATTATAAACAAAAGTCAACCAAGTTGCTAAGAATTCTTGAACTAAGTCGCTAAGCACCAAGTCGCTAAGTAGCAACTCGCTAAGATCTCAATTTTCTGTGAACCAAGTCGCTAAGGCCAAGTCGCTAGAACACAAGTCGCCAGACACAAGTTGCTAAAGCACCAAGTTGCTACACAGTCAAGTCGCTAAAGAGCAACTCGCTAAGGTCCAAGTCGCTAACACCAAGTCGCTAAGAAACTTAAGTACAAGTCGCTAACAAAACTGAAAGCAAGTCGCTACCTTTACCAAGTCGCTACCCGTAGTGGAGAATCCACTAAGTGTACTGTTTATAGGCTTGTCTCAAAAGACAAGTCGCTAGGACCAACTCGCTACCAAAAAGCACTACAACTCGCTACCTTTTACTGAAGCAAGTCGCTAAGATGAAATTCACTCCGAGAACCAAGTCGCTACCAAGAAAAACTTCAAAAACACACTTTTCAATCCAAAACAAGCTCAACCACAGTGATTCAAGCTTACCAAATCAAAACCCAAGCACATACAATGATTCTAAACACAAAAGTACACCCAAAATTCAAACTTTAACACTAGAAATGAACCAAATGATGCAAAAACCACTAAACTTTTTCAAACTCAAAAACCATCTAAAAACCACTAGAAATCCAAGGATATGTAAGAGATGATCTAACCATGGCTCTTGATACCATTTGTAACATATTGGATTTCACATACACATCATAACACAAACACAAGAGGCGTATACAAGAGGTTTTAGAGAGAGAAAGTTAGAGGTTTAGGAACTTAGTGAGAGAAAATGAAAGATATTATTATGAGCTCCAACTCTCTACCTTGGGAGGTAGAGAGTATTTATAGTCTTACAATAAAACGCCACCTGACGGGCTGTGGATCAGGAATATAGTGGGTAAAGACCCGTCCGTCCTCCACGGTGTTACTAAACTAAATACTACTTACAATTAAACCACTACGACTACGAGCTGTCTAACGATTACATATACTTGAGGTGACCGACTCTTTAATAACTGGATTTACTAAATCCTAACATATACTTGAGGTGACCACCATACCTCCTAGGCCAAACAATATCATCTCCACTAAACCATCACCATTGGTTCCTAGAGCTATCTCTTTTACATCTCCACTATCATCACCACACCTCTACAATTTAGAGGACTTGCCTCCTAGGCCGTCTCATCCGCTTCCGCCGACAACACTCTCTTCATTAGGAGGAATAGTGACACAAAATCAAAGTGTTGAGTCAACACTCGCTCCGGCTTCCTTTTCGCCGTTTCCATCATATAATCCCATTTGGATTATGAGGAATCATCAAAGTCAACCATACGACCATATGGAAGTTGACACTTCTCTACCACCACCATCATTCTTGGTCGAGCCATTCTCAAATGCGCCTCCACCAATTCCTCCGTCGTTGGAAGCCCCACAAGCCGCTTCACTTGATCCTTCGCATCAAGCCATTTTATTTCTTCCACCACCACTACCTAGCCATGACAAAGATTGCTATCATTGTCAACATGTTGAAAGTTTGATACATGAAGTACGAGAAGACCAACGTTTCATTTTCTATCATCTCCTCGAACGTTTTGACGAGATTAAACCTAAACAAAACTTGAGCTAGAAGATTTTAGTGGTGTCCTAGCATCAAGCGTTAGTTGGTCTAGAAATTCCTAGTCATGTATTGTCTATTTTCTTATTTTTAGAGTCATGTATATCATAACTCTTGTTTTATTAAATGAAATTACATGCTACTTGCTATATTTCTGAGTATATGTGTATATTATATAATCCATATCTCACTTTGGTGTTAACATTTCTTGTTATACCACCATTTGCTGATTTTATTCATCAGCCAGACGGATCCCTTTTGTTGGCCTAGACGGATCCCTACTAGGAGGGAACCGTGGGATCCGTGAGACAGAAACGTATCTTTCTACTAACTTGGACCATATTTGCAGGAAATTACGCATTATACCTGTTTTTCTAACCTTTTTATTTGTAGTTATTCAATTAACACATGGAGAATTTGACACCCTAAAAGCTAGGGGGAACTTGGTGTCAAAACAATACGTTGCAAAATTACTTGCAATCTTAGATTTATTTTTCATGACATCCCGTTACAAAATTGCAATCATCTAGGGGGAGCACACCCGTCACATAGACAAAATCTTTTGCAAAACTTAATTGCAAATGAACTAGATTAGAATTACTTTCTTGACGCCCTTACTTAGGGATGGACTCGTCAAGGGGGAGTAAAGACGAGATCCTTTCCCGTTACTTGCTCTTTAATTCTTATTTCTTTTCTACTTTTCACACGTTTTTCCTAAAAACAATGTGTCGCTTTCTTTCGAAGCTCTTTTTGTTTCGACAAAAAGGGGGAGAAGAAAGTAAAAACTACAAATTCAAACTTTTACGAATTTTAGCTTTTCCTTAAAATAATTTTATGTTTTGTCATCAACAAAAAGGGGGAGATTGTTAATACAAATAAGCCGTAAAAACGTTTATTTATATTTTACGATCTTCTAATGTTTTGTCGATAACAAACGTAAAATCATTTTAACGAAACAAATAAAATACGTAAATAGTTTGAACTAATAGTTTCTAACATATTCACATTATCACATAAAACATTAAAACAAGTAGAAGTGATTTTATGATTTAATATTACATATGTACAACAACTAGTGTTTACATATTTGGGTAAAATATACACATAACTAGTATGTAGTATAAATGGGTAGAAACTTAAGTATCATAACCCATTGGGCAAATACATTAAATGTAGTTGGGTACAACCCAAAGCCCATAACCCATGGAACTTGACCCATAACCCATTGCATGACATCATGCTTATATCATACTTGGATAATATCCATAACCCATGGATCAACCCATACCCAAGTGACTAAGTGCATTGCACTCAAGAGATACATTGTATCTAGCTAAAGATCCATGGATCAACCCATGACCCATGACCCATAACCAAAATACCCATGGGTAAAAGGGAGCGTCCCACGGATCCCTAGCAATACGCTAGACGGATCCCAAGTGGGAGGGATCCGTGGGATCCGGGGAACAGTAGCTTTTTCCTCTATAAATAGTGAGCCATTTCTTCATTATTTCTCACCCCTTTCTAACATACTTTCCCCCTGAGTTAAAATCTCACTAACCTTAGATCCAAGAGATCTATGTTTGTAGTTTTGTTTTTGTGTGATCGTATAGGTTCCTCTTAAAGGCAAGATCACCACCTTTGAAGTCGAGCAAGCTCAAGTCCATGAGTTGCCATGCTTCCTCATCATCAAGGCTACTGAAGTCTTCTTGTTGATGATTCTTTTCTTTTCTAAGAAGTGTTGAAGGCATTTGTGAATGGTGTCTCAAGTGTCAAGACGAAGATATTAGTGAAGGGTATCTATCGTCCATATCATAAGTACTTGTGATAAGTGCTTAGAAGTCAAGACTAGAAGCATTAGTGAAAGGTGCTTAGAAGTCAAGACACAAGACATTAGTGAAGGGTGTCTTGAAGATCTAGCTAAAAGGCATTAGTGAAAGGTGCCTTTGATATACATTCGATATGGTGTGTTTCGATGTATAAGATAGATTAGTACTAGATCCAAGGATATTGATATCCTTGATGATGTTGTAAAGGAGTAGATCTCCTTTGGGATTAGTCGTTGGTGTAGTGTGGTTGTAGTTCCTCCATTGCAATGGAACTAGGTGCTTCGCCTAGTACCTAATAAAGGGTAGGCGACGTTGTGTAGGTGTGGTTCACCTTGGTGTGAAAGAACCCGGTGGTTAGCCTAGCACCGTAAAAAGGGTAGGCGACGTTGTGATAGGTGTGGTTCGCCTTGGTGTGAAAGAACTCGGTATCTAGCTTTGTACCGGAAAAAGGTTAAGCAACGTTGTGAAGGCTTCTCCGCCATAAGGAGATTGGTGTAGTGTTTACGAACTCTCGAGTAGGTGACTCGGGGAGTGGAGTAGGGCAAGGAAGGTGTCCTTGTAGCCGAACCACTATAAATACTCGCGTTGTGGTTTTGTGCTTCTTACTCTTATCTTTCATTACATATCTTTATATGCTTGTTTATCAACATCCAACACACACAACCAAATAGATTGACATAAGTCGATCTAAATAGATTAAAAGGAAGTTTTAATTGGTAAAACTATTCAACCCCCCCTTCTAATTTTCCACACAATCCAAGCCCATGCCAAGCCCATTAGGGTGTTATGTATTTGAGTATAAATACCCCTCAAATGTGTCATTTGAGGGGTGTGCTTGAGTGTGTTTTGTGTGTGTTTTTCTTTCAAGTTATACAAGTTTTCTCTCCATCTTTTTCTCTCTAACATACACGATCCATATATAACAAGTCACCACTTTCCTTTCTTCTTCTTAATCTTTACGCATATCTTATAGTTTGTGTTTAACGTGTTCATCTTGTGGTAACGTGGGTATACACGTAAGGTTGATGTAAAAACAAGGTCCTACAATTGGTATCAATCGCCTAACAATGGTTTAGGAGTGTTGTGTTACGTTTTTTGTTGAAACTTTACAAGAAAGTTGCGTTTTTTCCTATAAAACGTGGGCTTTTGGCTTAAAGTTTTGATTTTTACGTGTTGTTAAGGTTAAAGTTGTATTTTTTATTGATATTTAAGTGTTTTGGAAGAAGTTTGTGCAAAAGAATTTGTTTGAAAACGTGTTTTTGGGTGAAAAATTGCGTTTTTGCAAAAACTGGGCATTTTTATGCGTAAGGTTGCAAGTACATAAAGTCAAAACCCTCTTTTTATGCCTATGGAAAAGTCAAAACCCTATTCTTACGCATAAGGTACTACGCGTAAGAATTGAAGTTT
This sequence comes from Chrysanthemum seticuspe, assembly GCA_019973895.1. NCBI lineage: Eukaryota > Viridiplantae > Streptophyta > Magnoliopsida > Asterales > Asteraceae > Chrysanthemum > Chrysanthemum seticuspe. The sequence goes on from BPTQ01000006.1 coordinate 315,502,385, forward strand.
ACGCATAAGCTTTTGGTGAACCATCTTCGTGCAACAACGGTTACTCAGTGTTTTCCTTGCTTGGGTAAGCTTGAAAAACACTGCGACTTGTGGATATCTTTCACGCTTGGACGAGTGTGAAGGATTTTGGTTTTAAACCTAAGTTTAAGCATAAGCATTAAAGCTTACGAGTAACACTCTACGGCTAAGTTAACACTTACGCATAAGGTTTCTTACTTATAAGCATTTAGTTTACGCATAAGCTTACGCTTAAACCTTAAGTTTACGCGTAAGTCTGGGTCTACGCATAAGCATCATCATACGCCTAAGGAGGGTTACGCATAAGCAGTTTATGCATAAGCAATCTACGCCTAAGCAATCCTACGCATAAGCATCAAATTCTTACGCTTAAGAACAGGTTTACGAGTAAGATTTTGAGCAAAACTTCAAACGGCCATAACTTTTGAACCGTAACTCCGTTTTCAGCGTTCTACCCATCAAAACGACCGTGATAATGAGGAGATTGGCACGCCGAATAAACTAGGTCAACCTTCAAGTCCTAAAAACGCTCCGAAAAGAAGTTATTGAGGTTTTTAAGTGTTTAGACCAAATTTTCACTACAACAACCGATCTTAATCTTCGTCAAACACAACTTCTTTATCGTTGAATCGACCCTACAACAACTTTATCAGTAATACCTTCATCTATGGCAACTCAACAAGTCATTCATGCAGCTGGTGCTGAAAACCATCCTCATATGCTGGAAAAAGGTGGTTATCTTCAATGGACAAGTCGTATGCTCCGCTACATCAAGACCAAACCTAATGGAAAACTAATGGTTCAATCCATTACGAATGGACCCTTCAAGCCTCGACAAGTCCAAAACCCTCGAAATCCTGATGCAACACCTCCCGTCCCACCATCCTTTCGTGCTCAAATTGAATCAGAATACACTGAAGAGGATCAGAAACAAGTCGAAGCAGATGACATGGCAATTCACATTGTCCAACTGGGATTACCAAGAGACATCTTTGCTGCGGTAGACAGTTGTGAAACTGTGTTCGATATGTGGGAACGTGTTAGACGGATTTGTTATGGAACAGAAATTGGTCAACAAGACACGGAGAACAAGCTGCTAACTGCATGGGAGAAGTTTACATCTACTCCAGGAGAATCCATTGAATCCTACTATGGAAGGTTTTGCACTTTAATGAATGAGCTTATCAGAAACAAGTTGGCACCCAGAACTATCGTGAGTAACATCAAATTCCTAAACAATCTTCCAGAAGAATGGGGACGATATGTCACTATTGTCAACCAAACAAAAGACTTGCATCAGGTGAACTTTGATCAACTCAACGATTTTCTGAAACAAAACCAAACTGAAGTGAATGAAGTAAGGAAAGAAAGATTGGCAAAGAATCATGATCCATTGGCACTAATTGCAAAGACTCAAACTCCAGTGAATACACAACAACAAGCTTCATCATCTTCCACTGACAACAACCTGCAACAATACATTCCACAACCACAAGCTGTTATCCCTCAACAACAATTCTATCCACCAGAACAACAAGTCATTCAACAACAACAGTATCCACAATACCTGGACCAAGGAATCACTGATCCTGAAACTGAACAAGAAGAGGCTTTGTCAAATGCATTTGCATTTCTGAGTAAAGCATTCAGAAGTTGCTATTCCACACCAACTAACAACAACCAAAGGATTTCATCAAACACTCGCAGCAGGCAAATTGCACAGCTGGGTTTGAATATGGGTCATCAAGGACAAATGGTTGGAGTTATTGTGAATCCACAAGGATATGCTACTGGATTTTACATGGGTAATCAGGCGGTTCCGTATCAGGGTAATCAGTTGGGTCAGAATGTTGGAAATCAGATTGGGCAGAATGTTGGGAATAGAGCAGTGGGCAATCAGAATGGGAATGTTGCAGCTCCAGTCGTTGGGAATTATGGAAATGTGAATCAGGGTAATCAGGTTAAGTGTTACAACTATCAAGGAGTGGGTCACATGGCAAGGAATTGTCCTACTAAGCCGAAAAAGAAGGATGCGGCGTATCTTCAGAAAGCTATGCTGTTAGCACAAAATTCAGAAGCAGGGTTGCAGTTGAGTGCTGAGGAACATGACTTTTTTGCTATTATGGATGATTTGGAAGACCTAGAGGAAATCAACGCAAACTGCATCTTCATGGCAAATCTTCAGGAGACTATGTACAACACTGACTCTGACGCACCTCCTGTCTATGACGCCAATGCAGTATCTGAGGTACCAATCATTGATCCATGCTATAACAATGTCATATTTGATGTGTTTACTCATGACGAACAGCATTCTGTGACATCAGCACCTACTTATGATACATACCTGGACAATCCGAGTTGTAGCAATACTAACTCTGAAACTCCAGATGTGGATCCTAGTGGAGGCTGTGTGGCACAAAATACTAAGACTGATGAGGAAACATGTGCCTTATTTGAAACATTAATCAATAATTGTGGCATTGAAATTGAGAAAGTTAAAAAGGTCAATCGCGATGTTAAGGCCGCGAATGAAAAATTGGCCGCTGAGCTTGAGAGGTACAAGGAGAATGCAAAAGCTTTTGAATTTCACAAAAACAAAGAGTCAGAATTAGAAATTGGTTATCGAAATTCTGTTTTAAAAGAACAATAATTGCAAATCAAGTATAGCACACTTGATGTGAATTTGAACTTGAAAATAAAATCTTTAAACAAGGAAATTTCTGATCTAAATGACCAACTTTCTAAACAAAAAGCAACTTATTCTGATCTTGAAAAAGAAAACAAGCAGTTGATAGCTGATTTTTCAAAACGAGAAGATTCCCTTCTTGATGAAATTCTTGATAAAAATGAAAAAATCACCAAATTGAAAAATTTTCTTGTTACAACGGCTCATTCTGCTAAAACAACCACGATGCTTTCTAACCAAGTAAATCCGTATTTTCATACAACACATAAAATGGCCCTTGGTAACAACCCTTCTTGTTTCCTCAAGAAAGCTCAGAAAGAACGGAATGTGTTAAACAATGGAAAAGCTTTGCATGAACCCATAATTGTTCGTGATTCTCTTGAAACGTTAGAACTATCTGAGGAGAGTAGATAAAAAATGAAACAAAAAAACCCGGAAATCAAACCAATCGACTACAACAAATGGAACAAAATTTCTGGAATTACTTTTGTTACATAAAAAGAAAAGTCAAAGTTTTCCATCACACCAAGTATTTCAAACTAAGAGTCAACACCTGTTTCAAAACAAGTTTCAAAACCAATTTCAAAACCTGTAGTTGAATCAAAATCATTGTCAAACATGGAACAAATGTCTTCAAACAATCCTTTTAACACAAGTGATGCCAGAAGCATTTTAGATGATGTTAAAACTAGAATTGGGATACTTCAAGAGACTGTTAAAACTAAAACCAATATTACAACTAACATATGGTTTTCTAGTTTTGATGATGAAAATAAAAAGTTTTTTGAAACTCAAATTGCCCCTCAGCTGAATAACATCAATTCAAGGGTAATTCATTTTGAACAAGCATTTTTGAAAGAAACAGCTGACTTTGTCAAGGACCATAAATCCCTGGTAAAGAAAGCTAATGACAGTGTTGAACATATCAAAGTTTTGGAAAATTTAAATGATTCTCTCTTCGAAGATGTTCTGACTACTGATATTATGTCCATTATTTTACAAACATATTCTGTTGAAGATCATGAAAGACTCCAGTCTGAGACCTCCGAAATTGTTTCAAAATATGAAAAAGCTCTTGAAAAACTTGAAAAAGAAAATGTCTCATATTTTAAACAACTTGATCGAAAAACTGAGGAATGCAAGTATGACAAACTATCGTATGAGCGTGCCTTCAATGACATGAAAGCGAAAAATGATCTTTTGAGGGCTCAGCTGGAATGTCAAAAAGGAAAGGCAGTGGATACTAAGATTACAAAACCATTGACTGAGGAGAAAGCAAATGTTCCCAAACCGGTTTTCAAACCAAAAATGTCTATTTCTCTACCTCCTCCAAAAGTCAATGAGAAAAAAGATTTGTCAAAACCAGTCACTCCACCTGCCTTGTCAAAGCAAAATGAAAAAATTATTGAAAATGAAAAAGCGGTTATCGAGAAACCAAAAGTTTTAGCACCTGGCATTTTTAAGATGAGTACCACTAATGCGTCTGCCTCCACATCTAAATCATATGGAACAAACGACATAAGTTTAGATAAGCACTCTAAAGAGACTAGGAAAGCTGAAACCACTTCTCTAGATAAAAAAGTGAATCCTAATGAGTGTGCCTTACCTTCTACAGGACTAGGAAGCACCTCTAGGAGCAGCAGACTAAAGCCTTAGAGCAATACAAGGAACAATAGAGTCTCGCATGCCTCTAAGAGTAGTAGCTTGAATAAAGAGAAGAAAGTAGAAGAACACCCTAGGAATTTACCGCTTTGTAATAAGAAAGACACTTCATCTGAATGTAATGAACCTATGAAATCTGCTAAGTTTAATGAATCTATTGAATCTGTTTGTTTAACTTGCAAGAAATCTTTAACTAATGTTCATGATGATTGTGTTTCTAAGTATGAGAATGTTAAGCCTGTTCAGAAGAACGTTCCTAAAAGAACTTATGCTAAACCAATAGGAATACTAGTTGCAAGATTTAGGTCTTACACTACTGATAGGAAGCATAGTCCTTACTTTAGGGATGACATTTGGAAACCAACGGGTAGAACTTTCATACTCCAGAATGGTAGAATGAGTGATGAACCTGCTTTCCCAGTAGATAACTTCTATCAGTGTGATCAGGATTTTACCTCTAACCCAAAGGAACCAAAATCAAAACGGTTTCCAAAATCTTCTTCTTCTGTTCTTGGCAGATTATCGAAATATGTCTTTGGATCGTCGACTCGGGTTGCTCCAAGCACATGACCGGGAATCTGAAGCTGCTGATCAATTTCGTCTGGAAATTCATGGGAACTGTACGTTTCGGAAATGATCATGTAGCAGCTATTATTGGTTTTGGAGATCTACCTTTTGGAAATTATTTGATCACTCAGGTTTACTATGTCGAAGGGTTGGGACACAATTTGTTTTCAGTCGGGCAGTTCTGTGATGCAGATTTAGAGGTCGCATTCAGGAAAAATGCTTGCTTCGTTAGAAACTTGGATGGCACTAATCTCTTAACTGGGAATCGTGATACAAACTTGTATGCTATCGACATTAACCAAATGGCCTCTTTGACACTACAAGAATTCTGTCGAATAGCCACGAACAAAATTTGTGGGTAAAAGGCCTAATTTTGTGGGTAATTGGGTAATACCCACGGATTACCCACGACTCTCTGTAGATGGGTAAAACCTCCGAGGCTAATTGTTTGCCCACAACATTTTCACACTGTGGGTAAGTTTACCCACGTCATTTTTGGTGGGTAATTGTTTTGCATTCATGGGTAAATTATTTGTGGGATTTTCTAATTCACCACGAAATACCCACATATATACTCGTGGGTATTCTGTGGGTAAAAATGCCCACAAAACTATTCGTGTGTAAATTTCAAATATCCCACAACAATCCTTGAATAAAATTAACCACGTATATAGTCGTGTGTAAAACACGTGAGCAAATTTGCCCATGATAATCGGTGGGTAAAATTACCCACACATATGACCGTGTGTAAATGTCATGGGCAAACATGACATATTTGCCATGAGTATTTTGTGGGTATATTCATAGCTAAATTACCCTTTATTTTTATATTTAAAATGTGACTAATCCATAGCATCTATCATAAAAACCACACTAAACACAAATATTCTCGTAATATAAAGCACACAATAATAAATAGATCATTCGTACATAAATAATAAGCTTCCTAATTTAAAACAAACCATCATTCTAATGATGTCGCAAAACAAATAAAATAACCTGAAAGAGTAAATTACACCGTTGGTCCCCAAACACTTCTCAATTCTCGTATTTAGTCTTAAGTTCTTCGAAATCGCACTTTTGATATCTTAATGTATCTTCCCATGCATTACATACCAGAAGATCCATTAGTTAGCTCCACTACAGTTTTGGAATCTGAACACTGTTTTTCATCACTAGTACCAGCACCCTGTGCAGCCCAGTTGCAGCATATCTGCCTACTGCCAAGTCACTTCCCTGAAAAATGAGTTGTGGATAAATGATAATAAGCACAACATGAAATAAGAATGTTAGATCAAACGCTGCCATTTTATGAATAAGAATGCTAGAATCATATATCCTAAAAATTGAAATAATGTATATTTAGATAACAAAAGAGCATGAATTTGACAGCCATCCTAGAAAGGTATCAAGGTCAGAATCAGAAGGGAATCTACTACTTCCATAGTGATATAAAAATTTAAGAAAGAATTATAAAAAAGTTAGACATGTTGGTCCCGAAAAGAAACAAAACCAAAACCTCATGAATGACCAGTTTTTTGACCCCACATAACTCTCGCATCACTAGAAATGAGCAACACAAAAAGAAAAGTATCAATATGCGATAAAAGGATAGAGAAAAACTAGTGTGTGACAGTGTTATTTGGTGGGTGTGTGGGTTACTTACGAACAACTAGCATAGGCAGAGAAGCATGCAAACAGCATAGCATCTGTAACCTCAGGGCTAAGGTCACCAACGAATATGTTGTAATGACCTATAAACTTATATAGCGACTATATAAGACCATATTACACTTGGATAATAATAATACGCAGCAATCACTGTGTAGCCTTCACATACAAAAGAACACCACATAAACAAACTTGAGGTATCCTCCCGCTGCCCGCTGGCATATGCCCAATTAACTTTAATAGGTTGTCCAAACCGGTGAATTAAAAACAGGAGGAGTTAAATTGTCAGGTAAGATAAAAGGAAGCACGTACCTTAATAAAAAAAACACTTACAAATGCCTTCCATTTAGAGACAATATAGCAACGCTGATCTGCAATCGAAGTAGTGAATGAATCCATAAGATGACTGCAAAAAAAAAAGTTCCTTGTAAATCCTCGCTAATCACAAGTTGAAATAAACATTTCTCTATATATCCCAATCTCGTCTTAGATAATTCATGTTCTTCACGTTAATGCACAGTTAAGGTTTGCTGTGGAGAAAGAGTTACCTTATCTTTTCTTATGAATTTGCATCCTTCAACCGGACCAGTACTTGCAAAAACCTCTTGAAGAAGCAGTTCAGTCACTTGCCTATGAACCTTACCCACATAACTGCGTTTTCTCAAAATATCAGAAATATACAAGTTGTAAAACACAGGGGTAGATTTAGCTAAATGTACAGCAAATGCTTCACGCGTATATAGTAGAAATTAATTCCAGAATTCATGTACACTAGACATATGGTAAGCAAATATCAAAGGTATATGAGTTCAAACAATATTAATTAACATGCTTACAAGATTTTTTGCATGCTCGCGAAATGAGATTGACCCTTCGGTACAAGTTGCGGAACCTTATTTTGTGTATTTTTTTCTTGGATCTCCTAATACTTTCGGTGTTCCCCAATAAGATGTGAAATTCCTCCACGCGTTATTACTCATGAATAAAGTTTTCACATTTTTATCTCTTATGTCTCTCAAGAAATCAGAATAGCGTGAGGACGCTTTTGAATCCATTATTTCCTTACGTTTGTCTCAATTTCAAGATCCCATACAAAATGTTTCTAGTTTAAAGGCAATTTATTAGTATTTATTAATGATGAAAAAAGGCATATCAAAGGATTAGAATCTAATCAATACCTTGAATTCTTCAAAGTAAAACGTTTTTTTTAGATTGAGACACTTTTGTCCACGTGTAACCTGCGCCTCATCAATTCTTTCTTTAAATATCTTGGTAATTTGTTGCGAACACTAACTAGAATTGTGAAATTTGTAGTAATGATGAAAAAAATGAAGTCTCACTATGAAGCTGTTGTCATACTCAAAAATATAATAAGTAGTACTTACAATACTTTCGAAACACGAACTGGTTTTCTTCCTTCCGGGAGTGATGGATTATGTAAGTTATCAGTCACATTCCTAGGGGAGATTTCATTGGTAAATCATTGTGGATATCATTTGATTGTCCTTCACTAGCATGAGACCTACAACCCCCTGCTCCAAACCGTTGCCTTCGTCTAGCCATATCTTTTTTTTTTTTTTTTTGAAAGGCGAATTTCTACTTAGACTCAACCCAACTACGCGCCATAGGCAACGTAGTCCCTACCTCACCAGTCCAGACTATGTTGTCTTAACCGGGCCCACGCTGGAGCCGATGAGGGTCACAGGATTCTGGAGGAAACCGTACTGCCTCCACACAAGATACCTTGCTGGAGAAACAGCCGGATTAAAACCCCCGGCCTTTGCTCGGATTCGAACCCCAGTGGCTGGGTTATATGTCCAAATCTTCATTGCAAAATACCAACTGTGCCAAAGGCCCAGTGGTGTCTAGCCATATCTACATAGAAAAATAAGTAACACTGTTTTATATACCTGGTATAAATGTAAAATATTTACGAAATTATCAAAGAGAGCCAGCAAGATAAAAACCATGGTTCAAACTGAAATGGTTCATTAAAACTACATCACCTCCATATAGAGTTGGCATTTTCTAGTCCTCTAAAGACTTGTAAAAAGACAATAGTCAACTTTTTTTATTAGTGCCTTCACAAACACAACTTTGCTTGTCTATAGGATAATGAACCTAAAATGTCAGTAGCTTAACATAACCAAATGTAACACAAGACATTTATACTTTAAAGTGAAGAACAAACTGTAGCTTGAGCAACAAATTGCATCCAATTTTTTATTGAATATATTTAAGAAACAAAAGATAAAAGGTCCTTTTTTTTCTCTTATTTTCCCAATTCCCACGTATGTTAGGCTTTATAAATCAAAATAGTATGTTCAAGTGCTCAACACCAGTATGTTCACAAATGAAATTAGTGGCAAACACAATCTAATTTGTGGGTTCATTGTACCTATGACTGTTAAGGCTAATCCATATAACCCTAGGTTTTACATGAAAGTGTAAAGTAAAAATTAATCTAATTAACTCTAATCATGCAATGAAAATCAATGAATCAAGCACCCTAATATTAAATTAAAATGTAAAGTTAAACTAATTACCACAAATCTAAAATAGTGAATGGTAAAGTGTATCATATCTCATAAACCGCAACATCAATATTCTGTGCAAGGAGGCACTGCTGCTCCACGATCCCCACATATCACAAAGGCTGCCAAGTATTTTCATCTATGGTCAATAACTGTAAGATGCTCAAGTACGTGTTAAACTATGATGAAAAGTAACCATATAGTTTTGTTACTCCTTTTTTCTTCTTCATTATTACTGTATTATTTTTCTTATTACTATATTATTCTCAAAGTTATAAATAGTGGCATCCTGGCATAGCCAAGTCTCACGCTTTAAAAGCTATAGCGTTTTAAATGTATGACTTAATTAGGAACATATATGAAAATATTTATAGATTTATATATTATGTTATATTTAATATATATCGAGTTTACAAAAAGAGTTTACAAAAAGTGTTATACATAAAGACATAAGTCAAGAAACTATCTTTACGTGTAATTTTCTTCATTTTCTTAAATCATCGGAGTTGAATTCAAAAAATCCGTTACGCCTCGCGCTTTTGCCCGCCTTATCACTCCTTTTCACGCTTAATCTTATGTCACGCCTAAAGCCGACGCTTTGGTTTATTTCGTAACGTGAAGGTCATGCCTCGCACTTAGCAGCGACTTAGTGCCGCCATGACATGCGTTTTAGAACACTTATTATTCTTTTTATTAGTACTGTATTATTATTATTATTATTATTATTATTATTATAATTTATTATTATTATTTTAGTATAACCATAGCTCTTTTAAAAACTCAAACAACTTTACAAAAATTTAGTGAGAACCCTAGATATCATTGAGGCTCTTACTCCTTTACCTATAGCAAAACTGATTTTATTAAAGATGTGGACCAAAGCTCGTGCCGCAATATCTTGAGCCATCGAGAACTTTCGTATCCGCTTCAGCAAGGCAACCGCATCCTTCTCTAACAATTCAAATTTTTAAATTCAAAAAACTGAATAATGTTATTTTATTAATAATACCATAGTTTTTGACTTTTTAGCCACCTAATTCACGGGATTTGAACATCGCGTCACACGACTCAAACTAGGCAAAACTCCCCCCTTTAGTAGGAGTGAGCATGGGACAGTTGGGCTGTTTTTGGTTAAAACCAAACCCCGAACAAAAATTTTTTTGGTTTTTGAAAATTGCAAACCATTTGGCTTCGGTTTTTTCGATTTCATTTTTTGGATTTTTTTCACTAAATCATTTCGGTTTTAGTTTTTAACCTTTTGATACACCGACAAATACACTAGTTAGTACCATCATAACTATTGACCTATTTCGTCATTTTTCATCTTGATTTCAATCAATAAAAACATAACAACTACGAAGCATCCCATTAAACATAAAAAGTATGTTCCAAACAACATTATTCAAACAAGATTAATGGTAGGATAATATCTAACAATCCAACACTATCAAATAAAGAACGAAACAACAATATTAAAATCCATATTTAAACAATTTTTGCATAAGTCCGAGAGATGTACCGCATCTTTGATAGAAATAATCAAGTAGACAAGATTATTTTAAATCGTTTGAAAATAGATAAAGGTGGGGTGGACCCTTTTTTGGTTCGGTTTTTCATATGCATCTAAAAACCGCCCTAAACATTCGGTTTTTCTAGAAACCACAAATGTCCATGTGTTTTCATTTTTTCGGTTTTTCGGTGCGAGATTATATATTTACCCATAAATTACACACATAAATACCATAACAAAGTATCAATGTAAACAACATCGTGGGTATATTACTGGGTATATTTGTACCATAAGTTGACTACAAATGATTATTCACAACAAAATCCCATACAAGTAATAAGATGGGTAAAGTCATGGGTATGTATTTCACCCACCAAGGAAAAGGATTTTGCATTTCGTGGGTAAATAACGTTTACCCACTAAATTACCCATATATGTACCCATAATAACTCACGATGTGGGTAATCTGCGGGGAATAATTTGGCGTCAATTATTTACCCACATATTTCACACCAAATATATTTTTGTGGCTATTGTTGTGGGTACATTCGTGGGAAATTTGAGGGAAAATATGACCGACTTATTAAGTCACTGATCGTGGGTAATGGGTGGGTATTACATGGGTAAATGCCCTCAAAAGGTTGCGTGTGGGTAATTGTCGTGGGTATTCCATCAGATTCTTCATCACCAATATGTCTTATGACACGAGCATCTGGAACAAAGTCCTGGTTGTGGCATAGACGATTATCCCATCTAAATTTCGACACTATCAACAAAATTTCCAAAGACAACATCGTCAACGGACTTACAAAGTTCGAATACACCAAGGATCACCTATGTCCATCATGCGAACAAGGAAAAAGCAAAATACCATCATATAAACCCAAATCCGTACCTAGTTCGGAAGCAAAGTTGCATCTGTTGCACATGGACTTATGTGGCCCAATGAGAGTTGAAAGCATTAACGGGAAAAAGTATATTCTTGTTATCATCGATGATTATTCAAGATATACATGGGTTAGGTTTCTGAGATCAAAAGACGAAGCACAAGGCATCATCATCATACCTTTCTGAAGCGTATTCAAGTACTTCTTCAAACTCAAGTAAGGGTACTAAGAACAGACAACGGCACTGAATTCACAAATCAGGAGTTAAGAACTTATATTGAAGATGTTGGAATCACACATCAGACATCAGTTGTTAGAACTCCACAACAGAATGGGGTAGTTGAAAGAAGAAACCGTACTCTTGTGGAAGCTGCTCATACAATGCTAATCTATTCTAGTGCACCGTTATTTCTATGGGCTGATGCTGTTGCCACTTCTTGTTTCACTCAGAACCGATCTCTAATCCATCCAAGATTCAATAAAACCCCATATGAACTAGTGAACAACAGAAAACCTGATATCTCTTACTTTCACGTGTTTGGTGCTTTGTGATATCCGACAAACGACAGAGAAGATCTAGGAAAACTGAAATCTAAAGGTGATATTGGAATCTTCATTGGATATTCAGATAACTCGAGGGCATTCAGGGTGTATAAAAGGAGAACTAGGAGGATCATGGAGACGATGAATGTGAATTTTGATGAACTTTCACAAATGGCTTCTGAGAGACTCGCTCTAGAACCCGCGCTTAATCCGGTGGCTTCTAATCAAAACAGATTAGAACCCACACCAAACCCGCAGACTTCTGGACACATCAGTTCAGGACTCGTACAACAACGAGCTCCATCAACTTTTGCTGACAAACCTCATGAAAAAGAATGGGAGAATTTCTTTGAGTTAATGTTCGATGAATACTATGGTGGAACATCGACAAATGCATCAAACCATCATTCCGCTGCACCCGCTCAACATCATCTACCACCACCAACAGAAGATGCATCTACAACGGTCGAAACCAATGTACCTACTCCATCAACATCATCTACATCTACTCCAGCAACTCCAATTCTAGAAACAGTTATACCAGCAGTTGATGAGCAAAACCAAAACATATCATTTCAAGAAGAACCTACTCAAAACCAGAACGATGCAACGTTAGATGAAGACTTATTTGAAAACCCGTTTGCTACGGAATCAGTTGAATCATCTTCAAACTTACGAGAACCGTCTAACTCGCACTCGTATAACATACGGTATCCTTCTACTCTGAAGTGGACAAAAGACCATCCGATTGAACAAGTTATTGGTGAACCTTCAAGGCCAATTCAGACGAGACGCCAACTTGCCACGGACTGTGACTTGTGTATTTACCTTTGCTCAATTAGCAATATTGAACCGAAGAACATTCGGGAGGCAATGGCAGAACCCGCATGGATAAAAGTGATGCAGGAGGAAATTCTCTAATACTGTCCATATGACTCTTGGGATCTGGTTCCAAGACCAATTGACATTCGAGTCATTGATCTCAAATGGTTATGGAAGAACAAAAGGGATGAAGATATGACTGTAATTCGCAAAAAATCTCGCCTTGCCAAAGGATATAGACAGGAAGAAGGAATAGACTTTGAAGAGTCATTCGCGCCGGTAGCTAGACTTGAGGCAGTCAGGGTATTCTTAGCCTATGCAGCTCACAAAAACATCACGGTATATCAGATGGACATTAAGACTGCGTTTCTAAATGGAACTCTGAAAGAAGAAGTGTATGTGAGTCTGCCAGAAGGTTTCATAGACATGGAACATCCAAACTATGTCTACAAACTCAAAAAGGCAATCTATGTTTAAAGCAATCTCCGCGAGCATGGTATGACGAACTGTCCTCTTTCCTTGTTGGGAATAATCTGTTACCACTGGTAGTTGTGGAAGACACTGCTTGGATTGCACTAGCAGTGGAAACGTATTACCACTGCTGGTACATTATTACCACTGCTATTAGATAATGGTTAGGAGAACGTGTCTAGATAAGTATAGAAAAGATCTTGTGTATATATATATTGTTAGCTTTATACTTATCTTGTAAAGGACTCCTTGTACTATAAAAGGAGGTCCTAGGTCATTGTCTTAGATACTTACATACATACGTATTATTCACAAAGGCTTCAAGGTGTAACCCTAGTGATAAGCAAGATTACTCGCATTATTCATTAATAATATTGGAGCTTAAGTTTTGTGTTTAATCTGTGTTTACTCACAATACATCATACAATCCGTCTTCTAAGTATTACTAAGTAAATTCCGTGTGCTTATTAATATTATACAAAATATCATTGACACAAGGTGTGTGTCCAGATCCATCATTCCTGATTCAAAACTTTTTCACCAAAGGAACGGTCGATCCTACCTTGTTTACACGAAAATACAACAATGACATTTTGATTGTTCAGATTTACGTGGACGACATCATTTTTGGGTCCACTAATCCGAATCTTTCAAAACATTTTGAAAATCTCATGAAAAGCAAATTTGAAATGTCCATGATGGTGGAACTAAAATTTTTTCTTGGTTTACAAATACATCAATCCCCACGTGGAATTTTTATTAATCAAGCTAAATATACAACTGAGATTTTGAAAAATCATGGTATGGATAATTGTGACTCTATTGGCACACCAATGGTAACTTCACCAAAAATTGGAACCGATTTGTTTGGGAAACCTATCGATCCCAAGAAATATTGGAGCATGATTGGTTCTCTCATGTACCTCACTGCTAATCGACCAGATATTCATTTTGCTGTTTGCTTATTAGCACGGTTTCAGACAAAGCCTACCGAACTGCACCTCAAAGAGGTTAAAAGGATCTTTCGGTACCTGAAGACATCCATTCACATGGGACTTTGGTATCCGAAGGAATCCGGATTTGATCTAATCGCCTTTTCAGATGTGGACCACGCAGGTGATCAAGTTACAGCAAAAAGTACAACAGGAGGAGCACAATTTTTGGGTGAAAAGTTAGTAAGCTGGTCTTCAAAGAAACAAGATTGCACTGCACTTTCAACCGCTGAAGCTGAGTATGTGTCTCTATCTGCGTGTTGTGCTCAAGTTATATGGATGAGAACACAACTCACACATTATGGCTTTACTTTCGATAAAATACCTATGTATTGTGACTCGAAAAGTGCCATAGCCATATCATGCAATCCTGTTCATCACTCTAAGACTAAGCACATTCGTGTCCGCTACCATTTCATAAAAGAGCACGTGGAAGAAGGTACTGTTGAATTATTCTTCATGAAGACTGATTACCAGCTCGCCGATCTATTTATTAAAGCCCTTCCAAAAGAACGGTTTGACGATTTAGTTCAACGAATTGGAATGCGAAGCCTAACCCCTGAGGAGTTAGAACGTCTTCTCGAATCTTCTTGAAAATGATTTTCCAAAAAGCTTCGCTGTAAATATTTTTGAAAAACAAAATACAAAATTTGAAAAACCAACAAAAGCAAAATATAAAAATATAAAATCTTTCAAAAATACAAAAACAATATGCTTTTATGGTTTCTAGGGTTTTGAAAATTGGAACCCTAATTTTTTATTAATTGGGTCGATTACCCATTAATTGTTTTAATTAGGTTTTATTTTTTGTAAAACTTGTAGAAACCCTAGGATTGCATGTATATTTTATGTGGTTTATTAATGAATCATTGTTATGTGCCATGTTTATATGCGTATCTTGGGATTATAATTGTTATGAGGAATTCATGGTGGAACATGCATGTTTTGCCATGGATTATTGTTTTGATAAATTGTTTAGTGATATACACATGTTTATTTATTTGATAATTAATGAATTGGGGAAGACCTCAATTATAACTAATAAAAATTCGTTATGTGCTATTTGGTATACTATTGACTTTGGCTTACGCAATCGACTTGTCGATGTATGTGGCTCATCTACCTTGTAGTTGAAAGCCCTAGTTGATGTATGCATTATTTAACGCCTAGAATTGTTTATTAGCGTTTATCGAAATAATTATGCATGTGGCTAATTGTTTTTACATATGTTAAATTGTTTAGTTATATGTTTATATTATTTGAGTGTGTTTAATTTTTATTAAAATGCTTTTTTGTTTATATAATTGTTTGACATGTTAGTAAGCAAAAAGGGTTTTTTATGAATAGAAAATTAAATGGACTAAATAATGGCGAAACTGATTTGTTATCTAAGTATTATTCTTGAACTTTTAATCGATTGATGCGACTGTACTAAATGGTTAGAACGGCTCACCCAATAGAACAAACTCAAAAGGGGGTTTAAAGAAGTGCGCATAGTCACACTGAAAGGATGTCTAAGGTTATGCTTCAGCGCTTACCTGGTCCTCTGCCTCCCTGTGCGTTCGATTGGAGCTACCTAGTATAACTATTCTATGTACGAAGCATCTTAGTGCAAAGTTGTAAGTTTCTCAACGCATCGATTAAAACTTTGTAGAATTTAATCTTAGCAATTAAAATCTTATGTAAGGTTTTCGAAAATATTATGCTATAAAGTTGTATGCATGCTTCTTTATACATAAGTTGTGATTACACGTCAAAAATTGTACCCTTTAAATTTAAGTTTATGCCATCTAATGATATGAAACACTTGAAGTTGTAATTTAGTTATGTGAGACCTTGATCTAGATTACAATGACAAGGTGAATTATTTTGTTGTGTGAGACCTCAGCTTTATGATTTGCAGTTTCTAAGTTAGACAATTTAATTAAGTTAGTTAGTGAGACCTATGACTTAAGGCATAAGATGGGATGAAACATGCTTACATTTTGCATAATTGTTTGGCAAAATTGTAAATCCCATATTTTCTAGGAATTGCAAATTTGTTTGTCAATTATTGTTCTTCGACAATTACCTATTCTATACTTTCATCACTAGCAGATCAACTGATGTGGTGAAACTATGATAATGAGGGTCCTAGATTCAAGGAAAATTCTATGGTTAATATGAATATTGACCAAGGGTATTTTATTTTCTTGAAAGATTTAATTATCGAAAATACTAAAATTGAATTTTGTTAATTCTTTTGATTGTATTAATGCAACATTAAACCGTAAACGTGGTTTGGGCTTTGGTAAATTGATCTAGTTCTGTTTTCAAATGAATGTTTGATCAAGAAAAATTTACTAAAAGACAAACATAAACTCTTTTCCATGGAAGAAGAGTGTGACTCAATCCTATTCCTTTTCATGATTGAGAAAGGTATGTTAGGAACATTAGAATTGTCTAAATTCTAATATAACTCATAACAACTTTAATAGTTAAGAAAATTGCACACCATGTTTTCCTTAAGAGATTTCATTACCCTCTGTTGGTGATTGAATTCTTATATGACATTTTGGTCAACTAGAAAACATGTTTGACATTTTATGAGTTATTAAATTAGAAGCTAGACTAATTACCGCAAAATTGGTAAAAGACAAACTAGTATATTTTATCTAGTTGTTTTGTTTTGACTAATTGAAGGTGCTACACATCATTATGGCGATGGTAGACCCATTGAGGAAGAAATTACATGCTCAATTTTTCAAGTTAATAGCATTGATGGATGATCCATCATCTACTGAGTAGAATACACTCTTTTAGTACCTAAGTAATTGTTACGAATGGTCTTACAAAGGGGTAGTAACGTAATAGCACGCTATTTTCACTGGTTAATGAAACACTTACAATGTTGTCAAATCCAGTGGGAGTATGGTGTATTACTGAATAAGACATTATTGTAACGTTGTCTAATTCAGTGGGAGTTACAAGATTTATTATCTTGGTAGTAACTCAGATTATTTCTATATTTTCTTGAAATAATACATTACGTTCCAAACTGTAGACATTCATATTCTCAAGGATAGTCATGAACGATTCCTTGATAATTCAGTGGTCCTACATCTACTTGTAATGCTTATATATCTATGACACTATCATATTGCTCACATAAACAAACGAATGTCATGGTGTTTATCTTCTATATGATGTTGTTCTATGCACAAGTGGGAGAAGCATTTATTGTGTGCAAAGGAACAACACATACTAATATGATTAATGGATTCTCTTGTGGTAAGAGATTAATGTTCTAATAAGATTGTCTTATTTAGAACATCTGTCAAAATGTTCCAAATTCATGCTTAAATCAAATCCGTTTGTCTCCCCAAAAGATTTTACAAATGTTGTTTAATCCGTTGATATAAAAAATATCACAATTATGCTATTTTTGAGGGGGAGAAGACGTGATTAAAATGTGATCTAAATGTTTAATGATCAGTGTTTGAATCTCAAAAGAGCTCGACTCAGTTGAAACCAATGAATTGACGAGTAATCAAAGTCAGTAAATGTACCATCTCGAGAAACTCGTAATAGACATGAACTTACATGGGTCTAACCTCCTTTTCAAGGAGTGTTTACAACTTCAAGTTAGTTAGTAGAGCTAGTTGTCACCTAAAAACTGACAATTGAACTCTTTAACTGAGCAACGTAACCGTGTCTCGTGGGGAATTCTCTATCATGAGCAGATCAATTCAAAAAGTGCTAACTCTACCCTCACTGTGCATATTTCTGTCAAAACAATATAAGCACATGTGAAGGGGGAGTGTTTCTGAAAATATAAAACTCTCAGAGTGTTCCAAACATGTTTTCACTCATAAACACTTTGAGATATTTTCAAGAAAAATAGTTTTATGGCAACAATAGGACAGTCATGGAGTTATAAGGTGACTAAGGATAGGAAATCCGTCCTATGATCCGCCAGAGCCGGATGGATCTACCCAAGGACAATACCCATAGTTTAGTACTAGAAAGTCCTTAGGTATGATTGAAAAAAAAGGAGTAATGTGAGAAAGGAGAAAGAAGGGGTTGAAGAATTAAAAAGAAATGTAATGAAAGGGTGAAAAGAAATAGCCCTCCATAATCAACCTTAGGGCAGAAACCGGGTTCAATTCATCTGCTACTAGTTGTCACTAAGATGACACTGGTATTGAAGACAAAGACGTCATGGACCCAGTGACGCACTGCACATAACTTTCTAGCCACTCAATTCCTCTTAAAAGGATTTGTTTCATTCTCACTGGGAACCCTACATAATCTATCGACTTTCTCTTAGAGATCGTTGGTATTGAAGAAGGAGACCCTCTCCCTAGTCTCCGCTCAGGAAAACCAAAATGCACTAATTGAGTCTAGAGCCACAAGATTCATTAAAATATCTCATAGGAACACATGACATTTCATCATTTGTTGTTCATCAATAAGAACACAAGTGATACATTTTAGAGTCCTACGCAGATCTTAGCAATCTGCCAGAACATTTATGAGAGGTTTTACAATTGTGATCCTCAGTGATTGAATGGAAATTCCTGCCAGGGTCAACATCAAGCAGCCCTGACAGCAGGTCACTTCAGTAATTCTTTATGGGTTACGCTTAGTGTGTCTCAAACGGTCTACAGTCGTGAAGTGATGCTTCGGTGTACTTCAGCGACTCACCTGAACCGTAGATGTACTTCGGTATATCGTGTTAGCCTTCTTGAGGGCATCCGGTTTCAGGAACAGCCTTTGCTAGAATGAGAGTTGTGTTTTCACATTATGCTGTAAACACTCTCGAAGTTCGAACTTGTAAGTGCTGGAAATCCCGCTAAGGAGATTCCTTTCACGAATCGAATCCTGAAGATGAGGGTCGTTACTTGAATTTATTCAATGTAATGTCAACTGTCCCTTATGGGATTAGGACGGCTGATTCGCCCGACCAAGGTGAATGGAATCAAGACATTCATCAGTAGAACAATTGTAGTAATCAATTTTTTAAGAAAAGATTATAATGATCGATTGGTGTTCGTGACTGTACCTGGGAAGCTGCTGCTGATGGATGCTCGCGGGAGGAAGACATCATGCAGATTCTCCACATGCTCATACCAACAACACATGAAAGTTCTCATCAAAATCAAAAGCAACACAAAGTTAAAGATGATTTTTCGTCAATGTCAAAGAATCTACAAAGTATAAAGAATTGAGAACTACATCATTGGTAATTAAAAGTCAAATAGAAGTGTGAGCATGGTGGAAAATGACGTGGAGACACCTAACCAACGAAGTTGACAACGGCAGACAACCACATTAACTGATCACAAAGCATGAAGGAACGAAAATCAAGACTATTCTATATCGACACAAAAAGGTCAAGCTCAAGAAAAGTAAAGACCTATTCAAGTGGAGCATCTTTTGAATGACCACCCCTTAGGGGGAGATTTTTAGCCGTAACATTATTTAATAGAAGTGATGGTCATTCACGTTTAGGAACTTCGTAACGTGTGTTAGATATCGTGTTAGAATAGTCAACGGGCTCGTGGATTGGGCTACGCTAAATGGCTTCTAGTTAAGTTAAGCTAGCCTTATGAAAGATATTATCCAATCCAACCCAATCCAAGCCCATGCCAAGCCCATTAGGGTGTTATGTATTTGAGTATAAATACCCCTCAAATGTGTCATTTGAGGGGTGTGCTTGAGTGTGTTTTGTGTGTGTTTTTCTTTCAAGTATTACAAGTTTTCTCTTCATCTTTTTCTCTCTAACATACACGATCCATATATATCAAGTCACCACTTTCCTTTCTTCTTCTTAATCTTTACGCATATCTTATAGTTTGTGTTTAACGTGTTCATCTTGTGGTAACGTGGGTATACGCGTAAGTTTGATGTAAAAACAAGGTCCTACAACAACATCCCTGATGAGAACAAGGTAGATCTCGTTTTTATACACTTGTATGACATAGCTTTGAAATGGCATAAGCAGCTTCAAAGCATAATTTGTGGAAATTTGTCTTGGGTGCATTACAAAGAGGTGATTTTGCAAAGATTCGGTAATGTTGAGAAAATGCATTTTTTTTGTAATAGTGTTAAAAGTTCAAGTTTTAGTTTGATTCTTGATGATGATTTGGAAGATTATGTGGTATATGGTAGTTATTATCAAGTGAAAGATGAAAAAGATTGTAGTGCACATGAGATGCTTGATGAAATGCCAATAGAAAAAATTTCTAAAGAAGAGTGATATGGTTGAGAATAATATAGGTAATATGGTTCTTGATGAAGTTTCTAAAGAAGATAATAAAATGCAAGAAGTTGAGTTTAAAGATTCAAGTAAAGCAGATGATGGCTACAAAAGATGTGCGGAACTTGATAACTGTGAGAAACATGAATCAGTGAGGGTGGAAAATGAGTCAGCCAATGATCAAAAAGTCAGAGAATTGCTAGACTCTAAGCCTGCAAGGAGTGGAGTGACTAAAACCTATAAAGTAAAAGACACTAAAATCACTGATGTTCAAGGTTAGATGTTCACAACAGGTCCTAATCAGGGTGACTTGGGTGTAGAAATGAATTTAGGGAAAAGAGTGGCAAATGATATTAATACCATTGAAGTGTTGAATTCAGAGAGTGTTGAATCCACTGAAGATGAGTTGAAATCAGTTGACGAGGGAAATGGTTCATTTGTTAATATGGTAGCTAGAAGTGTTATAGAAGGAGCTGAGGGAATTAATGGATTGATTGTTGATCAATCGTTGACATCAGGTTTTAATCGAGTTGGTATTGGTGATATGCATAAATGTGAAGTCCGGTTGATAAGAGTCAAAGATGCATTATTGTTTGGGTTACATGAGTGTTTAGATAGTTTGGACATATCTTCTCTTAGTCAGGGATATGTAGACAAAGGTAACACGAGTAGTAAATTCATTCTAACAGTTAAACTAGTGTTAGATCCAGGAGGAAAACGACTCTCTGATTTCAGTAGGAAAAGTAATTGCAACTTGAAGTATGAGAAATGGGAGTTCGACGTATGGAAATGGCTAAAGAGGAAAAAGAAAAGGGTTGTGTTAGCTGATGAAATGATAGTTGTTACTGATTGGCTTAAAGAACAAGTTGTGTCCTTGAAACTCACTCAGAGAGTCATACAGGTCATCGACCAAGACTCTACGCCTTATAAGCATTATACTTTTGCTCTGTGGCAGTTGAAAAGGAATGAGAAGTTGGTGGTAGTCCATGATGCAGAACTAAGGAAAGAGTTACTTAACGATTCACACTCTGATTCCAAGGGTGGACACTCAAGAGTTCAAATAGCTATTCAGAGGATGATTCGGCAGTCAGAGGGTACTATAGAAGCTGAACCAATTCATACTGGTTATGTGATAAAAGCTGAGGTCAAGAGAGAAACAGTGTTAGCTCATTTACCATCAGATAAGAATGTTGGAAGGATTTTAGTGATAGAAGAAACTAAGATAGCTCAACGAGAGGCTAATAAAGAAGTCAGGGAAGACACAGGTACGGTTGTTGAAGTCAGGGGTTGAACACTGAAGAGAAAAAGAAGAGGGCTGAAACAGAAGATGGTATTAAGAGATCTCAATTAGTGGTTAGTAACATTTTTCAAGAGGACCAGACCACAAAAGTTAACAATGGCACTGAAGTACCTGACCCAGTATCTAATCATCCTTATCACCAAGTACCTTGTTCAATTCTTGATTTAGTACCTGATCCATTAATTGATTGTGGGGACATTGAAGTACCTGATCCTGATCTAGTACCTGATATGTGTCAAGGATTCTCAAACATCAACTCAAATTGAACCCCATAACAGTCAAGGCAACAATGGGGGTGTTTGGCTCAAGAAAAAGGGAGGATGATTAAAGGAATAAAGAAGGGTTATCTTAGTGATTCGAATGCTTAGATGCTTGAGGACAATTGCATACATGTTTATAACTTTCTAAATTGCTATATTAAATAGTTTATACGGTGGTTATATCAAGAATACTTTTTCTAATCATCTTCAATCTAATAAAAGTGAATAAGATTTGCCAAAATTTTAGTTGGTCGACCTAACCCAGTATAACCCACTTTGACCTGTCTATAGTCTACCTATTTGACCCTTGACTCAATCTGCCTGACCCTCCTGCTTTGCAACCAATAGCTGATATTCATGGTCTACAAGCATTGGACAATCATAAGCCGTTTGGATTGCTATTCTGGTAAATATACTCCATTGTCTTTATCTGAGCAAACATTGCAGAGGTCTTGCTTATGGTTCAGGTTGTATCAATAAGGGGCTGTTTGGATTGCTATTCTGAAAAATTGTTGTGAGCAACATGATAAATGGCTTATCTAATTTTTTTTTAAAAAAAACATAAGCATTTTTACTCACCCACAACATTGGTGAAGTATTTTTTTTTTTCCATTTTCAAGATTTTACAGTTATTTAATCATGTTTGTTATTTTGTTAAACACGTACAATTTTATTTTGTAGGTTGTGCAAACTTGCTCCTTTGTCTTGATGGTCCTAAAATTCCCTCCCTATAATGGCAAGAATGATTTGCGGATCTAGCAAATCGACTCCCTAAATGAGGTATGAATAAGGTTGAATCTCCAAATTCATATTCCGTTCTCCACATCTATAAACTGATTGATATAAATAGTTATGTTCACCAAATTATAAAAAAATAATGAGTCTTTTCATCAAATTATCAGTAGTTACAGTTTCTTTTTTGAAGTTTTAGTATGACTGTAGTTTATCAGTTTCTTACTTCTCGAACTATAACGTAAGTTTTGAATTGATAACTGTGACAACCCGTACTTTCAGGTCATTTCTAGACACGATTCATGTCTCATTATTTCAACATTTATAGTAAACTTGGTTTACTTGTTTCAAATTCGCGTAACCTTGGAGGTTTAGCGGCGAATTCATGATCATGTCATCACGTACATTTCATATGGACTATGATTAGTCTACATTTCATGGACATCATGTGCATCTCATTAGTACATTCACGACATTTCATTTCATCTTCAACGCGTAATTTTTATATTTAATAAACTTTATCGCGTGAGTTATTATTTTGAATAATTAATCCGTTACTTTCAAAAATGATCCCGATGTATTTTTAAACTTACATTTAGTTCATAAAAACTATATTTTAGTTTTCCTAGTGTTTCAAATTTATTTGGTATATTAATCGTTAAAATTAAATTATTACGTCGTTTTCTTAAAAATTGTACGATAATTATTTTATCACCCGAATTTCGCAAGGAAAGTATTTTTACAATTTTTATCACCTCAATACAATCTATTTTGATTTACTAAAAACTTACTTGTACCAAAAACTTCCATTTACATTAACTAAACTTTACTTTACTTACACTTTTTTATACAAGTTTCTACAAATTATACAAGTTACATTATAAAAAAAAAAAAAAAAAAAAAAAAGTAAACTTTGACAAACACCTCCCCCTAAAATCCGGTCCTAGGGGGGGAGTACTCATTTATTAGTTGGTAAAAATTTCAAGCAAGTATAGATTTATACTCCATAGAATTTACTCATTCATTCATATATCTCAATAATTCAAGTTAAGCAAAATTGTTCTTCTCTCTTGTTTATCCTCTCCAAAAACCGGCCTCAACATAAGGAGATCAAGGGATCAAAATTTTTCAAGTTCAAGATAAATCAACCTAGATTATATCCTTTATATGGTTTTGAAATAAAAACCAAGGATATTTAAGTTAATCCTTGTTACTTACACCTCTTCATTATCACTAGTAAGCATATTCTTATCATTTTTATGTTTCCTCTTCATTTTCATGAGTTTCTTATCATTTTTGGAGCTTATATGCATGTATTGTGATTTATACCATTTATTTCATGATTTTAGAACTTATATATATTTATAGTCATCCTATAATTATTCCCAAGTTATTCTTTGGTCTTGATGGTGATTAGGAACCCATGACACCCTAAGAAGGTGTATGGTAGGATTAGATTAGCTTTGGAGTTGATTTAAAGGGATTAGAATAGGTTTTGTCCGAGAAAAACTATTTTTGTAAACTATATTTTAAGGTTCTGTCCTTGTTTCGAAATTCTGGAAAAACCCACTGATGGTACGACATTTTGGTCTTGAGATTTAGAAAATATACTTTAAAACGAATCCGTGGCCTTTTGAACGGATAAAAACGGAGTTATAACGAAGCCGTGGTGAATTTTTAAAGTTTGGCGACGAAAAGTATTATTTTCTGAAATTGACAGCAAACAGTTTTTATACATTTCGGGTCAAAAACGAGCCTTAAGCTTCACAAATTATTTCGACTAGTCAAAAATATATTAGTTTACTTCGATACGAAGCTAAGGACATATTTTACGTAGAAAACGGATTTAAAACGACAAATATATGGCCGTTTTCATAAAGTTGCCGTAAGTATTATTTTCTGAAAATTATATTATTTTTGACGTAACAAGTTTTTCATTAGCTATAACGACCATGTTTGCGGCAGTTTTTAACTATGATGCAAAACTTTTTATAACAAAGTGTCTTCTAGTAAAATCAAGTTCATCGGCCATATTTTTCAAAACAAAAAGCCGTTTGTCAAGCGGAGTCATAATAAATTATTTACGGATGTTCAAACATTGGCCGAAACTCATTTTCTGCACAACATTAGCAAAAACCACCATCTTTAGCCTTTGATATCTTTATGATCGAGACCTTTTGAACGAAAACTCCTGAACTGAAACTTTTAGATATCGATACAAACTTTCCAAAACTGTCGAGTTCGTTCTCTAACGATCGACGTACACCGTTTTACGACTACTTTTCCGGAGTCATTTTTGTTGATTTCATGGTTTTTCCGACGACATTGTTTTGCGACGAAAAATGGTAATTTCACCAAACATCATTATAAAACCATTGTAGGATGACATTTTGACGTAAAAACATGTAAGGTCATTTTTGAAGGGTCAAGACGTCAAAAGAGTATTTTTCGACGACGAGTAATATTTTCAAAACCCGTAAATGGTATAAATAACATACGAAGTGCATGCATAACATTACATTGCAACTCATGACATATCATATCATTCGTCATAGGTCGCGGATAACGCATCTCATTATACCTCGGTGTACTCACTTTTGTCATCGCCTCAGTTTACCAAGTGAGTTTCATAGCCCCTGCTTTTACTTGTTTTCATAATTGTTTTGGGGGAGATGCATGCTTAACTATTTTTCATAAGTACTTCGGATTTTTAAGGCTTAATGCTACCATGATTACCATTGTTTCTAAATCAAAGGTTATTCTATATAAATTGTTCTTGTTTGCGTGCTACGGTACTTCGTCGTATAACGTTCTAAATCAGTTGACTACTGATAAATTGAGTTAGGTGCTATTGCTTATGTGCTATTGCTTATGTGCTATGGATTAAGTGCTATCATTCTACGTCGAGTTAGGTACTATTGTAAATTCATTCGACATCATATGTTTGGAACATAAACTATACACCTTCTGGCAATGGGTTGTGAACACACAGGTTGCAAGTTTTGTATGGGCGGGACTTGGAACTGAGTGGATTTACAATGCCTTTGCTGCATAAACGATTTCGATACATTGAGTCATGCACTATTTTTATGAATTCATTTGACATCATATGTATGGAACATAAACTACACACATTCTGGCAATGGGTTGTGAACACACAGGTTGCAAGTTTTGTATGGGCGAGACTTGGAACTGAGTGGATTTACGATGCCTTTGCTACATAAGCGATTTTGAAAGTCTTTACATTTCAACGATTTACAATGCCTTTGCGGCATAAACGATTTTTAAAGGCTTTACATTTTAACTCAAACTCTATGAACTCACTCAACCTTTGTGTTGACACTTTTTAGCATGTTTTATCTCAGGTATCTAAGGCATTCACATCATGGCATGCATTTGGACCCATCATGGAGTCGTGGTGACGACGCGTCTTACATGGGATTTATATACTTTAAAAACATCGTTTGACTGTACTAAACTTATTTTCCGCACAAGTTGATTTCATTTGGGACCTGAACTTTGTAAACTCTGATTGTTTTATTAAATCAAACGATGTATTTTCCAAACGACACCTTAGGTCGTTCAACATAACTGTGATTGTGATGCTATGACAGTCAATCCCCAGGAATTCCATTCCGCTGCAAAACAGGTAATTTGGGGGTGTGACAATAACACGGCACCACTTTTTGAGGTTCGAGATGTTTTCAACAATGGCGTGATCAACAACAAGGCTGCAGTGAAGCGGAAAAGGTTGCAACGTCAACAACAAGATGAAAAGTCATCAAGGTTAGCACCTGATATCATTTTAGATTCTTAGAGCACCCGGTGTAGCGCTCGCCGTTCCACGTGGAAGGCTCGCCGTGACACCGGGCGGCTTCGCCGTCGCTCGCCATGGAAGGCCTCGTCGTCTGCACGGCGAGGTTTGAATGTGTACTATTGTCAGTTTTTAAACGTTAAGCAACGTCCATTTTTTTTTCTTTTTTTCTTTTTTTTAAAAACACACATATTTAACACTATAAATATTACACATTTCAATCAAAATCTACACAACTTTTATTTCAAAACACTTAAATATAAGCAATAAACATGAGCGAATCATCTTATTCCGGTGAAAGTGACATTGAAGAGCTAGCAGAGCTAGAGATGATTCTTCAAGAGTTTGAGTTCGAGCAATCGTTGCAACAACAACAAGCCGGCCCGTCATTCCACCGTTATCCCCCGTGAACGTGAAATTGCTAAAGCACGCCTAATTGCTGACTATTTTGGTGACAACCCAAAATATACGGAAGAAAAGTTTAGGTGTCGCTTTCGTATGAGCCGTAAACTATTTTTAGAAATAGAGGTATTGAAACATATATTGAAACTCATCATCCTCTTCCCAAACATTTTGATTTCTTTAAAGTTCGACCCGATGGTAAGGGTGTAATGAGTTTTAGTGTGATTATGAAATGCACATGTGCCCTACGCCAATTGGCTTACGAGATATCAGCTGATGCATTAGATGAGTTTTTACAAATAGGTGAACATTGTGCACGCGATTGCCTAGATTTTTTTACTATGTGCATAATCCATTTGTATGGGAAGGAGTTTTTAAGAAAAGCATATGAGAATGACATTCACAACTTATACAACGCACATAACATGGTTCATAAGATACCGGGAATGTTGGAAAGCATCGATTGTATGCACTGGGAAGTGAAAAATTGTCCGAAAGAATGGCAAGGCCAATTTCACCCAACTATAATGCTTGAAGCCATTGCTTCATACGATTTGTGGATTTGGCATGCATTTTTCGAGGTGGCGGGTGCGAATAACGATCTTACCGTTTTAAACGATTCTCCGTTATTCGACAACCTGCTTGATGACATCGCCCATGAGGTTCCGTTTGAAGTATACGAGCGTAAATTTAAGGGTTAATATACAAAAAAGTTACTAAACTTTCAAAAAAAATTGTCCTAAGTCACTAATGTTTATCTTGTGTCATCTAAGTTACTATACTTCACGTAACCGGTTATATTGGATACCACTAGTTTTGCAACCTATTGTTACCGGTTCACTTCTGACGTGTAAATGGTTAATATACAAATAAGTCACTAAACTTTGCGAAAAATTTGTCCTAAGTCACTAATGTTTCATTCCTGTCATCTAAGGTACTAAACTTCACGAGTTGTTTAAACATGTTACTGAACCTTTAAAATGATGACATTGCACATTTTTTTTAGTACAAAACGGTCCTTGTGGTTAGTCGGGTGTCACGGAGTTGTTTAAACATGTTACTGAACCTTTAAAATTATACATTTTATACGATTTTATACACCTTTTATACGTTTTTATTAATTTTCATTCGTTTTTATACGATTTTGTTTGTTTTTTTACGTTTTCGTCCGTTTTTATACGTTTTCGTCCGTTTTTATATGGTTTTATAAATTTCTTATACGTTTTTATCCGTTTTTATACGTTTTCATCCGTTTTTCTTACGTTTTCGTCCAATTTTCTTACGTTTTCGCCTATTTTCTTATGTCTTAAAACATAAAAAAGAGACGAAAACGTATGAAACATAGAAAAACAGGCGAAAACGTACGAAAAAACGGACGAAAATATATAAAAACAGACAAAAACATATAAAAACGTAAAAAAAGTGACGAAATCGTATGAAAACATAAAAAACGGATGAAAACGTAAGAAAACATAAGAAAATAGGCAAAAACGTAAGAAAAACGGATAAAAACGTATGAAAACGGATGAAAACGAATATAACTTATAAAATTTGTAGAAAACGTATTAAAACGTATAAGAACGGACAAAAACGTATAATAACGGACGAAAACGTATAAAAATAGATGAAAACGTAAAAAAAATGGATGAAAAAACGAATAAAAACGTGAAAAAGAGGATGAAAACGGACGAAACCGTAAAAAAAACGGACGAAAACGTATAAAAACGGTTGAAAACGAATAAAAACGGACAAAAACGTAATAAAACGGTCAAACTAACAGAAATAGTGGTCTTGGGACTAAATCTGTGACACCTGACTAACGACAAGGATTGTTTTGTAGTAAAAAAATATGCAATGTCATCATTTTAAAGGTTCAGTAACATATTTAAACAACTCGTGTAGTTGAGTACCTTAGATGACATAAATGATACGTTAGTGACTTAGGACAAATTTTTCGCAAAGTTTAGTGATTTGTTTGTATAGGTATCCTACGTGGACAAGTCTAGGTGGACAAAAGGCTAGGTGGAAGGTCTACGTGGCATAGGGTGGCATACTACAACCGGTTGCCCTTCCATGTAGTGACTAGGGTGGCACATATAAAAAGGTTTAGTAACATATGTGAAAAACCCGTGAAGTGTAGTAACCTAGATGACATAAGATAAACATTAGTGACTTAGGACAAATTTTTTTGAAAGTTTAATAACTTCTTTGTATATTAACCCTAAATTTAACTAGGGGTGGCAATTCGGGTCAGGTTCGGGTTGGCGGGTTCGGGTTGTCAGGTTGGCGGGTCTGAAAATCCCAACCCAAACCTGACACATTTAAATCATCGGGTCAGCTATGTCAACCCTAACCTGTTTAGACATAACCCGAACCTAACCCATTTAACCCGTATATATACTTGGGTTGGCGGGTTAAATAGGTTACACGGGTTGAATATGTTAAACGGGTTGAATCGGTTCAGTGGGTTTTGGGATGACCCATTTAACTCTTTTTATATTTTATATACAAAAGTTAGCACATTACACGAGTTAAACAAGTTAAACATGTTGTTGGGTTAACCTGTTTAACACATTTAACCCGCATAATAAAATATAAATAATTTTGAGTTTATGAAAAAAAATCTTAAACGGGTTGGCGGGTCAACCCACTTATTTTATCCTCAACCCGAACCTGACCTGTTTAATAAACGGGTTAGATAGGTCGACCCAAACCTGACCCGAAATCTATTTAGCACAACCCGAACCTGTTAATTTTCGTGTCGGTTTCAGGTCGGGTTTCGTGTCGGGTCAGAAATTGCCACCCCTAAATTTAACCATGGGTATTATCTAGCTGACGGAATTTACCTAGAGTGGGCATCTTTTGTCAAATCATTTACGGTTGCAAGTAACCCAAAAAATGCCGTATTCAAAGCGAAACAAGAAAGTGCTCGAAAAGATATCGAAAGAGCTTTTGGTGTCCTCCAAGGACATTGGCATATCATTTCCCAACCGGCGAGTGCATTTACTTTGGGCAAGTTACGTAGAATCACGTACTCGTGCATCATAATACATAACGTGATTTTGAAAGATCAAAAATTTGCGATATCCTAAGTTAGCGAAATGTATATTTCTCCACAACCAAATTTACAATAGACATGGATTGACCATTGCGCGGTGCAAAGAAGAAAAGCCAAAGAACTACATGACAAACGCAAACACGCAAAGCTTCAACAATGTCTCATCGAGCATGTTTGGCAACGATATCAATGGGAACAATTTCAACAAGAGAATCCAAATAATTAGTTTCGTTATAATTTGATGTATTTCTTAAGTTGCGTATGTTTTTTACCGTATCTTTATTTTACGTTTCGTATGTTTTTTATTGTGTTGTATTGTATTTTTATTTTTAATGAAATGAATTTAGTTTATTTGGAAATTTGAATAAAAAAAATAAAGTTGTAAGTGATGGGCCCCAAATGAGTAAGTTGAGGTTTGTTATGAGTGGAGGGTTAGTTGTGGAGGTTTGTTATAGTGATGTGGCATCCGTAGGCCCCGAATGAGTAACTTACCCTTGTCATGGCACCTAGTGCTCTTAGGCCCTTTGTAGTTACTTTTTTTTTATATTTATAGCAAACCACATTGATCCATTATCAAAAGTAGTAGACTGAAATGGAGCTACTTTTGACCCTTTCTTAGTTGTTATATATTTTCTTCATTGATATACAATCGCTTTTGTTATGTGGCTACCAAAATTTGTACATATGTGTGTGTAGAATTAAAGGGGTGTTTGGTTTAACTTATTTAGTTACCTTATTTCATAGTCACATAAAATTGGTAACCAATTAACTTAGTTACATTGTCGATAAAAAGAAGTGAAACTGGGTTGCATTAATGAAGGTGTTATTAGGATTGCTTATAAGCTATGCGATATACTATCATTCCAAAAAGAAAAAGGGTTGCTTATTAAAACAGATTATGTATTAATTTGTTGCTATATTGTCTAGTCAGAATTTCGCAAATTTTAACAGAACCAAATTCTTTCTAACCTTAGAAAAAAATAGGAATTCCCCAAGTGTAAATGCAATGGCGGAGGATGGTCATCCATCAGCTATATCTATATCTGAAGATATTCTAGACACAAATGACAAGCCATTTCAAGAACCTGACCCATTATTCAACAAGGTTGTCACCTCCGGGGTACCTATGGAAAGGGGTTATTCATTTTTTTATTGGCTGGGCAAGTAATAATGAGAGTGCTCACACGTAACAACCATTGGAAAAAAAAACCCTCCAACAGCTAGAAAAAGTCGGTCCAAAATCAGTAGGTTTCCGTCTCTTGATAGCGGCTTTTGTAGGAATGGCCTTCACAATCCTATTCGTGAGAGAATTTACAAGATTAGGTCTAAACCGAGCCGCGGGTGGTATACTAGCCTTAACCTTCACACGAGAGTTAAGCCCTGTGATCACTTCAATCATAATCGCGGGTCGTATTGGTAGTGCATTTGCTGCAAAATTAAGAGCAATGAAAATTTCTGAGCAAATTGACACTTTACGTACAAACTACCCTTATTCTACAAAATGGTAACACGAGGTATCTTTCTTTTTAAAATGCTTATTGGAAGTGAAGATTCGAATTATTATTAACGTTAAATCTAACTATTTTGACACATATTTTGCAACCAAATGATTAATAGAGTATTACGTGGAATATACGACACTTACAGGTCCATCAGTCCATAACATCATTTGAAACTCAAATAATTACATCCAAAAGGCAAATAAAATATTGTTATCTTTTTATAGAAATAGATAAGTATTAAGAGGCTTTAGGTTTACAAAGTGTCTAAATTATTTGAATAATAAAAACTATGGCATATCTATAGTTTATTAGACTTGGCCATATACATAACTAGTACATAAATAATTCCATGTGTGTATTTTTATAGGTGGTTGACTATTTGCTAACGCTACGAGTCATTGCTTCTTTTTTTGGCTTTACCATTCTTAACTCTTATCTATTTCACTGTCGGAGTGGCGTACTAAAGGGGTTTACGGGATTAGTATTAATATTATTTTAGATTCGGCTCAGAGAGCTCTTAGACCATGGGATATAACCAATGCAATGATCAAGTCTTAGGCTTTTTGTGGGATCATATTTGTGGTGAGCTGTGATTGGGGGATGACCACTTTGGGAGGTGCTAAATGTGTGTGCAATTTAGATCATTTGTCATTTCATTTACCATTCTATTAGGTTCCATTTTCTAATACCCTGCTAAGGAAAACAATACACAGTTAGCCACCATAAAACTATGGTGATATGTGGAATCTGTTAGATCGTTGTGTGCAAAAGTAGTTGTGGTAGAAATTTGTTATCGTACTTAATTTTTCTGATTAGAAGCTCACTACTTTGGGCGCTATTGCTTATATATCTATTAGTTCAGCGTTTTATGATAGCTTTATATTGTTATCCTCTTTTATGGGAGGACAAACATATTCTCTTGATAACATGGATTATGCCATTGTATTGTTTTGATACTTGATATCCTATATGCAGGTTCTGTTACTTAACAATTCTACTTTATGAAGATTTTGTCTTCATGCGGCTTCGCAATATGATCAAATATAAGAACGGAAGTTTTTTTTTTTTTTTATCACCAAGCATGTAATTAACCCATTAGTTTTTTTTTCAGCTTATATGGTTTTCGTTTTCAATACATATTGTTAGTGTATGTCTTGGATTTTTTGAAAACTTCGGACCCGCTATATGATTAAAACTTCGGACCTGCTATGTGCAAAATCTATTTATTAAATGCATTAGAAAATAAGACTTAGGCGACTTTTGACCCGTTTCCCTTTTTTTCTAAATTGTATGATTTGACACATGTAAATGGTTCCTTGAAATTGTAGGGGTACAATTTGTTTGTATTGCGACACTTGCCTTTCGATGCCATCAAGTTTTGCTCATATGAGCAACTTTGAATTGGGTATAAACTAGCAGTAAGTTGACTTTGTTTTCTGGCCGGCTCGGATGAGTTGGATAATAGGTCATCAGGAAGTTAAACCGAGCAGAAAATCCACAATCAGAAAGTGGTTCTGCTATTTTTTTTTCTTTCTGATTTTTTTTTTCTTTCTGAAATTTGATTCAGTTACATTAGAGTTAAATAAACTTTAGTGTTTTGTGTTGTTGGTTATTTGGTACGCGGGATTTAATATTGTAGGACCACTTTCTTACAACAATCTTACGCGTACACAACCTTCAACACAAGTATACAGCCTGTAAAACACAAACACAAACGCAAATACTTATGCGTATAGAAGAAACAAAGAAGGAAAGATAGAGATGGTGACTTGAATATATATGTTATGCGTATGAAGATGAAAGGAAAACTTGTTTATTCTTGAAAGGAAAACACACACAAAACACACTCAAGCACACACCTCAAATGACTCATTTGAGGTGTATTTATACTACACTTACTAGATGCCCTAATGGGCTTTCCATGGGCCTCGTGGATATGGGTTGGACATGGATTGGACAATGACTTATACAAGGCTAGCTTAACACAACTTCTAGCCATTTAGCTTAACCCAGTCCACGAGCCCGTTGAGTATTCTAGCACGATATCTAACACACATTACAAAGTTCCTAAATGTGAATGATCATCACTTCTAATAAAAATGTTACGGCTAACAATCTCCCCTTAAGAGGTGGTCATTCAAAAGATGCTCCACTTGAATAGGTCTTTACTTTTCTTGAGCTTGAACTTTTTGTGTAGATATTGAATAGTCTTGATTTTAGTTCCTTCATGCTTTGTGATCAGATAATGTGGTATTCAGCCATTGTCAACTTCGTTGGTTAGGTGTCTCCACGCCTTTCTCCACCATGCTCACACTTCTATTTGTCTTTTGGTTACCAATGATGTAGTTCTCTAGTCTTTAAACTTTGTAGATTCTTTGACATTGACGAAGAATCATCTTTAACCTTTTGTTGCCTTTGATATTGATGAGAACTTTCATGTGTTGTTGGTATGAGCATGTGGAGAATCTGCACGATCTCTTCCTCCCGCAAGCATCCATAAGAAGAAAACATAAAACATGGGTTAGAAGTAATCCAGCGCTTACAAGTTTGAACTTCGAGTGTGTTAACAGCATAGTGTGAGAACACGACTCTAGTTCTCACAAAGGCCGTTCCTGAACTGGAGTCCCACAAGTGAGATAACGCGATGTACCGAAGTACACCTACAGATCAGGTGAGTCGCTGAGGTACACCGAAGCATCACCCCACGACTGTAGACCATTTGAGACACACTAAGCGTAATCCACGGGGAGTTACCGAAGTGACCTGCTGTCAGGGCTGCTTGATGTTGACCCTGGCAGGAATTTTCATTCAATCACTGAAGATCACAAATGTGAAACTTCTCATAAATGTTCTCGACAGATTGCTAAGATCTGTGAAGGACTCTTGATTGTATCACTTGTGCCCTTATTGATGAACAACAAGCGATGAAATGTCATGTGTTCCTATGAGATCTTTTAATGAATCTCGTGGCTCTAGACTCAATTAGTGCATTTTGGTTTTCCTGAGCGGAGACTAGGGAGGGGGTCTCCTTCTTCAATACCAACGATCTCTAAGAGAAAGCCGATAGTTTACGTAGGGTTCCCTGTGAGAATGAAACATGCTTCTTTTGGGAGAAACTTGAGTGGCTAAGAAGGTTTAGTGCAGTGCGTCACTGGGTCCATGACGTCTTTGTCTTCAATACCAGTGTCATCTTAGTGACAACCAGTAGCAGATGAATTGAACTCGGTTTCTGCCCTAAGGTTGATTATGGAGGGCTATTTCTTTTCACCCTTTCATTACATTTCTTTTTAATTCTTCAACCCCTTCTTTCTCCTTTCTCACTTTACTTCTTTTTTCAATCATACCTAAGGACTTCTAATACTAACTATGGGTATTGTCCTTGGGTAGATCCCTCCGGCTCTGGCGGATCATAGGACGTTTATTCCTAAACTTAGTCACCTTATAACTCCATGACTGTCCTATTGTTGCCATAAAACCATTTTTCTTTAAAATCTCTCAAAGTGTTTGATGAGTGTGTAAATACTCATCATTTTTGTACAAATTAGACTGCAAAAACATCTGAAAACACTCAGAAATGCATCAAAATGATAAAAATATCACAAATAAGTGTTTTATGTGTTTTAAATGCAAAAATATCAAAATCTGGTGAAAAACGTATCAAGTTTGCATAATTGGCAGTTTTAGTCCCCCAAGTTTCAAAAGTTGTCAAAAACAGTCCCTAGTAAATCTAAATAAAGAAAAATATCATTTTAAGTCCCTAGGGATTCCTAAGTTGTCAAAATTGGTCCTTGAGATTTAAAATTACAAAATTACAACTTAAGTCCCTGAACTTTGTAATTTGGCAAAAATGGTCCTTTGAGAATTAGAAAATGTCAAAAATGGTACTTGTACTATTAAATTTTGTCAAATTCAGTCCTTATGTTAACTTTGAGAAATTGGCAGTTTGGTCCCTCATCTTTCAGAAAGTGGCAGTTTTAGTCCTTGTATAATAAGCCTAAGCCAAGACTTGTCAAAACCAAATTGACCCTGCCACTTAACCCATTTGACCCCCTGTCTTTTCTCATTTTGGACTACCTGGTCAAATAAAAGTCAAAAGCTGCAAAACCCGCCACCACTGTTTATCCCTTCCACACTTGCCTCTGCAACCACTTGCCTGCTCCCTCTCCCATCACCTCAACCTTTCCACCACCCCCCCCCCCATCATCAACCCCCCACAATAAATGCCACCCCCCCTAGTGCTAGTTTCAGAGCCCTATAAGTCAAATTTAGGTCTTCCCGCCAAAATGATAAAAATGGCCAATATGCTCATTACTCAACCATTGGTCAAATTGAGAGGTGGGATTGGCTCAGAAGACACGTGTAAGCCATTTTGAAGTATAAAAGAGGAGGAAGACAGAGAAGCAAAAGGGTACTTAGTTTTTTAAAATTCTTGTATGTCGTTTTTTTTAAAGTATCTTAATTAGCTTTCAAATCTGTAATTTCAAGTTTCATGGTGTTAAAACTAAGTTGTTTAGTTAATGTAATTCATTTTGAACCTTAAATCACAGTTTCACTTAAGTCTCATATGTTCTTGTTCACTGTTTGAAATTTCAAATATCAACTCTTATTTTCAAGCTTCAAACAGCCTCTATTCAAGTTCAAGCAAGTTTGTTTAAGCTTAATATAGCTTTTTATAAGCTTGTTAATCAGTTTCAAACTTAATTAGTTGATGGTCAACAAAAGTCAACTCAAGAAGCAAAAATTTGTAAAAGCAGTTTGGAGATGGATATGGGGAGTTGCAGGGATGGATTTGGATTGGAAATGGATTAGAATAGTTGTAATGGGTTCTGTGTAAGCTGCAATATAGGCTGGACCTTTGTGAGCTTCTTGTTCTCATTTTCACTTTTTATGCAGTTTCATATTGTGCTCATTTTTTAAACCTGTGGTCATTGATAGTTAATCCTGTTTAAATAGTAGTAATTAGTGTAACTATAGTTTTATAAATCATTGGTTTATGCTAGTTCAGTGTTTGGTTAAATTAAAATTGCAAAACAGTTAATAAAAGGGTGTTTGGTTAGATTGGGTAATCTGTGCTAGTGGTTTAGTCAGTGGTTAAAACGTGTTATCTCATGCTTGTTAAGCTCATTTGAGCTCATCACAGTCATTATATTGCATCTGCAAGCTTTAAAAGTCAAAATCTCTTGTATACTGTCTTATTCACTCAACTGTTGGAATTTTGGAGATACAAAAACTTGTTTTGAGTTTAAAATTCATAAACATAGATTGTAGTAGTATTATTTCACCATTTAAGATCAATATCAGTCAAGAAAATCAGTTGCAAAGTTCAATAAAGTCAACTTTGCACAACTGCCTTCAAAAGTCAAAACATGAAATTTCAGTTTTGAGGCCAAATGAAGAGATTTTTCATGAGTTCATTACTGGGCCAAATCAAGTAAAACTTTGGGATTAAGAACTTCAACTGGTCAAGTTACTTATCATGATTTTTGTTAAATTTTAGCAATTTTTCTTAAGCTCCAAACAAGCTTGTGTAACAGGGCTTAAGTGCCTGTTCACACAACTCAGCTTTGACTGAGTTTTTCTCAGCTTCTTGCAAACCTTGCACAAGGCTCATAAGAGCTCATCTTGGTCTAATCTTTGGTTTACAAGATCTTGGCCAGGTCTACTTTAGACTCACACTTTTGGTTTTTAGTTTGGACATTATTTGAGTGCTTATTTTCCAGCCACAAGCAGACCTCAAAATCTGTTTTTGGCTCTTGCAATCAAAACAATCAAATCTGTGTAGCTGGTGATGCAGTAGTTTAGGATAGTTGTTCTTAGTTCATTTTGAGTTCTCTTATCGTTTTATAGCTTCTGTATAACTGTTGTGGACTGTGGTTTTCATTTGGCTTATTTAAGTGCTTATTTCATAAGCACTTGCATTGCAGATTCAATTTCCTCCACACAACACCATGTTTTTCTATTTTTCCTAGATTCATAATATCATTTTAGAGTTTTCCTGAATTTTTCACATTTTTCCAAGTCTGTTTGCTATTTTTCTTAATTAAAAACAGTTTTTAGGTAATTTTAAATAGCTTTTAATACAATTAAATCAGAAAAAGTTCAAAAAAATAATTTTTCAATTTTCTTAGGTTTAGATAAATATAAAAAGTAAAAAAAGTAATTTTCCAGATTTTTCATAGTTTATTTTGTAATTTTTAGTAATTTAATTAGTTTTTAATAGTTTAAAATTCATAAAAAATAGAAAAATAATCAGAAAATTACAAAAATAGTTTTGAAAATTCTCTTTTGTTATTTTAGATTTTTCCAAGTCTTAATTTTATTTCTCTAGGTTTATTTCCTATTTTCTTGTAATTTAGGTTATTATTAAATAGTTAAAAATAGTTTTTAATTAATAATAATTAGATAAATAGTTATAAAAATAATTTTCTTTTTCTTAAAAGTTTCTCATATCATTAGGTTTGTAAAAATATCATTTTCATATTTTTAGGATTAATATTGTGTAAGTTTCACGTTTTTATTTGTACGTTACGTAGTTTTTAATTCAGTTTTATAAAAACAGAAAAATCAAAAACATCAGTATAAAATTAGTGATAGCGTTTATTTAATATAGTTTATCTTTTTAATTTCCTTTAATTTGCATTTAAGTCGCTGTAATTTATTAATCTTTTCTTTAGGTATAAATAAACTCAAAATCCTTACTGACCACTATCCTTAGTGTTATTCGACATCTAATTGTGTTAAACACCAGTCATCCTCCGTGGGACTTAACGACCCGGGAATCCACTGTATTCTCCTGATCTAAATTGCATTTGGTGTTTGAGCTGTTTTAAGTTCCTTACGGTTAGCCATTCACAAGTGGCTAGCTCGCGTGAGAAAACTTGACGGTTTTGCACCAATCAGTGTTTATGATTGAAAACATGTTTGGAACACTCCGAGAGTTTTATATTTTCAGAAACACTCCCCCTTCACATGTGCTTATAAGTTTTGACAGAAATCTGCACATAGAGGGTAGAGTTCGCACTTTTTGAATTGATCGGCTCATGATAGACAATTCCCCACGAGACACGGTTACGTTGCATAGTTAGAGAGTTCCATTGTCAGTTTTTAGGTGACAACTAGCTCTAATAACCACCTTGAAGTTGTAAACACTTCTTGAAAAGAAGGTTAGACCCATGTAAGTTCATGTCTATCACAAGTTTCTCGAAATGGTACATTGATTACTCGTCAATTCATTGGTTTCGACTGAGTCGAGCTCTTTTGGGATTCAAATACCGATCATGAAAACTTTTTGATCACATTTTAATCACGTCTCCTCCCCCTCAAAAATAGCATAATCGTGATATTTTTGATATCAACGGATTAAACAACATTTATAAAATATTTTGGGAAGACAGGTGGATTTGATTTTAGCATGAATTTGGAACAATTTGGTTTTATACTCCCCCTTTAATAAAGTATAATCAATTAAAGGGTTTTAGAGAGAGTTATCTTGAACACAAAATATTTTGAAAGATTTTGAAAATCTTTTTGAACAATCTTGAAAAGGTGCTCAAGATGATGATGATTTCTCACCATTTTTAAATGTAATGCACTGAAGCGTACACTAGATTTTTTTTTATTATTATTATTTTTTTTTTATTTTTTTTTTAAACGCTAGTTTTGATCTGAAATAATCAAAAGTCATCATTTTAGTGCGGGTTTCGTACTGAAGTATACGAAAGTCATTTTTGAAGAAATTTTTGAGAAACGACAGGTTTTAGAAAACATTTAAAGAACTCTCGCTCAAGCATCTGTACATACCCGTATCATTGTTGAATGACATTTCTAGAAACATACAGAATATCGATTATACGAGAGACATGTCGTGAGAAGAATATTTTTGGATTTTTGATTTTATATTGTTTTTGTATTTTTGAAAATTTTATATTTTTATATTTTGGTTTTGTTTGTTTTTCAAATTTTGTATTTTGTTTTTCAATAATATTTACAGCGAAGCTTTTTGGAAAATCATTTTCAAGAAGATTCGAGAAGTCGTTCTAACTCCTCAGGGGTTAGGCTTCGCATTCCAATTCGTCGAACTAAATAGTCAAACCTTTCTTTCGGAAGGGCTTTATTTAATAGATCGGCGAGTTGGTAATCTGTCTTCACGAAAAATAATTCAACAGTACCTTCTTCCACATGTTCTTTTATGAAGTGGTAGCGGACTCTGATATGCTTAGTCATTGAGTGATGAACAGGATTGCATGATATGGCTATGGCACTTTTCGAGTCACAATACATAGGTATTTTATCGAAAGTAAAGCCATAATCTGTGAGTTGTGTTCTCATCCAAAGAACTTGAGCACAACACGCATATAGAGACACATACTCAGCTTCAGTGGTTGAAAGTGCAGTGCAATCTTGTTTCTTTGACGACCAGCTTACTAACTTTTCACCCAAAAATTGTGCTCCTCCAGATGTACTTTTTGCTGTAACTTGATCACCTGCGTGGTCTGCATCTGAAAAGGCAATTAGATCAAATCCGGATTCTTTCGGATACCAAAGACCCTTGTGAGTGGATGTCTTCAGGTACCGAAAGATCCTTTTAACCTCTTTGAGGTGCAGTTCGGTAGGCTTTGCCTGAAACCGTGCTAATAAGCAAACAGCAAAATGAATATCGGGTCGACTAGCAGGAAGGTACATGAGAGAACCAATCATGCTCC
The DNA here is from genome assembly GCA_019973895.1 of Chrysanthemum seticuspe. Taxonomy (NCBI): domain Eukaryota; kingdom Viridiplantae; phylum Streptophyta; class Magnoliopsida; order Asterales; family Asteraceae; genus Chrysanthemum; species Chrysanthemum seticuspe. The sequence continues at coordinate 315,542,762 of BPTQ01000006.1, forward strand.
GATATTTCTTCGGATCGATAGGTTTCCCAAACAAATCGGCTCCAATTTTTGGTGATGTTACCATTGGTGTGCCAACAGAGTCACAATTATCCATACCATGATTTTTCAAAATCTCAGTTGTATATTTAGCTTGATTTATAAAAATTCTACGTGGGGATTGATGTATTTGTAAACCAAGAAAGAATTTTAGTTCCCCCATCATGGACATTTCAAATTTGCTTTTCATGAGATTTTCAAAATGTTTTGAAAGATTCGGATTAGTGTACCCAAAAATGATGTCGTCCACGTAAATCTGAACAATCAAAATGTCGTTTTTGCATTTTTGTGTAAACAAGGTAGGATCGACCGTTCCTTTGGTGAAATTGTGTTGGATAAGGAAAGAAGAAAGTTCGTCATACCACGCACGCGGAGCTTGTTTAAACCATAAATTGCCTTTTTGAGTTTGTAGACGTAGTTGGGATGTTCCATGTCTATGAAGCCTTCTGGCTGACTTACGTACACTTCTTCTTTCAGAGTTCCATTCAAGAACGCTGTCTTAATGTCCATATGATAAACCGTGATGTTTTTGTGAGCGGCATAAGCTAAGAAAATCCTGACTGCCTCTAGTCTAGCTACCGGCGCGAATGACTCTTCAAAGTCAATTTCTTCTTCCTGTCTGTATCCTTTGGCCACAAGACGAGCTTTATTGCGAATTACAGTCATTTCTTCATCCATTTTGTTCTTCCATAACCATTTGAGATCAATGACTCGAATGTCAATTTGTCTTGGAACCATTTCCCAAGAGTCATGTAGATGGTATTGGAGAAGTTCCTCCTACATCGCTTCTATCCATGCGGGTTCTGCCATTGCCTCCCGAATGTTTTTCGGTTCAATATTGCTAATTGAGCAAAGGTAAATGCACAAGTCGCAATCGGTGGCAAGTTGGCGTCTTCTCTGAATCGGCCTTGATGGTTCACCAATAACTTGTTCAAGCGGATGGTCTTTTGTACACTTCAGATTCGAAGGATACCGTAGATTATACGAGTGCGAGTTAGATGGTTCTCGTAAGCATGAAGTTGATTCAGCTGATTCCGTAGCAAACGGGTTTTCAAATAAGTCGTCATCTAACATTGCATCGTTCTGGTTTTGAGTAGGTTCTTCTTGAAATGATATGTTATGGTTTTGCTCATCAACTGCTGGTATAACAGTGTCTAGAATTGGAGTTGCTGAAGTAGATGTAGATGATGTTGATGGAGTTGGTGCATTGGTTTCAACCATTGTAGATGCATCTTCTATTGGTGGTGGTAGGTGACGTTGAGCGGGTGCAGTGGAATGATGGTTTGATGCATTTGTCGATGCTCCACCATAGTATTCATCGAACATTAACTCGAAGAAATTCTCCCATTATTTTTCATGAGGTTTGTCAGCAAAGGTTGATGGAGCTCTTTGTTGTACGAGTCCTGAACTGATGCGTCCAGAAGTCTGCTGGTTTGGTGCGGGTTCTAATCTGTTGTGATTAGAAGCCATCGGATTAAGCGCGGGTTCTAGAGCGAGTCTCTCAGAAGCCATCTGTGAAAGTTCGTCAAAATTCACATTCATCGTCTCCATGATCCTCCTAGTTCTCCTGTTATACACCCGGAATGCCCTCGAGCTATTTGAATATCCAATGAAGATTCCAATATCACCTTTAGCTTTCAGTTTTCCTAGATCTTCTTTGTCGTTTGTCGGATAGCACAAAGCGCCAAACACGTGAAAATAAGAGATATCAGGTTTTCTATTATTCACAAGTTCATATGGGGTTTTATTGAAAGTAAGAGATATCAGGTTTATCGTACCCATTTATATTTGGTGAAAAAATACATGTCGCTATGGTTCCTGAATCAATTTTGAAGAACCAGAAGGTGGTGAAGGAAGTTGACGGGGACAGAGAGCTGAGTAATTCGTCAAAAAGGGTTCTTGGCAAAATAGAAGGTTTGTTATTCATCTCTTTATCTATAAAAGTGTGTTTGGTATTGCAACAAAACATTTTACTATCTTTTGAATGATTGATATAAAGACAATTTTTTTTGGGTAACTAAAAAGGAAATATAAAATTTGATTTCCTTTTCTTCCATATCAAAAGAGAATTAACAGATATAATTCAGTGCTCAAATTTCATACACGTTTTGCCTTTATCAATTTGCAGTAGAAGGTGATGCAGTCATAGACTTTGCTATAAGATACAGTCCACACAAGATGCAAATTATGCACACAATGAAAATACACAAACATAACATGGTTCCATAGATAATGCAAATGGATATAATTCCAAATGCATAAAATTTAATAATTTTCGAAGCATGATAATTAGAGTTAGACACACACATATGTTTTTAGAGTACATAACTTATCCATAGCAAACATAAAGAAATACTGTGTAGTTCATTAGCATAATAGAATTGACCTATGGTGAGGCCATCATTCTTTCCAGTGCAGTCTGCTACCTAGTCATTCTTCGTGCAGTAGGCTGGGATAAAATAGAAACTGCTTGCACACTACTTGAATGGACCTGAGATTGAGATTGTGATTGATCATGTTATTGGGATTGAGAATGGGATTCATTAAGTATGCTGGGATCATCAGTAGCTTGAACTTGACTCATAGAATGAACACCTAGAACTTCACATTGTTTGTCTAGTGCAACATCTTGAGTAGCTTGATCTTGAATTTTAGATTGAACACAAGTTCCTTCAAATGCATCATCTTTACTTTCAACGACCCCTGTATCTTCAGCTTGTTTATCTTCTGCAACTTTTTTACATGTAGGATGTGTCTTCTTTGATGCAACCTTTTGAGGCACTTGTTTACCTTTTCCCTTAGCACTTGAACATTTTTGTTTAGGGCCAGTTTGACTACTTTGAGTTCCACCATGCCAAGACATGTTTTTCGGTTGTGTCCAGCAATGCCACAAACACTACCCTTTACACTCTTCCAAGCCTTAGAAAACTTATCATTCTTGACAATCTCTTCAGTTTCAGGAGCTTTAGATGCAGTTGTTTGAGGTTTTTGTGGAACAATTGTTGTGGGCACAGCTGATTTTTCCCAATGCTCATTGCTAGTTATGTGCTGGACATGGTGTTTATAGGTTGGTTCCCACGTGTTAAGATGGTAACAAGGATGACCCCATGTTTCCACAGCTCTTATTTGTTGTCCATTTAAAGTCATATTCCAATTGGTAGCAACAACATGTTTACATGGTAAACCTGTTATCTCCCATATTCTGCAAGTACAAGACTTGTCTACAACATTAACTACACACTGGTCTCCCTCATGGTCCACTAACTAGAAACTTATCTCCTCCATTTCATAAAACATTATTCTTAACAGCCTCTTTCTTAATACCATCTAACATGTGTTGTGCAGTTAGTGTTAGTGGCCCATTACTCTTCTCAATGACCATCACAACATGCATTATTCTCTTCATACAATATTCCTTGATGTATTCTAAGGCTGTAATAATTGGTTTGTTTATACCCTCAATTATTTTCCCATGAAACACTTGACACATGTTATTAAGTAACACATCAGAATGAGGTCTACCTAAAACAAGACAAATAAAGCTATATTACCTATACATTTCATAGTACTTTAACATATACAGATTAAGTTACACATATAGATGACTTACATGAGAAATGTAACCTTGACCAATGGATTGCTGGTATCCGACTTAACCAAGCATGAGAAGGTTGACTAAATATCTTGAAAGTAGCCATAGCTTTCTCAAACTGTACAACATTTGAGGCTATTGCACATCTCCATAGATGGTCTTCGAAGGCCCTACGTTTCCAATGAAGTTTCATATGCTCATGAATGCTTCTAAGATAAAATTTGTGCTCTACATTTGGAAAAACTTTTCTTAAAGCTGCAATGATATCCTGCACAAAACACACATATTTAGTATTTGTTTAACAACAAAGCAACTTGAAATCTGTACCAGTTTAAGGGAGTATCTTTTGCATGTCACTAATAAAAGTGAGGATTGATTTTGGCTGAAGTTCAAGATCATCAGATAACCAATGAAGAAACCAAGTCCATGATCCTATGTTTTCTAATTCCGCAAAAGAATAAGCCAATGGGTATATACCATTGTTTCTATCAATTCCCACAGCTGTTAGAAGTTTACCCTTCAAAGGACCATGAATAGGAAAAGCATCTATCCCTAACAACTATCTCTAACACGCTTTAAATCCTTCCTTCAATGCACCTAAACAAACATACATTCTCTTAAATTCTCTTGTTAGAAGAGTATCCTATGCTGGCCGTTCCACATTCATCAGAACTGTTGTATTAGGGTTTCTCTTTTGCAACTCTTGAACATAGTCTCTCAACATGGTAAAATGTAGCTTGAATTCATCTCTAATGCCTCTTACTGCTATTATTTTGGCCCTTAAAACCTTCTGCATTGACAATTGAAGCTCAAATTGGTTGGTAAGTTGATTATGAACAGACTTGACTGGAATCCGTGGATTGGCTTGAATTTTTTCTGTTAGTTGCTTTGAGATAAAGTTAAGGTCAAAATGTTTGAGCGCCCTTGATTGCAAACATGTGTGTTGATCATTATATTTTCTGACTGTCCAAGGACCTTTTTCACCATACCTGCCGACAAACAACAGCCATGGGCAGAGTATTTGCGAAGGGTCATTTTTTCCTGCAATTAATGCATTTAAACCCTTTTTGGTTAATGGACGTCTAACTGGGCCTATACCCAGTCCATCACTATCACTTGGGCCTGATAGTGGAACAAAACACACACATCTGACCCTTATTCTTCTTTTGTCATTCTTTAGAAAAAAGCAACTCCCTTCTAGTTTCTATGGAATGCTCTCTTACCTTGTATTTGACATGTTTTGCACTATCAAAGCCTTGACCACGGTAAAAGAATGTGGTATAAACACCATTATGAACAGACTCTGACCTAACCCTTGGTACCCCAGAGTTACCTATGTCTGAGTCAGAAGCATAAGCAGTGTAAAAGGCATTATCATCCATCACAGGTAACTCATTTTCCAAATTCATGTCATGACTTATATTTGTAGATATACCCTAAATGCCTAACTCAGGACTCTAACTCCCTTGGACCAAAGCAAGTTGTACATCATTTTCCTCACATATATTCTCTTCATTTGCCATAATTGTGTCACCACCTACATTGCCTAAGTGACTAGTCTGACTCACTTGGAATAGAGCGATATCAACATCAGGCTCATCTTATATGTTATTGCCATCAACAGGTGCTCTTCCTAATTTTTCTAACTGCTTATCCCGAGTTACTTGGAACATAGTGACATCCACATCAAGCTCCTCAAAGTTGTTATTGGCATCAAATGTGCTTCCTACTTTCTCTAACTGATTATCCTGAGTCACTCGAAACAGATTAACCTCAAAATTATCAGGGTCCTGAAAACTATTGTCCTTATCAATAAGAACTAATGCACCATCACTGTTATCAACAGGTTGGTTGGCAAAGGACATGTCATCAAGGGTTGAAAATACAGGCTCAATGTTTGGCAACTGGCTATATTCCCCAATACAATTGATGTCCATTGATACTTGTGTTAGTGGCATAAAAGGTTAAATACAGGCTCATTATCAAGTTCATCTAAAACCAATCATCTACAACACGATTCGATAACAACACTAGCTGTACTTTGTTCATCCATCTACCAAAATACAGTCTTAATTGATTGTGGGGACATTTCAGACAACTCTAATCTTGTCTTACCTATTTCAACATAAACATCTATCAGTTTATTGTCTTTGACAATGTCTTTCAACATCTCAAGATTTACAGGTTCACGAAAACTAAACAAGCAATCATCCAATGTACTACCAGGCTTAACAAAGTAGTAGTAATTGGTTTGTCCTTCAGCATAACCGATTCCGGTCATGAGAGCATCCATTTCATCAACATATACCTCATTCACTTCAACATAATCAACTTGACATTTCATACCTCGTTCGTATATTCTCCTTGGCTAGTTTTTGAATGTACTATTGTGATGAAACCTCATGTTAAACGAACCCGATCAACCAGCTATTGAAACATAACAAAACACTGTTACGATTATCTTACCTAAAAGGGAAATACCTTTAACAATCTAAAAAACATATAAGTGTAAAAGATTATCAACAAAAAACACCTACCATATCTCCTGATTGCACACATTTGCTCTGTCTCATGGCCATCAAAGAAAGGCTCTTTTATAATTTGCCATAGAGTAAATCTAAGGTTGGTGCTTGCTAATTTCTTACTTAGATTATTGAGTGACATTGCATTAGGGTTTTTTAGGTAGGCTTCCAAAACAAGTTTAGGGATGACCAATGATTACACGACCTACTTATATTAGACATAATGGCGGGAAATGGATTAGACGTCTGCTGAATAGTACATCGAGAGACAGAAAAATTGGTCACGGTTAAAAGACGAGTATACCCTCCAAACAAAACGGATAACGGGATTTTAGGACATATAACGGGACATTGACCTGAACACTATGGGGCGAGGGACGCAATCGGCCTCAAAAACCAAAGTTTTGGACTCACGACGACGATTTTCCCAAGTTTGGGGCCCTGACAATGATTTCTGGCAAGTTTAGGGACCAACAGTGTATTTTTGTCTATATCATATTTTTGCACCTACTAAATTCAGAATAAAAGATAAGTAAATAGTGTATAGTGCATGATCATATGGTTGTTGGCATACAGTGGCATTACTGTTGGAGAAAAGCTGATGTGCCAACTCTATCATTTCTCTGAAACTGATTGAACTACTTCTGTTGTTATAGGTTTAATGTTCTTAATGGATACTTTGAGGGAAAAGGGCGCAAAAATGTAACCATAAGCTTATTTTGTCAGTCTGCATCATTTTAGAATCTGTTGCTGTAAAGAAGTTGATAACTGACGACGTTAGCATTGTTTGTATCGTCATGAAAATTAACCGTTCCTATAGTAAATAGTATATGAATGTACCAACCTTAACTACTTTTGAAACAATAATTGCTTTTGAAACAATAAATAGATAGTGTAAATGGTTACTACATTGTTTTGTCATATTGATCAGTGGTATCAATTTATCGCAAGCATAGAATGTTTGATGCTTTTCACACCTAAAACTGCTTTAAGTATCATTTGGATCCATTCACTTATTAATGGGTACGTTTTATGTTTTAGCTCAAACGGGTCAAATAGGTCAAATAAGTACTTCTATAAAACAGTTGACATGTAAAATGGGCTACAATGATTGAAAATCATGCTATATATATAGTAAATGGGCTATACTTGCAGCATCTAAATTGTCAATTTAATATGGGCCGTTTGGGATTTGCTTCATCAAGTATGTATGGTCTGCTTGGGATTTGCTCACTAATATGGATTTGTTCGTTTATATTTTGCCCAACTATAATGCACATGTATTTTTTTTCCTTGCTACGATTATGACTCTAAGAAACTTATTTTTAATGTGAACATAATATAAAGTTTAACGATATCTTAAAAACTATGTTACTATTTTTATCCTAAATAATTCTTGAAGCTAGCCGCCTAACGGGTGGGCCTGTAGCTAGTTAAATATAAGCACACCTTTTCTCGTTCAAGTTTTTATTATTTCTCAATGCATATGTACTTTTTTTTAACACGCATACGTACTTCATACCAACAACATTTAAAGGAACCTAAATCAGTGCATAAAGTTAAGCAGGAAACTCTTGCATATAATCTAACAATAATTGAAAAATGAATTATCAATACATTCAAAATACACTACCACTTAATCTTTTGTTACTCAAATTATTACTCTTTACCAATTTGTCTATTGTGGTGCACAAAAAATGATGCCTACGGCCCTACACATCAATTTATTTTTAAATGGACATGAAGAATACACGTACACAAATTTTCACAGAAAATTAAATTCAATGGGTAAAAGTTGGTGCGTGCGCACCAACTCAAAAAAGTTATATGGTTCCTTTATTTTTTCACAAAATTGGTAACTAATGTGTTTGACCATGCTCCATACTCATCTTTATGTTTGACAATAAACCCCAACTATCCAATCATCTTCATATTCATACGTGTATGAAGACATCTTTATCACTTCCCAATATATAAGACCCGGAAAAAAACCACTAAAAATTAAATCCAAAAATTAATTGTCGCTTTTCACGTTTGAGGCGCGATTTTTGGTGCGTTTGGTCCCCAATCATTGAGTGTCCTTTTAGTCCCTTTAGTTACTGAAAATATGGCTCAAGATCAAGCACAATTACCGGTATAGGTTCTTTGATTTTTTTTTATTGTATAGATTTTTTGTTGTTTTGTTATTATATTTCTTGTGCGATATAGTGTACTAGCCTCGAGGCCCGCCCGATGGACAGGCTAGCTTCAAGAATTTTTTAAAAGATAAAAATACTAGTAAGATGCCTGATACAATGACGTTAAAATGAATATAATGTTACGAATAGAAAATTATTTTATGAATTCACATCTTTCAATCTTCCCAAGCCCAATTATTTAAAAATGATAGTCTATGCAATCCCAAACACCCTCTTATTTTGATATGCTATTAATTAAAGCTTGTTGCTCTTATGAAAATCTTGAACATCTTTATTTGCATACCCAAACACCCTCTAATATCAGTATAACAAAAGCTAATCATCACAACATGTATTTCGATACAAATACTACAGCTTACGATTTATATATCCCAAACACCCTCTAACTTCATCATAAATTAAGTAGTGTGGTACTGCCATAAATATAAGAAAATCTATACTACTTAAAGCTTATCCCCCTTAATTTAATGTGCAAGGGGGGTTGTGCACAAAATCGTGTACGGTACAAACATGTCAATGCTTCACAAAAGCTCTCAATTGAATGTAATGAAATGAATGTGAATATGAAGTGTTCTTTGAAGGCTACAACATTCATGTATGATCATTAATCGGAGGTATACGAAGAGATATGAAGTTACATTGTGATCATTACTTAGAGGTATACATTGAAGCCACATCAAGGGTGACTATTGATTTGAGTTTGTCAACCATCTCCATCAATTACAACGAAATATAATACAGCCTCTACATATGCATAGTCCTTTAGAATTCATCAGTTACACAAATTATTTAACTATAAATAACACATGAACTTTCTCCACATCTCCTCATTGTACCGCAAGATTACATCTCCTCTTGAGGTATAATTGCTCACATCATGAATTTTCCTATTTTGCATACGATAATAATTGAATTACTACAACCATTACAAGATGAAAGATAAGCTAAATATATTGGTAAGTCTGCCATTGTTCCAATGACATTTGGTATGTCCCAATTATTGCTGACAAGGTAATCATGTTGTAAACTTTGTTACAGAAAAGAAAACAAAAAAGATGATATATTCACATGCGACCCTGCCATATTTTTATATGCAGTATGTAGATAAAGATTTTGGAACTGGGTTTTTGAAGATAAGCCCTGGGCATGATCATAAAGATTACCTTCTTGCTATAAAGCATGTTCTTCCTATACTTAATGTCATGAACAAAGATGGGTCACTGAACGAGGTTGCATGATTGTATAGGTGGTTTACCAATTGCTAATTTTAATTATTTATTCTTTTTTTTTTGATAAATTATGAAATGACATGGATTTTGCAATTGTTAATAACAGAGGTCTTGATCATTACCATTCCCTCTAAACCCAGATCTCCGACCACTGTCACGCCGGGCGTTCAATATTAGACCCATCTAAAGAGGTAACATTAACAAACTGTTTCTTATCATTCTTAACACTAACTGAAAACTTAACTTTTTGACCTTCTTGAAAATTGTGATGGCCTTCATAATGGATCCCAGTTAAATGAACAAAGAGATCGTCATCGTCAGAATCTGAGGAATCGGGTTCACTGAAACCGTGACCTGTGTTGCTATAGAAACGAATCACGACACCTGTTGTTGTTGCTGTTGAATCTGCTGCCATTGTTTTTTTTATCGTTTGATTGATGAAAAGATTTTTTTTAGCGTTTGTGGGATTGGGAAAATGTAGAGATGAGAAACCCTAAATACATAGGCGGCTTCTTATGATGGATGAGATGATACGAGTCGAGTCCTTTTTATTTATGGATTTTATTTACCTTTCCTGTGATTGTTGTTGTTATTCTCCATTGGAATTGATTTGTTTGTAACTGAACAGAAAAGAATCAATAAGAGTTTTTGTAGGGGAATATATTAATGAGATATCCATTAATATGGAAATAAGAGATGGTTTGATCGAGTTTTTTAGATAAGCGTTGTATTCTAAAACTTTGTTTAACAAAATATATGCATTCCTAAACTTAATTAACGTATTACGTAGTTATCTTTTCCTTTAATTTACAAAATCATAACAACATAACAACGTGTTTTTTCATTTTGTATGATTGCGAGATTCCTGCATGAACATGATTCCGGCATCCTCTTCTTAAGGAACAATGGCGTAAACAAACAACTAGGCTGATATCAACACAAATAATAAGATCAACGAAATCAATAGTATAACAAACTAAGGAACAATATGAACTGACGTGAAAGAAGTCTATCGACTGACCTTGAAACGACAACGTTCAACTAAATATACAACTACGTTTTCTGTTGCTCTTTGTTGGTTATTTCGATCCTACTGATGACATCGAAATCATGCCATACGTACATCACATCGTTATCCTAACAGAAACAGCCATCATAATTTTGTATATTAAAGTCGTTGTCAAATCAGTTCGTATGCCCCTTCCATTTTCATATAGTCATTAATAATTGTAATCTAATAAGAAAATTTGAACAGATGTTCTAAACTTCAAATAATGTTATGTGGGACTCCCTATAAATTTGTAGTGATGTTCATGCATGTAACATACATCATGCATGTTCAATGTCTTTTCTAACGCATCCTGTTATAACACGAACTTATTCTCATGAAGTTTTTCTTTACATAGCGGGTTGTGACATTATGATGTTAGTGTGCCTAAGTTAGTTTACGTTCTGTTAGGATCATTATAGTGTATGTAGAGCTTTAGAAATAGAAAAAAAAAAGTTGTTTTTCAGCAACTTTTTGATTATGCTTTGCAAGGGGAACATATAGTTTGATTTAGATGAGACGGTTATTTTGAAGGTTGTTTTCATTCTACACCATGTAAATCAAAAGGTAAATGAAGTAATGCCGATAATGATGGTTCATAAAAACATCTCACACACTAGTTGAAGCAGATACAAAATTGGTGTGTTGGGGACTTAAGGCTGTGTTTGGCAGCGGGCTTATGAGGGGCTTATGGGGCTTGGGCTTCTAAAATAAGCCGGCTTATAAAATAAGTCTCGTTTGTCATGCGGGCTTATGAAATTATAAGCCCCTAATAGGGGCTTAAAACTTTAGCCCCATAAAAAGGGCTTAAAACTTTAGCCCGGGGCTTATGAACCATAAATTACATATTTACCCACAAAAATATCTAACATATACCATAAAACTCATTTAATTATATCCCTTTTAGTAATTTTGCAATAATAAGCCCCAGCCCAGCCCATTTGCCAAACAAGTCTACAAAAATACAAATTTCAACTTCGGCTTATAATAAAAGCCCTAGCCCCAGCCCCAGCCCAAGCCCCAGCCCATCGCGCCAAACATACCCTAAATCTAATGGTTATTTCTGTGACTAAATCAGTTTGTCAACTATTGTTCCATGAATTGTTTTAAATATGATACTTCATAGTCATGTGTGTATAGTATATGCTGACGCATTTCATTATTGATTAATGTTTTCATTTATAATTTTGACAGGTTTTGGGTGCTATAGATCGCGAGCTTAGCAACACATGCTTGGATCCCTTTGATCACTTTAAGTAAGTCCGTAATTGATTTCCCCGGTCTCGGTCGAAAGCTTAACATGCATGCTTTTGAATCTCTTAGATCATTTAAGGCGATTAATTTTGCTAACATTTTTAGTAGTGAGTATTTATGCTTAATTTAACCTAAAGTGTTTGTGTTTTGGCAGTGGCTACAAGTTTGAACACAATACAAGTTGATAGATCAGTTGATGCACGAGACACTAAAAGTGGGAATATTTTTGTTTCGTATGATAAGTTAAGCACTACATGGAAGTGATTTTGTTTCAACATAAAGAAAACTACAAGATAAAAATAGATCTCACAATAGAATGTTGTATTGTAAAATAGTTAATTATTTGACCAATAGCACGTGTATCGCACAGGTTGTATAAAATACCATGAAAATAACATACAAAAAAAAAAAAAAAAAAAAAAAAAAAAGCAATTTTGAGAATACATCATCTTCACGTGCCTATTGCACAAACCATAAACGCATAAAATCGTGCAATTTATAAGAGCAAAAAACATAACAAAAGTGACAAATAAATATGCAAAATAACGAATATATACGTTCATATTAAAATATTAAATAAACTACTTTAAATACAAACTTATGATAACATCAATTGCAATACCTTACATGTAACTACTTGCATACAATATTACGTAAAAAACACGTATATATTCAACCCTTAACCAATCGGTGCATCATCTTCACATGCCTATTGCACAAACCACAAACGCATACAATCATGCAATTTAGATGATCCTCAAATATTCATCAAATTCTCTAACAACTCAAAATTTGTCATTGAAGAGTACAAATAGTTATATAATTTCAAATAACAAAAGTCACAAATAAATAAGCAACAAAACACTTATGTAACTTACTCAAATTAAAATACTACATATGAAAAAACTATGTTAATAAAAACTTTTAATGAAAATAAAATAATATAAATACAAAAGTAATTATAACATTATTAGGCATCTAAATATAGATTCCACTAAAATAATATAAACTACAGTAATAATAACATTATTAGGCATCTAAATAATAAATACAATGCAACTTCTCTAATAGGTATCTAAATACCATCATATACAACATTACGGATAAAAACATCACCCCTAAACCACTAGACCGTGCATCGCACGGGTTGAGGATTTGTGCACACATTATTAGCATTATTAGCCATAATAACAATATAGATTCCACTAAAATAATATAAACTAAAGTAATAATAACATTATTAGCCATCTAAATAATAAATAGAATGCAAATTCTCTAATAGGTATCTAAATACCATCATATACAACATTATGGATAAAAACATGACCCCTCAACCACTAGACCGGGCATCGCACGGGTTGAGGGAAGCCTCGTAATAATAAATTATATCATAGCAAAAACCAAGTAACTATAATTATAAGAAACAAAAATTTAACAATCCGATTTACCTTCATGATGGGCTGCCAATTAGAAATCCAAGCATTTAGGGGGTTGAAATTATGATTACAAAACAAATTTGTATATTTGGTGAACAAAACTCAACCGTGAGAAATAAATACTAATGCAAGCATTACCCAAACGCACGTTTGATGGTCTACCAGAATACAATCCATCCTAAACTGATTTGCAAGATACGATTAATCACAGGACTCGATTGTGGATATATTTTCTTAATAACTCGAGTGTCCACATAAGGGAACTCAATTCATTTTTTAAGATAAATAGAGCTTCATAAGGAAAGTTATGCCAAATAAGGGATATTTAAACTTATCATTGCGGGAACTTTCACACAATTTATATGCAAAAATGTCAAATATTACTACCAAAAAAAAGTGAATTCCACTTCAGTACCTTAGAGGAAGGGAGTGGGAGAGAGGCTTGACGGGCTGTTTTCGGTTCAGTTAGCATTCTGATCTCCTAAAGCTGGCGAGCTATATCTTCCAAAAGTTGCAACTACAAGCTTTCTTTTTCACGATGATCTAAGGAAAAGTTGAGCTTTTCTCTTCCTTCTTGCACAGCCCTCAACCTTTCCCTCAGCCAATCCATTTCAGTGCCGAGTTTTGTTCGTTATTTATCCAATGCTTATGTGGAATGCCTTCTTAAACTACTGTTTGAGTTTGAGCTCACAGGTGGCAGTCCAACACTATACTCTGAACCACTCCGGTTCTGATCACTTTGCTTTTAAGCTCCATTTAACTTTTCACTCGACTAGGGCCCATGGTCAGTATGAACATCATATACACGTGAATCTGTTGCATCATCAGCCTCCATTTCCCGACTTTTTTCTTCACCTGCAATGACTATAGTTTTCTCGGGTTCCTCTTCTTTTACCGAGTCAGCGACAACGTCTTCATATAATCTTTCATTCTTCATCAATTCAGGATCTCCATTGGAATCTTGAGTATCGACACGATTAAATTGATCATTTTCATAAACTGGACTATTTTAATTTATTAGCTTGATAATAAGAATTGTGTGGAAAAAGTTGGTCAATAGTATTATTATCCAGTTATCCACAAAGGCGCACACAAACAGTTTTGCATCTACCTAAACTAATACTCTGTATGTTACACCATGTAAGAGGATGGCCTCTAAGTAATAAATTTGTATACTTTTGACTTCTGTTCATCCGTTGTCCCCCTAAAACTGATTTGGGTTTCCTAATAATCAGTAATCAAAGTTAATATGTATCTGATACACATACACTGCAAGCTAGAATCATATAACGGAGACAAAAAGAAGTCATGCCTTGTCGCAAATTCTAGGAAATGTTTGACTTTACGGTCAAACTAACTACTTTTCAAGTCACTAGATGATGAAGGTTTTGCTACTTCAACTACATGTTGCATTTGCAGTTCTTTTCTTGAAGTTCAATGTAGGAGTTTGAAGTAGTTTATCAAAGTAGCGGTGGTAAAATTGGTAGGGCGAGCAACAGAAACAATTCAAAACGGGTAAATTTTGGTATGGTTGACCCGAAGCACTTTTTGCTCAATTATACTGTTAACTATCATCATATTACTAATGTGAAATTTTATTCCAAAAACTATATTACAAATAGAATATTTGCATAAAACAACTTAAGAGATTGTAGGCATTAATAATTCATTGAAACTTCCAACCCATTTCCTTTTTAGCTAAGCTTTTCGATTTGGTCCATTCAACCCGCTATAAGCAAAAGAAAACCAAAGATGACCCATTCATTATCAAATGAGTTAAAATTTTTCCACCTCTAATGAATGTAATCCATTTGACAACAAAACTGGAACTGTTAGCCAAGTTATATAACCACGAGAGGAGATTCTAGTGCACAAAATGCCTCCATTTAAAAACCAATAAAAGCTTCAATTATTCATCATTTTAAACGAATTTTACAATTCTAAACCGACGGTTTGATTCTAAATTCAATTCAAACACATTCCAATATAGTTTTTAGTTGTCAATTTTGAATTTTTGAATAATAACTCACTACACTTCGAAGAGAGTCATGAAGGTTCCTCAGAAATAAGAAACGATTATTCAGAATAATGAAGAAATTGTTGATAAAAATGAGGGGGTTGAAATGGATAATGATGACGTCAGCAATGGTACTGGGAGAATTGGAATGGGGCTCAAGCTGTTAATACTAATCCTTCTTATGTGAAATCTTTTGTTAACACAGTAAAAAACAAGGCAGTAGAGTTGGATGATGACACTATTTGGGGTAAACATGGACTATGTGACATAATTGTGCAAAATGATGTGTATTTTCTCAGATGTAGTTGCTGGTTTTACCATTGCTATCTCTCAGGTTCTTTGGTCGTAATTTAGTGACAAGGAGAAAATTACATAGCCAAGCTCGAAATCCTATAGACATCTTTTAAAACAAAGAGTAAGCAAAACAAACACCAATCTAAAACAAACAAACAAATATTCAAATCCCTAACTGAAAAAGTATCAAACAGCAACAGCAAACCAGTCTAATAACTTGATGCACCAAACAGCTTTGTCTTCACTCTTTCGGCCATATCATTTGTTAAGGCGAAGTAGTCTCATCTTTCAGGATTCTCCAGCCTCCATCCAAATGATACACCAACTCAATTCCACCAATGAACTGCTAATCAAAACACTGGAATACTGGCAATGTATTCACGTTCCCAATGCTTGTTTTCCCTGAAATCTTTGCAAACCAACTTAATCAGAATATTAACTACACTACAAGTCAATTTGGACATCTAAATTTGTTAAGAAACGCGTAATTTCAAATAAAATATCATCTGAATATATAAAATATAAGGAACGTAAACTATATAACATTCACCATATATATAAGGTGGTGTCTAACATATGATGAAAAAACTAAAGCAACTTCAGGTTTGACTTTAAATAGGTTTTTATGACCTCGTATTAAAATTTTCTCATTTTCTAACAAATAACCAAAATTCTAACAAATATAAAACTTCTGAGTTATAACAGCAAAATATAAAAAAAAAAAAGTTAAATGGCATAGAGAGAACATACCTTCATATTATGTTTGTGATTCCCAGTCTATTTCGATGCAGGGGATATGGGAGATTCTGGACCAGTAGGAGCCTCCTCTACTGCATCTTTCTTTCAGGTCTTGACATCCCCATATATACAAACTCAAAAGTGAAGGCAACAACTTTTCTGGTAGATCTTTCATCTTTGGGCATTTGTAAATGATGAGATGTTGGAGGGAGGTGAGGTGTTGGAGTCCCTCGGAAACTGTTTCCAACTTATCAAAACTTCCAATGCAAAGTCGAGTAAGAGATGAAGGAAGATGAAGATGAGACAGTTGACTCCAATTAGTGGCTTCTTCTTTTTCTTTTGAACCCTGTAAGGTTAGGTCAACAAGTGAGGTTGGAAACGTCAGTGGGCCCCATTCTGAGATGGGCTTCTTCAACTCACCTATTTCAAGGGTACGCAAGTTGGGAGGCCAAAGCCCAGTTGGAAAATCCATACAATTGAATATGAACAGAGAAGTTAACGAGGTGAGACTCTGCAATTGGAGGTCTGCAAATAACGACTCCTCCGTACTTTTACAATCCCATATTACCAATGTCGTGAGGTGAATAAAGTTACCCCCAAAATCAATGATCGATGCCACATTTGGATGATATTTTATCCATACATATTCAAGCATTGGCATGCTTTTGCTGTTGATAAGTAACATATTCTTCTTTCCTCCTTCTCCCAACTCTTCCTTTATCATTAGTTTTTCACAATTCTGAATGTCAACTAACTTGAGCTTCTGCCCTCCCATTCTCATTGAAAAGGAGACACATGTAATTGTATCACAATCATAGATTCTCAACATCTCAATGTTGTCAGGACAACTTAAATGCTTGAAGTTTTCACAACCATTTATCTGTAACATGCTAAGAGATGTTAGGAGGTTGCTCCCATAATTGTACTCCTCATCTTTCTCCCCCAAACTCACCAAATTTTTACAATTGTAAATTTCCAACTTCCTTAAATTCACAAGAATCTTACTACTAGCCTCTGCTTCTTTTGATTCCCACAAGTATCTTATTTCATCACATTCAATCCCTATCAATTCTTCAACTGCCTTAAGATCCAATATAACACCTCTCCACACCTCATTAGTAAGCCCTGAAATAGATTCTATATTCAACTTGGTGACTGATGGAGCTGCGTGCACCAGACTTCTCAACAAACCAACACCACATTCATGTATTCTCAAATCCCTCAATGAAAGTAGCGGTGCTTTAAGTGAGACTTCAACCAAATTTGGACAATTTCCAATACTGAGCTCTTTCAGGCATGAAAACACAGAATCTCCAACCCCACTTCTACTATATGTTGACCAAACATCCCACTTCGGCATACCATTAAACTCTAGAATTTCAAGTGAAGGAAATGCAGCACCAGTCCCAAGAAACTCTAAACCCACATCTTTCACATCATCCATGTCTTGGATAGATAAACTCTTAAGTGACGGTAGTTGCCCGAGTGGTGGTAGAGATGTACACTTTTTACAGCCATGTATAGACACACGAGCCAACTTATCGAAAGAGGGTTCCCCAACCCATTTGGGAAACTCTAATCCCTGATAGTTCACAATGCCTAGCCTCTTCAAACAATCATTAAATGGCTTCAATGCATCAAGGACCTCGTTATCAGTATTCTCCTTTCGGGAAGCATATGATACGTCACTCCATTTAACCTCTAACTCAGTAAGCCTCTTTTGTGATAAGTCTGCTTCTCGTGCTTCCGTTGCGTTTTTTACTTTTTCCAGGCCCTCAATGGAAACTTTCCCATGAAGATTCTCAAAATCTTTAAGTTGGGTTATAGAAAAATCATTTTCTCCACCAATAATGATTTTTGAAAGAGTTTGCAGCCTTTTCAACTTACCGACCCCTACAGGAAAGTCTTTTAAAAGCGGAGTATCTCTAATGTCAAGATGACGCAAATTTTTTAGCTTTATGATGTTGTTGGGTAACTTAGTTAAAAGAGAACAACCAAAAAGGATTAGCGTCTCTAAGTTATAGAGATCACAAACATTTTCTGGTAAACGTGTGATTTTAGTTTGAGATACATTGAGATAGCGTAAATGCTTTAATTCACCAATGGACTCTGGAACCTCGCTAATCTCATAACCACTCAAACTTAAAACCCTTAAGAATTGCAACTTAGGGAGTAAGTCAACCAAAACCTTATTCGACAAGTAGTTTTGTTGCCACCTTTTTTTCACCCCTACGGACAATAATGTTCTCAAACCTTTAGCTCCTTCTATCCCCTCAAACTTCTTGTAAGCTACATATTTCTCACAAACAAAAGACATATGACGACACTTATCTAAAGCTTGTTTCGTAACATTCTTTCCCATTTCCTTTTCTAACCTGAAAAAGAAATCTCCGGCAACAGATGTGGCCAAATCATTCATAAGATCATGCATAACAAACAAAGACTCGTCATTAGGTGAGTGTTGAAAAAATGACCGTGATAACAACTCATCAAAACATTCTTGACCCAAACGTTCTACAGTGGACTTGCTTCGACGTACTCGGTGCAAAAATCCTTCTGCCATCCAGAGCAAAACCAAATCTTCCTTGTCAAATGCATAGTCCTTTGCGAACAAGGAGCAATATGCAAAGAGCTGCTTCAAATCGGCAGGAAGTTCACGGTAGCTTAGTCTAAGAGCCGGAATTATTTTATCCCCCTCTTGTGACCTCCATATCTCACTATCCTCTATTTCCTTCCATTTTTCTTCATCTTCATTCGTCCTCAATAAACTTCCAAGTACTTTTAGAGCCAAAGGCAAACCATCACACTTTCTCACAATGCCTTCACCAGGTTCTTTAAGTCTTGGATGTGAATCAAAGTTATTCGCACCCAATGCATGATGAGCAAATAAACACACAGCATCGTCATGTGAGAGACTTTGCAAATGGTTTAATTTACCAAAACCCAACTGTCTGAGTAACTTGTCCTTTCTAGTTGTTATGATTATTTTACTTCCAGGTGCACATGCTTTTAAAGGGGCCACTAGTTTATCCCAATCGTCCCTACTTTCACTCCACACATCGTCCAGCACTAATAGAAACAATTTCTCTGTAATTTGATCTCTTAGAGCTACTTGAAGAAGATTTAAATCTTCAAATTTCTTATCTTCCCCACAAACAGATTGGAAAATAATTTTACTTATTTGGAAGCTATCCCACTCATCAGAAACACATACCCATGCCTTGAGTTCGAAATGATCCTTAACTTGCTTTTCGTCATACAAAAGCCTAGCTAGAGTTGTCTTACCTACGCCACCCATACCAACAATGGGCACGACGCTAAACTTTTCTTTGCATGGTTCATCCGCCAATAGCCTTTGAACCAACACATCCTTATCCCCTTGTCGCCCAACAATCTCAGATGCTTCTACCAACGAGGTCTCGTTTTGTCTATTTTTATCTTTTGGCCTGTCATCCTTCACTTGTAAACTTCCACTCTTCATCTCCAAACCAAGAGTAACTTTTTCCTTCTCTAGATCTTGTAGCTTGTTGGTGATATCGTCTAACCTGTTAGACAGCCTACTACTTAGTGAGAAATTTGTGCAGCAAGCTGGAATGAGCTTTCTTATCTTGCTGGTGCTGGCTTGGGGTTGGTCTGTCAACTCATTATGCTTAGCCTCGGTTGCCAAGTCATCAAGTACATCATCTATGTCGTAAGCCAGATGTTGGAGATCATTGAGCCATACTTGAACAGCTTCATTAGTTATTTCTTTATTCCAAGCATCATTCAGCAGTGCTTGGATCCGGAACAAAGTCTTCCCTAGTTTCTTCAGCTCAGAATGAATTCCCTTTGCTCGAACAACTTGCTTAACGGCTTCACTGGTCAGCTTCTGAAAAACGGCTTCAATGAGGGTAGAAGCAATGACTTCCGCCATTTTTTAATGGTAAAGTGGGAGCTCTTTGAATCTGAATGATTGGTTAGGTGTTTTGAATGAAATGAACTGGAAGAAAATTATATATCTTGACTTCCGCCATTTTTATAGGTGGCTGGAATTAAATGAAAATTCATCAATTGTTGATAGCATTTATTGTCTTCTTCTTATCAATTATTGAGCTATGTCTGTACAAACTTGACCACATGATTTTAACACAAAGAGTAAATTACACATATGGTCCATGTGGTTTGTACAAATAATTCCTAACTCGGAAACCTTGAACACTGGCAGTCCTTTGACAAAACGGACATTAAATTTAACCGTTAAAGTTACTTATTTAAATTGCACATAAAGGTATAATAGTCTTTTAATAACTCACTTCACAAATTCAACTATAGTTTTATATGAAACGGGTTATTGGATTAGGAGGTTATCATGCTTTCACAAAACATCTAATTTAGTCACTCTACTTTTTTTTTTTTTTTTTTTTCTAAAAAGACTATCGTAATCACCAAATCATTTATTCTAGTAACTATAACTTTGGAAAAAATGGAATTGCATATGATTACCTGATTTTGTAAATTCGACGTAATTTTTAATGCCACATCATTTAAGTTATATCCACCTCCCATGACACATCAAATTATCTTTTATTAATTTGATAATTTGTGTTCTTAGCTGGACATTATATATGATAACTTTGTCTTCACAAAATATCTAAGGATTAAGATTCTCTCAAGTTAGAATAAACATGATACGTCATGTTCCCTCATATACAAAACTGTGGTAGGCCCGGTTTATCTTTTGTTTGTAAGATAACATGACAAGTCATATTCATCTAAACTTGAAAGAATCTTAATCCGATATCTAATACTGAAAATTTCTTTTTGATCGTCACTCATCTAATCTTTATCACCAACCAATATTTCCACCACCATAATCACCAGCTTGTTGGATCATAAACTTGATTTGATCCAAATTTGTAATTGGGCTACCCTAATAAAATAGTTAGACCCAAACCATAAGTAAAAATATCTAGATATAATATAGAAATATCTAGTGGAATAATCTAGAAATATTTTGTAATATCTAGATATTAATATGAGAAATATCTAGATATTAGTATGAAAAGAAATATCTAGATGTTAGATATTTACATATCCATGGAAATATCTAGTGTGTAGAAACTTCCATGGAGTAATATAAATATGTAAGGTTGTAACCATTTGTGTACTAAGCAAATCAAGCAAGATTCAAACAATCAATAACATTGTAAAATTTCTCTAAGTGTTTCTCCCTTTCTAAATTTCCCTTACAACCTCTTCATCAAATATAAGCCTAAAAGGCCTTCGAGTCTCTAACAAATTGGTATCAGAGCTAGAAGATCACGATGTCAAGCATGATGAACTTGTTCCAATATCCTCGTCTTACCAAAGACAGCTATGGTAGTTGGTGCATTCGAATGAAGGCGTTACTCGGTTCACATGATGTATGGGAGATTGTAGAGAAAGGTGTTGAGAAAGTAGATGATGAAAGTTCCATGAATGCCGCCCAAAGGGTGGAGTTGCAAAAGGCAAGAAAGAAGGATCAAAGTGCTCTTACACTCATCTATCAATGTCTTGATGATGCGATGTTTGAGAAAGTTGCAAACGCAACTACTTCCAAGGAAGCGTGGGAGATCCTTCAAAATGCTTTCAAAGGAATCGACAAAGTGAAAAAGGTACGTCTTCAAACTCTTAGAGGAGATTTCGAAAAACTCCAAATGGAGGAATCCGAAACCATTTCGGATTATTTCACTCGTTTCTTGACCATTTCAAATGAAATGAAGAGAAATGGTGAAAGCTTGAGTGACACAAGGGTGATAGAAAAGATTCTTCGCTCTTTGCCCCCAAGCTTTGATTACATTGTCGTGGCCAAAGAGGAGTCAAAAGACATAGACTCAATGACCATTGATCAACTCATGGGATCTTTACAAGCCCATGAAGAGAAGTTGAAGAAAAGAAGGGGGAAAGAACCCTTGGAGCAAGCTTTATACTCAAAGATCTCTTTCAAAGAAAGAGAAAAGAGCTTTCTACATGGAAAGGAGCAAGGACGAGGACGCGGTACTTTTCGAGGTCGTGGTGGTTTCCAAGGCCGAGGACGAGGAAGAGGAAGAGAAGATGTCAACAAAGAAGATGAAAACTAATGGTCTTCATATCGAAGAGGTCGTGGGAGAGGCTTTCAATCTCAAAGAGGAGGTAAGCCCCAAATACAATGTTACAACTGTCGTAAATATGGTCATTATGCCAATGAGTGTACTAGCTCAAGACAAGTGGAAGAAAAAGCTAATCTTGTGGAGGTAGAAGACGGAGATGAGCTTACCTTGCTAATGGCAAGACATGATGAACAAGAAGAGAGGATAGAGCCATGGAATATAGATTCTGCTGCAAGTAACCATATGATGGGTGAAGAAGACTTGTTCGTGGAGATGGAAGAAAGTAAAGGTAACGTCACCTTTGGAGACGAATCAAAGGCACCGGTGAAAGGAAAAGGTAAGATACTTATCCGAGCTAAAGATGGAAGTCACCAATATATTTCGGACGTATACAATGTGCCCAATCTTAAAAGTAATATTTTAAGCGTGGGACAACTTTCAGAGAAAAATTACGATATTCATTTCAAGGATCGTAGTGCTACAATAAGGAATCCCGAAGGAAAGCTCATAGCAAAAGTGCCTATGACCAAAAATCGAATGTTCCTTCTAAACATTCAACATGATGAAGCTAAGTGCTTAAAGAGTTGTTTGAAGGATCATTCGTGGCTTTGGCACATGAGATACGGGCACTTAAACTTTGGTGACTTAAAGTTATTATCCTCAAAGGGAATGGTGAAAGGGTTAGATCAAATTGATCATCCCAATCAACTGTGTGAAGGATGCCTTCTTGGGAAGCATGCTAGGAGTTCATTCCCGAAAGAAGCAACATCAAGAGCTAAGGAGCCTTTACAACTAATTCACACGGATTTGTGCGGTCCCATTACTCCACCCTCTTATAGTAAGAATCTTTACTTTATGCTCTTTATTGATGACTTTTCAAGAAAAACTTGGGTATATTTTCTAAAAGAAAAATCTCAAGTTTTTGAAACTTTTAAAATATTTAAAGCTATGGTTGAAAAGGAGAAAGGTTTAAAAATTAAATCCATGAGATCCGATAGAGGTGGAGAATTTTTATCAAAAGAATTTAACAAATTTTGTGAGGATAATGGGATCCGGAGATTTCTAACGGCTCCTTACTCCCCACAACAAAATGGAGTGGTGGAGAGAAAGAATAGAACCATTCTCAATATGGTCCGAAGTATGTTGAAAAGTAAGAAGATGCCAAAGGAGTTTTGGGCCGAGGCGGTTGATTGTGCAGTATATCTATTGAACCGGTGTCCGTCAAAGAGTTTAGATAACAAGACTCCACAAGAAGCATGGAATGGGATGAAGCCTACCGTCTCTCACCTAAGAGTATTCGGAAGCATAGCATATGTCCACGTTCCCAGCCAAAGGCGATTAAAGCTTGATGATAGAAGTGAGAAGCATGTGTTTGTTGACTATGACAAGCAATCGAAAGGTTATAAGCTCTATAATCCAATCACAAGGAAGGTGGTAGTGAGTAGAGACGTGGATTTCGATGAAGAAGAGACATGGGATTGGAGCATTATGGAAAATGAAAGGTATGACTTTCTTCCTATGACTGACGAAGAAGAGATGGGTGAATCAAGTGAGGAAGTCCAACAACCTCAAAGTCCAACTCCAACCCAAGAATCACCTTCAAGTTCAAGTGAAGGAGAACCGAAGACAAGAAGTTTGCAGGAGCTCTACGAGGTAACTGACGAGATACCCCTTACTTGTTTATACGCTGATTGTGAACCTTTAGTTTTTGAGGAGGCTATGAAAAGCAAGAAATGGAGACAAGCCATGGACGAGGAGATAAAGTCAATAGTGAAGAATGATACGTGGGAGTTGACGACCCTTCCGAAAGGCCAAAAGGCTATTGGAGTCAAGTGGGTATACAAGACCAAGAAAAACACCAAAGGCGAAGTGGAAAAGTACAAGGCAAGACTTGTGGCAAAAGGTTACAAGCAGAAGTATGGTATCGACTACGAAGAGGTATTTGCTCCTGTTACTCGCTTAGAAACTATTAGAATGATTATTGCTATTGCTGCTCAATATAGGTGGAAAATCCACCAAATGGATGTGAAGTCTGCATTTCTAAATGGACTTCTAGAAAAAGAATTTTATATGGAGCAACCAGAGGGATATATTGCCAAAGGGCAAGAAGGTAAAGTGCTAAGGTTGAAGAAGGCCTTATATGGTCTAAAGCAGGCACCACGTGCTTGGAATACTAGAATTGACAAGTATTTCCAAGAACATGGTTTTACTAAATGCCTAAGTGAATATGCACTTTACGTGAAATTTGCAAATCGAAGTATACTGCTCGTCTGCTTGTACGTGGATGATTTGATCTTTACAGGAAACTCTCAGAGTATGATTGATGAGCTCAAGAAGTCAATGACGAAAGAGTTCGAGATGACAGACATAGGACTTATGTCTTATTATCTTGGCATTGAGGTGAAGCAGACGGATGATGGAATTTTCATAAGTCAAGAAGGATATGCCAAGGAGATATTAAAGAAGTTTGGCATGGATAAGTGCAATCCAGTTGGCACCCCCATAGAACATAAGGCAAAGCCTTCTAAGCATGACGGAGGAGAAGCGGTAGACTCAACTCAATTCAAGAGTCTCGTTGGAAGTCTGCGCTATTTGACATGTACAAGACCTGACATACTCTTTGCGGTTGGTTTAATTAGTCGTTTCATGGAAGAGTCTACGACAAAGCATTTGGAGATTGCAAAGAGGATTCTCCGTTATATCAAAGGTACCGTAGACTACGACATGTTTTATTCAACAAGTGAAGACTTCAAGCTGGTTGGATATAGCGACAGTGACTGGGCTGGAAACAAAGACGATGGAAGAAGTACAACAGGATTCGTATTCTTCCTGGGTAACAATGCTTTTACATGGTCTTCAAAGAAGCAACCTATTGTTACTTTGTCCAGTTGTGAAGCGGAGTACGTAGCTGCAACATCGTGTGTATGTCACGCAATTTGGCTTAGAAGTATGCTAAAGGAGCTACACATGGAACAAGAAGATGCGACTGAGATCTACGTGGATAACAAGTCGGCCATTGACTTAGCAAAAAATCCAGTATACCATGATCGAAGTAAGCATATTAACACTCGTTATCACTTTATTCGAGAGTACATTGCAAGGAAAGATGTCCAAGTGATACATACGAGGTCCGAAAACCAAGTTGCAGATATCCTCACCAAGCCGATCAACGAGAAAGATTTTTCAAGACAACGAATGATGCTTGGAGTCGGTAAATCAAGTTTAAAGGGGGTGTTGGATCATAAACTTGATTTGATCCAAATTTGTAATTGGGCTACCCTAATAAAATAGTTAGGCAAAAAAAAAAGTAAAAATATCTAGATATAATATAGAAATATCTAGTGGAATAATCTAGAAATATTTTGTAATATCTAGATATTAATATGAGAAATATCTAGATATTAGTATGAAAAGAAATATCTAGATGTTAGATATTTACATATACATGGAAATATCTAGTGTCTAGAAACTTCCATGGAGTAGTATAAATATGTAAGGTTGTAACCATTTGTGTACTAAGCAAATCAAGCAAGATTCAAACAATCAATAACATTGTAAAATTTCTCTAAGTGTTTCTCCCTTCCTAAATTTCCCTTACAACCTCTTCATCAAATATAAGCCTAAAAGGCCTTCGAGTCTCTAACACAGCTATCATCGACCTGTCCTCTACCTACACGACCGTCCACACTTCAATGCGACTATAAAAAGCCATACAAAAAGATATAGATACCCATAATTTGAACATAGAAATTGTAAACAAACTGAAATACAAAAGCAAATTAAAGCAAATTAACACATTCTAAAACACTTAGCCCACATTAAAATGATGCAGACCTCCTGAACAAAAATGATGAAACCCTTAGCCCGCAACCATCTACAACAACCCGTCACCCATGCAACACCATACAACAAACGTGACACCGTTCCCTTAAGCCAAAGATCCCAATCTGACATAAATCAACAACCCGTCACCCATGCCGCCAATCCTCCTCCTCCGCTGCCAAAAACACATGTCGGATCTGCACCGAATACGTTGTGTTTGATATTTTTCTTGGATTAATTTTGTTTTATAGTAGTTCTTAAATAAACAAATTTTGTATAAACTATATCAAGTATGCAACTTTATATTAAATGTGAAATGGGTTTTGTTTAAATTTGAATATGTGGCAGTTTTCTTGTGAGGTGAGATGTGATTCTGTCAGGTTCTGAATGAGTGTGTTGATTTAATGGCAGTGGGATGATGGGTGATATGGTGGTGGTTTTATTAGATGGAGAAGATGAAAAGGGTGTGAGAAAGTGAATCTTAGAGCACAAGGTGTCGGGTTCGTTGCTCCTCGCCGTGGTGACATGGCAAGCTCGCCATGTCTCGCCACTATACCGCCCCACCTCGCCATGAATCGCCAAATATCACCTTCTCGTCTGCACGACGAAGTTAAAACTTTGACAGCCTTTTTTTTTTTTTTTTTTTTTTTTCCTTTTAATTCTTAACTGTGTGTTAACTGTGTTTGTGTTTGTGTTTGTGTGTAACTGTGTGTGTATGTTGTGACCAAGCAGACAAGTGTGTGTAGTGTGTATACTATGTGTGATAAGGAACAAGACGCAATTTTATTTTTTTTTTTTATGTTTAATTTATAACTTTTTTTAAATATATTGTATTGTATTTTTATTTTAATAAATAAATTTAGTTTATTTGGAAATGTGAAAAAATAAATAAAGTTGTAAGTGGTGGGGCCCAAATAAGTAAGTTGAGATTTGTTGTGAGTTTGTGGGGGGGGGGGGGGGGTTAGTTGCGAATGTTTGTTATAGAAATGTGGAGAGATATGGCACTCGTGAGCCCCGAATGAAGAGGTGTGCCTTGTTGTGACACCTAATGCTCTTAGGGTCCGTTTGGTATGAGGTTATCACCCGGTTTAAAATAAAAGGTGGTTGTAAAAAATTGTTTGGTTTGTTTTGATACCTTGACATATCATTTTAATTCCAAAATCCCAATCCACTTCAACTTGGGGGTTTTTGACAAAATTAGTGGGACCTACCACTTCTACTCTCACATAATTTTTTTCATTTAAATTTTTAAATAATATTTTTTATTAAAATTTATTATAAAATACATTTAATAAATATATTTTCTCTCTCCAAATTCTAAATAAAATCCAAATTCTAACCTAAATCCAAATCCTATTCCAATCCCACCTATAAACCAAACGGACCCTTAGTGTTTTTGTTAGTGGTATTGCAAGGGTTTATTAGTTGGATACTCGACCAAAAGAGTGAGTGATAATTATACCCTTATGTGTAAGTTAGCTAAGTAACTTTAATGGTTAAATTTAACGTCTGTTTAGTTAAAGGATCGTGGGCGTTAAGGGTTTCCGAGTTAGAGATTATTGGTGTAAAAAAAAAAGTCAAATGACTAAAGGTGAAAGTCAACGCAAATCACATAGACCAACTATGTAATTTACTCTAACACAAACAATCAATAAACAAAACCATATATAGTTGCGGAAGATAAACTAATTAAATCTAAGTACACATTTTCTAACTAGAGTTTTTATCTCGGTGCATACGTACTTCATACTAACACCATTTAAAGAAACCTAACCTACTTGAAGTTTGAATACATACCCTGGGATGATAGGACGTGTTCAAATCTCTAAGTGTAAGCTTTCCACATTGAATTTTGCTTCTAACCTTATATTAGAAAGGAATTGGGTGTCTCAGAGCTAAATATTTAGATGGACTTTAATCCCATCACTATAGCCGACTTGTGCATTGAGTCTGCGGCAAAATCCTTCAGTCAAGTGATCCGCCAAGTTGTGTAGTGAGATTGTGTAATTGTAGGACCCTTGTTCTCATGTGTAATTCTTATTCGAAGAATAACATTCGTCTCCCCCATATCTTTTATATTATAATGGAATTGGGTGTCTCACAGCTAAAGATTTAGATGGACTTTAATCCCATTACTATAGCCGACTTGTGCATTGAGTCTGCGGCAAAATCATTCAGTCAAGTGATCCGCCAAGTTGTGTAGTGAGATTGTGTAATTGTAGGACCCTTGTTCTCACGTGTAATTCTTATTCGAAGAATAACATTCGTCTCCCCCATATCTTTTATAGAAAACTTTGATGACAAAAGCTCTTTAGTTTTATCAACTTGGTTTAGGTAATCACCAAAGATTAACATGTCATCAACATACAAGCATATGATGACTCATTTACTAGATTCATCAAATTTCTAGTCTACATACTTGTGTGATTGATTCAAGACAAGTTTATTAGACAAAACAAGCTCATCAATTTTTTTGATGCCACTGTTTAGGTGCTTGTTTGGCTTCCATGCTTTATGTCTCTCAAATTCTCATTTTCGAGTCCATACCACAATCTAATTAACTTACACACTTTATGCTAATTACATTTCATAACAAAACCTTGTGGTTGCTTCATATATACCTCCTCTTCTAAATCACCATTTACAAATGTAGTTTTGACATCCATTTGATGGATCACCATATTATGAATAGTTCTTAAAGCTCTCAACAATCTAATAGTGGAGATATGAGCAACTTGGTAAAAGTTGTGTCTTTTGGCGCTGCCCAAACTCTGTGAAGGGAGGCTTCCCCTAGAACCCCGCTCGCTCGCTTGGGAGCGGGACCTCGACAAGGGGCCCTGCCTCTTGACCCCGCAAGAGGCAGGAACACCTTGACCCCACACTTAGTTGTGCCAGTAGCAAGCTAGATAGAATGATTGTGCACTCCGCATCTCGTAACTCGACTATGAGCAAATCCTGACTAAGTCTTTGATCTCAAGTAAATTTCAATTACACAAAATATAAGTGACAGACAATAAAATCACAAACATATAAGTGATAGAAAATAAAATCACCGAAAATATAAGTGATAGACAATAAATGTACATAAAACATGGGACTAACAAGGAGCCTTAAAATCGGTCTCATCAAATCAAGTGAAATGGCCTATAACCCATAGATATTGACAATAATAAAAGTGCCTTTCCAGCAAATATGTAACTTCATAGACAAACCATTTATAGTAACCTAAATTAGTGCATATAATTAGGGGGAAAAAATGTTGCATATAGTCTTGGAAAAATAAAAATAGTTATAAATACAAATTCAGCTATTGTTGGTCAATGTTTTTTTTCATTACACCTTTTGTTACACAATCCAACTACGAACGTTGTATGTGTTATCAAGACAAATAGACGAGGTCGCACGATTCTAGACTTCTTAAGTGTTACTAAAAAAGATCCAACTATATGTTACACTTTGAAATCTGCATCTTTAGAAATATCACGTTGCTTCAAGTGCTATAATATCCGAATGAAGAAATCATTTATATCATGTATGATTCATAAGTTTCTAGAGTCCAGATGATCAATGCGGCAGTAATACAACAAGCATGCCTTCAAAATGGAGATACCACGCCTTCCCATTATCACATGACCTTGATGATCCATTTGAATACCGAATCTCTTCAAACCAATATTACATGCTGTTTTTAAAGGTCTTCACACCAAATTTAGTCTCAATCTCTTCAGCTAAATGGAAACCATTTAAAGCAGTCAGCTATTTTGCACTTGCAGAAACACATTTATCATCAAGACATGAAAATACAACCGAATTATAAAAGACTCATCAATGCAGAAAAAGAGAGCATGTACATAAACAACATGTTGGTGGTAACAGTCTAGAACAGGGTAAGATAATCAAAGGCAGTAGCAATGCCACTAGGTGGTGGTTACCGGATACCACTTGGAATCATGTTATCACTTTTCAAAGTAAACTATTCAACCCTATGCCTGGGTTACAAGAATATCTACTTGGGATAAGACCAATGTTAATTATTGAAATAGGCACAAATAAATAACCCTTGCGCATATACGTGTTTAAGCTTTCAGTGTGTTTTGTTTCTCCTGGTATTGTACTTTTTCAGTGTGTCTTCAAGCTGAAGATGTCACTCTCTATTTATAGTAGAGAACACTCAACACTAATCAATAGACATTATGTATGATTAATGGCCAATTAATCACCCATAATAAACCTCCATTATCATAGAAATAGTGGTTACATGACCAATTAAATGTGGTCATAAAGCAGTCATAACAGCCAATTGAACGAGTCAAAGTTGTTACAAATTAATCACTGCAACACTACCAGTAGGAACTATTACACTAGCAGCAGGAACCAAACACTACCAGCAGGAACCATCAGCACGAACCATTACACTAGCAGCAGGAACCATAACACTACCAGCAGGAACCATCAGTTACTACACTAACAGTAGTAACCAATACTACCAACATTTACCACTATTGAGTCAGGGTGTTCAGGGACCTCATGGATGTACACTCCGTACCTACTAACCCATTACCAGGTGTGAACTAATCCCACAAGTGAACTAAATTTTACAACACAATACATACTTCTTTACAAGAGAATACACTTCTTGTCTCCAATATTGTCAAGTAAATTAGTTGTACAAGTCAACTATATATCTTGCTTGTCCATTGGCAATTCACTTCATGATCAAAATAGGTTTTCCACATGGTCCTACTAGGCAACTTAATTAAACAAGGCATATATCAGGACATATTGGCACAGTTGCCCGTAAGGAGCATTAACATAAGATCACTTGCAGCTGGACTATTTTAAGTTATTAGCTTGATAACACGAATTGCGTGAAAAAAAGTTGGTCAATAGTAATGTTATCAAGTTATCCACAAAGGCGCACACAAACAGTTTTGCATCTACCTCCTAAACTAATACTCTGTATGTTACACCATGTAAGTGGATGGCCTCTAAGTAATAAATTTGTATAATTTTGACTTCTGTTCATCCGTTGTCCCCTAAACCTGATTAATCAGTAATCAATAATTAATATGCATCGAATAAACCCTTGGATATGGCATGTATGATGTATTAAATATGCAGTGACATACGTTGCATATGTGCCATTATGATACACATACGCTGCACGCTAGGATCATATAAAGGAGACAAAAAGAAAGTCAAGCCTTGTCGCAAATTCTAGGAAATGTTTGACTTTACAGTCAAACTAACTACTTTTCAAGTCATTAGATGATGAAGGTTTTGCTACTTCAACTACATGTTGCATGTGCAGATCGTGTCAAGAGTGTTGGACGTATTAATGCCTTATATGCCAAAGAGATCAAGTTGGGTCGAATAAAGGGCCTGTAGATTAGTTTCTGGTTTGGGCCGCAGGCCAACAAACCCAATAGTTAGAATAAACGGTTATTTAGTTAGTTAATTAGTTTACAACGTTTAGTTTAGGGTTGCAACGGTTATTATGAATCAGTATGTCCCTTGAAGACACCGTTTCATCTTGTATATATAGGGATAGATATCTGTAACATAGAGTTAACCCATACGTTTTATAAATATCAGTTATAAGGGGTTCACCCATCTTATTTGTTCCTGTTTTATATTCTCAATTGAATGATGTCTACATGATGTTGTTTGTTCATAAATACGATCCAGGAAATCAGACCTGTACAGAGATTTTACAGGGCATCAGAGCCAAAGGTTAGTTTGAAGAGAAAGAAAGAAGAAGTTGGTTACGTGGAAGACAAATAAAGAATGGAAGCGGTCATACCCAAGTTATTATGAAGATTAAAGGTAGCCTATGCAATGGGGTTCCGGGAGGAATATGCGAGGCAGTCAGGGAGTGTTACAAGGAGTACATAGAGATGGTGAAGATAATATACTACGAGGGAGCACAAAGATCAAGGCAGGAAAGGCCAGGAGAACTGACAGGGAATTGCAGTGGAACTGCAAGAAAAGAAAGACCACATGCTTTTGCAAGGATGGATGTTGAAGTAGGGGAAACGCTAGATGGAACTCCAAGGAAGAAAAGTAGGACTGCAAGAGAAGATGTCAAAGTGGAAGGCATATTGGAACCAAGGCAAGGCTGGTTGATGATAAGGAAGGGATGATATGCAAAATTAAAATTCGATGATGGAGAAAATTTAATTATAACTTTTGAAGATAACTATGAAGAACCCATAGGAGAAAAAGCAACCAACAAGGAAATAGAGAATGCAAATGGCTGTGACGGTCACAAAGAAGATGAAGAAAGCAGATTTGAAGACTTTGGCATATCGACATTAGGGAGGAACTGTTGGACGTATTAATGCCTTATATGCCAAAGAGATCAAGTTGGGTCGAATAAAGGGCCTGTAGATTAGTTTCTGGTTTGGCAGGCCAACAAACCCAGTAGTTAGAATAAACGGTTATTTAGTCGGTTAATTAGATTACAACGTTTAGTTTAGGGTTGCAACGGTTATTATGAATCGGTATGTCTCTTGAAGACACCGTTTCATCTTGTATATATAGGGATAGATATCTGTAACATAGAGTTAACCCATACATTTTATAAAGTTAACAGTTATAAGGGGTTCACCCATCTTCTTTGTTCCTGTTTTGTATTCTCAATTGAATGATGTCTACATGCTGTTGTTTGTTTATAAATACGATCCTGGAAATCAGACCTGTGCAGAGATTTTACAAGAAGTTCAATGTAGGAGTTTGAAGTAGTTATATCAAAGTAGTGGTGGTAAAATTGGTAGGGCGGGCAACACAAAAAGAGTTTAAAACGGGTACATTTGGTATGGTTGACCCGAAGCACTTTTTGTATCATCATATTACTAATGTGAAATTTTATTCCACAAACTATATTACAAATAGAATATTCGCATAAAACAACTTAAGAGATTGTAGACATTAATAATTCATTGAAACTTCCAACCCGTTTCCTTTTTAGCTAAGTTTTTCGATTTGGCCCATTTAACTACTATAAGCAAAACAAACCAAAGATGACCCATTCATTATCAAATGAGTTGAAATTTTCCCAACTCTAATGAAATGTAATCCATTTGACAACAAAACTGGAGCTGTTAGCCCAATTATAACCACAAGAGGAGATTCTAGTGCACAAATATGTGTGACAACTGACAAAAGCATACATCAATAACAATTTTCCCGCCAAAATGCCTCCATTTAAAAACCAATAAACGCTTCAATTCTTCATCATTTTAAACGAATTTAAGTTTTGAATAATAACTCATTACGCTTCTAAGAAATACCGATTAAACGGCATGCTTTGAAGAGAGTGGTGAAGGTTCCTCAGAAATATGGGGATTCAGTATGCGAGCTTAACAAGAAAACAATTATTCAGAATAATGTAGAAATTGTTGATGAAAATGTGGGTGTTGAAATGGATAATGATGACGTCATCAATGGGGATGATAATGCTATTGATACTGTGAAAAGCAAGGAAACAGAGATTGAAAATAAGCTAAAACTGATCCCAACCGAGCTTGAGGGGGGAAAGAGCTGGTTGTGTTTGAAGAGGAGTTAGTTAGAGAAGGCAGTAGAAATTGGATATGTGGTTATTTTGTTGGTTGTTCAATGTCTTTTAACTTGGGCATAACGTGGAGTAAACACGGACTACGTGACATAATTGTGCAAAATACTGTGTATTTTATCAAGTTTAGAAATGAGGCTGGTATGAATTATGTGCTGGAAAGTGGGCCTTGGATGGTGGGAGGTAAACCTTTGTTAGTGCAGAAATGGGATCCTAGCATATATGTGGACATGCAGAATTGAACCTGATACCTTGCGTATATGGGTGAAGTTGTATAATATGCCTATGGAAGCGCGGAGTGTGAAGGGTGTGAGTGCTATTGCAAGTAGTTTGGGCAGACCAATAATAATGAACAAGGTGACTCCTAGAATGTTCCGTGAAGGGGTTGGTAGGGTTCGATATGCCAGAGTGTTGGTTGAAGTGAAAGATGATAAAGACTTTAAGGAAACAATTGAGGTTTGTTATAAGAATGGTGAAAAGGTGACTACGTGTACTAAATTTGTTAAAGTAGAGTATACTTGAAACCTCCTAAATGCCAACATTGTAAAGTGTTTGGACATTTGGACTTTACATGCAAGCATAGGCCCATAAGTGTGGATGAAATGGATAGAAAAAGTGAGAAGGAAGAAGCAGCAGAGAACAATAATGATGATGGGCATGAGAAAAGTAATGAAGAAGGTTATGTTCAAGTGAATAATGTAAGAAAGAAAATTTTGGAAACCAAGCACAGGGTGAATAATGGGTTGTTTGGGATGAGGAACAAAAGGGTTCAAACCAGAGTGGAGTTTAGACCAAAGCCAAAAAAACTGTAGAGGAAAATGTGATTGAAAGTATTATGGACAGTGACGAAGGGCAAATTCAGAATATGTGTGAAGAAATAATGCAGGAAGGTAATAAATCTAGTACTTAATAATATTCAAAGCCCAAGGCAAACTTGGAGTGTTCAAAAAGAAACTATTGAGGAATTAAAAAGAAGTGAAAACTAAGTTTTCAGTGTTTTGTGAATTTGATGAAAGTGAGATTCAGAAATTAGAAGAAAAGGAGAGAGATGGAAAATATGTTAAGAATAAAAGACAGCCATCATTGGAGGAAACAAGTAAATGGACTAAAGAAATGATAACGGAGTTTAAAGACAAATGGGAAGAAATGTGGAATAATGTAGAAGAGATTGAAGAAGATGTTTTACAAGATGATACTCAGTTAGCTACAATTATGCTAATTCATCCTAGTGGAATAATGGCAGTGGTGTACTAATGTTAAAGATTGTAAAAGAGGATGTAGAATTGCTATAGGTTGGGATAGTAATGATGTGAACCTTATGGTAATTCATCCTACTGAATAAGCTGTATTGTGCCTGATTGAGATGGTCCAAACAAAAGAAAAGTTCTATGGAAGAACTTAGTTGTGAATAAAAGGATTGTGGACTCTAATCCTTGAGTGTATAGAACAGATTGATGTTGAGATTTGAACTGTTCTGGGCTCCATTTTACTTGGATCCAAAGGAAACTTAAACCAAGTAATGGAATCCTGAAAAAGATTGATAGAATTATGGGAAATGCAAGTTTTGTTGGAAAGTATAATAGTTCTCATGCCATAATTTTACCTCATTTAACATCAGATCACTGCCTTGGGGTCCTTGTGCTTCCAAAGACAATGTTGCAGAAAGCTTTCAAGTTTGCCAACTATGTTGCAGATAAGCCAGAATTCTTGAGTACTGTGCAGCAAGAGTTAATTTCTTTATGAGATATCTATCATGTTTTTACCCTTTTGTGGGTATATGGCTTAACTGGATTTGAAAAAACAAAAACACCCAAAAAGTCATTCTAGATAGGCTAGTTCAGAAAATAGAGTTTATTTTAGGGCTTATGGACTTATTTGTGGGGAATTTTGGTTTGGGCTGTTGAAATATACATAAGTTGATGAAAAAGATCAGATCAAGTTTTCTCAAATAAGATATTAGTATTGCACAAGTTAAGTTTAATAATTATGAAGAATTATAGAGTTGAATTATGGTAGTCCATGTGGTGTCAGGTCAGGCTGCTAGTTAACGTGTTCCATTAAATCCGTACTACTGTACTTCCCATTTATTAAATTTAAATACTTTATGCAAACATTCGCATTTACGAGGGATTTTATTTCAGAAACCATCAATCCCCTACTTATCAAGGGACAAGTATCAGCCGTTGGATCAAAAAACATTTTTTAATGATAAAAAACACGGAGGGACTAATCTTGCCAAAACGTGAAACTTCCCCCAACCACACAAAAACAACACACGCATCATTTTCATCAGCAAAAACAACACGTCGCTTTCTCTCACTAAAATCTCTCACTAAAAACAAACCCTAACAATCAAAATCAACCAACAATTAACTGTCAAAATTAAAAAAAAAACAGAAAAACGCATCAATCTTCAACTGAAGAAGAAAAAGCACGAAAAAAAATGGATCAAAACAAACCTACCAACTCCGAAAATGATGGTACAAGCTTCAAACTAATTATTTAGATGTTATTTATGTATCTCTACTCATTTTATACTTATTTATGAATGTTATTGCTATTTATAAACATTTTTCTGTATTTTTTTTGCTGTATTAATGACATGCAATTGATGATTATGTATTTATTTGAGATTTTGCTGTCATACTGTAAAAGAAGAAGAAATTTATGAAGATTTTGCTGATTTTAGATGTTTTTAGGTGTTTTTGCTGATTTATTAAAGATTTTGGAAAAATATCACAAGTGATAAAACAGTTGTGGTAGATGTTGTAGTGATTTGAATGTGGTGAAAAAAAAAACAGTGGTACTGGTAATCGTAGTCTTAGTGGTTTAGTTTTCATTTTTGGTAGTGGTAGTGGTAGTGGTGGTAGTGGTAGTGGTAGTGGTAATGGTGGTGCTTCAGTATAGTGGTAGTGGTAGCGAACGTCGATTTGACTTTTAGCGTTCTTAGTGATAATGGATATGTTTTTAGCTTGTTACGAGTATAGTTTAGAAGTAACTTATGATGCGTTTTTGAGTGTGACAGACAAATATTTTATGGTATATCACTAGTGATAAAAACAGATGTACCGATAATTGATTACTTGTCACACGATTAGTGATCATGTAGCGCGATAACTGATACATTTTTAGTGTTTTTTGTGGTAGAGGTGGTGGTTTAGTTATGACTTTTCGTAGTCGTAGTGTTACTAGTAGTGGTAGTGGTACTGATGGTAGTGATGATGATGAAGAGAAGACACGGATAACTTAAATATTTAATGGTATATCACCAGTGATAAAAACAGATATAGTGATTTTTTTTTTTTTTGATAGTATAACAACTGTGATGATAAGTCGTTATACGTGAAATAAATATATTTCAAATACATTTTTTATTAGAATTTATAGTGTCTTTTTGTTTTACATAACATAAGACATTAAAATTTTGATTTTGAAAAAAATGTAGAAGATGATATTTACGAGCATCTGGAGACAATACAAGCTTTAAACGGTCAGTTTTTGTCTGCTAAATAAATCTTTAAACATAAAAATTGCAGACATTCTGTTTGTTTCTTAAAAAAAATTTGTAAATGCAGTTTTGTCGACAAGCAAATTTTTGAGCGTATCTCCAGAGATTGAAAAGGAAAAAGGTAAATTGCAACATATAACCATGTCTCCTTCAGAAAAATATCAACTGTGATAAACCCTGTATGTATGCGGCATACTTGTTTTGACATTTAGCTTCTGTGTTATATCACCTGTGATACAAATTGATATGACATACTTGCAGTAGAATGTTATAAAATTGTATGACGCATAAACAT
Organism: Chrysanthemum seticuspe; assembly: GCA_019973895.1. Taxonomy (NCBI): domain Eukaryota; kingdom Viridiplantae; phylum Streptophyta; class Magnoliopsida; order Asterales; family Asteraceae; genus Chrysanthemum; species Chrysanthemum seticuspe. The sequence goes on from BPTQ01000006.1 coordinate 315,580,431, forward strand.
TCAGAGTTTATATTTATCAGCAATAAATATTAATGAAAACTTACTTGGGATTTGTTTTGTGCAGATTTGAATACAAGTCTAAAAGAAATGAAAAAGAAAAGAAGCAAGAAACAACCTCCGGTTCAAAAAAGCACCATATCGACAAAAAAACAACCAACACAAGAAACAACACAACCACCACCACAAACAACACAACCACCACCAGAAACAACAGAAACACCAACACCAGAAACAACACAACCACCACCACAAACAACAGAAACACCAACACCACAAACAACAGCAACACGACAACAATCATCAACACCCTCACCACATAAATACACAAAGTCATCAATCAAAAATACATATCTAGAAAAGACACCAACAAAACAGATAACAACCATTGCAAGATCAAGGCTTGTTACCCCATTAAATCAAGCTTCACCAGAAATAACATCACCAGAAAACACACCTATAACAACTCTAGCAACCATTGAAACCACACCAACACCACCAATAAACCAACCAACACCCGAAGCAACACCCCAAGAACCTGTCATACCCAAAGAAGCAAACCCAAAGTTGAAACCAAAGCAAACAAAGAAACGAAAAGAACAAGCAACAGATTCACCGGTGGCTGTAACAAGATCAGCATCAAAAAAACAACAAACCGAAAAACCAAAGAGAGGGGAACAAACCGAAAAAGGAAAAAGAAAGAGAGGGGAAAACGAAAAAGCTGAGGATGCAAGAAAGAAAAAGAAGGAAGAAAAAAAAAGAAGAAAGAAGAAGAAGAAAGGAAGAAAGAAGTAAAGGCAACAAATCAAAAAAAAAGGAAGAAACGAAGAAGAAGAAAGAAGAAGAAAGGAAGAAGGAAGAAGCAAAGAAGAAGAAAGAACAGACAAAGAAGGGCAAGAAAAAAATGGAGGTGGAAGCTGAGGAAGAAGAAGAAGAATATGTCATTCCATTCAAGTCGTTAAGGGCTAAAACGACTGTCCAACCGTTTTACGATGCAACACATTCGCTGAGCCCAGAAAGAAAGAAAATGGTCACAGCAATGGGATTTGGAACAATGATTGATTTTCCGTTGCAAAAAATCCCTGGAAAGCTGCCCTACTTCATATTGACACATATGGATATGGAAAAGATGCAAATCAACTTGCCAAATGGGGGTGTCATAAAAATCACACCGAAAAAGATTAGGGAAGTTCTTGGGGTACAAATGGGTCCTAAACCACTTTGCTCAGGACCACAAAGGGATTGGGATGACATATTAATGAAACAGTTTATGGCACAATTCCCGGAAAAAAAAAGAATAACAACAACAGCATTATCAAAGGTGATTCAGAGCACAGATGAAACAGACTTCACCTTCCAGATGAATTTCCTAATGTTGTTTGCAAACTGTCTGGGAACCTGCTATAACAGTTCGATGCTGAAGTATCACGTCCTTCAATTTCTGATGACACCAGAGGAAATACCGAGAATTGACTGGTGCTCATTCATTTGGAACTGTATGAAAGTAAGCAAGGATGGCTGGGATGACTCAACACTTGAAAATTGGTACTACGGTCCACATGCAGCATTCACGGTAAGTCAAGCTTTCCTTTAAAAATATGCTTTAAAACAAATATGATGTAGGGTATCACAAGTGATATTTTAAGTTAATGACAGATAAGATGTATTCTATCACCAGTGATATTACAAGTTGTTTTTTATTAAATAGATGCCATGTACAATATCACTTGGGATACTAAAAAGATTAATCTAGCACTTCTTTTAATAAGTAAAGGTTTTAATGAATGTCTTGTTTTCTTGAAAACAGCTTATTTACTTGCATTACACAAAGTTCGATGAAATGGATGTGGCAAGAAAATGGCCAGCCATCAGAAATTGGACCAATAAACTTATTGAGAAAAGGCAAGAGATCGAGATGGCCAGGGGAGAGTTTGGAAATGTCATGGTCATTGAAGAAGAGGATGAGAGTGAAGAAGCAGATATCAGGAAACAAAAAGAGGTAATACTTAAAATTAATATGAAAAATTTGAATATATCACTAGTGATAAAATACTTATAATTGCTTTATTAATTAAAAACACAACAAGTATATGAAGCCATAGAAGAAAAGTTTGATGGAGTTTTGAATGAAAGGAGAGAGTTAGAAAATTTTATAAGGGTAAGCATGGAGATATACCCACGGACATCTTCAAATAGATAGTTATGGTAGAGTGATTGATAATCAAGAAGGAACGAGCAGAAGAGATAGAGGAGATGATGATGGAAAAGGCGGAGGAGATGGAGAAGGAGGAGGAGGAGGACATGGGAATGATGATGATGGGAGTGATGATGATGGAGAAGGCAGAAATGGAGAAGAAGGAAACAAGGATAAAGAAAAAACCACAAAAGAGACTCCTGCAGAAACAGATAAACAACAGGTTATATAATTATAATTTAAAGTACTTATTTGTATACAATATCACAAGTGATAAAATTTTACATAACAAAATGGTAAAAAAATACAAGCTGAAGAAGATGCAATTGCAAAAAAGAAGCAGGCTGAAAAAGAAGCAGCTGAGAAAAAAAGAGAAGCTGAAAAGATGAAGAAAGAAGCTGCAGCAAAAGAAGCTGCAGCAAAAGAAGTTGCAGCAAAAGAAGCTGCCGAAAAAGAAGCTGCAGCAAAAGAAGCAGCAGAAAAAGAAGCTGCAGCAAAGGAAGCAGCCGAAAAAGAAGCTGCAATCAAAAAGCAAGAAGCTAAAAAATAAGCCGCAGCAAAAAAAAGCTGCCACGATAGAGGCTGAAAACAAAAGAAAATCAGAGGAGGCTACAAAACAAGTTCAGGAGAAAAAGGCAGAAAAAAAAGAAAGTTAGCTGTAAAAGACCTTGCCAACAAAAGAGCAAAACAAAAGGTTAAAAGACTCTCAGATATACCAATTTAGTGATATTGAATCGCAAACATTAAGAATGAATGTGAAATGAATCACTGTTATTGTTGTCAAATGTCTTGTTGATGGTTAGATTGTGGATTGTTTATATGACTTAAAAATAAAACAAAAATAAGCCGAAACAAAAATAAGCTCGTTAGACATATAAACTTAAGCAAAACAACTTGCACAACTTTTGCATATCTAAACATTATTAGATGCTTAAAAAACAGGCTGAAAAAGACGATGCAGCCAAAAAACAAGCAGCTGAGACACAAGAAAAAGAAGAAAGGGCTAAAGTTGCAGAATTTCAAAGCCCAAAAATTCAACACAAGGCATTCAGGACTCAGAAAGATGTTGCTGAACAAAGCAACAAAGAAAATGAAAAGAGGGAAGGAAAAAGGATTGCTAAACCATCAGTGTACTTGAAATCACCTTATATGAACAAGAAGGCAGACACGATGGAACCGTTAACAGAGTCTGAAACAATGCTAGCTAACAGCTTATTTTCGATGGAAGAAGATATAATGTAAGATTTCAATTTCCTGTTAGTATTAAGGTTATGTTATTTATCACAAGTGATATGCTATATTTAAGAACCTAAATTTTATCAACTGTGATATTAAAAAACAGAGAAGAGGTATTCAATTATGGCAAGGGCACACCAGTACCAAGAATAGTAATGCAATCAATTGCGCCGGGCTTGCTAATAGAAAGTCAGGTGATCGATGCATTCGCTTCGGTATTGAATCATGAAGAGAGAAAGAACAAAGTTGGAAAAATGAAGACAAGATACTACTTCCCAACAGATGCTGTGGTAAGATATAAAAACTTCCAAAAAAAAATGCAATAATATATCCATGCGTTTCAAAATTATGTAATATGTATTTTAAATTATCTTGAATCTATTGTTATGATACAGCTGCCAGAGATTCTGAAGAAAGTAAAAGATAAAAAAAAAGCAGTGTGACAATTTTGAAATACTCATGAAAAAACTCATGACTGAGGAAGAAGCAAAAAGGAAATTAAAAGATGTGAAACTTGTCTTCTTTCCGATAATTGCTCACGACCATTACTATGTCATAGTTTTCAATCTGGAGAATGGCAAAGCTGTAATACTGGACAACAGCATTTCAGATGCGCCCTACAAGGATAAATACAAACCCAACTTTGATTTTGTGGTAAGCAATGTCTGAACCGAACTCTTTTTAAATACTTATATCACTAGAGATAAATTGTAGCAAGTAATATTTTGTTAATTTGCAGAAATCAATTCTTGTAAATTACCTGATGAGGGCTTCACACCCAATCCTCAATACGATGTTGAAAGAGAAGCCATCAACTGTGTTAAAGATGAAATGGAGGACAAAGGATAACAAGATCGATTGCGGCTTATACATGATGATGCATATGGAAACATTTGAAGGTGAAGCAGGACCAAGTTGGAAGCCAAACATCGTTGATGAAAGAAATCACAGATATGCTGAACAAATGACAAGAATGAGGATGAGGTATGAAGCTAAGATACTGTTACATGAAGTAAATCAAAAGAGTGAACTGATGTCAGAGTATGCAATCAAGTTTGCTAAAAAACACAATCATGATGAGAAAGAGATTCAAAAGGTGGTTGAAGAAGCTATCAGGAACAAGATAGATGAAGAAAACAAGCATTAAATGTGTTTAATGCTATTCCAAAACAATTTACATTTCTGTTTAAGTATTTAGATTTCTAAACAACGTAGATGGTTTAAAGTAGGATTAAGAATCTGATATGCAAAAAACAATAGTAGGGCTGCCGGGCCACGGAATGTGACGGACAGTGTCCAAGTTTGGGAAATACCTAAGTAGATGGGTGGATCTATTAGGTACCTGAATCACATTCCCTGGTGCCGGAGTTTGAACTACATTTTGTTTTGGATTTTGCATATTTTTGTTGGATTTTACATTTTGTTCTGCATTTTAGATGCAAGTAGGACTGCCGGGCCACGAAATGTGACGGACAGTGTCCAAGTTTGGGAAATACCTAAGTAGATGGGTGGATCTATTAGGTACCTGAATCACATTCCCTGGTGCCGGAGATTGTACTACATTTTGCTCTGAAATTTGCATCATTTTGTTGGAAATGCAGACGTATGCTTTTAGATGTATTTTACATTTTGTTCTGGATTTTAGATGGAAGTAAATGCTTTTGGGTAATATGAATATAACCTTGCTTATGTTCTTCTGCTGACATATCCATATATCTATCACTATATATATTTATGCTGTTGGATAATTCATAGAAGATTTCGCTACTCAAGTACCTTTAGTTTATATAAATGAATTGGTGAACCCAAGATCGGTAAATTTGGGATTATGATGAATTTTTTTTCAAAGTGTAAATGCTTTATTTGCGATACTTTGGTAATTTATAAGATGACTGCCAAGACGCAATGTCCTTAAAGTGTATAAAATGACTATCAAATTAAGAAACTTATTATTGTTGCAATGAAATACTCTGTGAAAACATGTTAAAACTGCTATACAAAAACTACCCTAACAACAAAATTTAGATCTTGAGTCACCCCAAAACTAGCCTACCTTCTTTTCCTTTTCTCTCTTTTTTTTTTTTTTTTTTTTTTTTTTTTTTTTATTTATAAATGTATCACTTGTGATATTAGAATATATTACCAGTGATATAACTAAAAATTTCTTATATCACCTGTTATGTCACCTGTCATCTAACAAAAAAAGAAAAAGCAAAAAATAAGTAAGAATTTATAAATGTGTATGTGCTTGCTATGAAAATTTTCAGTTGACTACTATAGAAAAAAACTTTAAAAAAAATGTTGTCAAGAACAATCTATACACAAAAAACATGCAAAAGAAAGCATGATTTAAATGAAATCATCTTGCACAAAATATGAAATAAAACATGATTATTCAAATTTAAAAAATATTTAATTGTTTATCACAGGTGATACAAATTAAAAAAGGCAAAAAAGTTTACATAAAGTAAAAATAGAAGGACTGAAAATGTAAATTTCAATAAAATAAAACCAGATCTGGAAAAACACACACAAAAATCAAAAAAACACACACACCAACAATCTATCATTCGAAAAATAAACGACGAACCGTTGAATCAAATTCAGAAATACATAAATATGAATGAATCACAACCTCAAATACCGAACAAGGGAAAAAAATCTGTTGAAAATATGGATAATGGTACGACACTCATTTCGATATTATTTAAAAATTAATTGAATTTTATTTACTGTTTGCGTATTTTATATGAGTTTTATATGCATATTTTATATATGTTTGCTTATTTTAAGATGTTTTGAAACAATGATAAATTACAGATTATATTAAAAAAAAAATGAAATGATTGTTGAAGATAAGAGTAATATGCTAGTTTATCTACTGTGATTTTATGCTATTGAAATAGATGTTACAATAGCGATAGCTCATGTCAATTTGATTGTTAGATGTTTACAGCCGTAGAAACTAAGATCGTCGTAGTTTTGGGATAGTTATAAATTGAGGCACATTGTAGTTTGATTGAAGTTTTGCTAATACAAAATAAAAAACTTCAAAAAAAGAAGCTCAGCTAACTGTTTTGGGCTTACAACTTCATTCAAAATGCATAGTGAAAAAGAACTTAGTTTATACATTTCGAAGTTGTAACTAGTTTGAGTGAACTTGTAAACTAAGGGACATAAATGTGACTGTTTTGGGATCGTTGAAACTTTTTTTGGGCTCATTGTAAATAAAGGTGATTTGGTTGTTAAAATGTAGAAAAAGAAACTAAAGATGTACGCAAAACTGAAGGTAGTTTGGCTGTTAAAAAAGTCTACCCAAATTTGGTTAATTTGTAGATTCAATGACTGTGAAATTGCCAACAAATGTATAACTGGATTCACTATTATTTATGATATATTATATGATAAACATACAGATGAACAGAAACCAAAAAGAAGAAAACAATTAGCAAGATTAGGATGTAAGAAAAAATGTTTTAGAGGTTTGCATCAAAAAATAGAAGAAAAAAAAAAGGGTTGGAGGAAAAAGAAGCAACAAAATCAAAGACTGAGCAAGAAAAAGAAGCATCGGAAAAAGCTACAGAACAGGTATATCAAAAAATGTCTTGAGATAGTTCTGTGAATGCTATATCACAAGTGATAAATGATAAAATATCACAAGTGATAAATGCCCAACAATTTTATTTTATTATTTTATTATTACTACAGGATGCAAAAGAAGCTGAAAAAGAAGATTCTGCAAAAATGAAACAGGATGAAAAAGAAAATACTGAAAAAACAGAAAAAACAGAAAAAGAAACTGCTGAAAAAAGTTATGACAAAAAAGAGAATCGTGAAAGAGAAAAAGGAAAAGGAAAAAGAAAAATTGGTGAAATGGAAGATGATGTAAACGAAGAAATTGAAAAAGATTCAAAAAAGAAACGAAAGGTGTACACAATACTCAAGGGAAGGGCATCAGTTAAGCCACTTTTTGAGGCAATGCGTGGGTTAAGTGTAGAAAGAAAGAAGGTTATAACACAAATGGGTTTTGGAGATTTGATAGAATTCCCAATAAATGAAATACCGACAAAGCTTGCCTTCTTTGTGGTAGACAACCTCAACACAGAATCAATGAACCTTAGACTTCCAACAGGAAATTTAAAAATTTCTCCACAAACTGTGCATGAAGTTCTCAGACTACCAAATGGATCAAGGACGCTAGAAAGAGATGAAGGCCAAAGACAATACAATGATAAATTTGTTGAAGAATGGAAAGATCAATTCAAACACGAAAACAGTTTGACAACAAATGCCATATCAAAGGAGATAACAAAAACAACAAACATAGATTTCATGTTCAGAATGAACATTTTAGTGCTTATTGCAAATACATTGGGAGGATGCGATAAAAGATCTATTGTCAGAAAAACGGTGTTGGAAAACGTGTTTGAAGGAGATAATGTGAAAGATATAGACTGGTGCAGATATATTTTTGATTGTGCAAGCTCAACAAAACATGATTGGTCTGCAAGAAAGAATAATAGGACAGAGGTTGAGTATTACGGCCCAGTTACATTCTTGATGGTGAGTAATAAATTCTAAATTATTTTTTCTTCCTAACATAAAATGTTATGAAAATATATATTCATTGAACTGATAAAATGGTTGATGAAACAGCTTGCATATTTACATTACACAAAGTTTGATCAAATGAATGTGCCGAGAAGGATACCAGCTCTAAAAAGCTGGAACACAAGCCTGTTGAAAAGTAGGGAGATTCTGGAAATTGATTTCAACAAGTACTTTGGAATGGTGGAAATTATAGGAGATATGAATAAAGACGAAGAACATATTCAAAAGCAGGTCAGTCTAAAAAAAATTAACTTCTTTGTTATGTCCTATCACAAGTGATAAAATAAATTATGCTTGGTATCACTTATGATAATATAGTAAAATATTAAAAAAACTTTAATATCACTGGTGATTATGTATAACTAATATCATCTTAAATTTGAAAATTCAATCACAGGAAGTGTATCAGATGCTAGAAGATAAGATAGAAACCATTTTGAGTGAGAAAGAAATGCTAGAAGAAACAATTAACGAATATCTATGTAAATTCAAAAGGGATGAAAGGCTTCAGCAGTTTAGAGAAAGAATAAAAAAGATTTTCAGTCAACCAGATGATTGTTTCAAAGGAAAAAGTGCATTCTTATCATCAAGCTCTAAATCAACATCAACAGAGTCAAGCACCATCAAATTTGGCACAAGTGATGATGAAGATGGAAATAATGAAGTACAAAATCCATTTGCCAGAAAATATACAGAACACGGAGATGAAAATGACGAATCAATGATAATTAATGATGCTGTAAAAAACAATCAAGCAAACGACCAAAATGGAGAATCAATCTATACTGAGAATGAAGTTGCGCAAGGTAGTGGAAACAAAGACGCAAGCAATACCAAAAATGATGAAACTTATGAAAACAACAAGAACGATAGAAGAGAAAAGGATGAAACTGTGGGAAACAACGATGGGAACAGTAACAAAAAGGGTGAAGCTGCAGAAAAAAATGAAGGGGAAAAAAATGAAACAAACAAGGTTACAAGTCAAAAAAGTAATGAAGAAACTAAAGAACAAAGAGAACCTTTTGATACTGATGAAGATATTTTTGGAGAATTACTAAACAAAACTGATGAAGATTTTAGAAATGAATTGAGAGAAATACAAAGGAAACAAGCCAACATGGATGCAAAACGAAATGAAGAAGTGAACAGATATGCAGAAAGTGAGAACCGTGAGAACCTTAAGAAACAGAAAAGTGTTGAAGAAAAAGAACAAACAGGTCCACCTTTACAGAGCCCTAGTTTTGTCTTTATACCAGGGTCTCAGCCAAGCTTTGATCTAGGAATTGATAGCCCAGGAATACAGTCAAAATCAAGTGATGAAGGAAAACAATATCAGTGCCTGAAATCTCCATACATGAACAAGAAGGTCAGCATGACAAATTATCTAACAGATGTGGAAAAACTCTTGGCAAGAAGCATCTTCTGTATGTAAGGAAACGAAGCGTAAGTTTATATTTAAAATTTCGATATCTAATTTATTATAGTTATCACTTGTGATAACAAAACATATATTAGTTTCTTATATTTATCACCTGTGATACAAATTTTTTTTACCTATATACATAGTTCCTTATACTTATCACTTGTGATATTGTGAACAGAGAACAAGTTTTCGTAGATGATAAAGGTTTAGGATTAATGAGAATGAATGTTCAATCACTAGCACCAACCTTGAAAATTGAAATTCCTGTGATAGATACCTTTGCTGATATCCTAAACTACGAGGAATTGTTCTCAGATAGAAAGATCAAACGGCATTACTTTTATACATCAATGATGGTAAGATAAATTTTTATATCAAATGAACGTATTTCTGTATTAACTTTTATTTATTAATAATAACCATAATTTTTTTTTTAATTGTCAATCAGCTTCCAGGAGTATTACAAGATAAGCCAAAATTGTTCATTGACAAAGTAGATAAACAGTATGATATGTTTGAACACTTGATTGCTATTCAGATGGAAGAAGACACAAGCAGGCTCAAATTTGATGACATTAACTTGGTATATTACATTACATATATAAAATAATCAAGAAACCTAGTATATTATTTTAAATTTAATACTTTTTTCATGATAACAGGTATTCTTCCAATAATAGCACATGGACATTACTATCTAATAGTTTTCGACATCGTTAAAGAAACATCTGTCATAATTGATAACAGCGATTCAGATGCAACATACGAAGGAAAGTACAAAGAAAATTATGAGTTAGTGGTAAGAAAAATTATTTGATTATTTATTTTTTAACAGTATAATATCACAAGGGATACTAGTCTATAATTGACATTTTATATTATAAATTTCAGAGGGCGGTTTTTGTAAGACACTTGTCAACATATGAACATCCAGCATGATATGAAATGATGCATCAAACACAAGAACCAGCAATATTAAAGATGGATTGGCAAACAAAAGGAGAAAAGATAGATTGCGGTTTGTACATGATGATACACATGGAACTCTAAGAAGGAAAAATTGGATCAAAATGGCAAACAGGCATTCTAAAGGAAACACACAAATATCATCGAATTCAGATAGAAAATATGAGATCAAGATACTTAACAAAGATGTTGCTTCATGAAATGAACGAAAACTGGAAGATGATGTCAGACTATGCATTAAAATTTCTTGCAGAGAACAAGGACGAAAAAGAAGTAAAGAAGCTTCTCAAGGAGACAATAAAAAGAAAGTATGCAGAACAAAACAACAATTGACCGAGTGCTTAATGTTTTACGTTTGGTTTCATGTAAAAACAATTAGTAATTCTCTTCAGCTACTTATTAATCCTATGTCAGACTATCGTTTTGTAAAAACAATTATCTTTATCGGCGTAGCCATTACAATGATGAATTCTATTCAGTTGAAAGATTTTGGAAAATCAGAATTCAACCTTGCTTTTGTTAACTTTATTAAACTATACAAATGTCAGTAAATAACACGCCATAGAAATAGATTAGCAAAAAAAACTTATTTCAATTATTCAATAAAGTCACAAAAAAAGTAAACTCATAAAAAGGTATCAGCATTTCATCAATTTTGTATGCTTATCACAAGTGATAAAAATGAAAAAATGAAAGAAAAGTAATAACAAATAGAAAATCATCACAAGTGATAAAATTGTAAGAAATTGGATAAGACATAACAGATAGACTGCACATCAACCTCAACTTCAACCTCAACGTGCATACCCTCTATTGCAATGGCTGCGCCGATGACTCCACCTCAACCTGGACAAGTACTCCTTCAGCAGAGCTGCCGCCTACTTCTGCATTATTGGTCAAATATTTGCCCTTATCTAGACAAGTAGTCCTGTTATGCTCCATCGACCCACAAATACTGCATGACTTCTTTTGCTTCTTGCTTTTATCAAATGCTTTCTCACGTCCACCCTTGATACGCTCCCTCATAAACCCCTTATTGCTCGCTTTCGATGGATTTTTAACATAAATTTTAGTAGGCTTCTTTATACCCATAAACTCTTCAACAATTTCAGAAACATTACGGGAAGGAACAGTTGGCAAATCAGCCTCAACTTCAGTTTTCAACTTCTTCAGCTTGTCTGCAAAAGAAGTCAACTTCCCTTTATTGTTACTCATCATATGAACATACGACTCAACTAAACCAGTTGCCTCAATTGCAAGCCTCTCTATTTCTTCATTGTTCTGACCATAACGAGCCTTTTGCCTCCTCAAATCAGCAGGAATCAAATCCCTTGTCCAACGCCTAAGTAAATACCGATCTGGGATAGAAACAACCTTGCAATTCTTGAACACACAAAAGATGTGACGACACAAAATACTACATCGAAAAAAAAGCTGACAACAGCAAGTAACTGAACCATCTACTGTGTTATACACCACCTTCATCAAAAAAAAATTATAAACTTTTATGAACTTTAATTGAATATATCATAGGTGATACCTCATATAAAACATAAAAAGAAAATAATATCACAGGTGATATTAAAAACAATATCACAATATCACAAGTGATACTTAAAACAATATCACAAACAGATATCACATGTGATACCTCATATAGACTTATAAACAAAGAAAAAAGAGATGTACCTCGTACTCTCCAATGTCTTTTTGATACAAATTAAGCTCTTCCTCGGTATTTTCTGAAGTACTTTCATCATCAACCACTGTTGGTACAATATCAGCATCCGGTTTTTCCTCAGATATAACAGAAACATCACAACCATCACCACAAATTTTAGACTTGATTGAACATAACCATGAGCCAGCAATTATCTCTTTCTGAACAAGAACAAAAAGCTTACGAGTGTAAAACCTTGCTGCATGAATTTCAATTCCTAATGGTGTCAATAAAGTAGGAAATGAGTCAATCGACCGATGATCTAATCTTTCTTGTATGTATCTCTGTTTCTCCATTGCAGACTCATAACACACCATGAATTTAACAAGAGTACAAGTAGGAGACGTGAAATTTGAAAAAAACGAGTTCTCACTCTCTGACCTAGATGTGGTCCTCATCAGTCCACATAGAGGAGAATCAACAAAAAAAAGCAGGAATCCATGACGCCCTAATCCTATACATCTTATTCAACCACTTATGATTCAAAAGACCAAATTCAACCATCAACTCATTCCATCTAATCTCAAACTCTTCAGGGCCAATATACATGTTCCAAACAATCTTGTGAAATTTATTCTTGAAATCAGTATCGTCATAAATTCTCGATACAATCTGAAAACAGTAAAAAAAAATAATCATTATAGACAGCAAATGAAAAAAGTATCACAAGTGATACAATCCAAAAAGTGCCACAAGGGATACAAAAAGTATCACAAGTGATACAATACAAAAAGATGCAAATATCACAAGAGATAAAAAGATGCAAAATATCAAAGAGAGATACCTTAGACGGAAGCTTTTGCATGATATGCCACATACAAAGTCTGTGTTTTGAATCAGGAAGAACTTCAGCTATAGCCTTCCGCATTGCACCATCTTGATAAGTAACAATGATATTTGGAGAACGAACAAACGCTTTCTTGAATGCTTGCAGTAACCAAACATAAGATTCAGTAGTTTCATTCTTAAGAATACCAGAACCAACAGTCACAGATCTCCTATGATTATCTATTGCAGTAAAAGGCACGAAAACCATCCGGTATCTGAAAAAAAAAGTATCTCAGCTGATAATATATACAAAATGTAGAAAAAAACAAATACAAATATCACAAGAGATACTAAAAAAGGTTTAAACAACACACTTGTTTGTCTTGTATGTGGCATCAAATGAGACGATATCGCCAAACTCTTTGTAATTCAATTTAGCAACTTGATCAGCCCAAAAGAGTCCAATAAGCTCAGCGTTCTCAACAAGATAATCAAAAGAGAAGTCTGATGTAAATTTCATCCGATCTTCCATACGGTTAATAAGCATCTGTGCATCGCTATCTCCTATGAAACAGTTTATACCACGAACTAGATTGTTAAACTCAGTCTCTGTACCATGAACAAGTGCTGAGGACCCTTTCAACCCGGTATACAAACTGTGAGCTCTAGTCGCCCCAATATTATAATTCGAAGCTTTGACTATAAAGAGCTGCTCAGTGTATGTTAGCTTCCTCTCACTCTTGGACAAATGCTTATACTCAACATGATCTAGCTCATGATTATGTTCCACATCGAACGTAGTAAGCCTATATTTTCTACTACCAGGCACCATATGAAAAACTGCACGTGCTTTGCAACCAGTAATTCTAAAGTTCGAAGTCCTCACTTGTTTGTCACCTTTCTTAGGAGCTAACGTATTCAAACGAATTTTCTTTGGGCAACCTTCCCTATTGCAAACTAAATACTTCTCTTTTACAAATCCATCCCTTAATCTTTTCTGAGTAGACTTTCTAATACCAAATCCTACCTCTGAAGCATATCTCATGTACATACTAATGCAATCCTCAACAGAATCATAAACACTAAACAAAATTGGTAGCACACTAGCACCAACTCTAGGAACCCAAAAAATCGATCCACCAGGAGTATCAATAAAATCATGATGAATAAAAGATGAAGGAGTTTTCAAACCACTAGAAGCTGTAAAGAAGGTGATAAAACACAAAGTCAAAAAGCATAAAACAATAACTTCGAAAATTATCTTAAAATATCACTGGTGATACTATACATTATTTGAAATATCACTGGTGATACTATAACAGATGATTCTACAAAAATACTAAACAAAAACAACAACACATCCAATCAAACAACTTATTTAAAAGCAATATAACATCTACATTAATATACATTAACAGCTTATTCATGAAGCTTATTTAAAAGCCTATCATAACAAAAACCACAAAAACCTATAACTCAGAAATTCAGCAACATAAATTGACAACAGCTATAACTCATTTTCAGACAAATATATGCAACAACTGCAAACACGACTATTCTTCTTAAATATACAGCAACTGCTTTAAGAAATCACTTCCAAAACACTAGATTTACGACTACTTTGACTACACAGCAAAACGCTTCCAAGACAAAAAACACTAACAGTACAACTATCAGCACCAACACTATCACTCTTCTTCATTCGAATCACTAACAAAACACAATCTCTCTAATCAATAATATGCAACAACTGCAGCAATAACAGCATAGAAATATCGGAACATCGCAGTAAGAAATCAAGTACACTACATTTACGATTATTTAGTAAAAAACTTAAAATTAGAAGCAAATTACTCTAAAAACCTTAATTAAAAAGCAACTATCATCAACTTCAAAATATCACTGTTGATACTACACAAATTAAACTGAACAAAAACACATCCAATCAAACTAACAGCTTATATAAAAGCAAAATCAAACTAACAGCTTATATAAAAGCAAAATCAAAATAACAGCTTCATGAATAAGCAAAAAACTAACAACACCAGCTAAATATCACAGGTGATACAACACAGAGTAAACTAACAGCTGAATTAAAAGCTTAAACACCTTAATTAAACACTTAATTAACAAAACAGCTTAATTAAATAAACAGATTAACATAAAAAAAAGCTGAATTAAAACGAAAACTCACATGATGCATTATCATCAACATTAGAAGCACAATTTGAACTCGTAACATCTAAATCAATTGAATCATCTCCAACAGGAACTTCAATAAGATCAAAAATATCCATTCTGCAAAATTGAAGAAGATAATTACGAAATTGAACAAAATAATGAAGAAATTAAAGAAGATAATAAAGAATTGAAGAATTACCGGTGGGATAAAGTGGAGCACGTGACGGAGATGACGGTGGTTGTACGGTGATCACAGTGGAGGATGTGGTGGTTGACCTGGTTGTTGTGATTGAAAAGAAGATAACCGTTTATGGAGGGAAATCCAGAGAGAAAAGTGTGTGAGAAAGTGTGTGAGAAACAGAGTGATAAATGAGAAAAAAAAGGGTATATATATTGGGGTAAAAAATAGGTTAAAATGTTTAAATCTTAGATTAATCACAGCCATTAGATCAATCCAAATAGAATGTGGGGATTTGTCCCTTGGTAAGCACCAAAATAAGAGTATGCAAATGAAAATTCCTCTCCCATTTATATGGATACATACGAAAACATGGAGTAGTAAAAGTGAGCTTTCGTCGTCCCATTTTCAAATTCCACCCGCTATAAGCAAAACAAACCAAAGATGACCCATTCATTATCAAAATGAGCTGAAATTTTCCCACCTAGTGCACAGTTATAAGTGTGACAAAAGCATACATCAATAACAAATCATTTCTCTCTCCTCCAACCGTGTTTCCACCAAAATCCCTCCATTCAAAAACCAATAAGGGGGAGGGAGTGGTACCCTAGTACCCGAATTGTCACATCACCTCTATCCAATAAAAACCCTTCAACTCAAAACTACCCAATTCTACCCTAACACTACCCTAAGTGGAGGGAGTGGTACCCAATCCTACCCGATTCTACCCTAACCCCATAAAAAACACATACACTCACACACAATCACCCTTCACCGATCGGGCTTGGAAGCCGATTTCATACCCGAAATTCACTACCCGAGCCCCACGGGGCGGTGTTGCCGATCGGGTAGAGGTACCCGATTCCCTACCCGAGTACCACTCCCTCCCCCCTAAAAGCCTCAATTCTTCATCAATTTAAACGAATTTTACAATTCTAAACCGACAGTTCGATTCTAAATTCAGTTCTACACATTCCGATATAGTTTTAAGTTGTCAATTTTGAATTTTTGAATAAACGGCGTGCTTCGAAGAGAGTGGTGAAGGTTCCTTAGAAATATGGGGATTCAGTATGCGAGCTTAATAATGATGACGTCAGAAATGGGGATGATGACGGTGAATTTGTGAGCTCAGCGGTGAGACTAATGATGCTATTGATACTGAGAAAATTGGAAACAAGTACTAATTATTCTTATGTGAAATATTTTGTTAACACTGTGAAAAACAAGGCAGTAGAAATTGGATGATGACACTATGTGGGGTAAACATGGACTATGTGACATAATTGTGCAAAATGGTGTGTATTTTTTCATATGTAGTTCCTGGTAACCATTGCTATGAGCTTTGAGCTATCCCTCAGGTTCTTTAGTCACAATTTATTGAAAATTAAAGGAGAAAATTACATAGCCAAGCTCGATATCCTTTTAGAACAAAGAGTAAGCAAAGAAAACACCAATCTAAAACAAACAAACAAATATCCAAATCGCTAACTGAAAAACTATCAAACAGCAATAGCAAACCAAACATTAGAAGAAAAATTAACAATCAGCTTCAACATTAGAGATTCTATCATGATCTGATCTAGCAATCAAACACTTATCAACACTCCATTTCACATGTTCTGACACGCAAACAGCAACAGCAAACCAATCTAATAGCTTTATCTTCACTCTGATACACCAACACCTCACCATATCATTTGTTAAGGTGAAGTAGTCTCATCTTTCACGATTCACCAGCCTCCATTCAAATGATACACCAACTCAATTCCACCAATGAACTGCTAATCAAAACACCATAGAAGTTGAAAAAGTGTCAAGCTAGATATATGTTCAGATAATTATCCCTAGATAAAAGAAGTTAAATGGCATAGAGAGAACATACCTTCATATTACGTTTGTGACTTGTTGTCTATTTCTATGCAGGGGATATGGGAGATTTTGGTCCAGTAGGAGCCTCCTCTACTGCATCTTTCTTTCAGGTCTGGACATCCCCATATTCTCAAACTCAAAAGTGAAGGCAACAACTTTTCTGGTAGATCTTTCATCTTTGGGCATTCGGAAATTAGGAGATGTTGGAGGGAGGTGAGGTGTTGGAGTCCCTCGGAAACTGTTTCCAACTCATCAAAACTATCAATCAAAAGTCGAGTAAGAGATGAAGGAAGATGAAGATGAGACAGTTGACTCCAATAAGTGGCTTCTTCTTTTTCTTTTGAACCCCGTAAGGTTAGCCCAACAAGTGAGGTTGGAAACTTCAGTGGGCCCCATTCAGAGATGGGCTTCTTCAACTCACCTATATTAAGTACACGCAAGTTGGGAGGCCAAAGCCCAGTTGGAACATCCATACTTGGACAATTGCTTATTTCCAGATAAGTTAACGAGGTGAGACTCTGCAATTGGAGGTCTACAAATAGTACTATTACAATCTTTTATTACCAATGACATGAGGTGAATAAAGTTACCCCCAAAATCAATGATCGGTGCCACATTTGGATGATCTATTATCTGTACAAATTCAAGCATTGGCATGCTTTTGCTGTTGATAAGTAACATATTCTTCTTTCCTCCTTCTCCCAACTCCTCCTTTATCATTAGTTTTTTACACTCGTGAATGGTAACTGACTTGAGCTTCTGCCCTCCCATTCCCATTGAGAAGGAGACACATGTAATTGAATCACAATAATAGATACCCAACATCTCAATGTTGTCAGGACAACTTAAATGCTTGAAATTTTCACAACCCCATACCATTAATGAGCTAAAAGATGTTAGGAGGTTACTCCCGTTATTGTACTCCTCCTCATCTTTCTCCCCTAAACTCACCAACTTTTTACAATTGAAAATTTTCAACATCTTTAAATTCACGAGAACCTTAGGTTGCGTTTAGTTGAGGGAAAACACCCTTGTTTTCCACAAAATGTTTTGTGGAAAACAAGGAAAACATAGATCGCGTTCAAATCAACGTTTTCCAACAAAATGTTTTGCAAAACACAAATCCCCTATTTCCTAACTTAACAAGGAAAATTACAAAACAAATTTTAGTTGTTTTCCTTGTTTTCCTTTGTAACCCTCAACCCTCCCTCCCTTTCTTCAAAACAGAAAATAGAAACATCAACTAAACGCGTTTTCTATATTTTCGAGTGTTTTGTAGAGATTAATTCTCCTTCCAAATTTTTACAAAACTAGAGATAGAAAATAAGAGAATTTGTTCTCCAACTAAACGCACCCTTACTACTTGCCTCTGTTTCTTTTGATTCCCACAAGTATCTTATTTCATCACACCTTTTGACTTCCAATTCTTCAACTGCCTTAAGATCCAATATAACACCCCTCCACACCTCATTAGTAAGCCCTGAAATAGATCTTATGTCCAACTTGGTGACTGATGGAGCTGTATGCACCAGACTTCTCAACAAACCAACACCACATTCATTTATTCTCAAATACCTCAATGAAAGTAGTGGTGCTTTAAGTGAGACTTCAACCAAATTTGGACAATTTATAATATGGAGCTCTTTCAGGCATGGAAACACAGAATCTCCAACCCCACTTCTACTATATGTTGACCAAACCTCCCACCTCGACATACCTATAAACTCCAGAATTTCAAGTAAAGGAAATGCAACATCAGTCCCAAGAAATTCTAAACCCATATCTTTCACATCTTCCATGTCTTGGATTGATAACTTCTTCAGTGACGGTAGTTGCCCGAGTGGTGGTAGAGATGTACACTTTTTACAGCCATGTATAGACACACGAGCCAACTTACGGAAAGAGGGTTCCCCAACCCATTTGGGAAATTCTAAACCGAGATAGTTCACAATGCCTAGCCTCTTCAAAGAATCAGTATATGGCTTCAATGCATCAAGGACATCGTTATCAGTAGTCTCCTTTCGGGAAGCATATGATACGTCACTCCATTCAACCTTTAACTCAGTAAGCCTCTTTTGTGATAAGTCTGCTTCTCGTGCTTCCATTGCGTTTTTTACTTTTTCCAGGCCCTCAATGGAAACTTTCCCATGAAGATTCTCAAAATATTTAAGTTGGGTTATCGAAAAATCATTATCTCCTCCAATAACGATTTTTGAAAGAGTTTGCAGGCTTTTCAACTTAGCAACCCCAACAGGCAAGTCTTTCAAAAGCGGAGTATCTCTAATGTCAAGATGCCGCAAACTATTAAGCTTTGTGAAGTTGTTGGGAAACTTAGTTAAACAAGAACAACCAAAAAGGATTAGCGTCTCTAAGTTATAGAGATCACAAACATTTTCTGGAAAATGTGTGATTTTAGTTTGAGATAAATTGAGATAGCGTAAATGCTTTAATTCACCAATGGACTCTGGAACCTCGCTTATCTCATAACCACTCAAACTTAAAACCCTTAGGAATTGCAACTTAGGGAGTAAGTCAGCCAAAACCTTATTCGACAAGTAGTTTTGTTGCGATGACCATTCTTTCACCCCTACGGAGAATAATGTTCTCAAACCTTTAGCTCCTTCAATCCCCTCAAACTTCTTGTAAGCTACATATTTCTCACAAACAAAAGACATATGACGACACTTATCTAAAGTTTGTTTCCTGACATTCTTTCCCATTTCCTTCTCTAGCCTGAAAAAGAAATCTCCGGCAACAGATGTGGCCAAATCATTCATAAGATCATGCATAACAAACAAAGACTCGTCATTAGGTGAGTGTTGAAAAAATGACCGTGATAACAACTCATCAAAGCATTCGTGACCCAAACGTTCTACAGTTGACTTGCTTAGACGTACTCGGTGCAAAAATCCTTCTCCCATCCAGAGCAGAACCACATCTTCCTTGTCAAATGCATAGTCCTTTGCGAACAAGGAGCAATATGCAAAGAGCTGCTTCAAATCGGCAGGAAGTTCACGGTAGCTTAGTCTAAGAGCCGGAATAATTTCATCCCCCTCTTTTAACCTCCATATCTCACTATCCAGTATTTCCTTCCATTCTAGCTCATCCTTTTTTGTCCTCATTAACCTTCCAAGTGTTATTAAAGCCAGAGGCAAACCATCACATTTTTTAACAATGCCTTCACCATGTTCTTTAAATGTTGGATGGGAGTCAAAATTATTTGCACCCAATGCATGTTGAGCGAATAAAGACACAGCATCATCTTGGGATAAACGTTGCAGACGGTCTGAATTATCATAACCCAACTTTTTCAGCAATTGCTCCTTCCGAGTTGTCATGATAATTTTACTTCCGCTAGAGCATGCATGAAATGGACGTACCAAGGTTTCCCAATCCTCACGGCTTTCACTCCAAACGTCATCTAAAATTAGTACAAACCGTTTGTCCCTAAGTTGATCTCTGAGAGCTACTTGAAGAAGATTAAAATCTTCAAATTTCTTATCTTCCCCACTCACAGATAGGAAAATAATTTTACTTATTTGGAAGCTATCCCACTCATCTGAAACACATACCCATGCCTTGAGATCGAAATGATCCTTAACTTTCTTTTCGTCATACAAAAGCCTAGCTAGAGTGGTTTTACCCAAACCACCCATACCAACAATGGGCATGATGCTAAAGTTTTTATTACATGGTTCATCAGTCAATAGCCTTTGAACCAACACATCCTTATCACCTTGTCGTCCAACAATACTAGATGCATCTACCAGCAACGAGGTCTCGTATTGTCTATTTCTATCTTTTGGCCTGTCATCGTTCACATCTAAACTTCCACTCTTCATCTCCAAACCAAGAGTAACTTTTTCCTTCTCTAGATCTTGTAGCTTGTTGGTGATATCGTCTAACCTTTTAGACAACCTACTACTTAGTGAAAAATTTGTGCAGCAAGCTGGAATGAGCTTTCTTATCTTGCTGGTGCTGGCTCGGGATTGGTCGGTCAACTCATTATGCTTAGCCTCGGTTGCCAAGTCATCAATTACATCATCTATGTCGTAAGCCAGATGTTGGAGATCATTGAGCCATACTTGAACAGCTTCATTAGTTATTTCTTTATTCCAAGCATCATTCAGCAGTGCTTGGATCTTGAACAAAGTCTTCCCTAGTTTCTTCAGCTCAGAATGAATTCCCTTTGCTCGAACAACTTGCTTAACAGCTTCACTGGCCAGCTTCTGAATAACGGCTTCAATGAGGGTAGAAGCAATGACTTCCGCCATTGTTTTATGGTAGGTGTTTTGAATGAAATGATCTTGACTTATAGGTGGCTGGAAAAATTAAATGAAAATTATAGATCTTGACTTATAGTTTTCTTGTGAGGTGAGGTGTGGATCTGAATGATTTTGTTGACTTAATGGTGGTGGAGTGGTGGCAACAGTGGCGGTGTGATGGTGGTTGGTATGGTGGTGGTTTTGTTTTTGTAAATGGTGGTTTTGTTAGATGGAGAAGATGAAAAGGTTGTGAGAACAAAAAAATGATTAGTTGTAAGAGTTTAGTACGTGGTATTGTAAGAGTTTATTAGTTGGATGTTGGAAAAAAAAGTGAGTGACAATGAGCTTAAGGTGTTATAATACAGTAACACTAAAAAAGTATTGTCATCTCAACGCTACTTCAGTTTTAACATTTTAACACCAACACCTCAAAATCACCGCTTATCATAATACCACATTTTAGGACTAGGGGTGTCATTCGGGTTGACCCGACCCGACCCGAGTCAATTCGGGTCGGGTCAATCGGGTTCAAAATTATATTCGGGTCAATCGGGTCAACCCGAATTGACCCGAGTTCTAAACAAGGTCGGTTCGGGTATATATTTTTAGCCTTGACCCGACCCGAACCCGACTAACCCGGCTCAACAACACTTTTACAATGTAAAAAACTCGGGTTGACCCCAAACCCGAATTGACCCGACCCGAGTTTACCCAAACCCGAATTGACCCGACCCGAGTTCTAAACAAGGTCGGGTTCGGGTATGTTTTTTTAAGGCTTGACCCGACCCGAGTTGACCCGAACCTGACCGGGTCAACCCGAATAACACCCCTATTTAGGACCCATCTTTTTTTTCATTTATTTAAACAAAATAATTTTTAAAATTACAATACGAAATAAAAAAGGTTACGAAAAAAAACTATGAAACAAAAAAAGTTACGAAATACAATAAGTTACGAAATAAAAAAGACAATACGGAAATAAATAAATAAAAACTAATCGCGGAGCAAATTGTTTTTTATTTTATTTATTTATTTATTTTTTCCTTTTCCATGTTGATCAAATACACATCTTCCTCCGACAACTCCTTCGTGTTAATACAAATAAATTTCATCTCTTCCAAACGCATTATCGTACGGTCTTTCTCTTTAGCGACCTCGTACGCCGATTTGGCTGATTCTCATTTGAGACGCATCTCGCTTGTCATAACCTCCCCAAATTGGCTTGACGAGTTACTTCCCTCGATGCTTTTCGTGGTTTCGGTGTTTTGTTTTTTGTCGGCACGTTGTTTGCAGGCCGGACATGGTCTTGCCTCTACACCGAATAGATCCGCTTGGCCTTCCCCAGGGACTTCTCCAGTTAAATAAACCGGTTCCGACGCGTCCTATTTTGCATGGGTTTTCAAAATTTTCCACGCCTCCTCTTGAGTAAACGAGGTACCTTTATGCCCGTCACGATACATCATTCTAACCCGTTTCATAACATCTAAATTAGTTTCCCCACTTTTTCCCAAATGTTTGGAACGTTTGAAAACCACATTGAACTTTTGGCAATTCGCATTCGATGTATGCCACTTGCTTGTCAACATATCCTTGTTGTTTGCTTGGAAATTTTGCCTATTGAAGTCGTTCAAAAACCGATACTAAAACGTGTCTCCCTTTTGTGAAATTATCATATTACAATCCTCGAAAACGGAAACATAACACGTGGCAAGTAGCGTTTGCTTGTTTGGTTGCCAACATAAATAAACCCCGGTCACGTCGGAATTTTTTTGGAATAGGGTTCAGGGTTTTTGGATTTTTTTTGCCATTCGTTTTCCTTTTCTTTTGAACTTTTCGGTTTGTGTAGGTGGGTCGAATTGTTATTGTGGGGATTGAGTTTGTGGTTGTGATTGTTGTTCAAATTGTGGTAGGTTTTGTTGTAGATTTTAGAAATTGAGGTTTATCATTTGATTTTGTTGCCACATAAGAAACGCTTGTTGTTGCTGATAAATTTGCTCGGGAGTCATGCTGAGTGGGTTAGGAAAACCGGATGAAGACGCGTTCGGCTTCCTCATACCGAGGAAGTTCATAAAAATGTCGTTAGGAAATCCCGACATTTTTTTGAGAATGAAAGTATATAAAGTTGTGTTTGAGTTGTGGAAGTGGGTAAAAAATATATGGGAAGGGTGTATTTATATTGAAGTTTATTGGTTTTTAAAAAAATTTGATTTTTTTTTAATGTACTGGCCGTTTAGGGGGGGGGGGGGGGGTTGACTGTAACTATTATTATTATTATTATTATTATTATTATTATTATTATTATTATTAGAGTTAATTACATAAATGGTCATCGTGGTTTGTCGGATTTTACGGGTTTAGTCACTATACTTTTTTTTCGCCGGGTCATATCACTATGGTTTGCATATGTTACGGATCTAGTCCATTTTTCATTAACTCCGTTAGTCTTCTATTAAATTCACTCATTTTCAAGTCATACCAGGGGTATTTTTGTCTTTTGTTCACCTCATCTTCAACCTCATACTTTTCTTGACTTTTATAATTTTCTTGCAAGCAAAACTCAAAAATTTAATTAGCATGAAATTTGCTTTTGTAAAGATACCAGCCACCTATTTTAATCATATAACTATTTTATGCTTGTTTCAAGCACACTATTTTTCTCTAACAACAAATTAGCAAGAACACAAAATGAACAACTACAATAACCACCAACCACTTTTTCTCACAAACTATATTTTTCCAACAATGAAAACCCGAATGAGCAGTTTCATACAATCCAGAATCCTATCAAACAAATTTACTATGCAAATAACATTACAAATCAAACCAGTGGCCAATACTTGTGTTAAAATCGATTCCAAAATGAAGAACCATCAACATTCATTTGTAATAAAAACCCAACTGATCTTTAAATTCCTTTCAACAATTACCTTGTACCTTAATCAACCCCACATAACAAATAAAACAACTAAAGCCACATATCAATTTGTGGGTTTTGTTTCGATTGAAACATCAAAAAGTAGTGGTTGTGTTTATCTTTGTGTTTCGACAAATAGAGAAAAGAGATAAGATGCGTTTATGTTTCTGGGTTGCGTTTTCCTGTGAGTTACAGTTCCTACGAGCAACTGATGTGGGAACGGGACAATGGTGGTGGGAAAGGTGTAGCACACTATCCGGTAGAGATAGTTCCAATAAGTGATATATGTTCTCTTGTTTCTTAATTAGATTTCACATAGCACAAAAATCATGTGATGATATAACACAATCATGGGGAATATTATGAGGTTGGTTTGTGATTGATAAATTACCGTAGTAAATTTATTGCTGTTATGGACAAAAGGAAAGAAGGGATGCCGTTGGGTGGAGGATTGATCGGAGGTGTTGGGGGAAATGATTTTTAGCATTGAAGTCTGTTAAAATAAAGGTGGGTGTATGATAGATGAAAAGGGTAGTTTTGTCATTTCATTTGTTTGGAAATGCATTTAACAGCTATATAAACTGAGCTAACGGAATTGGACTGGATCTGTAACATATGCAAACCATAGTGATATGACCCGGCGAAAAAAAAGTATAATGACTAAACCCGTAAAACCCGACAAACCACGATGACCATTTATGTAATTAACTCTTATTATTATTATTATTATTATTATTATTATTATTATTATTATTATTTTGAATTTCTAGCATGTACTAGCCGTTTTTTTTTCTTTTTTGGGGGGGGGGGGGGGGGGGGGGGGGAATGTTTTCTTTTCTTTTCTGCGTTTCGACGTACGTTGATTAAGAAGACGTACGCACGAATTATGGTCATATGAAAACTTTCATTTGATGTTATATTGAAAGTATGAATACTTTCGTTGTACGTCAATCACCTCTTTTAAACGATATCAAACAAGGGAAACCAGAAGAAGTTTCATTTATGACTAACGACGTGAATTATAGTTGGGATATTATCTTACCGACGAGATATATCTGGATTGGGCTGTTCTTATTAAGTCTATTTCACAACTACACACGAATGATACGAAGCGAATAAGGTATAAGAACGCGCATGAAGCAACGAGGAAAGACATTGAACGAGGGCTTGGCGTACTGAAAAAAGTGGGCTATAAAAAGAATTCCTGCATGGTCGCAAAAGTCTTAGGAGAATTAAGGAGTTGATGTGCACTTGCATCATATAACATAATATTATTATACAAGACCAAGAGTTGGCAATCTCTCCCGACTATTTTCAGGGGAAAGTACATCGTGAAGATGATCCCGTACGATCGAAATAAGATATGTTACAAGTTGTTACTGAACGGCTCTCATTTGGCATCAAACAAATCAAGAAGCGCTTTAATTTTATTGTAATGTTTTGAATTTTATTTGAATTATTATTGTAATGTTTTTTAATTTATTAATGAAATGTTTATATATAAAAAAAGGTATCGGTCGCCCCTTCTGTCACCATAACTTGTATTTGGTCTTATGTTTAGTCTTGGAGTAGAAAAAGTGAGTTGTTGCTGAGGTGACAAAGGACGCTAAGATGTCAGAGGTGGCCATTATACCATTAGTTTAAAAAATTAAAAATGTGATTGGTGATCTCCACGAGAGATAGCTGTTAGCTAGAATCTTTGAATTTTAATTATACGAGAGGAGTTGAACGTAGTTGTATTTCTGAATTTAAAATAGATGGGATTGGTACTAGTTGATTATCTTTACTATTATATAAAGCATTTGGGACTATTCTTTTTATAGTAAGCCTTAAAATTCAGACATACTTACTTGCTTTTACTGGAAATATATTTGACTTTTGCTAACAATTCAATACCTTGCACACATAAATAAAATTTATTACATTTATGTAACAACTCAAATATTTATTCTGCCCATTAAAGATGTAACAACCCATTTAAGATGTTAGAGCCTATTTCAAAACTGTGTCATCATAAAAAAATGTACTTCGAAAATAATTATCGCCAAAATATAATCATACGGGTACCCGCCGCCGCAACGCGTGGGTACCCGGCTAGTTTAAATTGTAAGACTGAGTCATTGGTGCCATACGGTAACTTATAAAAATACAACCAATTCTTTCAAGTTTTCTATTAGAAATATGATGTGTTTCATATTTCTTCACAATCATATTAGTTTAATGATCTTACTAAACAAAAAAGTTGTACAATGACCTAATTGAACATTTTTCAAAAGTACAATGATCCTTTAGTGCAATAATTCTAAGTGTTCGTTTGGTAGGACGAAATGAAATAACATTAGAATTGAATGGATAACGTAATAGAATAAATGATGTAATAGAATGACTCATTATTATTATTAATCATGCTTGTTTGCTATAACATAATATAATGTAATCAATAGAAAAAGACTAAATTCCCTATTTATGATAGAACTTTTTTAGTATAATGAGTATTAAAAAAATCGGTTTTTATGTAATTTTGATTTCATTGCATGATGGAATGAAAATAAAGGAGGGGTCCTTAATGAATCTAAATGATGATATTTGATGTAATGAGTCATTGAATGTAATTAGTCATTGTATTCCATAACAGTAAACAAATATGTTTTCTTCATTACAATTACACTGTAATTATCTTTTCCATTTCCCCCTTTCATTACAACATACTAAACACTACGTAAATAGTAGTACCTCTTTTACATTCGATTAATCTTATTAACTTGGTACCCGTGCAGCCATGCTATCATTCTTTTCTCATAAGTATAAATAAATTCAGCAATTATACCATGAGTTTTAACTTTTTTGTTATCGACGAGTTTTAACTTTTTTGTTATCGACGATGCAACATGTACACAAGAAGAAGTGAACAAGCTAGGTGATGGAATCAGCAAAAGCTGCACACAAATTATGGGCTAAAATGCCACTATAGAAGACAGCTGAATTGCTGCACACAAATTATGGAATCAGAGGTGACCGCCATTACCATTAGTCTAAAAACTAAAATATTAAATGTGATTGGTGATCTCCACGAGAGATAGCTGTTAGAGAATCTTTGAATTTTAAATATACGAGAGGAGGTGTACTGCACGTAGTTGGTCAAGGATGGGTGGCTTGGCTAGTTGGTTGTATTTCTGAATTGAAAATAGATGGGATTGGTGCTAGTTGATTATTGACTGAGTCATTGGTGCCATACAAACTTATAAGAGCATTGGGTACCGTTGGTGCCGGGGTGGTGCCATGGGTGGTTCCGTGAAAAAAGTGATGCCACTTCAGCATTTTTTTTTCATGGTACCAGATTTTCTTATGGCACCAAAACACCCCTTCCTAGTGATTACACCACTTTTCTAGTGCCGGTGGTTTTTTTATTTTCATTTTTTAACTAAAATTAAAATTCATTAATATAACATATTACATAAACAGTACATTAAATAAAAAAAGTATATAAAATGACAATAAAATAGGGATTAACAGTGCAAGAAAAACATTAACAAAGCAAATAATGTAAATTTGTATAACAACAAGGTTTAAAATGAAAAAGTAAAATAAAAAATGTATAAATGTTCATTGGACTGTCTTCTTCCTTCCTTTCTTGGCCACCTGCAACTTTTAAAAAAAAAAAAAAAAAACAAAAAAACAAACTATCAACACAATCATAATAACATTTTCAGACACACACAAATACAAACACAAAACCTTACTCACAAACACAATACCACTTGAAAAAAAAAAAAAAAAAAAAAAAAAAAAAGAATTCCAACCGCGTGAGCTGGTGGCCACAGCGCCAGGCCGTACCAGCCCAGCTGCGGTATGGTATCTCGTGCCGTAGGATCGCGTTTTTGGCAATAGCTCAAGCCATCAGCTACCGTACCCAATGCTCTAAAAATACAACCAATTCTTTCATATTTCTTCATTATGATATTGTAGTGGGGGCCTGAATCTTGGGATTGGATGTAATGGAATTCACTTTAATTTTCACATGTATCTTCTAATCTTCTAAAAGTCTTCAATAATTATCATTTTTGATCCTCAATTGCTCCGTTATTCCTCGAACGATATATTAACAGTAAAATAATAAGACGCAACATTTGCATTTAAAACCTTAATATTGTTAATTTATTTACACTCTGTTTCCGACTTTGATAAGGAAAGAAAAGAAGAGGAGTGGAAAGAAAAAACAAGAAAAAAGGAGGAAGGATATAGGAAATGGTTGTATTTTTAGTGTTCCCGGGTTGAGAAGAAAAGGAAAGAAGATGCATCTCTTTTGTATTCCCAAGTTTGAGAAAAGAGAAAGGAAGATTAGTAATTTTACAATTATATCTTTTTACAGTTAAATAAAGAGTAAATTGCGTTTTTGGTCCTTAATGTATGACCAGGTTTCGTCCCTAACGTTTCGAAAGTGCAGCGATAGTCCTCATTTTGAAGGTTTTGCTGCATGTTTGGTCCCTAATCTACAATTTAGGGACAAAACACGCAACGGAAACTTCAAAGTTTTAAGGACCAAATCTGCAATTTAGGGACCAAACATGCAATAAAACATTCAAAATGGGGAATACTGCTGCACTTTCAAAACGTTAGGGACAAAACCTCAATTTGGCCATACCTTAGGGACCAAAAATGCAATTTTTTATTGACTAATATCTGATTAAAACAAAGACATGCATATTAGACAAAACAGGCTCATCAAACTTTTGATGCTATTGTTTAGGTGCTTGTTTGGCTCCCCTGTCTTATTTCCCTGTAAGTCTCATTTTTTTAGTCCAGACAATGATTTAATTAACTTACACATTTTATGCTAATTACCGGTCATAACTAATCATTGTGGTGGCTTCATACATACCTCCTATTTTAATTCACCGTTTACAATATTATTGTCAAAGCTATCAACAATCTACTAGTGGAGATACGAGCAACTTGGTAAAATGTGTGTTTTTTAGAGTGAAAAATTGGTTGGAGAGAAAAGACTTATCATTTGGCGCTGCCCAACCCGCGCGAGGGGAGGCTTCCCCTCGACCCCGCCCGCTCACTTGGGAGCGGGGCCTCGACAATGAACCCTGCCCCTTGATGGAAATTATTAAAACTATTTGGTGTTTCTGGATCACGGATTCTTTGTGAATCGTGTATTCACTTTCCGAATTTAATATTTCGAACCTTAGATGCCTGGGTTACACCAAAATTTGACATTAGTTCGTAGTAACATGTATGTTTGCTGTATAGGTTCTCCATGCCATAAACAAAGTTCTGTATTAAGAGCATGTTTTCTCTATTGTGACGTTGATGCCATAAAGGTATCTTGGAACACTTCATTCTAACAAGGGCTGTAAACGAACCGGACGAACACGAACGGAGCCTTGTTCATGTTCGTTCGTTTAATTTTAACCGGACAAATAAACGGACACGAACGCTTAAACAGACGAATTTTCTTGTTCATGTTCGTTTATTAAGAAAATGAATTGTTCATGTTCGTTTATGTTCGTTCATTAAGACACTAAACGAACGTTAAACGAACATAAACGTTCGAACATAAATAGACATAGACAAACAAACATAAACTTTATTAAATTATGCACAATATATTGTTTTATAAGTGTTGTTTTGTTTTAACAAACAAATTTTATGATTCTACAATTAAAATATATGATATACGAACATAAATAAATAAATGAACATAAACGAACGTTAACAAACGTATAATCGGACGTTCACGAACATAAATAAACGGACGCGACTTTTGTTCATGTTCGTTCATTTAACTAAACGGACATAAAATATTGTTCATGTTCGTTCATTTAATAAATAAACGAACATAAACGAACTTTTTACCGAACGGTTCATGAAATGTTCGCTGAACGTTCAGTTCGTTTACAGCCCTAATTCTAACGTTTCGATTTTATCAATTTCAGTTGAGTCTACATGGCTCTTATTTGATTCTCTTTGTTTGTTCACAACTGGACTCTGCACAGCCTGAACTGCTTGTATTTAAATTGTTGTTTGGGGTTTGCGATGAACCTTATGATGGGAGACAGATTTGAAATTTGTAACGTGTAACAAAAGCTATGTAACGTACCATAATGGATCTTCAAGGAAAGTACTTTAAGTCTTTAACCTCAAACCTGTATGTTTTCAATCTATACTTGCTGATCATTACTAATTCATACAGGTTAGGTTTCAATAAACACAGGTTACATGAGTAGAAGTTTGATCATAGTTACTAATCAAAGAATATGAATGCCAGATAAATGAATGCGCAGCATTACAATGCCATTATCTTATACTGGTGTTCCTTATCAATGGACAAACATGTACGTAGTATAAGTGTAGACAAATAAAGAGTCCAAAACAATGTGTATTCCAATTATCTTGATGAAGCCAGACTGAACTTGTGCAATTTCAAAACGGTCAAAGTCAGGTCAAGATGACCATTAACACTTAAGGAATAAAATCATCGAACTTGAGCGGGCTAGTAATTACAATTCTACACTTTGTCGTTCAGATGTAGTTGCTAGTCTTACTATTGCTAATCTTGCCATCCCTCAATAAGTGGCAAAATGTGTGTTGGTTGGGTCATGTCACACATCTAGATGAGTATGGGTCTAAATGGGTCCGGGTCTACAGGGTCCTTTAGGACTAGGGCCTGGGTCAAATGAATTACAAGTTGGGTTAACCCGTCGGGATTTCACAATTTGTTTTAGTGAATGCCAAAATTTTAAAGTGTTCAATTTTTTTGACCCGTTAGACCCGCCCTAGTCCGTTATATCAAATACTCATTAGACCCATCCGAAATATAACATCTCCTAAATATTACCCAATATGACCCATAAATAACATAGGTGTGTTAGTCGGGTTCGAATCAATTCGGGTTGAGGCTAAAAAACATAGCCGGACCGACCTTATTTAGATTTCGGGTTTGTCGGGTTAGGGTTAACCCGATTACAAGTAAAATGATTTAAAAAATTGCTTGCTTCAATATGTTTACCTTATAAATGTGTTAGTCGAGTAGGGTTGGTCGAGTTCATGTCAAATCGGGTTGAGGCTAAAAAATAAACATACCCGAACCCGACTAGAACTCGGGTTAGTCGGGTTGAACCGAATTGACCCCCGAATAAATATAGTTAGCTCCCCAATAACACCATTAACCGTTTAACACATCCCTTTTACCCTTTTGGGACTAACTATATTTATTTTATTTTCCATTTCCTCAAACAAACTAATTTTTCATACACTAAATAAAAATACAAATAACATTTAAAAAATTACAAAACTAGCAAAAAAATAAACTTAATTTTAATTGGTCGAACCGCTCACTAATGCATATTTTACCAATAGTCCGCAACTCTTAACTTTTAATGCCCACTTAAAAAAAAAGAAAGCACACACCATCACACACAATGCAATACGCACAAAAACAACACACAAACACCCATTTTTATCGAGAAAAAGAATAAGAAAAAGAAAAGCAAATGCAACGTGCATTGGTGGATTAACGCCACACGGCACCTAACGCCGAGCTCGGCGTTACCACACCCGACGCTCTTATATCGTTTATATAAGGTTACTTATCTAAATATTTTATTTATATTTATTTTATTTTTAAACAAAACCCTGTAATTTCATATATCCCCTAAAAAACATAATTAATTTCATATATACCCAATTGATCTTGTAAATATCATATATATCCAAAGAAACATTTCAAATTTCATATTTCGCCAATTTAACTTATTTCACTAAAAACAAATTATATTGTGACAATTCTACCCTCACTCAACCGAATGGGTCATCTTTGTAACGAGTTGTTTTTATCATCAAACTAAACATGATATGAAGTGACTTGACAATTATCTCAACACTATGTTAGCACTAAGTTAATCAAATTAATCAAATTTATTTACAACAAAATGAACCTACAAGTGTCACAAACAAAGTTAATGATTCAAGTAAACATGGAGCATTTCACTTATTTACTACATGAATGTATTTGATCTACTGTTAAATATTAAGTTCAGTTAATTTGCAAGAGGTTGAAAAGCTGAATTACATAGCGTCAAGTGCTATAATATCCGAATGAAGATATCATTTATATCATGTATGATTCATAAGTTTCTGGAGTCCGGATAATCAATGTGGCAGTAATACAACAAACATGCCTTCAAAATGGAGATACCACGCCTTCCCATTCTCACATGTCCTTGATGATCCATTTGATTACCGAATCTCTTCGAACCAATATTACATGTTGTTTTTAAAGGTCTTGACTAGTCTCAAACTCTTGAGCTAAATGAAAAACAATTTAAAGCAGTCAGCTATTTCGCACTTGCAGAAACACATTTATCACCAAGACATGAAAATACAACTGACTGTTAAAAGACACATCCAAGGAGAAAAAGAGAGCATGTACACGAACAACACATACTTCTTTACAAGAGAAAACACTTCTTGTCTCCTATATCGTCAAGTAAACTATTTTTACAAGTCAATTATATCTTGCTTGTCCATTGGCAATTCACTTCATGATCAAAATAGGCTTTCCACATGGTCCGGATGTATTGGCACAGTTGCCCGTAAGGAGCATTTACATAATATGACTTTTACAACTGCAAACTGGACTAATTTTAAGTTATTAGCTTGATAATAAGAATTGTGTGGAAAAAGTTGGTCAATAGTATTATTATCTAGTTATCCACAAGGGCGCACACAAACAGTTTTGCATCTACCTAAACTAATACTCTGTATGTTACGCCACGTAAGTGGATGGCCTCTAAGTAGTAAATTTGTATCTGATACTCATACACTGCATATGCCATGTATCTGATACACATACACTGCAAGCTAGAATCATATAAAGGAGACAAAAAGAAGTCATGACTTGTCTCAAATTCTAGGAAGTGTTTGACTTTACCGTCAAACTAACTACTTTTCAAGTCACTAGATGATGAAGGTTTTGCTACTTCAACTACATGTTGCATTTGTAGTTCTTGTCTTGAAGTTCAATGTAGGAGTTTGAAGTAGTTATATCAAAGTAGCGGTGGTAAAATTGGTAGGGCGGGCAAAAATTTTGGTATGGTTGACCCGAAAGCACTTTTTGTCCAATTATACTGTTAACTATCATCATATTACTAATGTGAAATTTTATTCCACAAACTATATTACAAATAGGATATTTGAATAAAAAAATTTAAGAGATTGTAGGCATTAATAATTCATTGAAACTTCCAACCCGTTTCTTTTTTGGCTAAATTTTTCGATTTGACCCATTCTACCCGCTATAAGCAAAACAAAAATGATGATGACCCATACATTATCAAATGAGTTGAAATGTAATCCATTTGATAACAAAACTGGAGCACAATTATAAGGCTGACTTTAACATACATGAATAACAAATCCTTTCTCTCTCCTCTAACTGTTTTTCCCACCAAAATCCTTCCATTTAAAAACCAATAAAAGCCTCAATTCTTCATCAATTTAAACGAATTTTACAATTATAAACCGATAGTTCGATTCTAAATTCGATTCTACACATTCCGATATAATTTTTAGTTGTCAATTTTGAATTTTTGAATGCTAAGAAGAGAATAAAACTTGGGCCTATTTATCCTCTAATAGTTGCTTCAAATATACCTCCTCTTCTAAATCACCATTTACAAATGTTGTTTTGACATCCATTTGATGGATCACAATATTATGAGTAGCTGTAAAGCTATCAACAATATAATAGTGGACATACGAGTTGTGTCTTTTGGTGACAAAAACTGGTTGGAGGGAAAAAATTTGTCTTTTCACGCTGCCAAAACCCTGCGAGGGGAGGCTTCCCCTCGCCCCCTTGCTCACTTGGGATTGGGACCTCGACAAGGGGCCTTGCTCCTTGACCCTGCAAGGGGCGCTACCCATTGACCCTGGAAGGGGGTGCGACCCCCTTGACCCTTCACTTAGTTGTGACACTAGCAAGCTAGCTAGAACGAGTGTGCACTCCGCACCTCATAACTCGACTATGAGCAAATCCCGGCTAAGCCTTTGATCTCAAGTAAATCACAATTACAAAAAAGTATAAGTTATGACAATAAAATCACCAACAAAGTCGTTATGAGGGACGCAGAAACTAGAGAAAACATCATTTTTCATGTATGTACACAAAACATGGGACTAACAAGTAGCCTTAAAATCGGTCTCGTCTAATCAAGTGAAACTGGCCTATAACCCACAAATATTTGTTAGAAATTTGCTGCTGTGTGAATGGTTTATAATCTCTATATCAATATGAATCGTGTAAACACTTTCAGATTAAAGTATTTCGACCCTATATGCTTTGGGTTCACGAAATCCTTAATTGAATAAGACAGATTGTTGCAATTGAAATCTGAGGCACTAGAAATCAATCAGAAAACCTTAGAGTATTTATGATGTTATGTTTGCAAATGAGACCAGAAGTGTGGTTATAACCACTACCAAAAATCGATTATTTTCGGTTATATGGCAGTTATTTTCGGTTATATACCAACCATTGTGTTAGTTGGTAAAACTAAATATATATATATATATATATATATATATGTGCTGAGTTCTTTTTACTGCATACCTATTACGGTGGGTATCAGTCTAAAATAGACACTTTTATACTTTAAAAGATACCTAACCCAGCAATTCTTGCAGACCTACTAAGGCGGGTATTAGTCTAAAATAGACCTTTTTATACTCTAAAAAAGACCCATTTCCTGCACTTGACCTCTACGTTTTGTCACGACAGAAACATATCATCTCATAACGAGTGTGCACTCCACACTTCCCTAACTCGCAACTGAGTATGATATGAATCCCATTGGTCTATAGTAAATCGCAATTACCTAAAATTGTGATAACACTAAAATTACCAACAATATTAACAATAACAAAAGTGCATTTTCAGCAAATATGTAACTTCATAGAGACACCATTTAGAGTAACCTAAATTAGTGCATATAATTAGGGGAAAAGAATGTTGCATATAGTCTTACACAGAATAAAAATAGTTATAAATACAAATTCAGCTATAGTTGGTGATTATTTTTTTTATTTTTATTTTATATTATTTTTTTATTTTTCATAACACCTTTTGTTACACAATCCAACCAGCTAATAAGAACGTTGTTCGTGTTATCATGACAAATAGATGAGGTCGCACGATTCGAGACTCCTTAAGTGTTACTAAAAAAGATCCAACTATAAGTTACAATTTGAAATATGCATCGTCTTTAGAAATATCACGTAGCTCAAGTGCTATAATATCCGAATGAAGAAATCATTTATATCATGTATGATTCATCAATTTCTAGAGTCCGGATGATCAATGTGGTAGTAATACAACAAGCTTGCCTTCAAAATGGAGATACCACGCCTTCCCATTCTCACATGACCTTGATGATCCATTTGAATACCGAATCTCTTCAAACCGGCCAATAGTACATGCTGTTTTTAAAGGTCTTCACACCAAATTTAGGTAGTGTTTGAAAAGAACTTAATGTGTCTTAATTGAAAAATAGGTAAGTTAATTAAGTCATCAAATGAATGTTTGTTTAGTGCTTAAAACTAACATATGACCTTCTAGAAAAAAGCCATGAAGATGAAGGTCTACAAATTAAGTCATCCACTTTTTCCTAATTTTACATGTTTAACCTCCCACTTCTTAACTTTATTTCAAATAAAAGGGTATAAAAGTAATTTTTACTAATTCAGCACACAAAACAAACAACCATTTATTTATCTACAAACAGGCATCATATATCTAGACAGACACTTTAATTTAACAGGAATTAATAAAAAAACTAAACAAACAAGCCCTTAGTCTCAATCTCTTCAGATGAATGGAAAACATTTAAAGTAGTCAGCTATTTTGCACTTGCAGAAACACATTTATTATCAAGACATGAAAATACAACTGAATTTTAAAAGACTCATCCAAGCAGAAAAAGAGAGCATGTACACGAACAACACATACTTCTTTACAAGAGAAAACACTTCTTGTCTCCAATATCGTCAAGTAAATTAGTTGTACAAGTCAACTACATCTTTTATAAGCCTGCCAAGGGCACTTGGGTCATTCCAGCACCCTAACGCAAGATTTAGTCTAATACAATCTATTTTTTTTCTTTACATACAGGCGGACTTTTATAAGCCTGCCAAGGTTGGCGAAATATTACTATTAGAAACAAGATGTCATTCCTCTATGTTAGGAGCATGGATTGTCTATCGTCCAAAGTCCCTGCATTCATATGAAGTGAATGTTGACTGTGGTGAAACCAGGTATAATAACATTTTGTGAAGTCCTTTACCCGAAAGCAAGAGTAAACATGCTTGGTTTTCTGTTAACATGACATCATTATTGCAAAAATGGGAAAACAACCTTTAGTTTGTAATACTTTTAACAAACTATAGAAATATAAATGCATGAAAAACAACCCTCATGACATCTTTGCTCTAGAATCATTCATAACTGCAACATGTAGTGTATTCTTATCCACATTTACAGGGAATTGGTGATTTTGCAACAAAAAAACCTGATAAGGTATGAATGTAGTTATCACACCTCGATTTTATAGACTTAACGGGCATGTTGAGTAATTGCTCGCATGGGTTAGGCTGACCAAAGCACTTTTCTCCAAAATTTTATAACACATTTAAGCAACAATTAGTGTGCCGAGTATAAATACTAAAATTACCGTTTCCAAAATTTCTAAAGAAAATGAGTTTAACGGATTTTGGCATTAAAAATAGACTTTCGAAGACTTTTAACCCATTTGACCCGATTTCTTTATACTTTCCTTTTTACCCTTTTGACATATTAGAGGTAGAAAATAACCCGAATGAACCCATTTGTAAGTTAAATGTTCAAAGTTTCGTTCATATGTTAATGTCTAGGTAGATAAACGAGATCGTATTTAGCAGTAGTTGTAGTTATATAAATCACTTTGTTCATTATCATTTATTCTCACTGTGAAGGAAATATATATTTATACTCAAACAAAACATTACATAGTAGTAGAAAAAATTCCATGGCTACACTCACATGACCGGTCAGCAAACTACACACAATACCCGTAACAAGAAAAGCTCAACCTCCAATGAGCTGATAAGAAGAAAAATGTTTCATTTTTAGTACCAACACCCCACCTTCTATTTTATAACCCGACACGGTTTTGTCATTTGTTGTGGGTTCATTGCATGAGCTAAACATATGTGCCATCCGATCCAGAAGTTTTAAAGAAACATATGTAAAATAAAGATAATTTGTAAGCATCAAATTGGTTGAATGAGCCAATTGGTTAAGGCATACATTAAAAGGTCAATACCTTTAGTATATTATCATGATTGATTTTAAGTAAAGTAATAATTGAAGGCTACACAAGTTAAAAGTGGTTTGTGAATGGCTAAGAGAATGTAAAGCTACTACTTGAGTACAAGATTTGATTGATGCTGGGCATCTACAACCACAATATTTGAAACTTGAATTGCTTAATAAGCTAAGAACAGCAATTGGCCATGGTGATGGAAATGATTTCATATCTTTTACTAATCTAATATAATAGTGAGTGATACATGTCATGAAGTAAATGTTTTTAAAGTTTTTATTGACAAAAATGAGTATGTAAGTGTACATTGCAATTTTCTTTTTCCTTAGCCCTGTTATGAAGCTAAATTATAGCTACATTAAAAAAAACCAAATTGTACTTGAAAAGTGAACTAAAGATTTAGTTATATATGCTGTAAGTTGCCCTTTAGCTCACTCTTCGTTTTCTATTCGAATGTTCTATCTTCTTTTTTAATTTGTGTTTGTGGATGAAAATGGAATATGGCTAGCTTAGTAGCTTATAAACCTACCAGAAAGAAGATGTATGAATCCAAAACAAAGAAGCCCGAAGAATTCTCATCGAACTGGAAGCCCTCGCACAGCGATTGGGCCGCAACAATATCTGAACCCATAGAAGTCCAAGACAATAACCCAAAAGAAGACAAATGCCGCTACAACAGGAAATAATTTCTAGAAGATAGTGACGACAGTGATGACGATTCAATTTTTATTGTGGACCCCGGGTGGGATGATTATTGTCTGAATACGTTAAAATTGAATCGTCCCATGGATCAGCATCTCTATCCCAAAGCTCGAAGGGCCCGCATGTGAATTATTTCACATATCACGGGTTTCAAAAGATCAACAGTTGTATAATTATTAAAGTAAAAGTCGGTGTCAAATTATTAATCTGATTTCAAATTCTTTTTGGGTAACTTCCAGTAATGTTAGATGCTTAATCTTATAATCTGTTTTCTTTATTTAATTGGATTAAGTCTGTGTTACCTGCTTTATGGGTTGTTTGGAACAGTTAGCTTACAAGCACCATTAATGAGTTCCTGAAAACCGCGCCAGAGCTTCTTTGTATTTTAACTGTCCAAAGTTATAATGGGGTGTTGATAGACCAGCTACTGTTTTATAGGATGTTTGGGATTGGATTTTACTCCTATATTAACCGATGATTGGATATGTAAATTGTTGGATTAAGGGTGTTTGTATTGGACTGTGCTAGCTGCTTTAAGTATTGTTTGGATCAGTTCCCTGCCGCAATTAAATAGTCTAAGTAGCAAGTACTGAGAAATATGTTAGCGAAGGTAAGACTGTGTAAATCGGAAGATGGGTCAAGATGGGTCATATAAAGAAATAATAAATTGTCGTTGGATTGACTCTTTGAGTGACGTTTAACATCTTAACTCTTTTGTTCTCTACTAAGTTATATATTAACGAATCTTTTAAAAGTAACTTTATAACTTAATAATAATTATTGTTAATCAAATTATTGATTGTTTGAGAATTTCTATGTACAGAGTCGGATGAGAAACCATGGAAAGCTCCCGGTGGAACCAACATAATTGTTGACACTATGCTAACTGATTTCAAAATGCTTATAAAACACTATAACACTTGGTCCTTGAATACTACACATGACAGAAATTTTCCAATCTCATATAGTGAGGATATTTCTCTTGCTATTATTAATGATCTCTTATATACATGTAATTTAATATTAATTAGTACGTTCTCTTTTGCTCAGTCATGGAAAGCTGGTTAAGCCCAAATAAAAATATTATGTTAGGGGAAATACTTGAAGGCCAAAACAACCAGAAGCTAGACAACTTGGGCAGATTTGCCAGTGTAGGTGTAAACAACTCAAGTCTGTCATCAATTACATTATCAATTACAAAAACAACACCTGTCATCTTGGTGATTGATAAGGATATTCATGTAATCTATTTACTAGAGAACAGAAAAAAAACCACTGAAAATGTTATTTGTAATAAAGACAATTCCTATTTTTTTTTTTCTTTTATATATGATGTTGCCATGGGAAAAGCATGATATCGGAAAACCAAGGAATATACAAAGATGCCTTATGTTTCGAGTATTTTTTATACTTATGAGAAATGTCACAAAAGTAAGAAGAAACCTTGTTAGAGACTTTGCAAGCTATGCTACAGTAGACCCGTCTCATGCCTATTATGTTATGGATCCTGAGATCGACAACATAGATGTATGGATCCTTGCAATATCTTCAAATAATGAACTCCATTTGGGGGTGAGTTTATTTTTATTGTTATAAATCCTATGTGTTTTACATGATAATGGTAAAAGATACATCAATGTCTATGACACTTGATATCGATTTATGGTATTTACGATTTATTGTTATAAATCTTATTTTAGTGTCTATGGTTTACAATTTCAATGTATTTACGATTTATAGGTTTGCAGTAGATATCGAGGGATGCACTTAAAACACTTGAAGTGTACGCATCAGATATCTTGATGGGTTGCTGTAGTGGATTACTGAAATTGGAAGGACCCCACTTGGGGCTCCGATAGGCTATTTACTTGCCGGTTCCCCTATGTTATGGGTAATCTCTGGAATATAAACCAGATGGGGCGTGGGGCATTAGAATTAACCAAAACACTGCTCCGGACATTTAAGAAAAAAATGGAAAGAGGATTGACCATTACTTCGGACATTCAAGAAAAGAATGGAACATGAAGTGGGCGTTATAGCTTGTCTTGATTTAGCTAGAAACAAGACTCCTGATCTTATGTATAGGGCTATTACAATTTGTTATGGAGTACAAACCTTGC
This sequence comes from Chrysanthemum seticuspe, assembly GCA_019973895.1. Lineage (NCBI taxonomy): Eukaryota > Viridiplantae > Streptophyta > Magnoliopsida > Asterales > Asteraceae > Chrysanthemum > Chrysanthemum seticuspe. The sequence goes on from BPTQ01000006.1 coordinate 315,620,936, forward strand.
TTCAGAATAAAATGCCTAGAGATATTTGTATTATTCAAAATTCAATATATATAAACATGCAGGTTGTGGTATTTTAACTGTTTTCTTATATTGCACCATGCTCATCCATTGTGTTGGCCTTATTTTCTTATATTCTAATGAAATAAGCACATGAAGAATTGTATACTTAAAAGTAAATCTTTTATATGATAAAACAAAACCTCAAGTGGGAACTTTTGTATTTTTTACATGGTTCTTGAGTTTCTTGGCGATAGCATGCTGCACCTCATCCGATATAACCGCTATAAAGGCCTGAACTTGAAAAAAGTTGGAGAGATATGCAGATGCATACTGATTGGACTTGATTATTTTGCACAAAGATCCCCCAAATAAGCCTTATCTGAATCGGGTTTTAAGAAAGAAAAATCTTACCCGTACACGACCCAAAGAAGGGGCGGGTTATTCGCGTACGGGTTAAATGAGCTTATTCGGGTTCGGATAGGGTCGAATTAGTCAGGTTCGTGTATTTTTGACCCGGACCGAATAAGCTTATTCAGGTTAGGATAGGCTCGGATTAGTCGGGTTCGTGTATTTTTAACAACCCTACTTATACTAAATGAATACATGTAAAATAAAATAAGAAGATATAATCGGTAATAAAATACATTATAAACAATTCAAGTCAAAACCCCGTGCGTGCACGGGTATTATAACTAGTAAATTACAACAAAATGAACCTACAAGTGTCACAAACAAAGTTAATGATTCAAGTAAACATGGATCAATTTCACTTATTTACTACATGAATGTATTTGATCTACTGTTAAATATTAAGTTCAGTTAATTTGCATGAGGTTGAAAAGCTGAATTACATAGCTTCAAGTGCTATAACATCCGAATGAAGAAATCATTTATATCATGTATGATTCGTAAGTTTCTGGAGTCCGGATGATCAATGTGGCAGTAATACAAAAAACATGCCTTCAAAATGGAGATACCACGCCTTCCCATTCTCACATGACCTTTTTGAATACCGAATCTCTTCAAACCAATATTACATGCTGTTTTTAAAGGTCTCGACACCAAATTCAGTCTCAATCTCTTCAGTTGAATGAAAAACATTTAAAGCAGTCAGCTATTTCGCACTTGCGGAAACACATTTATCATCAAGACATGAAAATACAACTGACTTTTAAAAGACTCATGCAAGCAGAAAAAGAAAGCATGCACGAACAACACATACTTCTTTACAAGAGAAAACACTTATTGTCTCCAATATCGTCAACAGTGGCGGAACTTGACCGTTTATTTTAGGGAGGCCGAATTTATTTCGGGGGGGGGCAAATTGGAGATTTGTTTGTAACCTCAACTAAATTACCCTTAAAACCTATAATATTTACACTAGGTGCCGCAAATTTTGGGGGGGCCGGGACCCTCCCCTGCCCCCAAAGAGTTCCGCCCCTGATCGTCAAGTAAATTAGTTGTACAAGTCAACTATATCTTGCTTGTCCATTGGCAATTCACTTCAGAATTGGGGATGATGATGGTGGGGAAAAAGTGCCTAACGGTGGGGTAAACATGGCAGTAGAAATCTTTTGTTAACACTGTGAAAAACAAGGGCGTAGAAATTGGATGATGACACTATGTGGGGTAAACATGGACTATGTGACATAATTGTGCAAAATGGTGTGTATTTTTTCATATGTAGTTCCTGGTTTCACCATTGCTATCCCTCAGGTTCTTTAGTCACAATTTATTGAAAATTAAAGGAGAAAATTACATAGCCAAGCTCGAAATCCTTATAGAACAAAGAGGAAGAAAAAAAAACACCAATCTAAAACAAACCAACAAATATTGAAATCGCTAACTGAAAAGCTATCAAACAGCAACAGCAAACCAGTCTAATAACTTGATGCATCAAACAGCTTTGTCTTCACTCTTTCGGCCATATCATTTGTTTAGGCGAAGTAGTCTCATCTTTCAGGATTCACCATCCTCCATCCAAATGATACACCAACTCAATTCCACCAATGAACTGATAATCAAAACACCATAAACATACAATGACCTCTTTTGACTCTGCAGAGTCTCACCTCGTTAGCTACATAGAGGTTGAAAAAGTGTCGAGTTAGATATATTTTTAGGTAAATTTTCCCTAAATAAAAGAAGTTAAACGGCATAAAGAGAACATACCTTCATATTATGTTTGTGACTCGTAGTCTATTTCGATGCAGGGGATATGGGAGATTTTGGACCAGTAGGAGCCTCCTTTATTGCATCTTTCTTTCAGGTCTGGGCATCCCCATATTCTCAAACTCAAAAGTGAAGGCAACAACTTTCCTGGGAGATCTTTCATCTTTGGGCATCTGGAAATTTGGAGATGTTGGAGGGAGGTGAGGTGTTGCAGTCCCTCGGAAACTGTTTCCAATTTATCAAAACTTTCTATGCGAAGTCGAGTAAGAGATGAAGGAAGATGAAGATGAGACAGTTGACTCCAATTAGTGGCTTCTTCTTTTTCTTTTGAACCAAATAAGGTTAGGTTAACCAGTGAGGTTGGAAACTTCAGTGGGCCCCATTCTGAGATGGGCTTCTTCAACTCACCTATTTCAAGCCCACGCAAGTTGGGAGGCCAAAGCCCAGTTGGAATATCCATACTTCGACAATTGAATATGAACAGAGAAGTTAATGAGGTGAGACTCCGCAATTGGAGGTCTGCAAATAACGACTCCTCTGTACTTTTACAATCTTGTATACACAATGTATTGAGGTGAATAAAGTTACCCCCAAAATCAATGATCGATGCCACATTTGGATGATCTTGTATCCATACATATTCAAGCATTGGCATGCTTTTGCTGTTGATAAGTAACATATTCTTCTTTCCTCCTTCTCCCAACTCCTCCTTTATCATTAGTTTTTCACAGTTGTCGATGTCAACTGACTTGAGCTTCTGCCCTCCCATTCCCATTGAGAAGGAGACACATGTAATTGAATCACAATCAAAGATTTTCAACGTCTCAATGTTGTCAGGACAACTTAAATACTTGAAATTTTCACAACGCCATACTCTTAATGAGCTAAGAGATGTTAGGAGGTTTGTTAAATTTTGGAGTATCAATCTGTGGGAAACATATCATTCTATCAATTCCTAATGGCTTTCAAGTTATGTTCATTGCAGAGATCCTACATGGGTTAATCATGGTCAAAGAATAAAAGGTTTAAAGTTCAAAGAAGCTCGTTTCTGCTGAAGCTTTCTCATTTCTGATGATGAGTCATTTATAGCCGTTAGAGGGGTCTTAGTGTAACTTAATCTCCTATTTAATAAGTCCCTTAATCTAGGGTTACACACACTTGAGTGTGCAGTCTTTTGTATCACTCTCTACTCTTCCTTCTGATCATTTCATTGATCTTGTCTTGTCTTTACATTTACATGATTATTGTCTTATTGACATTAATCTAATCTTGTAACATTTGGATACTATTGTAAACTTAATCTAAGCTGACTATTGCTGCTTAGATCTGAATAAAAGTTCTATTGTTCATCTTGTGTTGCCTATACTTTCGTACATGGTATCAGAGCTTCAGGCTCATTGATTCTCTTCGGCAACAAATTGGTGGTTTGAGGTTATTGCTACTGGCGTAATCACTGGTTATCTTCCACTTACAATTAGCCCTAGACTAAGTGAATCTAGGGTAATTGTGATCTGTTCTTCTGCTGCATATTTCTCTGTAAGTCTAAGTCTTATCTCTCTTCTTCAAACATACAGTACTTAAGTTTTTGTGGGTGCAAACGGGTAGACTAACATCTTGATCTGCCACCTCTGAGTGGTATGAATACCTGCTCTGGTTTACCCTAGTCCACAGGCTTGGTGCTTGTTGTTTCTTAAATTCAAAGTCTTATTTATCTATCTATTTGGTCTTATTATTATCTCTGTCTGTGACTCTTTGTCTGTCTTATTATATATGTCTGTCTTATTGCTTGAATTATGGCTATTGGTGATGATAATATTGGTGGCTCTTCCACTGAGAAAAGCTTATCCTTTGGTGATGCGTTGTATTTACACCCTAACAATACCAATGGTACTCCCATTATTTCTATTAAACTCACTGGAACTGAAAATTATAAAATATGGAATATGGCCATGACTTTTGCTTTAAGGAATCATAATAAGTTAGGGTTTATTGATGGTACTTGCATAAGAGATGATTCGAACCCTAGTCTTGCTAATCAATGGGATACTTGTAACTCTGTTGTGGTTACTTGGATTCTTAATTCTCTCAGCCCTGAACTATTTGCTGGTGCTATATATGCTAAAACTGCTTATGAAATGTGGAATGATCTTAAAGATACCTATGATAAGGTTGATGGTTCAGCTATCTTTAATTTGCATAAAAATATAAACTATCTTAATCAAAGTGGGTCCTCTCTTGCTAATTATTATAACAACCTTAACTCTTTATGGAAACAATTTGATTGTATGATCAGCTTGCCTCCCTGCACTTGTGAGGCTGCAAAACATTTTGAAAAACATAATCAGCTAATCAAGTTAATGCAATTTCTTATGGGTCTTGATGACTCCTATGTCCCCATCAGAAGCAATATTTTAACCAGAGATCCTTTACCTAATGTCAAAACTACTTTCTCTGTTGTCTCTGGAGAAGAATCTCACAGAAATGTTTCATCTGGGAATAGCTCTGCTAAACCCAATGCTACAGCCTTTGCTGCAAAAACGTCTGATGGTGGAAAATTTTTTGATAAAAAAGGCTTTAACAACAAAGGTTCTGGTTTTAATAATGGTAACAGCTCAAATAGCAGAGGACCAAACATGAATCTCAAATGTACTAATTACAAAAAACCTGGTCACACTGTTGATAGATGTTATGATCTTATTGGTTATCCTGCTGGATATGTTAAAAGGAATTTCAATGGTAAACCTTTCAGCAGTAACAATGTTTCTGCTGAAACTAATCATGTCACTGATAATAGTGCTAGCAATTCTCCTGTTTCCTTGTCTAATGAACAGCTCTCCAGACTTATGAGTCTTCTCAATGACAACAATGTGTCATCTGCTAATGCCAACTTGGCAGGTAAAATTTTTTCAGGAACCTTCTTTAATGGCAGTGTCAAGTTTAATGTAAACTTTAACAAATTTTTTAACAACAACACAAAATCTTTATCTGGAAACATCAGTCTTGGTTGGATTGTTGACTCTGGTGCAAATCAGCACATGACTGTGTCTGAAAACTTTTTAATCAATGTTGTTAACATTTCAAATCTTGGCTTAACTGTTGGACATCCCAACGGTACTCAGGCTTTAATTACTAAAATTGGTGATTTAAAGGTCAATAATGACCTAACTCTTTTTGAAGTACTTGTTGTTCCTGAGTACAATGTTAGTCTGCTGTCTGTTCATAAAATTGCTAGAGATAATAAGATGTTTGTTGGGTTTAATAAATCTAATTGCTATATACAGGATTTACATCAAAAAAGGATTGTGGGGATTGGTAAACAATACAATGGATTATATATGTTTGATATTGATTCTACATGTAAGATTATTTCTAATAACTGCATATTTGTTTGTCATGTTTCTAAAAATCTTTGGCATCAAAGACTTGGTCATCCCTCTGACCAAGTCCTTCACATACTTAAACCCACTCTTAAATTTGATAGTACATCTGAAACTGATCATCTCTGTGATACTTGTAATAAAGCTAAACAAACCAGGGAACCATTCCCTCTAAGTGAACATAAATCAACTAAAATTGGTCAACTTGTCCATCTTGATGTATGGGGACCATATAAAGTCACTAGCAGAGATGGTTACAAATATTTTTTAACAGTTGTTGATGACTATTCCAGGGCAGTGTGGATTTATATGCTTAAGGGGAAGGATGATGTTTATGTTTCCATTGTTAACTTTACTCATATGCTATCAAATCAATTTGAACATAATGTCAAAAAATTTAGAAGTGATAATGGGACAGAATTTGTCAACAATAAACTTCAACATTTTTTCCATGAAAAAGGAATTCTACATCAAACCTCTTGTGTTTATACACCACAACAAAATGGTATTGCAGAAAGGAAACATAGGCATCTCCTTAATGTAGCTAGATCCCTTATGTTTCAGGGGGAATTACCTCTAAATCTTTGGTCTGAATGTGTTCTAACTGCTGCCTATGTCATAAACAGGTTACCCTCTTCAATTCTGTCTGGCAAGTCCCCCTTCTTCCTTGTGTATGGGCATGACCCTTCACTCTCTCTCTTTAGAGTCTTTGGCTGCTTATGTTATGCCACCATTCTCAACATCTCTGATAAATTTGGTAGTAGGTCTGAAAAAAGTGTCCTTATTGGTTACTCAAATGAGAAGAAAGGCTATAAACTCTTGAGCCTAGAAACAAAAAATATCTTTTACTCTAGAGATGTCAAATTTTATGAAACTGTTTTTCCCTTCAAAATGAAAAATACTTTGTCAAAACCTTTTGTTGAAACTTTTGTACCAAAAGATTTAAATCACAAAAATTTCTTTGACTCACAAATAAGTCCCAATGATGAAGGGAGAGTGACATCCTATGATGATGGCACAGTGGTAAGTCATCCTACTAGGATTGACGAACCGGTTGCAACATCTATAGATGATAATACACACCCTGAGGGCACCATATCACATGAATCACATCCTGCTAATGCATCTTCTGATTCTACTGATACAACACCTGATTCTGCTGAACAAGAAAGAGGCTTGCCAGCCACTACTGCTAGAAGGTCAACCAGAGTCTCTAAGTTGCCCAGTAATCTTAACGACTTTATTGTAGAAGGAAAAGTCAAATATGGTGTTGAAAAGGTTGTTAATTACTCTAATCTTAACAAAGATAATTACTGCTTTGCATCTAGTCTTAATAAAAGTATTGAACCTACCTGTTATGAAGAAGTTATCCTTGATAGTAATTGGGTTGATGCTATGAACTTGGAAATTGAGGCCTTAAATGAAAACCATGCTTGGGATATAACTGATCTACCTCCTAATAGAACTCCTATTGGCTACAAATGGATCTTTAAAATCAAATATAAAGCCAATGGTGAAGTTGATAGATATAAGGCTAGATTAGTTGTTAAAGGTTATAACCAAAGGGAAGGAATAGACTATGATGAAACTTTTTCTTCTGTTGTGAAAATGTCTACTGTTAGATGTCTTATTGCCTTAGCTGTAAAAAACAAATGGCCTCTTTTTCAACTTGATGTTAACAATGCTTTCTTGTATGGAGATCTTGATGAGGATATCTATATGACCATCCCCAAGGGGTTCTGTAATGAGAACAATAAAAATAAAGTTTGTAAACTTGTCAAGTCTCTATATGGCCTAAAACAAGCTCCCAGGAAATGGAATGAAAAACTTGTCAGTGTTTTAAAAGAAAATAACTTTGTTCAATCTGTTAATGATCACTCTTTGTTCACCAAAACAGAGAATAACAAGTTTATTGCTCTGCTTGTTTATGTGGATGATATTGTTCTTACTGGAAACTGCATTGATGAGATAAACCTATTCAAAGAGTTTCTAAAATCAAAATTTCATATTAAAGACTTGGGAAATCTAAAATATTTTCTTGGCATTGAGGTTCTAAAAACTGGGAATGACATTTGTCTCTCCCAAAGAAAATATTGTCTTGAACTCCTCAAAGAATTTGGCCTTCTTGGGTGCAAACCTGTGTCCACTCCTATGGAACCCAACTCTGTCCTTCCATACATCCCCACTGCTGATGATCCCTTACTTGTCAACATCACTGGTTATCAGAAGTTACTTGGGAAACTTATCTATCTCACCCATACAAGACCTGACATCTCATACTCAGTTCATTGTCTGGCACAATATATGCATTCTCCCTTGAAATCTCATCTGGAATGTGCCCTCAATGTCCTGAGATATCTAAAAGGAGTTCCAGGAAAAGGTCTAAGGTACAATTTCAGCAACTCTGAAAATCATCTTGAAGGATATAGTGATGCTGATTGGGCCAAATGCAAGAAAACCAGAAAATCTGTCACGAGGTATTGTGTTTTCTTTAATGATTGTCTGATCTCATGGAAAAGTAAAAAACAAAACACTCTTTCAAAATCTTCCACAGAAGCAGAGTATAGATCTATGTCTACTGCTGCATGTGAAATCATTTGGATTCAAAAAATCTTAAAGGATCTAAAAGTTGATATTAATCTCCCTGTTAATCTTTTCTGTGATAACAAATCTGCTTTACAACTTGCTATCAACCCTGTTTTCCATGAAAGATCAAAACACTTTGAAATTGATGTTCACTTCATCAGGGAAAAAATTGCTAGAGGTGTTATTAGTGCAAAAAAGATTGGCTCTTCAAACCAAACTGCTGACATACTCACTAAAAACCTCCCTGTCTATCAGCATAAATTTTTGTGTGAAAAATTGATATTGTTTGATATGTTTGCCCATCAGATTAAGGGGGAATGTTAAATTTTGGAGTATCAATCTGTGGGAAACATATCATTCTATCAATTCCTAATGGCTTTCAAGTTATGTTCATTGCAGAGATCCTACAGGGGTTAATCATGGTCAAAGAATAAAAGGTTTAAAGTTCCAAGAAGCTCGTTTCTGCTGAAGCTTTCTCATTTCTGCTGATGAGTCATTTATAGCCGTTAGAGGGGTCTTAGTGTAACTTAATCTCCTATTTAATAAGTCCCTTAATCTAGGGTTACACACACTTGAGTGTGCAGTCTTTTGTATCACTCTCTACTCTTCCTTCTGATCATTTCATTGATCTTGTCTTGTCTTTACATTTACATGATTATTGTCTCATTGACATTAATCTAATCTTGTAACATTTTGATACTATTGTAAACTTAATCTAAGCTGACTATTGCTGCTTAGATCTGAATAAAAGTTCTATTGTTCATCTTGTGTTGCCTATACTTTCGTACAAGGTTGCTCCCATAATTGTACTCCTCCTCATCTTTCTCCCCTAAACTCACCAACATTTTACATTCCCATACTTCCAACTTCCTTAAATTCACCAGAACCTTACCACATGCCTCTGCTTCTTTTGATTCCCACAGGTATCTTATTTCATCACACCTTGTGACATTCAATTCTTCAACTGCCTTAAGATCCAATATAACACCTCTCCACACCTCATTAGTAAGCCCTGAAATAGATCTTTTTCCAACTTGGTGACTGATGGAGCAGCGTGCATCAGACTTCTCAACAAACCAACACCACATTCCTGTATTCTCAAATCCCTCAATGAAAGTAGCGGTGCTTTAAGTGAGACTTCAACCAAATTTGGACAATTTATAATGCGGAGCTCTGTCAAGCATGGAAACATAGAATCTCCAACCCCACTTCTACTGTATGTTGACAAAACCTCCCACTTCGACATACCATTAAACTCTAGACTTTCAAGTGAAGGAAATGCAACACCAGTCCCAAGAAACTCTAAACCCACATCTTTCACATCATCCATGTCTTGGATAGATAAACTCTTAAGTGACGGTAGTTGCCCGAGTGGTGGTAGAGATGTACACTTTTTACAGCCATGTATAGACACACGAGCCAACTTACGGAAAGTGGGTTCCCCAACCCATGTGGGAAATTCTATACCCAGATAGTTCACAATGCCAAGCCTCTTCAAAGAATCATTATATGGCTTCAATGCATCAAGGACATCGTTATCAGTAGTATCCTTTCAGGAAGCATATGACACGTCACTCCATTCAACCTCTAACTCGGTAAGCCTCTTTTGTGATAAGTCTGCTTCTCGTGCTTCCGTTGCATTTTTTACTTTTTCCAGGCCCTCAATGGAAACTTTCCCATGAAGATTCTCAAAATCTTTAAGTTGGGTTATAGAAAAATCATTTTCTCTACCAATAATGATTTTTGAAAGAGTTTGCAGCCTTTTCAACTTACCGACCCCTACAGGAAAGTCTTTTAAAAGCGGAGTATCTCTAATGTCAAGATGCCGCAAATTTTTAAGCTTTATGATGTTGTTGGGTAACTTAGTTAAAAGAGAACAACCAAAAAGGATTAGCGTCTCTAAGTTATAGAGATCACAAACATTTTCTGGTAAACGTGTGATTTTAGTTTGAGATACATTGAGATAGCGTAAATGCTTTAATTCGCCAATGGACTCATGAACCTCGCTAATCTCATAACCACTCAAACTTAAAACCCTTAAGAGTTGCAACTTAGGGAGTAAGTCAACCAAAACCTTATTCGACAAGTAGTTTCCTTGCCATGACCATTCTTTCACCCTTACGGACAATAATGTTCTCAAACCTTTAGCTCCTTCGATCCCCTCAAACTTCTTGTAAGCTACATATTCCTCACAAACAAAAGACATATGACGACACTTATCTAAAGTTTTTTTCCTAACATTCTTTCCCATTTCCTTCTCTAGCCTGAGAAAGAAATCTCCGGCAACAGATGTGGCCAAATCATTCATAAGATCATGCATAACAAACAAAGACTCGTCATTAGGTGAGTGTTGAAAAAATGACCGTGATAATAACTCATCAAAACATTCTTGACCCAAACGTTCTATAGTGGACTTGCTTCGACGTACTCGGTGCAAAAATCCTTCTGCCATCCAGAGCAGAACCAAATCTTCCTTGTCAAATGCATAGTCCTTTGCGAACAAGGCGCAATATGCAAAGAGTTGCTTCAAATCAGCAGGAAGTTCACGGTAGCTTAGTCTAAGAGCCGGAATAATTTCATCCCCTCTTTTGACCTCCATATCTCACTATCCACTATTTCCTTCCATTCTAGCTCATCCTTTTTTGTCCTCATTAACCTTCCAAGTGTTATTAAAGCCAGAGGCAAACCATCACATTTTTTAACAATGCCTTCACCATGTTCTTTAAATGTTGGATGGGAGTCAAAATTATTTGCACCCAATGCATATTGAGCGAATAAAGACACAGCATCATCTTGGGATAAACGTTGCAGAGGGTTTAAATTATCATAGCCCAGCTTTTTCAGCAATTGCTCCTTCCGAGTTGTCATGATAATTTTACTTCCGGGAGAGCATTCGTGAAATGGACGTACTAAGGTTTCCCAATCCTCACATCTTTCACTCCAAACGTCATCCAAAATTAGCAGAAACCGTTTCCCCCTAAGTTGATTTCTCAGAGCTACTTGAAGAAGATTTAAATTTCCAAATTTCTCCTTATCTTCACCACTCACAGATTGGAAAATAATTTTACTTATTTGGAAGGTGTCCCACTCATCTGAAACACATACCCATGCCTTGAGATCGAAATGATCCGTAACTTGCTTTTCGTCATACAAAAGCCTAGCTAGAGTTGTCTTACCTACGCCACCCATACCAACAATGGGCACGACGCTAAACTTTTCTTTGCATGGTTATCCCCTTGTCGCCTTGTCGCCCAACAATACTAGATGCATCTACCAGCAACGAGGTCTCGTATTGTCTATTTCTATTCTTTGACCTATCATCCTTCACTTCTAAACCAAGAGTAACTCTTTCCTTCTCTAGATTTTGCAACTTATTGTTAATATCATCTAACCTGCGACTCATCTTACTGCTTAGTAAGAAATTTGTGCAACAAGATGGGACGAGCTTTCGTGCTATGCTAGTGCTGCCTCCAGTGAGCTCACGATGCATAGCATCAGTTGCCAAGTCATCAAGAATGTCATCTATGTCATACGCCAAGTGTTGGAGACCGTTGAGCCAATTTTGAACAGAAACTTCTTTTATTTCCTTGTCAGCAGCATCGACAAGGAGATCTTGGATACGGGATAATGTCTTCGCCATGTTCTTCAGCTCGGATCTAATTCCCTTTTCGCGGACAACTTGCTTTATGGCTTCATTCGCCAGCTTCTGTAAAACAGCTTTGACGAGGTCAGATGCCATACCTTCAGCCATTGTTAATGGTGATTGGTAAACTGGGACTGTGTGCTCTAGTTGCAGTAAAGGAAAGAAGGAAAGGTAAAAAGAGGGTAATAAAAAAAAGAGTTAATTGCATTTTTGGTCCCTGTGGTATGGCCAAATTGCAGATTTGGTCCCTAAAACTTTGAAAGTGCACCAGAGGTCCTCATTTTCAAGTTTTCGTTGCATGTTTAGTCCCTGATCAACATCAAATGACTAAAATACCCTTGTCTTCTTCTTTTCCTATTTTCTTTTTAGTCCATCTTTTGAGTTTCTTACATAAATGGTCCTTGCGTCTTGCCATGTTCTATAGATTTAGTCCGATTTTTTTTTTATTATTTAATTAACTATTAATATTTATTTAACTATTAATATTACATAAATGGACCAATAGTGTAATTTTAAAAAAAATTGGAAAATTTTCAAAAAATTTAAAAAAAAAATTTGAAAAATTTATTCAGAAAAATTTTTGAATATTTTTTTTTCGAAAAAAAAATTTTGGAAATTTTTTTTTTCCGAATTTTTTTTCGAATTTTTTTTTTGAATTTTTTTTTGAATATTTTTTGAAAAAAAAAAATTTTTTTTGAAAAATAAAATTTTTGAAAAAAAAAAAATTTTTGAAAATTTTTTTTTTGAATATATTTTTTTTTTGAAAAATAAACTTTTTTTCCAAATTTTTTTTCAAAAAAAATTTTCAGAAAAGTTTTTTCGAAAAAAATTTCAAAAAAGATTTTTCGAAAAAATAATTATTCGAATTTTTTTTTCAAAAAAAAAATTCAAAATTTTTTTTTTCAAAAAATTTTATTTCAAAAATTTTTGGAATTTTTTTGGAACTTTTTAGAAGAATTGGTTAACTTATATTAGCCATTAGATCAAAACCGGATGAAAACATATAAAAACAGACAAAAACGCATAAAAATGTTATTAAAACGGAAGAAAACGTATAAAAACGGATAAAGACGAATAAAAACGTGAGAAAACCGACAAAATCGTACAAAACCGAATGAAAACGTATAAAAACATACGAAAACATAAAAAACGGAAAAAAATGTATAAAAACGGACAAAAACGTATAATAACGGACGGAAACATATAAAATGGACAAACGTAAAAAAACGGACGAAACGTATAAAAACGTAAAAAAACGGACGAAAACGTAAAAAAAATGAATGAAAACGTAAAAAAACAGACGAAAACGTATAACAACGGACGAAAACGTTAAAAAACGGACAAAAACATCCACTTGACGGTCAAACTAACAGAAATAGTGGTTAAGGGACCAAACCCGTAACGGGTCAAAACCATAGGAAGAAGATTTGCAAATTAAAAAAAAATAAAAAATGAGTATGGACTAAATATGTAAAACCCTTTCAACACAGGGACTATTTATGTAAGAAAGCTAAAAAGAAAATAGAAAAAGAAAAAGACAACATCAATGACTAAAATACCCTTAGTCTGTGTGGACCCAGGGACCAAACATGCAACGAAAACTTGAAAATGAGGACTTCTGGTGCACTTTTAAAGTTTTAGGGACCAAATCTGCAATTTGGCCATACCACAAGGACCAAATCTCATTTATCATCTTTTTTACCTACTCAATATAGACGGGTGGAAATGAAGCGGAAAGTTCATAAAAAGCTCAAACGAGTCAAGTTTAAATGAGCGCGAGCTTAAGTTGCAGCTCGTTTATTAATTGAGCTAGAGCCCGGGCTTTACATACAAAGCTCGTTTATGCTCGCGAGCCTAAACGACATTATGATATTTTAAATATTAAACATATATACGAGCCGAGCTCGAGCTTATTAACGAGCTCAAAAAAGATATATATTACGAGCCGAGCTCGAGTTTATTAACGGGCTTAAAAAATATATATATTACGAGCCAAGCTTTAATTTTTCTTTGCCAAATCGTATAAACAAGCCAAGACCAAGCCTATATAACATACTATGAGCCGAGATCGAGCTTAAAATTTAAGGTTCGAAATGAGCCGAGCTCGAGCTTTTTAAAACTTAAACAATCCGAGCTCGAGCTCTGGCAGGCTCGGGTTCGGCTCGGCTCATTTCCACCCCTACATATAGGCTATGTTTTGCGACGGGACTTATGAGACTTATAGAAGCTTAAGCTTTTAAAATAAGTTAAGCTTATATAAGATAAACATTGTTTGTCACAAGAACCCACGTTGCGCAAGGTTCACTAAACCTAAACTGAAGAATTAATGGGGGCATGTCCAACAGAAATCTGATCATCAAACCTACAAAATAGAAAAAAAGGCAACATGGTATTAGTATCAAAAAATTCCCACTATATCCACTTGACATGATAAGCTAAAACAAATAATTGATTAATTGGGACGTTTCAAATGATCACCACATAATAAGAAGAACAAGGGAAATAATGAGATTAACCACGCTTAACTAATTCAGTAATACATATCTATAGTAACTGTGTGTAGGGGTGTTATCGGGTCGGGTTATCGAGGTTATCGGGTTTGTCGGGTTGGGTTGAGTCGGGTTTTATGTTTTTATAAAGTCATCCGCAACCCGACCCGATAAGTAATCGGGTTATCGGGTTCGGGTGTTATCGGGTCGGGTTAAGTCGGGTCGGGTTGTGGGGTTAAGTTATGCACATCTTTTATATAATAAAGGAATGACATCATTTCGGAGTGATTTTGTCAATTCATTTTTATTGAAAAAAAAATTGGGCCAATAGGAGAGCTTGATTTTGCCGCGTAAGCAAAATCGTGTGATGTGATTGGTTAATAAAAGTCAAAATTAAATTGATTTTGGTCCACATTTAATTAATTTGGTGGAGAAATTTGGTTGAGAAGAAAAACACATAAAAATATAGGTGTCAAATTTGTGAAAACAAAAACTTAAAAAAAGATGGGGTAATTAATAAAACTTTAGTGGTTAAATTTTTAAAAATTGTATAGAGTTAAGTGTAATGTTATAAGTTTCCATGTTTTTTAGTAACTTTAGAAATTAAACAAATACACCCTTATACTTTATACCCCCTATACTTTATAGCTTAAAAATACAATATGTATGTTATTTTAAAACTCCAACATATAAATATACATAAGATTATAAATATCATTTTTTTTACTATTTATGTTTACTAAGGACTCATTTATTTCATATTAAAAGTATGACAAATGTGGACACGAATTTGAATATTAAATACGGCTAAATTATTGAAAATGAGAATATAATTATTAAATTGTAAGTACGAGCTACTGTGATATGAATAAAAAAAAACGTGATTGTACTTATAACAACTACTCATGTAATTTTTATTTATTTATATAAGGATATGTAGAAAAACTTTTTTAAAAAACTTTAAGAAGTATATTTTAACTTCATCAACGTTTATTATGTGCAACTAAACTCGCATCTTGTGTACATCATAATATCAATAGTGAAATTTAAATAAGAACATCAACATCTGTATCAGCTACATATAGTTGAATCTTGAGTTATCTAACAAAATTTAATTATACAAAATTCTAATGGATATTAATGGATAATGAAAAAACTCACGCATAAGTATATAATTATATGTAATTACTATTAAAGATACAATATTCAGTATTGATACAAAATAAATTTTTTGGTCATAACCCTGTGCGTGCACATGTATTATAACTAGTTGTTCACTAAATAAAAGCGTATTACTTGCAACTAAATAAAAGCGTATTACTTACTAATTACAATGGTAGGACTCAAACTATTGGAGGAAATTTAAAACAAAGAGAATAAGGTTAAACAATAACTTAAAACATTAATGCTCAAAGTTCACATTTCTAAACAAGATTACTGAGCCATGTGCTATCATAGGCAAATTGATTAACCAGCCAATGAACCAATATATACTAGGAGCATAATACAATAGCATTAAACTATGAAATCATGCATTTGTTAATTCTATATGGAAATGTGCCACCCATAATTAAGGTCACATTAAAAATTACGTTGCCAAATGAAAACCTTCACAATGTCTATCAGTTATCAGTAGTATGTACTCCACTTGCAAAATAAAACTTTCAAATGTCTTGAGCCAAATTATTATCGAATTAAAATCATAATAAGTATATAGAAAAAGTATCTTAAAATCAGTCAATTGCAAACTGGTTCCTTTTACTGTACTATACATTGGGCCTCTAAAAACTACTCGTAATAAATAAAAAATAAAAAATTGATTTTTGGGTCTTATCGGGTTGACCCGATAACCTGATAGCATTATATTTTTAACCCTAACACGACCCGATATAACACTATCGGGTTATCGGGTTCTGGTCAAAATAACCCGACAAGAATTTTTGACCCGATTTGACCCGATCCGATAAGCATTATCGGGTTTGGGTTCGGATTTGGATCGGGTCAACCCGACCCTACTGACACCCCTAACTCTGTGTGTGTGTATAAATTGATAACTAATTATAAATATATACCGAGTACTAACTAATCAGAAAGTATGTTTTCCAACTCCTCATCTTCTTCAACATCAACGTCATTTGTATCGAGTAGGTAACATGTGTTCATTATTCTAGTAGGCAAAGTTCAAAAATAACTTCACATTTTGAACATTGTTTTGATTAGAATACCCTTGTGCGTTTGGTCATTTTATACATCCACGCCCAATCATTAAATACAATAACAATTCTCTAAACCCTAAAATAAATTGAAAAATACTTCAAAATCAGCACTTATTATAGGAAAATGATATGCATGCCTAACTTTTATGACTAAAAGTGTGACTAAAAATCATATGAAGACATGTGGCAAACTTAAAGGTGAAGATTTAGAGGGAGAAAGTGTATATGACACGTGTCAAGTGATGAATAAGTTAGGCCTAAAATTAGTCATGTGAGTTAGTCATCTCTATCATCACTCCTTATTATATTCAGGTTAATGTAAAAGCTTCTAAAAATTAGCAATCATCTATACATATAGTCAAACTACATAATTAGTACAAATAAATAAGAAATTTACCCAACAAAGAGGATGAGTGGTGTTTCCGCTCGTAGTGTTGGTTCGGGTGATGTTTCGTCACTTAGTAGGAGGAAGCGGAGGCAAAATAGGTGGGCCGGGTCGGGTCAATGTGGCTTGGGTCTAGCCAGGTGTGTTGACAATTACTTATTATTTATTATTATTTTTAGTAAAATATGAAAAAAGTGAAGGAAAATTACTTTTTTTACCCGCTAGACCTGCCTAAATCCATTGGATAGTTATTATATAATTGCATTTTCCTATCAATGGGATTTGCTAATGGGTGTCCAGAGGGCATTTAAGTTGTAAATGAATAGAAAGTTTGAGTATATTAAGTGGAAAATCACATGTAATTATAGCAATTTAAAAGTTTAATTAATATTTATTAAATACATTTTTTTATTCAAAAAGAAAAGTTTAAATGTATTAAATACAAGTTAAATGCATTTTTTTACATTTTATAAGGTGTCCGGTAGACACTCATAGCAAATCCCTTCTATCAAATATCTAATTAGATGATATACACGTGTGCAAAGTGATCAACTGCACATGACACGGGCGTCAAAGATCCAGTTTACTGGTATATATAGCCCAGCATTAAGGAAAAACCCATCTCAGGTCATTTGCTTAGCAAGTCAAAGTGGTTGGGGTGTGCACAGTCAGGGGCGTAACTGTGTGTAGGGGTGTTATCGGGTCGGGTTATCGGGGTTATCGGGTTTGTCGGGTCGGGTTGAGTCGGGTTATGATTTTTAAAAAAGTGACCCGCAACCCGACCCGATAAGTAATCGGGTTATCGGGTTCAGGTGTTATCGGGTCGGGTTAAGTCGGGTCGGGTTGAGTCGGGTTGTCGGGTTATATACATTCAAACTTCATTGACTGAGCATGCTCCAATGGATCAAGTCTCACAGCAAGACATTTTAGTTGCCACTTGATTTACAGCAGATCAACATGTGCAGTAGACCTCATGTAAGATGAATTTGTGAGCTATTATAGCATTTAATGTTTGAATGTTTAAATTAGAAACTAATAAATATAAGTTTTTTTCAAACTTGTCATGCATAAGAATTATTCATTAAGGAAAGCATGTTTCAATATTCAATCAGTAGAGATGTTTGAAATTTTAATTACTTAAGTAATAGATGGATGCCATCCATTCATCTATACTATCTAATAAAACAGAGTTTTTTACAACCCTCTAAAGCAGTCATCTAATTAATGTTGTGATGTGTCTGGAAGCTCAGGCCATAGCTATTTTAGTAAAGTACTACATCTCTTCAGCAATAAAAAAACTTATTCTCCTTCACATTCAAAGCGGCAGTTAATGTCAATGCATTTAGTTCAATCTTCCTATACACGCTCCATCCCCATTCTTTGTATCACTATTATCTTCCGATTAAAAAAACACACATACAAATCCTATGATACAACATCCGATTCAATCGTACAACTATCTTAATGTGTAAATCCTATAATTGGTTCATCCGATTCAATCGATTCTATCCTATAATCACATCTATTGAAGTTTTTTAGGGTTTCGATTAAATCCCATGTTGATAACAGGATTATGATCCTTTTAATGTGTTTTTTTAATAATCAATCTAATTGTGTTTCGATTCAGTTTTTAAAGAAAGGTGCATAATTTTTTATTTTGTTACTTAATTAGTTAATTTATATTTATGTTTATTTCGGTGTTTTTTTCATTTTGTTTTTTTTACAGGCACATGCTGCTGCGATACCCAGATAGATAATGATTTTGACAGTTTCTACACAACAACAGGTAACGTTTTGTAAACTAGAGTTTTATTGATTTGGGTTTTAGTAATATACTAATAGGACAATATATTTTATTTGGGTTTTATGAGTTCTTTTAGTTTTAGAGTTTCAAATTGGATGGATTTAGTGATTAAATGAGTTGGGTTAGTCTTAAAAATATTAATATTTTACAGTTTTTTAGGTAAATTAATATAGGCCTGGTGACTTCGTGTCATTTCTCTTCAAAAAAGCTTCGTATCTTTAAAAGGTCAGCCCACAAGCATTCTTTTTAGTAGGTTCATCGTCATAGAACTCAAAAAGTTCACTCACTACTTTTGAGGATCACTTGGCATAGAATTGACTCTTTAAAAAGTTTTATCGAGTTATCTTTGAAATCTTTTGTCGATGGGGATTAAATGAATTTGTACACCTGTATTTCGTGACAGAATGAACATACAATTGGTCTCCATTTAAACCTCTAATGTGCTAATAAAGGTTATGCCATATCTTAGTTATACACTCTGAAAAATCTATGTCGAAAATGTCCAATCCCATACAATTTTGTAAAATTATGCAAAATTTAAAGTTGAATATATGTTAGCTATAGCTATATTTGATCACGAAATAGTTATTCAGTACTGGTAAATTTTATATTGCAAGAGTGAATAAAATCGAGATAAAAGGTATGAGTTATTCAAAAATTGAATAATCAATTGTCATCTTCAAACTAAAGATTATAGGGCTGTTTAAACATTTCTTTTATTCAAGAAGGTTTCAGATAAAAGGTATGAATCATTATTATTCAAGAAGGTTGCTTTATGAAGTTTTGTTGTTATGCTTAAGGGAATAGGATAAAGGTGGTACAGAGCCTTAGAACTGGAGGTTTAGATCACACGGCTGATTTTATGCTGTAAAAGTTTGATATGTGAGAAACATCCCCATATAAAGCTGCAAAATTTCTTAAAAATCCAGGAAATAAGACCTTAAAAAAGTGGGTTAGATAAGCCACTGAGCATAAGCTATTTGGCATCCATGTCTATGAATTATAAGGTTTTCATTAATTGATTGGATTGTAGATGTGTGACTCTGGATGATTGGTGCCTGGTATGATGATATTGTTGTTAGGTTTCGTGGCTGCAAATTGATTTTGTGGATTTGTAGTTGATTAAAATAGACATTTAGTGATTAATCCGAAGGCATGATTATAAGCAGAAACTAATGTTACTATTAGTATAGATTTTTTAATATATGAGAATAATTTGGGTCATTTTCTGTTTTGATTTGTATAGCATATTAATGTGAAATAATTTCCATGATACATTTGTCGCAAGAAAACTACTTGCAAGGAAAAGTAATTCAGGATGCATATAGAAGAAGTCTGGGATCTTTCCGAGCTTACTTTTTCTTATTCATGTTGTATCAAACACAGAGTTAATCTCTGTCTAGGTATTAACATCAAGTCTAGGGTATAATTTTGGTGAGTTCTTCATTAAAAAGATGCTTTATTTTATAGTTATTCCGTGTTTGATGAACCACTTAGTCAGTATTTGACTACATGCCTAAGATAAACAACTATTTAGGGTATTTATCTTTTTTGTTTCTAAGATAAACAACTATTCAGGATATTATCATCAAGTTTTATTATTGAGATTGTCTATCATATATTTAGAATAAGATAAACGACTATTCAGGATATTATCATCAAATTTGCACTCTACACAAAGTAAGCAAGACCCAACCATGGACAAAAATGATCGACATAGACGGTTTGTGCAACTGGTCAAAACGGGTTTCTATGAATAATGTGTTAAATATGATTACTGAATTGTTTTTAGAATTTATGAATAACATGATTTAGGAGGACATATTTAACATTTTGGTTGAATTCTGAACCAATTAACCTGTTTACAGTGCTGCTTTCTGAGCTTGGAAAGGCTTCATTGCAACAGGAAAACACATCTAAGTTGTTGAAGGAATGATTGTTGTGAAACAAAGCTGGCCTATTTGACCTTCACCAAAATATGCAATCACATAAGCAACAATTGCAAGGGCATTCGATCATATAAACAGAAGTTGTTCACATTCTCTATTTAGATTGAGAGTTAACCAAATTTTTTCAATGCAATTGTGACACACTAGGACCTGTTTTAAGTCTACTTTTTCTTTTGTTTGAGATCTGTTAGTTGTTTGATAACACACTTATTGACAAACAGGTCCAAACTTTGCCTCTAATTTTTTTCAATGAAATTGTGACACACAATCATTGCACAACTAGCAAATGTGAATATATGTCCTTCTATTCGAAAGCTTATTTACTTCTACAATTATTTATGTGCTACGAATTTGATTTTAATTTTCTTTCTTTCTATTGAGTTAACATGATATTAACCTTTAAATGTAATGGGTTTTTTGGGGTGATAGTATCTAAAACTATTGGTGAATAGCAAGAGCATGAATAGTGATCAATGACCATACATTCTTTGCTTATAGTTTTGCTTTCACTAATCTATGTTCTACTAAAACACAATTGATACCATTATACTTTTGAATAATACAAATTGGAATATTTTTTTTCTATTTTTTTTATCAAACTTCTTTGGAATTTGGATGAATTTTTAATCTAAGTTAAATACATAACTTGTCCATGTGGGTTATAAGTTTGCTTTGTTCGACCACAATACATAATCGGGTTAATCTCTACACAAACAACTTAAACTCATTTGTTTCTTATAATTTATTTGTTTCATCTCTTTTTCTTACTTAACGACAAACTTTTATAAAGTTCGTATCAATGCAAAGTATGTACGACCATACGAGTAATACTTGCTGAATAGTTTGAACCAACACAGAGATATTGTCATATCTTTAAAGGCAAATTTTATTAAATAACATTCTTATATTTTAAAACTGGTGTCTTAAATTGTATATTTGTAGTTTGTTTTATATGGTCCTCTTGGAATAATTACTTAGTATTTCTTTGCAAAGTAGAGGAGAGCTCGATTAGCTGCTTCCACTGATTATAGTCACCTTCCAACAAGTTTTGGGCCAAAGACTTTCAGGGAATTGAGCAATGGGTGTAAAGATTTAAACTATTCACATGTACATTTATTTTTGCATATATTTTTCTGTTTCATTTGTGGCATATCTTATTTGGATGACAAATGGTTTGATGAGACTCAAATTTATGTTTAAGGAATCGCATAAATCCAAACATACTCCAAATAATTGTACCGTGTGACGGAATCTTTTAAATACATTTTTATCTATATAGTTTTTTAAATTTTTTGGAGTTGGCAAGTATAAACTTGAATTTGGTCTTAGAGTAATCGGTGTGATAACGAGGAGGGGCTAGCGTGCCCTACGTGGCTCCTCGCTACCCATCGCCGCCACACCGCCCCCTCGCCATACACTCCTTCGCCGGCTAGACGAAATGAATAAGACAAACACATTTTTGCAGGTTAACGTTTTTAAAAGTTACAATTTTGAGTTTTATTTTCTTTAATTTTATTTTAATAAACACACTTTTACAAATTTTTACACACTTTTATACGTTCATTGTATGTGTTTTTTTCCGTATCGTATTGTAATTTTAATTGAATGAAATGAACTTATTGTGTTTGAAAAATGGATAAGAAAAGAAAATTGATGGTGGGTGAGGCCCAAATGAAGAGGTGGTTTTGTGTTATGATAAATGGAGTATTTTGAAGTGGTTGTGTTAAAGTGAGGTGACACTTGTGAGGCTTAAATGAAGAGCTCTTTCTCTTCATGATACTTATTGCTCTTAACCATCAAAAGGGTTCCATCTACTAAGTGGTCAAGTTCTACTCAAACAAAAGTACCAAACTCGATGTAATTGAGTAGAACTTGACCATCAAAAGGGTTCCATATTTGTTTGTGAAATATATGTTCTTTGAAGTGCTACACAATATGCGATCTCAACTACATCTATCCGAATTTTACGTTAGTAGAAAACAAGGATTGAAGGTGGGTATTTTCTATTTTATTATTATTATTATTTTTACTTGACTATGATAGATTTACGTTTTCTTATCCTAATTTGTTGTTTTTTTTAACTAACTTCAAAATATGCAATGTTATTCATTATTTTTTTCAACATTTCTTTAAAATACCCGTGAATTTCACGGGTCTTTTAGCTAGTAATATATATATTCATGGATCAGATCTAGTAGATGTGAAAAATCGTCATATAAACTACCTTCTCTTCTAATCTAATTGTTTGATAAAAACATACGTGTTTAACCTTTGGAGAGTCATGGATGGTGAGGAAAAATCTTTACACCATGGTGCATGTATTTGGCACAGAATCCTGGCAAGAAATATCCCAAGTACCTATAAAACTAATATATAAAAAATGGAAAATTGATTATCGGGTCTAATCGGGTTGACCCGATAACATAAATTTTTTTAACCCTAACCCGACCCGATAACATTATCGGGTTATCGGGTTCGGGTCAAAACAACCCGACAAGATTTTTGACCCGATTAGACCCGACCAGATAAGGCCTTATCGGGTTCGGGTTCGGGTTCGGGTCGGGTTGACCCGACCCTACTGACACCCCTAACTGTGTGGGGGCTAAGGTGGGCCATGACCCACCCACAAAGCCCTAATAATTAGCATATGTGTTGTAGTCCAAAGCCGAATTCACTATCATATATTAACATGATCCACCAACAAGCTAGATATCTCTCTATTAGTTCACATACTTAGTCCCTCGTCCATCCATCAATCCATATTCAGTCCTATAGCCAAAAATTTTGGTTCAGATTCATTTTTAGATGATTTTGGTTATGCAAATGAATGTCATGTGCAACCAAAACGTTGAATGAACAAATATGTTGCAAACTTTTTACATAGTTATATATTATACTCCGTAATCTTTTGTTTCCTTTCTAACATGCCGGTGTCTTTTAAAATTTTTTGGCCCCCCCTGAAAAGAATTTCTGGCTACGCCCCTGTGCACAGTTCGGTTTATGTCAGTGTTTAGTTAAAACCAAAATATTCGGTTTTTATAAAACCCAAAATCAAAATCGTTCAATTTTTGGCGGTTTAGTTTTTTCGGTTTGTTATCGATTTCGGTTTGAAGTTTCACCTCTTTTTGTTTTTAGCCGTTTTATATATGGGCTTGGCCATTTTATACCAACAAACTTGTTTTACTTAATTAATTGATTTTTTTTTTTTTTTTTTTTTGTCAATCTTAGCCTAATAATGTTTATCCCAAATTTCTACATTTACACACATATAAATGACACATACACGTGCAAGTGAACATACATATAGTATGATCATTGTCACATATGTATTCATTTATTGTCAAGTAAACACATGTACACGACAAACACGCATATAAACGTCAAGACAAATATATTATAAGTCCGCCTACAAAATGAATACGAATTTATAAATTTGATTTATGTATTTATTTATATTATATAAATTATATATTATTATATTATAAAACCTCTTGGGTTCGGTTTTTTAGACGAAAACCGAAACCGAACCGAATTTTTTGGTTTTTGAAAAAGTAAAACCGAACCAACGATTTTTAGTTTCAATCCGATATTTCGGTTTGGTCTTTTTTGGTTTTCAGTTTGGTTTCGGTTTTTTCGGTTTTTCTAATCACTCCTAGAAAGTGGCATTCATTTTTTCTTCTTGTGTTGACAACAAACAGTTATGATATAATATTTAAGAGAAAAACCCGATTGTTATTTATATAATTTAAGGATGTGATATGAAATGATTATATCTCGACATTGTTTGCCTTTTTGCATACTTAATGTTTCCATATCGTCTAAGGTGTGAGGGGCATATTTGTAATAGTGGCACAGGGCTTTAAAAAATCAACGAGATGGCCCTGTCAATAATATTTATAGAGATCCATTTAGACCCATCATCTACTAGATATTTACCCAAATAGACTCATATTTAACCATTGAGTCTCAAATTGTCACTTTTAGCAGGATGTGAGAGATTAGTGGTGATAGACGAGGGGTGTGTTGGTGGCGTCGAGAGGTGGTGAAATCGAGTTTATGCTTATTGACTTAGAATGGAGTAATGTTAGAAAACTAGTATACCCTTTATTGTAAGAGTAAATTACTAAAATGGTAGAAAAATGCAAGCTTGATCCACTATATAGTCATTTTCAACACTTTTTCCTTTTTCTCAAAATGGTCATGCTCGACTGCTCAACTGCTCAACTTCATTTAAATTTTGACACGTGTCATTCCTTTGGCTGCTCAACTGCTCGACTTTGACTACTCGACTGTTCGACACCACCCAAAATGGGAAAATTGTGTGGAGTCGAGCAGTTGAGCAGTCGAGTATAACCAAAATGGGAAAAGGTTGCTAATAATGTCTACATAGTGGATCAAGCTTGGATATTTCTACCCTTTTGGTAATTTTCTCTTATTATAAATGGTAACATCTACCACTAAATTAATTGTTTAAATACTATTTCATCCTCAAACTTTTATCCTTTTTCGTTTCCAACCCGTATATTTTTTCTCGCAATGTCTACAAATTGAATCCGCAAATGTTGCATCAAGGGTCACATGAGAACTAGAAGTTCACAACTATAATTATTTGCCGCTATACACCATCACATTGCGCGAGTATTCGTTGAGTATAGATAAGTGGTTAGGTGTTGCAAGATGTAAAGTGAGATATATCTATACTACGTGGTGAGGTGTTGCAAGATGTAAAGTGAGATATATCTATACTCCTTATAAAGTATGAATGCCTAGTATTAAATATTAAAAACTTAAATTAATATAGTTTGCTTAAATTACTTTTAAGAAGCTCTTAAACTTGATAACTTAAAGTATGTCTATTATTGATCAATTCTAAACTTGTTAACTTAAAAAAAAAAACACATTATTTCTTATTGAAAAAAACACACGCTTTGTATTTCAAAAACATGCTTTTTGCATCAAGCGTTTGGTGGCCGCATCGATACGAGACGAAAGTATGCTAATTTATGCTTTTTAGGGGTGTTTGTTTTGGATTATACAGCCGGCTTATGGCTTATTTGGTTTTGGGCTTATCTTTCATAAGCTCACTTTTGTGGCTTATTCTGAAACTTTTTGGCTTATATAAATTTATTATGTCATAATAAACTTGTATAAAAGTTTCAAAACAAGCCAAAAAAGTGAGCTTGTGAAACATAAACCCAAAATCAAATAAGTCATAATCTGGCTATATAAGCCGAAACAAACACCCCTTTAGATAATTATTAGTTTACTATACTGTTTTGATGTTTAAATATGTGATTGTAGGCGCGAGTGAAGATTTTACCGGCAACGAATACGTGAGTTGTTTGTTTTTGTATTATTGATGATAAATATAATTTAATGGGGTGTTTGGTTTATCTTATTGTTTAGTACTTTTTGAAAAATTAATAGATTTGTTACTAGTACTATTTATGAGGTTTGTATAAAGTTAAAGCGTTTCATTGGATGATTGGGTTAGCTCACTTCTAAAATGGGTCGCTTTTTAAACTTTTCTTTTTGATAAGATATAGGGGTTGTTTGGAGAGCTTATTTAAACTATTATAGGGTTGTTTTGGAGTTCTTATTTAAAACACGTATTTTCTATTGTGGCTGTTTAAATTCTTATAGGGTCGTTTTGGAGTGCTTATTTTATTACTTATACGAGCTCTTTGGAGTGCTTATATTAAAAAGTAAAACTATAGGGCTGTTTCAGAATGAAATGGGTTATCGAGTAGATAATATATACTCAAGCTAAAGTAAGTACCAATTTTCTAAAATGGGTCGCTTTTTAGAACTTTTTTTTAATAAGATATAGGGGCTGCTTGGAGAGCTTATTTAAACTACTTATAGGGTTGTTTTGGAGTGCTTATTTAATATACTTATAGCCTATAGGGGATGTTTGGAGTTATTATCTAAACTTCTTATACGGCCGTTTTGGAGTGCTTATTTAAAATAACTTATAACGGCGGTTTGGAGTTCTTATTTTAACAAGGGCAAATTGTCTGAAAAGGCATCGAACTTGCCACCTTTTTCTTTTGTCAGCATCGAACTTTTTTTTTTCCTATTGTAGCACTGAACTTGCCTAATTTTCCTTTTGTGACACAAAATCACACTTAAAGTGTAATTAACCTTCTTAAACCCGTTTTAAGTGTGATTTTGTGTCACAAAAGGAAAATTAGGCAAGTTTAGTGCTACCCGTTTTAAGTGTGATTTCGACCGTTAATTTTTTTACTGCACCGTTAGTCCTTTTCGTCTGTTTTTAACGACCGTTATTATATTATTGCACTGTTAGTCCTTTTCGCCCGTTTTTTACACGTTTTCGTCCGTTTTGTTCGTTTTTACACGGTTTCGTCCGTTTTTACACGTTTTCGTCCGTTTTTGCACGGTTTCGTCCGTTTTTACACGTTTTCGTTCGTTTTTGCACGTTTTTACACGATTTTTTAGGTTTTGCACGGTTTTGTCCATTTTTACAGGTTTTCGTCCGTTCTTACACGGTTTCGTCCGTTTTTACACGTTTTCGTCCGTTTTTACACGTTTTCGTCCGTTTTACACGTTTTCGGTCGTTTTTGCACGTTTTCGTCCGTTTTTACACGTTTTCGTCCATTTTTGCACAGTTTCGTCCGTTTTTACACGTTTTCATCCGTTTTTGCACGTTTTTACACATTTTTTTTAGTTTTTGCACGGTTTCGTCCATTTTTACACGTTTCATCCGTTTTTACACGTTTTCGTTCGTTTTTACACGTTTTCGTCCGTTTTTGCACAGTTTCGTCCGTTTTTTTGCGTTTTCGTCCGTTTTTGCACGGTTTCGTCCGTTTTTACACGTTTTCGTCCGTTTTTGCACGTTTTTTCATGTTTTCGCACGTTTTTACACGTTTTCGTCCATTTTTGCACGGTTTCGTCTGTTTCTACACGTGTAAAAACATGCAAAAGCGGACAAAAACGTGCAAAAACGGACGAAACTGTGCAAAAACGGACGAAAACGTGTAAAAACGGACGAAACTATGCAAAAACGGACGAAAACGTGCAAAACACACGAAACTGTGCAAAAACGGACGAAAACGTGTAAAAACGGACTAAACTGTGCAAAAACGGACGAAAACGTGTAAAAACGGACGAAACTATGCAAAAACGGACGAAAACGCGTAAAAACGGACGAAACTATGCAAAAACGGACGAAAACGTGTAAAAACATGCAAAAACATACGAAAACGTGCAAAAGTGGACGAAAACGTGTAAAAACGGACGAAACCGTGTAAAAACGGACGAAACTGTGCAAAAACGGACGAAAACGTGTAAAAACGGACGAAACTATGCAAAAACGGACGAAAACGCGTAAAAACGGACGAAACTATGCAAAAACGAACGAAAACGTGTAAAAACGTGCTAAAGCGTACGAAAACGTGCAAAAGCGGACGAAAACGTGTAAAAACGGACGAAACCGTGTAAAAACGGACAAAACCGTGTAAAAACGAACAAAACGGACGAAAACGTGTAAAAAACGGGCGAAAAGGACTAACAGTGCAATAATATAATTACGGTCGTTAAAAACAGACGAAAAGGACTAGCGGTGCAATAAAAAAATTAACGGTCGAAATCACACTTAAAATGGGTAGCACTAAACTTGCCTAATTTTCCTATAGTAGCACTAAACTTGCCTAATTTTCCTTTTGTAACACAAAATCACACTTAAAACGGGTTTAAGAAGGTTAATTACACTTTAAGTGTGATTTTGTGTCACAAAAGGAAAATTAGGCAAGTTCAGTGCTACAATAGGAAAAAAAAAAGTTCGATGCTGAGAAAAGGAAAAGGTGGCAAGTTCGATGCCTTTTCAGACAATTTGCCCTTTTAACAATTATAGGGTTGTTTGGAGTCCTTATCTAAACTACTTATAGGGTCATTTTGGAGCTCACATCACTTCCAGTTCACTTAAGAATATGTGCATTCGTTTCAAGTAGCTATGCCTTGCTATCTTTCTATCTATTCTGGATAGTATGACCCTTACTTGTTCATTACCTTCTTCAGAAGTTGTTCTATAATTTTGAGGTTCAATAACATTATATAATTGAATAGCCTTACATTCAATGTGTTCATAGGATTATGTTGGATCAAGATGTTACATGGCTGAGCTAAAGAACACAACGTAACTGCCATTAATGCGTAAATACAGTTTGTTTGGTATTCCTTTGTATCGTTATCTTAATTATATGATTAGGTTTTTACCATAGTTTGATTGGTTGGTGCTCTATTGTTTAGCAATATAAAAGTTCAACCATGGAGCTTAAGGAAGATGGTGTGCTGACGGATGAAGAATCAAATACGGATAGGACGTTGATTCATCCAAAGGTCGAGAAGGATTAATTGAGTTAATGTTCGTTCTTTTGAACCCATTTGGACACCTTTTTTTTGGTTAATTTTTGTTCGTTTGAACCCATTTGGACATCCTGACTTCCATAGAATGATTTGTTGAATAACTTGACGTGGTTGATGCATTTGCATCATAAGTTTTAATGAACCCACACTTTTCTTATTCTTGGTTTACAACCTCATTTTTTTTATGTTACATATTCATATAGTATTACCAAAAACCTTTGCATCTGTGCATTAAAATTTGAAGGAGCAGTCCCATTTATCTTGAAGATACATATTTTGCTTTAGAAGATGAAAACCTTTGCTTAGCTACCAAAACATATGTTTCACTGATCACGTACAATTCGTGTTGGTATTTTGATGGATTTTTATACAGACTTGGTTCACAACATATCTGACTAAAGTCAAAATACAAATCCTTTACCAGCCCCAAGAGGTTGAAAAAGATGAAATCTTTTCATTTTTATAACAAATGAACAACATGGGAGGTTAATAAGATGTTCTTTGGGTTTTTTGTTAATGTTTCTTTTTCTAAAATGTATCGATATGCAAATGTACATATTGACACAAATAAAATCGTGCAATTGCACCTTGATCGCCGATATTTACTTGAGCAGAAAAGTGTGAAACTGTTTTGGGTCTTGCTACTAAATAGAATATGTGTCCTTCTTTGTTCACTAGGATTGATAGTAGAGTAGTAGACTGTATGTTCATTTATTTATAATTATAACCAATTCTATCATTGCTGTCGAAGTATGATACTTACGCCATACAAGTCGTTCATACACCCATTTAGAATTACAGTAGACTATACTAACTATCATTAGATTAGAACATGTCCGAGCCATTTGTAATATCCTTTCGAGTTATTCATCATTCTCAGAATAACAAAGATCTATTTCAAATTCTCATTAATTCATAACACAAATATTTTCCATGTTTGCAAATTATTAAATTGCTCATATCGTGAATACGAATTTTCTAATATATGTAATAGTTGCATCGGTTAAGAATGAAACGTGAAGATAGATGGTGAAATTTAGAGTTAATTTCATAAATCGTCCATGTAGTTTGTCGGGTTTAATGAAAATGGTCCTAGAAAGAAAATTTAACGGATCTTCCCTCTGTGGTTTTGATTCGTATCAGGTTTGGTCCCTGACACGAGAAAAAAAAAATGCAAACCACACGGACCAAACCCTATACGGGTCAAAAACCATGGGGAGGGGATAGTAAAAAGGTGAAAACCATAGGGACCAACCCGATACGGGTAAAAACCACAAAGATAAGATCCACTAAATTTTCTTTTGAAGGTCCATTTTCATTAAATCTGACAAACCACAAGGATGATTTATGAAATTAACTCTGAAATTTATAAGCAAGGATGGGTTGAAAATTTTGAAAACGTTTTGTGAAACATCATATACACTTTTCACATACATTATCTATAAGGTATATTTATATGTTTATTAGTACAACTGGCGTGTTTGTTAATTCTTCACCGATGTTTATCAATATGGTAATGAAGAGCAGCGGAAGAGGATGTCAAGGTTGAGGCACGAATCAAAAAACTCACGTGATATTTGACACGATATAGATGATTACTTTTTCCATCATGATTAAAATTAAATGAAGCTTTAGCACAAACATTGTGTTAGCTTTTACTTATTACACAAAATAAACACCGAATAGCAAGTTTGTTCACGTATTGTATGCAATGAAAAGTTTTACTTAATGTTTGTTTGATGTGTTTTCTTCTTTGCTCATGTATATAACAAACAAGGCTACTTATTACATAACAAACTACACAATGGGTTAGTAGCATCTCTATATAAAACATTTACTTATACTAATGTGGCTTTTTCTTTAGTCTAACTTCGTAATAAACAAGTCATTAACTAACCTTAGTGACGTTTCTTTGACGGAATAGACATGGCTTATCACTTCATTAACGTTCGCTACATACATTTGCTTGTGACGATCATCAAATTTGAAGACGACGATGCATGAACATTGATTATATTAATAGTTAAAAACACAATTGTTTATAGGATCGTTGACTTATTATCTATTATTCCTTCAAAAAGAAAATGGAACTTACATCGTTCGGTGTTGTTTATTACTTTATTCACACACTCAACTCTTTAATGAATCATTTCTTTAAAAACCCGTGCTTTTTAAAAGCGGTCAAGATTGGAGCTCGAGTGCATGGCCGTTTATTACATTATTACTTACAAGCATTGTACTCTATACTATAATTGACTTATTACTTCATATTACTTTCGAATAAATGATTCACCCTGTTTATTTTCGTTCTTTTCCTTATTTTGTTTAGACACCAATTTTTCATTTTTTTGCAATATCTCTTCTAAAAACCCGTGTATTCCACGGGTCTTATAAGCTAGCTTAGAATATGAGGTTGAAGTATTTAGGGGGTTTTTGGATTAGCTTATTTTTTTTTTAGGCTTATAGGCTTATTTGAAGTTGGAAAACCTTGTAAGCTCAATTTTCTGGCTTATGGGCTTATCAAGCTGAGCTAATGTACTTATTTCAGTACATAAGCTGAATTAAATAAGCTCATATATGAAAACAATGAGCGTATGAGCTTTTTAAATTCAAATAAGACTATAAGCCCAAATAATAAGGTAATCCACAACCCCCCCTTAATTTTGTGTTTGGGTTATAGCTTATGTTTAGTATTTTTATGTGTGATTTACCCAACGTTTTACTGATTTTTTAGAAAAAATATTGTTTGCTACAGTTTATGTCTTTGTGAGATATTTATCATGTTTATACCCTTATGTGGCTATATGGCTTAATTGGTTTTGAAATAAACAATAATCCCCAAAAAAGTCAGTAGAGATAAGCTAGTTCATAAAATAGCGCTTATTGTAGGGCTTATGGAATTATTTGTGGGGAATTTTGGTTTGGGCTGTTGAAATTTACTCAAGTCACTGTAAATAAGCTAATACAAACACCCTGGTGCTATTTAAATCAACGAATCAAAATAGTTTCTCAAATATGTTTAAAGGGGGCGTTTGGTTTAGGATATATTAAGGAATCATTGAAATTTGGAAAAAAAAGTAATATTGTAAACTGAATTTTAATGGATAAGCAATGGTGTTTGGATTAACTTATTTTTGTGGCTTATTGGTGTATTTTTGTTTCAAAACAATATAAGCCCAAAAGAGACTTCTTTCTGTAAGCATTGGTTTTTGGATTAACTTATATATGCGGCTTATTGGTCTATTTTTGTTTCAAAACACAATAAGCCCAAAAGATGGACTTCAGTCGTGTAGAATTTTTTATGGTAGTAAAGCTATATAAGCTATCTTGAATAAGCTAATCTAAACACACAAATAGTGATGCTCAAGCCAAAAGTGTTACATCATTTCTCGTGTAGTTTTCAGCCTAAAAAACATTAAGCTAAAAAATAGATCTTTTTTGGTAGCTTATGAACTTATTATAAACAAGTCATTCACTTTATGTAACTTGATTTGTATTGATGTTATATGTATGTTTTATCTTATAATTCTGCAGTGAAGATGAAAAGGAGATATATCAAGCTAGGTGTCACTATACAAAAGCAATTGTTGATGGTGTTGAATTTAAGCTTAATGAACACGCTTATGTCAAAGTAAGCTTCTTTGTTTTCATACTTATCTAATTATACGTTTCAAAGTTTCTATACAATATGCATATTTATGAAAGTCAGAATATACTGATGTGGGAATTGGTCGGTTGTCATATTGCTTTGGTACTAACTATGCAAAATCGACAATAAATAGTTTTCATTCTGATGTTTATTGCTCTATTTAAATTCCACTGTCCTTATAAGTAGGCACAAATGGTTATTGGCTGTCTCATTTAACTATTAAGGACTCAAGATAGATCAAGCCATGTTGTCTTTCAGAATTTAAAAGAACAATTTTCTGAAAGTTTTAGCACACTAAAACTTTTTGCTTACCCATTGCACTATGGAATGACGACACTTACATAATGACTTTAAATTATAAGCTGCAATATGGGTACATATTTAAGAACTTGTTGCTGTGAAATTTAGTTTTAAACAACCGGGGGAGAAACTACGTAAAGCATAATGTATTAAACTGAATGAACTTTCATCATTTTCAGTTAGCTCATTAATTAAACTGAATGAACTTGCATCACATTTTAAGGACTAATATACGCCAAATGATTAATGTATCATAATACAACCTCAAAAGCTTAAATCTTGGTCATCAAACTCATTTGGATATCTGGTTTACTTATTTTTTGTAGGCTGAAGAAGGTCAACCAGATTACATAGCTAGGATTGTGGAGTTGTTTGAAACAGTTGATAAACAATTGTACTTTTCGGCTCAATGGTTTTTTAGAGCAGCAGACACTGTGAGTTTTACTTCTCATTGGCCCTATTGAGTTATTGTTTTATGTTAGGTCTATCTATTGTGATATGCATTGCGTCTTTGCTAATATGGTGACCAATGATTGCATTTATATTTTTTTTGCAGGTCATAAAAAGTCAAGCTCACCTTATTGACCCACAAAGAGTGTTTTATTCTGAAATGAAAGATGATAATCCGTTAAATAGTATTGTCTCAAAAGTCACTATTATACAACTTCCTCCAGATGTATGTTTATATCTTACTTTTTACTGTATATGTAGATTTTTATTTTTATTACAGTAGCATTTTGTTTGTTAATTGTATAATGTAATGCACTTTTTATAACAGGTTGACCCTGCTAAAAAAGAAAAGTCACTCAAGTTATTTGATCATTATTATGACATGCAATACTCCAAGCCGGTTACCTTTACTACCCTACACACAGGTCAATACATTTTCAAGTGATTAGCACCTTTTTTTGTATCATTATTTGTCATGCAGATTTGTTCATAATTTAAACTATAGTAGTTAATTTATGAAGCTTTAACTTTCAGAGCGTGTCACTCCAAAGAAGGAGTCATCATTAGTTCCAGAAGATTCAAGCTCAGCTGGTGAAGTAGAGAGAACACCAAGAGTGATAAAAATGAAGGTCCTGCATTGACGCTGCTCGATCTGTATGTGGGTTGTGGAGCTATGTCTACTGGGCTTTGTTATGGAACAGGGTTTTCTGGAGTAGAACTTGAGACGGTAAGTCAAGTAATCAATATTGTAAATGAGATTGTTATTACATACATTTGTTTCCATGTTTGTGTCAACCATATAAATTTTTTGACATGTTTATACAAATTATGCAGAAATGGGCAGTTGACATGAATAAGCATGCATGTGAAAGTCTCAAGATTAATCATCCTGAAACAGAGGTTATTAGTTTTAACCCGTATTGACCTTCTACTTTCAAACAAAATGGTTTGAA
The DNA here is from genome assembly GCA_019973895.1 of Chrysanthemum seticuspe. Taxonomy (NCBI): domain Eukaryota; kingdom Viridiplantae; phylum Streptophyta; class Magnoliopsida; order Asterales; family Asteraceae; genus Chrysanthemum; species Chrysanthemum seticuspe. The sequence goes on from BPTQ01000006.1 coordinate 315,655,294, forward strand.
TTCATTGTCTACTAATCATTGACAATATTACTTTATTTATGTAGGTGAGGAATGAATCTGCCGAGGACTTTTTCACAATGCTAAAAGAATGGGGAAAACTATGTATTGAGTTTGGTTTGATTGGCATACAACGCGATGAAGATTCAAATGCTAATTCTGAAGAATCAGATTCTGAAGAGTTTGATGAAAAAAAATCACATGATGATGAGGAATTTGAAGTGGAGAAATTTTTAGCAGTTTGTTTTGGTGACCCAAACAAAACTGGGAACAAAAAGCTGCATTTCAAGGTATTTAGTTTTGCTCAATACTATTAAGTAATAGTTTCAGTCACACTTTTGTAGTACACGAGCCTTATCATATCATGTCAGTCGGTAACTACTTTACACACGGTAATGCAATAAGGGTTCAATTTGGCCTGGTTGTTGGGTTTTGGGCCTGAATGAGTCGAGTTTGGGTTGAACTGGGTTGGTTAAGCAGATTTTGGGTTGCCATACTTTTGGCTCATAAAGATTGTAAGTTGTTTTAGTTAGAGTAAGTTTTGCATCTAAATTATGCGATTTTAAATGCCATTTAATTGGCCCAATTGACTTGTAGCAATAGAAAACTGACTTCAAGTCATTAACCAAAATACTAATGTGATTTTTTAATAGGCAGCAGCATAAATTAAAGTTTTAGCACTAAGAAAAAACGGGCTTTTGATTGTGGACAGTAAGTTGTGAGTTGTGACTGGTAGGCTTTTGAAAATAAGTTTTTCTTTTTACGGAATACATAAAATTTTATTTATTGGTTAATATATTTGATCAATTTTTGCTTTAGCTTTCTGTTATTTAATTACATTTGCAATTTATAGGTACGATGGAAAGGCTATAGTTCTAAGTATGACACTTGGGAGCCATACGATAGTCTCAGGTTAGTTAGTCATTTTACTAAACCATAAACCTTTTACCAAGTTTTAATCATTACATGAACTGTTTTTTGTGTGTAACAGTGAGTGCAACTGTAAGGAGGTTATTAAGGAATTTGTGATCAGAGGGTACCATTCAAGAATGCTACCTCTTCGTGTAAGATTACCCCTCTTTTCTGTTTCACAATCATTTATGTGTACTTGCTTTATATGTTGACGCTAAATGTGATTTATCTATTTTTACCATAGGGTGATGTTGATTTCATTTGTGGAGGTCCTCCGTGCCAAGGAATCAGTGGCCATAATCGCTTCAGGAATTATGAAAATCCTCTTGAAGATGAAAAGAATCACCAGCTAGTCGTCTACATGGACATCATAGATTTCTTAAAACCAAAGTTTGTTTTAATGGAAAATGTTGTTGATATCATCAAATTTGCAAAGGGTATTCTAGGATATCATGCTGTTGGGCGTCTGGTAGCAATGAACTATCAAACGCGACTTGGTATTATGGCAGCTGGATCTTACGGAGTGTCTCAGTGCCGATACCGAGTGTTTTTATGGGGTGCTAGCACCATGATGGTATGTGTCTTTAAATTTGAATATTATTAGTTTTTCTTGTATTCTAAGGGCTAGTTTAGCAACAAATGAAAATGGGCATGGGTTGTAAGTGGTTCATTTACCACAGACTTATGGTATAGGGTAAGAAAAGCAGTACATATAAGAGATGTGATTATTAAAAACTTTGTTGTGTTTGTAATTAGTATAGATAAAACATTTTCTTTAACTTTGAAGCGTAATCCCATATTCCAATACCTAATTACAAACACACCCTAAGTAAAATATCATAAATTGTTACCTCTAATGATTGCAGTTTATGCTACTATGTTTGGCACTTACTTGACTTTTTTTTGATCCAACAGAAGTTGCCTCAGTTTCCTTTACCAACACATGAGGTTGTTGGAAAAGGTGTTGTCCCTGTGGAGTTTAAGGTGTGTACAATAAACACATATACATATAACAATCTGTGTTTATATCTTTTTGTTAGTTTTTAAAAGCTCTTTATTTAATGTCAGGATTGTGTTCTTGGTTCTGATAATGATGGGTCATACAAACTAGAGAAAAGCATATTTCTTGGTGATGCAATTTCAGACTTGCCAGCAGTATGATAATTGATAATTACTTTTGTCATGTTATTGTACTATTGTTTATTACTTTTGCCAGCAGTAGGATTGTGTTCATGTTATTGTACTTTTGTCATAGATATTTTTGTTTGATTAATGTTAGGTTACAAATTACAATGGGGCGGATGAAATGGGTATGGAGGTGCTCCACGTACAAGTTTTCAGAAGTTCATAAGAATGAGAAAGCAATGTATACACCACTTTAGCAACTGGAAATTTGACTTATTTAGTTATATTTGCTTAGTAATCATATCAAGTTTTATCATCACAGGTTCATTGAAAAAAATGATTCTTTATGATCATAGGCCGTTAGAGTTAAATGAAGATGATTATGCCCGAGTTTGTCTAATTCCCAAGTTTAAGGTACCACATTTCCAATTTCTACTTCAAGTTTTATCTCCTGAATTTTATTTGCAAAATCTATAATAACACAAAAGATGATCATAACATATATGACTATAGTGAGGTTGTGTTATTAAAGTGATCATGTGATGAATAATTCAAATCAGATAATCAATTTTATAAAACAACACCAAACACCATTTTAGCTGAAAATTTTGGATTACTGGCCACTCAAAGACCAAAAATGCGGTATCACTTACATTTCAGACTAAAATAGTGGCTTTGTTCACAATCAGTTATAGTTTCTTTCAAATGTTCCCTAAGTAGATGATCATAACATCTATGACTATAGTGAGGTTGTGTTAGACACTAACGTTATTGACACATACAGGGAGCAAACTTCAGAAATCTAGCAGGGGTGCTAGTTGATGAGAAAGACAAAGTTTATTGGGATACAAGTGTTCCAAAAGTCAAACTACCCTCTGGAAAACAACTGGTACTATACTTACAACAAATCTTTCTGATTATTAGAAAATGAGTTTCGGTTATGAATTTCCAATACTATTAGGTCAGTTTTTCTCATATTACGTTATCTAATGGTACAGGTTCCAAACTATTGCATGACCTTTGTGCGTGGAACATCTAAGAAGTATGTTTTCTTCCATTTTTGATGTGTTTATGCATAAATAGTAAAAACAGTCTTTCTAAACACTCTTATTACCTTTTGTTGTGTGACGTTGGTTGCTTAGGTTACTAACATGTTAAACCTTAAAATGCAGACCGTTTGGTCGATTGGGCATGGACTCTGTTGTCAAAACTGTAGTGGGTAGAGCTGAGCCACACAATCAGGTCCATTTTTCACCCATCATAAATGCCAAATCTGATTAAGAGACCCAACATTAAGCTCTTGTATGTTCTTTTGATAGGCACTGCTGCATCCAAACCAAGACAGGGTGCTAACAATAAGAGAAAATGCGCGCTTACAAGGGTTTCCTGATCACTACAGACTTTGTGGTCCAGTTAAAGAGAGGTAATGTTACGGCAAAAAAATAAAAATTTATAGCAATTTATCAAGTTGATATGTGGTACTTTGAATTATTGTGTTATATGTTTTCTTTTAACCCATTGGCCGTGTTCTTGAGTTTGAAGAGACTAAATGATAAAATAAAGAAAGTTTAAGAATTTGCTCATTTAAGTGTTTATTTTAAAAAGAAATAAGCAGATAAATATTTCTCAATATAGGCTGTTTTGGATTGCTTTATAAGCTTTGAAATGGCTTAATATGTTGTTTTTTAATGTGTATTTGTTTTTTATTTTGGTTTTAGGTATTTACAACTGCATTGGGTTATACATTAGCAAGGGCAATTAAAGGGGAAAGCACGAGCCAACCTTTGAAACTTCCGGTCATATTCCCTGATTGTCTTGGACCTTCTCCGGCAAAACAAGAATCAGAATGATAACAAAATTGAGTTAGTTCTAAATCTGTTTTGATTTAAAAATGTGAAAGCATGTTGCCAAGACTATTGTTCTGATGATTCCTTTTCAAGAGTTCAAAATAATTCGGCATTAATTAATGTGATTCTTAATGAGAGTAATTTGACATTAGTTCGTAGTAACAGGTATGTTTGTTGTATAGTTGCTCCATGCCGTAAACCAAGTTCTTTATTAAGAGCATGTTTTCTCTATTGTGACGTTGATGCCATAAAGGTATCTTGGAACACTTCATTCTAACATTTTGATTTTGTCTACTTCAATCGAGTCTACATGGCTCTTATTTGATTCTCTTTGTTTGTTCACAACTGGACTCTACACAGCCTGAACTGCTTGTATTTAAATTGATGTTTGGGGTTTGCGATGAACCTTATGATGGAAGACAAATTTGAAATTTGTAACGTGTAACAAAAGCTAGTTAACGTACCATAATGGATCTTCGCGGAAAGTACTTTAACCCCAAACATGTATGTTTTCAATCTATCCTTGCTGATCATTACTAATTCATACAGGTTAAGTTTCAATAAACACAGGTTACATGAGTAGAAGTTTGATCATAGTTACTAATCAAAGAATATGAATGCCAAATAAATGAATGAGCAGCATTACAATGCCATTATCTTATACTTGTGTTCCTTATCAATGGACAAACATGTACGTAGTATAAGTGTAGACAAATAAAGAGTCCAAAACAATGTGTATTCCAAATATCTTGATGAAATCATCGAAATTGAGCGGGCTAGTAATTACAATTCTACACTTTGTCGTTCAGATGTAGTTTCTGGTCTTACCATTGCTAATCTTGCCATCCCTCATGTACACATAATAAGTGGCAAAATGTGTGTTGGTTGGGTCATGTCACGGATCTAGATGAGTATGAGTTTAAATGGGTTTGGGTCTACAAATGAATTACAAGTCGGGTTAACCCGTCGGGATTTCACAATTTGTTTTAGTGAATGTCAAAAATTTAAAATAAGTGTTCAATTTTTTTTGACCCGTTAGACCCGCCCTAGTCTGTTAGTTAATTGCTTTACAAATAGAGCTTACATCAAATACTCGTTAGACCCATTCGAAATAAAACATCTCCTAAATATTAGCCAATATGACCTATAAATAACATAGGTGTGTTAGTCCGGTTGACCCGGTCGGGTTCGGGTCAATTCGGGTTGAGGCTAAAAAACATAGCCGGACCGACCCATATTTAGATTTCGGGTTTGTCGGGTTCGGGTCAACCCGATTACAAGTAAAATGATTTAAAAAATTGCTTGCTTCAATATGTTTACCTTGTAAATGTGTTAGTCGAGTAGGGTTGGCCGGGTTCATGTCAATTGGGGTTAAGGCTAAAAAAAACATACCCGAACCCGACCCTATTTAGAACTCGGGTTAGTCGGGTTGAATTGAATTAACCCGAATAAAACTATTGACCGAGTAACCCGACCCGAATAGGCTTAATCGGGTTCGGGTCGGGTCGGATTTTTGACACCCCTACAAATAGGTATAAAATTAAAACCTCTAGTATACATACAATGAATAATACCAAAATGATTATAACATGGTCTAACCATTGATTTAGATGTGACGGATTTTGTAACTTGTAAAAATGGGTAATTCCATTTTGAGACGGATTGTGTAACTAGTATGGTGGTTTATTTTACCCCCTCGACAATAATCTTGTAACTCCACCTATCTCCAGGAGCTTGGTAGACGAAACAATTAATGGTTCCATATGAGCTCGTAGACGTCATTTCTTGAACCTACGTTTTGTTGGCTCTCTCATATGTAAAGTTACACTTGGAGCACCGGTGTAGTAACACCATTAATATTAAAAAAATGCTACTACATCAGCGTCACATCACTATCCACACTTTTAACACCAATACCCTAAAATACTCACTTAGAGAGCTTGGTGTGGTGAATGGCGGACCAACAACCCGATGCACGGTACATCCCAACCTGCCATTCACGCATTGTTCGTGCTTATGGCGGACCAACAACACTCCCACACCGAGCTCCCCAATAACACCATTAACAGTTTAACACATCCCTTTTAACCTTTTGGGACTAACTATATTTATTTAATTTTCCGTTTCCTCAAACAAACTAATTATTTTTCATACACTAAACAAAAATACAAATAACATTTAAAAAAATTACAAAACTAAATAAATTGAACTTTTAATTGGTCCAACCGCTCACTAATGCATATTTTACCAATACTCCACAACTCTTAACTTTTAATGCCGACTTAAAAAAAAGCACGCACCATCACACACAATGCAATACGCACAAAAACCACACACAAACACCCAATTTAATCGAGAAAAAGAATAAGAAAAAGAAAAGCAAATCCAATGTGCGTTGGTGGATTAAAGCCACACGGCACCCAACGCCGAGCTCGGCGTTACCACACCCGACGCTTTTATATGGTTTATATAAGCTTATTTATCTATATATTTTATTTATATATATATTTTTTAAAACAAAACCCTGCAATTTCATATATCCCCTAAAAACACAATTAATTTCATATATACCCAATTGAACCTGTAAATCTATACACCGCTGCCGCTAGGCGCGAGCCACCATTAACCTCATCACCGCCACCATCTGCCGAAATTGCGACCATATTTCAATGGTTTCGGTGGTTTCAGGTAGTCTGTGTTCGGTTTTTGGTTGTTTCGTTTGTCCATAGTGTGGAAAACTAGAAGGGGAGTTAAATAGTGTTACCGATTTTAACTTAAGTTTTAAAACTTTAGATTCAGTCTTATGTGAATTCGTATGGATGGATAGAAAGTATAAAGCAATAAGTAAAGTAAATAATGAAAGCAAGTAAAGTAAAGATAGAGAGAAGTGACACAAGTGATTTATAGTGGTTCGGCTACAAGGACACCTTCCTTGCCCTACTCCACTCCCCGAGTTCCCCAATCGAGAGTTCAAACACTATGTCAACAAGCTCCCTCAACACGGTGGAGAAGCCTCACAACGTCGCTTACACTTTTTCCAGTACAAAGCTAAATACCGAGACTTTAACACGGCGGACCAAACCAACACAACTATTATACAAAAACTATGTGAAATATGAAATACAAGATCTTGCTACAGAAATCTTGTGAAGGAACATATCAATCAAGGACCCCTTGCTTGGATGACTTGTAGTATCGTGATCTCGCCTTTGAGAAGGACCTATATGAGAATCACAACAAGATAAAGAAGAACTACTAGATTTATCAAGAGATTAGAGGTTAGAAGAGTGAGATAATATATGAGAGAGTTTGTAAGAAGAGGGGTGAGTAACAATAAAGAAATGGCTCACTATTTATAGGAAAAAAAGTCTACTGGAGCCCGGTTCCCGCGGATCCCTCACTTGGGGGATCCGTCCAGTGCAATCCAAGGGATCCGGCAAACTGGGTTGTACCGGTCCGGATTTTGGGTTGCAAACCCGGGTCATGGGTTATGGGTATGAGCCTTGAGTACCCAACAAGATACAGTGTATCTAGACAATGGGTCATGGGTCTTGGGTCATGGGTCATGGATAATACCCAACATGATTTCATGAATGATGTCATGCAATGGGTCATGGGTTATGGATTTGCTCCATGGGTATGGGTCATGGGTCTTGGATATTACCCATCCTATTACATAAACTATTAAAACAATTGAATTATTACAACATTTTATGTGAATGACCAAATGTAAATACTTTACAAAAATAACATGTATTCTTATCATTTTAATTATGATAACTTTATATTTGTTATCAACAAAACACAAAGAGATCGCTAAATATGAATAAACGTTTTTACGGTTTATTTGTATTAACACATAGCTACCATTACGTATACTTTACTATTAGGTGAGTATCCTAAGAAGACACCTTTGGTTGATTTAGGATCAAATTTAGTTCGATAATCTTTAGTATTAAGTAAGAAACATTTACTACCAAACACTCTAAAGTGTTATAACGTAGGTTTTTTGCCTCGTAGTAACTTGTATGGAGTTTTTCCTTGAAATGGTCTAATTAGGACTCGATTTAGTATATAAGTTGATGTGTCGACGGCATTGCACCAAAATTTTTGAGGAATTGATTGCTCATTAATCATGGTGCGACTCATTTCTTGTAGGGTTCTATTTTTCCTTTCGACTACCCCATTTGATTGTGGAGTGCGACGAGCCGATAAATTGTGAGTAGTACCATTAGCATCACAAAAAGCTCCAAATTGCACTTCATTATCAAATTCCCTACCATGATCCGTTCTAATTGATACTATAGGACTTCCTAGTTGTCTTTGTATTCTCTTACTTAATATTTCAAAGTAATTGAATGTTTCAGTTTTATTCTTTAGAAATTTAGTCCATGTGTACCTAGAGTAATCATCCACTACAACTAAAGTATAGAAGTTACCTCCGTAACATTGAATAGCGGATGGACCAAATAAATCCATATGTAGTAATTCTAGAAACATAGTTGTTGAGACCATATTTTTAGCTTTATGACTAGCATGGACTTGCTTTCCTATGTTGCAAGCATCACAAAAGTGATATTCGTATTTTAATTTGCGTAGATCTCTTACTAGTTCTTTGGATGATAGCGATTGAAGAAGTCGCATATTGGCGTGACCCAATCTTTGATGCCATAATGTCGAAGTATCATCCATAGAAGTAAGACAAAGTTTGTCTTTAACTTCATTACCGATTTTAATGACATAGACTCCATGTTTTTTAATGCCTCTTCCTATAGTAATACCGTTTTTCAATATTTTACTACTGGTTTCACTAAAAAGTATGTTGCACTTTTTATCACATATTTGTCCTATACTTAGTAGATTGAAGTTTAGGTTTTCTACGTGACATACATCGTTAATGGTTAAGGATTTGTGAGAGATTGTACCTTTACCGATGATTTTAATCTTGCTATTTCCAAACACCACATTTCCTCCATTGAAGGATTCGTATGTGGAAAACAAATCTTTGTTATCGGTCATATGCCTCGTGCACCCGCTATCCTTGATCCATTCATCCAGATCTAAGTCGACCTTTAGGCACACCTAAGAAAACAATTAACTCAAAAGTTTGGTCCCATTTGTTCATTGGTCCATTAGTGTTATACATTTCATTCATGTTAGGCATATATGAAAAAGGTGAGAAAGCATTTCACGGTGTAAAGTTTTGAAATGGAAAACCGTTTTGTACATTAGGATTCCATCCCATTTGATGGTGGTTACTTCTCGAATAAACATTATTTGGTCTTCTTATAAATGTGTTTGGTTTAGAAAACGATGGACCTTTGTTTTTTATAAAACATTGATTTTGTTTTAGTGGAGGTGGTTGTTTGACATTTCTAACAGTAACATGGGTTGGTTTCTTCTTGTTAACAATAACAAAGTCTGTTCTAGATGATGTAGTTACATTATTTCTACTGTTTGCTTGTACAGACCCACGGATCGCTGAATTTATACTAGACGGTTCCTTTTTCAAGGGATCCGTGACTACAGTAGCTTATTTTTCAATTGCTTTAACGAATTGTGTTTCTTTAATCTCGCTAGTTGATGCAGTAAGTTCCTAAACACCTAAACCCTTTTGATTATTTCCCGTTTTAACACTATCAAGTATTATTTCAAGAGTATTAGTACTCATTCTAGCAATCTTGGAATCAAGATTATCGACTAACGTTTGAAGTTGAACACAAAGCTCACATTCACTATCTACTTTCTTCCCCTTTTCTAAACGTTTTAATTTATCTTTTAGCTCAATGACTTCCTTTTCTAAACGTTCATTTTTGTTTTTCAAAATCTTATTTTTGTTAATTAATTTTAGACTAATTTTGCAAAGTTTATCATATTCACGATGTAATGATTCATCATCTAATGATGAGCTACTATAATAAAGAGATTCGGGACATATCTCGATTGAGTCATTTGCCATGAGACAAATTTCTTCGTTCTCCTCCTCACTAATTCCCCATGAACCACTTACGAACGCCTTTTGTTCGTCACATTTGGGACACTTACCAATGAAGTGATTAGGGTCCCCACATTTAAAACATGTGCGTTCGTCCTTTGCTTTCTTGTCGTCTTTGCCTTTCCGAAACCCCTTCTTGTCATCATATGGTTGCTTGACATATCTTCCTTTTCTTCGAAAGAACTTCTTTAAATCATGTACCGCCATGGCATACTCTTCGTCATCACTTTATGAATATGAGGTTTCTTTATCGCTTAAGACCTTCTTGGCATTTAAGGCAAGAGATTTGTGCTTCTCTTTCTTTTATTTTGAGGATTCGGAGTCTTTAGCGAGGACGAGCTCATAGACCTTTAGGTTGCCTATGAGTTCGTCGAGAGTGAGGATTGACAAGTCTTTGGATTCTTTGATGGCAGTCACCTTTGGTCTCCACTTTGATGGAAGCGCCCTTAGAAATCTCTTGGCATGACTACAACTAGAAAAAGACTCATCAAATGCTTGTAATGAAGTAATAATGGTATTAAAGTTAGCAAAAGAATTATCTATACTATCCTCATCCAATATTGAAAATTGTTCATATTGTTGAACAAACAAATCTATTTTGTTGTTTTTAACTTGTTGATTTCCTTGGTGAGTTACAACTAAAGAGTTCCAAATTTCTTTAGAGGTTTTAAGTACATAAATTCTTTCAAATTCCTTTTTGGGTAAGGCATTATATAAAACCATTTTTTGCCTCACTATTTTTGGAAAGCTTTTTCTTTTGATCGTCGGAGAGGCGATCCTGAGGGATGTTTATTTCGTTGCCGGTTTTATCATCTTTTGTAGTGGCTTGAAAATCACCTTCAACAATGATGTACCAAAGATCAATATCTTTTGATTTCACATAAGTTTCAAATCTATTTTTCCAATAAATAAAGCCATTTGTTTCAAGTAGTGGAGGTCGTTGCATAGATTGCCCTTCTCTATAATTTTCAAAACTCATTGTGATCGAAAAGTTTTTTAAATACAATTTACTTTAAAACTTTTGTAAACCTTGCTCTTGATGCCAATTGTGGAAAACTAGAAGGGGGAGTTGAATAGTTTTTCCGATTTTAATTTAAGTTTCAAAACTTTAGATTCGATTTTATGTGAATTCGTATGGATGGATAGAAAGTATAAAGCAATAAGTAAAGTAAATAATGAAAGCAAGTAAAGTAAAGGATAGAGAGAAGTGACACAAGCGATTTATAGTGGTTCGGCTACACGGACACATTCCTTGCCCTACTCCACTCCCCGAGTTCTCCACTCGAGAGTTCAAGCACTATGTCAATAAGCTCCTTCAACACGGCAGAGAAGCCTCACAACGTCGCTTACACTTTTTTCCGGCACAAAGCTAAATACCGAGTCCATAACACGGCGGACCAAACCAACACAACTATTACACAACAACTATGTGAAATATGAAATACAAGATCTTGCTACAGAAATCTTGTGGAGGAACAAATCAATCAAGGACCCCTTGCTTGGATGACTTGTAGTCTCGTGATCTCGCCTTTGAGAAGGACCTATATGAGAATCACAACAAGAGAAAAAAGAACTACTAGATTGATCAAGAGATCAGAGGTTAGAAGAGTGAGATAATATATGAGAGAGTTTGTAAGAAGAGGGGTGAGTAACAATGAAGAAATAGCTCACTATTTATAGGCAAAAAAGTATACTGTAGCCCGGTTCCGACGGATCCCTCACTTGGGGGATCCGTCCAGTGCAATCCAAGGGATCCAGCAAACTGGGTTGTACCGGTCCGGATTTTGGGTTGCAAACCCGGGTCATAGGTTATGGGTATGAGCCTTGGGTACCCAACAAGATACAATGTATCTAGACAATGGGTCATGGGTCATGGATCTTGGGTCATGGGTCATGGATAATACCCAACATGATTTCATGCATGATGTCATGCAATGGGTCATGGGTTATGGATTAGCTCTATGGGTATGGGTTATGGGTCTTGGATATTACCCATCCTATTACATAAACTATTAAAACAAATGAATTATTACAACATTTTATGTGAATGACCATATGTAAATACTTTACAAAAATAACATGTATTCTTATAATTTTACTTATGATAAATTATATTTGTTATCAACAAAATACAAAGAGATCGCTAAATATGAATAAATGTGTTTACGGTTTATTTGTATTAACATATAGCCACCATTAACGAAACAACCAACACCAAACGTCCTAACATTTTGAGAAACCCACCACCGAGACACTTCTCGTAACTTGGCGGGAAAGTAAACGAAGTTGTATTTGAGATCGCAACTCGAAGCTAACGTCAAAATCTGAGGCAAAAATTTAAAAATTGAAAATTTAGAATTGTTTGAATAAATTTCAGTTTTGAATTTTAATTTTTGAAAAATTAAACTTTTGAGATTTCAAATTTTGGTTTTTGAATTTGAAAAGTTAAAATCTCAAAATTTTAAAAAGTTGAAATTTTAAAATATTAAATTTACAGAATGTGTTGGTGAAAATTAAATTGTTTGTATATTATAATAATCTTATAAAAAAATCCATTACATGGAAAAAAAGTTTTGGTTAAATTACATGGATGGTCCTTGTGGTTTTACCATAATTTCACATTTAGTCCCTAAGTTTTAGAAATTACAATAATAGTCCTTATGGTTTTCAGATAATTACACCTTTTGGTCCTTAACAATTTTAAGATGTTCACATTTAGTCCCTAAGTTTTAAAACTGTTCATAGTGTTAAGGACCAAATGTGTGCTTATTTAAGAACCATAAGAACTATCAGTGTAGTTTCTAAAATTAGGGACTAATTGTGAAATTATGGTACAACCACAAGGACTATTCATGTAATTTACCCAAAATATTTTGTGAATAAGAAAGGCACAGAACCGACTATTGTATTTAAATTATGGTTAAACCGCTAGCTAATAAAGAAAGCTCGCACACAAGTGCCTATTATTATAGCATTCAATATTAACTATTGAAACTTTAATCTAATACATCAACCTAGAACTATGCCATAAAAAACAGTTTTTTCAAAAGGATTTCCTTATGCTATAAATTCAGTTTACTGAAAGAAAATCACTTGCACTGAAATTTTGTCACATTATTGTCGGTAGGCGCAGACACTCGGCTAAATGATTATGTGCAACCATGCAAAAAAGGGCACCCACCACATGGCTCGAGAAATAGTTTTAATTTTTGACCAAATAACATAACCAGAAAATAGAGCGTGTCAAAGAGGCTATTTATCAGTAAATATTGGTTGCCGCCACCATACAACAATACCACGCTTTACATTAACGCCACTATTCACCATGCCATCAGAGAAACAATTTTTAAAAAAGGATTCACAAGCGCTACTAATACAATATTTCGAAAAAAATTCATTCGCCGCCGTAAATTTGCCGAAAACTAGAGACCGCGGCCACCAGGCGCGGATACTCACCTAGTATCATATATATCCACAGAAACATTTCAAATTTCATATTTCCCCAATTTAACTTATTTCACTAAAAACAAATTATATTGTGACAATTCTACCCTTCACACCACCAAATGGATCATCTTTGTAACGAGTTGTTTTTATCATCAAACTAAACATGATACGAAGTGACTTGACAATTATCTCAACACTATGTGAGCGCGGCAAAAGTTCAATATATAACTCATATTTGTCATAAAACCAATGAACCAATCCTAGCCACTCATCTCTTTTATTAAAATATAAAAAATAAACTTTCACCATTTTTTTAAAAATTAAATATCTCACAAACCGTTAATCGTTATGCCAAAAAAATGATACCATCTCGACGAGAATTAAATTATCTTTTTATAAATATGCATTGTTATATACTTTAGACGAATATGAGTTCTATATGGATCTCAACTCATGTTAGCGCTAAGTTAATCAAATTAAACAAATTTATTTGCAAAACATTAAAATGAATATATGAGAATAAATTACAACAAAATGAACCTACAAGTGTCACAAACAAAGTTAATGATTCAAGTAAACATGGAGCAATTTCACTTATTTGCATGAGGTTGAAAAGCTGAATTACATAGCTTCAAGTGCTATAATATCCGAATGAAGAAATCATTTACATCATGTATGATTCATAAGTTTCTGGAGTCCGGATGATCAATGTGGCAGTAATACAACAAGCATGCCTTCAAAATGGAGATACCACGCCTTCCCATTCTCACATGACCTTGATGATCCATTTGAATACCGAATATCTTCAAACCAATATTACATGCTGTTTTTAAAGGTCTTGACACCAAATTCAGTCTCAATCTCTTCAGCTGAATGAAAAACATTTAAAGCAGTCAGCTATTTCGCACTTGCAGAAACATATTTATCATCAAGACATGAAAATACAACTGACTTTTAAAAGACTCATCCAAGGAGAAAAAGAGAGCATGTACACGAACAACACATACTTCTTTACAAGAGAAAACACTTCTTGTCTCTAATACCGTCAAGTAAATTAGTTGTACAAGTCAACTATATCTTGCTTGTCCATTGGCAATTCACTTCATGATCAAAAATAGGTTTTCCACTTGGTCCTACTAGGCAGCTTAAACAAGACATATATCCAGACATATTGGCACAGTTGCCCGTAACGAGCGTTTTACAGCTGCAAACTGGACTATTTTAAGTTATTAGCTTGATAATAAGAATTGTGTGGAAAAAGTTGGTCAATAGTATTATTATCCGGTTATCCACAAAGGCGCACACAAACAGTTTTGCATCTACCTAAACTAATACTCCGTATGTTACACCATGTAAGTGGATGGCCCCACTAAGTAGTAACATCCACTTATTACAATTGAAACATCCATACTTGGACAATTGCTTATTGACAGAGAAGTTAACGAGGTGAGACTCTTCAATTGGAGGTCTGCAAATAACACTCCTCCGTACTTTTACAATCTCGTATTACCAATCTCATGAGGTGAATAAAGTTACCCCCAAAATCAATGATCGATGCCACATTTGGATGACGTGATATGCTTACGTATTCAAGCATTGGCATGCTTTTGCTGTTGATAAGTAACATATTCTTCTTTCCTCCTTCTCCCAACTCCTCTATCATTAGTAAATGGTAAGTGTGACACATATTAGCTTTTTGCTGTTGATAAGTAACTCCTCTATCATTACATATTAGTTTTTTGCTGTTGATAAGTAACTCCTCTATCATTAGTAACTGACTTGAGCTTCTGCCCTCCCATTCCCATTGAGAAGGAGACACATGTAATTGAATCACAATAATAGATAACCAACTTCTCAATGTTGCCAGGACAACTTAAAAGCTTGAAATTTTCACAACCATTTATGTATAGCGAGCTAAGAGATGATGTTAGTGTTGGAAAATTGGTTGGCAAAAGTGACTTTTGACCAACTTTGGAGACAGTTATCTATATGTATATGTCACATATATGAGTAATAGTTTGTAGGTTCGCGTTCTCCTCGAAGAGAGCTTCGCAATAAGCCTTTATGTGTCCAAAATAGAGTTGATGTGAATGAGATATCGGGTCTCAAAGTTAGGCATTCGGTACCATGCCTAAAGAGGAAAAGTAGTTTATTTTCAATCCCACATCGGTGGGATGAATAAACTTAGAGGGAGTCTATTGTGTATAAATAGAGGCCCTAATTCCACAAGTTTAACACACATAAAATCAATAGTTATTATTTATTTCCAACATATGGAATACGCATCTCTTAAGATGAAATTCCGGGCAGTTTTGTTAAGTCCGACAGTACAACTTACTGTTTTGGCTGTTGTACCCTGGGAAACAGACGGCGAATCTGTTTTAAGGGAAGCGTGTCAAACACGTGCCTCGGCTTTTAGTGCTTCTTTGTTGATCTCTATTGGTGATCAAGTAAGTCTTTTGACTATTTTATTATTTTATTTAATTATCGTTTATCTGCTTACATTCTGTTTGTATTTAATTTTTTGTTATTTATTTACTGTTAATTTTATTTATTGTAATTTAGATTTTATTAATAAAAGTGTAACCGTTTCCCTAGAGTTAGGAGGTTGCTCCCATAATTGTACTCCTCCTCATCTTTCTCCCCTAAACTCAACAAATTTTTACAATTCCTTAGTATCAACTTCCTTAAATTCACAAGAACCTTACTACTTGCCTCTGCTTCGTTTGATTCCCACAAGTATCTTATTTCATCACATTCAATCACTATCAATTCTTCAACTGCCTTAAGATCCAATATAACACCTCTCCACACCTCATTAGTAAGCCCTGAAATAGATCCTATTTCCATCTTGGTGACTGATGGAGCTGCGTGCACCAGACTTCTCAACGAACCAGCACCACATTCATGTATTCTCAAACCTGTCAATGAAAGTAACGGTGCTTTAAGTGAGACTTTAGCCAAATTTGGGCAATTTATAAGGCGGAGCTCTTTGAGGCATGGAAACACAAAATCACCAACCCACTTCTACTATATGTTGCCCAAACCTCCCACTTCGGCATACCTTTAAACTTTAGAATTTCATGTGAAGGAAATGCAACACCAGTCCCAAGAAATTCTAAACCCACATCTTTCACATCGTCCATGTCTTCGATAGATAACCTCTTCAGTGACGGTAGTTGCCCGAGTGGTGGTAGAGATGCACACTTTTTACAGCCATGTATAGACACACGAGCCAACTTACGGAAAGAGGGTTCCCCAACCCATTTGGGAAATTCTAAACCCAGATAGTTCACAATGCCTAGCCTCTTCAAAGAATCATTATAGGCTTCAATGCATCAAGGACATCGTTATCAGTAGCCTCCTTTCGGGGAAGCATATGATACGTCACTCCATTCAACCTTTAGCTCAGTAAGCCTCTTTTGTGATAAGTCTGCTTCTCGTGCTTCCGTTGCATTTTTTACTTTTTCTAGGCCCTCAATGGAAACTTACCCATGAAGATTCCCAAAATCTTTAAGTTGGGTTATCGAAAAATCATTTTCTCCTCCAATAATGATTTTTGAAAGAGTTTGCAGGCTTTTCAACTTAGCAACCCCGACAGGCAAGTCTTTTAAAAGCGGAGTATCTCTAATGTCTAGATGCCGCAAACTTTTAAGCTTTATGAAGTTGTTGGGCAACTCAGTTAAACGAGAACAACCAAAAAGGATCAGCGTCTCTAAGTTATAGAGATCACAAACATTTTCTGGAAAAAGTGTGATTTTAGTTTGAGATAAATTGAGATAGCGTAAATGCTTTAATTCACCAATGGATTCTGGAACCTCACTTATCTCATAACCACTCAAACTTAAAACCCTTAAGAATTGCAACTTAGGGAGTAAGTCAACCAAAACCTTATTCGACAAATAGTTTTGTTGCCACCTTTCTTTCACCCCTATGGACAATAATGTTCTCAAACCTTCAGCTCTTTCGATCCCCTCAAACTTCTTGTAAGCTACATATTCCTCACAAACTAAAGAAATATGACGACACTTATCTAAAGCTTGTTTCCTAACATTCTTTCCCATTTCCTTCTCTAACATGAAAAAGAAATCTCCGGCAACAAATGTGGCCAAATCATTCATAAGATCATGCATAACAAACAAAGACTCGTCATTAGGTGAGTGTTGAAAAAATGACTGTGATAACAACTCATTAAAACATTCTTGACCCAAACGTTCTACAGTTGGCTTGCTTCGACGTACTCGGTGCAAAAATCCTTCTGCCATCCAGAGCAGAACCAAATCTTCCTTGTCAAATGCATAGTCCTTTGCGAACAAGGATCAATATGCAAAGAGCTGCTTCAAATTGTCAGGAAGTTCACGGTAGTTTAGTCTAAGAGCCGGAATAATTTCATCCCCCTCTTTTAATCTCCATATCTCACTATCCACTATTTCCTTCCATTCTAGCTCATCCTCTTTTGTGCTCATTAACCTTCAAAGTGTTATTAAAGCCAGAGGCAAACCATCACATTTTTTAACAATGCCTTCACAATGCGCTTTAAATGTTGGATGGGAATCAAAATTATTTGCACCCAACGCATGTTGAGCGAATAAAGACACATCATCATCTTGGGATAAACGTTGGAGACGGTCTAAATTATCATAACCCAACTTTTTCAGCAATTGCTCCTTCCGAGTTGTCATGATAATTTTACTTCCGCTAGAGCATGCATGAAATGGACGTACTAAGGTTTCCCAATCCTCACGGCTTTCACTCCAAACGTCATCTAAAATTAGTAGAAACCGTTTGTCCCTAAGTTGATCTTTGAGAGCTACTTGAAGAAGATTAAAATCTTCAAATTTCTTATCTTCCACACTCACAGATTGGAAAATAATTTTACTTATTTGGAAGCTATCCCACTCATCTGAAACACATACCCATGCCTTGAGTTCGAAATGACCCTTAACTTGCTTTTCGTCATACAAAAGCCTAGCTAGAGCTGTCTTACCTACACCACCCATACCAACAATGAGCACGATGCTAAAGTTTTTATTACATGGTTCATCCGCCAATAGCCTTTGAACCAACACATCCTTATCACCTTGTCGCCCAACAATACTAGAAGCATCTACCAGCAACGAGGTCTCGTATTGTCTATTTCTATCATTTGACCTATCATCCTTCACTTGTAAACTTCCACTCTCCACCATTAAACCAAGAGATTCTTTTTCCTTTTCTAGATCTTGTAACTTGTTGGTGATATCGCCTAACCTGTGACTCATCTTACTACTTAGTAAGAAATTTGTGCAACAAGATGGGACGAGCTTTCTTATCTTGCTGGTGCTGGCTCGGGATTGGTCGGTCAATTCATTATGCTTAGCCTCGGTTGCCAAGTCATCAAGTACATCATCAATGTCGTAAGCCAGATGTTGGAGATCATTGAGCCATACTTGAACAGCTTCATTATTTATTTCTTTATTCCAAGCATCATTCAGCAGTGCTTGGATCCGGAACAAAGTCTTCCCTAGTTTCTTCAGCTCAGAATGAATTCCCTTTGCTCGAACAACTTGCTTAACAGCTTCACTGGCCAGCTTCTGAAAAACGGCTTCAATGAGGGTAGAGGCAATGACTTCCGCCATTTTTTTTATGGTAAAGTGGGAGCTCTTTGAATCTAAGTGAATGGTTAGATGTTTTGAATGAAATGATCTTGAAGAAAATTATAGATCTCGACTTAAAGGTAGCTGGAAAAATTAAATGAAAGGTTGCTGAAGAAATTAAAAGAAAATTATAGAATGAAATGAACAATGAGCTGTGTGTGTACAAACTTGACCACAAGTGACAAGACTTTAACACAAAGAGTAAATTACACATATGATCCCTGTAGTTTGTACAAATAGTTCTTAACTCGGAAACCCTTAACACTCACGGTCCTTTGACCAAACAGACATTAAATTTGACAGTTAAAATTACATATTTAACTTGCACATAAAAGTATAACAGTCTTTTAATGACTCACTTCACAAATTTAATTATAGTTTTACATAAAACGGGTTATTGGATTAGAATGTCATCATACTTTCACACAACATCTTATTTAGTCACTCTACTTTTTTATTTCTAAAAAGAATATCGTACTCACCAAATCATTTATTCTGGTAAGTATAAGTTTGGAAAAAATGCAATTGCATATGATTACCTGATTTTATTAAATTCCATGTCAGAATTTTTAATGCCACATCATTTAAGTTATATCCACCTCCTATGACACATCAAATTATCTTTTATTAATTTGATAATTTGTGTTCTTAGCTGGACATCATATATGATAACTTTGTCTCCACAAAATATCTAATTATCTATTGAAATTTTCTTTTTGATCGTCACTCATCTAATCTTTTATCATGTTCAAGAACTATCATCAACCTCCCCTCTACCTACATGAACTTCCACACTTCAATACGCATGGGCCGAGATAAAGGGGGCCACAAGGGGCAGGCCCTTAGCGGAAAAAATTGTAATGTAAATTTTTGAAAATATTTGGCTTTTTTGGTAATTTGCCCCTCCTAACCTCGACTAAAAATTTTTGGCTCCGCCCTTGTCAATACGAGTATAAAAACCGATACAAAAAGCTATAGATACCGATAATTTGAACATGTAAATCGCAAGCAAACCAAAATAAAGAAGCGAATTAACACGTTCTAAAACACTTAACCCACACTAAAATGATGTAGACATGAACGAAAAAGATGAAACCCCACCCGCCACCCTCACCGGACCAGATATGTCCTCAGTCCGACACCATCTACAACACCCATAATCATCAGATCTAACAAAACACAACCATGCCATCAACACCATACAATGAACGTGACACCTTGCCCTTAAACCAAAGCTCCCAATCCGACATCGACCAAATCAATTTTTGCTTTTATCGTAGTTTTTAAAACAGGGGTCTAAAAAAATTTTGTATAAATTATGTAAGTATGCAACTTTACATTAAATCTGAAATGGTTTTTGTTTAAATTTGAATATTTGGTAGTTTTTTTGTGTGGTGAGATGTGGTTCTGAATGAGTTTGTTGATTTAATGGTGGTGGAGTGGTGGCAACAGTGGCAATAGGATGGTGGGTGGTATGGTGGTGGTTTTATTAGTGGTTTTGTTTTTGTAAATGGTAGTTAAGTGTGGATCAAATGAGAAATAAATTTAAAATAATAAAGGTGAGAATCACAACTGCATATTTCATATGCATCTAAAAAAATAGATGCATTTCTCCTTATAATTGTTGGAATCACTTCTAAACCATAATTCAAGTGTTAGTTACTCATATGTAATAGGTAGCTTATTATGGCCTTTATGTTTGTTTAAGGTATAGCTTATGTAGAAAGCCCATAAGCTTAGGCCCATGTCCAATAAGGAAAAGGGAAGGAGTGGGAGTATTGCCCTAGCTCCTTGCCTATAAATAGTCTTGTATAACCCTCACTTGAGGGTTGGTTGTTCAATTTACTCTTTCATTCACACTCTACGCCTAACCCTTCTTTATTATACGTGTGTGTGTGTGTAGTTGTTCATCTGCCTCTATCTCTTCTCTATTCTTTCTATTGATGCTTGTGTTGTAAAACTAATGACCTAACAGTGGTATCAATTGCCTAACTAGTTGGGTGAATCGTTATTTCTTGAAGTGGGTTTTTGGTCCTATGCGTAGAATAACTTGATACTTTGGTTTGCTTAAAAACTCGTTTTTTACACTTTTTAATCCAAGATTCTTGTCCTTTCAACGTTTTAAGGTGTTAAAATACTTGTTTTTGGCAAAAAGTTTCAAACTTTATGCGTGGATATAAGTTTTTCAACTAGTTTTTGAACGAGGGTGTAATCCTACGCGTAACCGTTTTGAGAGCTTTGGATCATCAAGTTTCACACTTTTGTGTCATTTTGTTGTTATTGAAGCTATTTCATCACACAAAAACTGGTTTAGAAACATCTTTGGGCATAATCATTTTTACGAGTAAGATTAAGCGTATCAAAACCCTAATCTTACGCGTAACTTTATCCTTGGTTTGATCTTCAGTTTCGTGGTTTACTCCGTGGTTTCTTGCTTGGATAAGCCTGAAAACACGTCGACTTTGGATATCTTTTGCACTGTGATAGTGTAAAAGATCATTTGGGCAAAACCCTAAAATTACGCATAAGCATAAAGCTTACGCGTAGAAAATCCTACGCATAAGATTTATCTTACGCCTAAGCTTAGTCTTACGCATAAGGTAATCCTACGCCTAAGTTTTCTACGTCTAACTTCTTGTTTTACGCCTAACTTTAGTGTTTTCCCTGCTTACGCGTAAGCTAAACCTACGCGTAACTCTTGCTGTTACGCGTAACTTTGGTGTTTTTTACGCATAAGTGCTACTTGGCTATTGTGATTTCTACGCCTAAGGATACTTCATCAACAAAGGTTCATTCGACTACAAAGATCCATCAACACAAGTTATCAAAAAAAAAAAAAAAAAAAAAAAAAAAAAAGTTTTTTGGCGGGAAAATTTGAGTAAAATTTAATTTTTAGGGGAGATTAAACGTTCAATTTTTACACGAGATTCAAATTTTGGTTTAACTGTGAAAATTTTGGTCAAAAATTCAAATTTTTTGGCCCAAATTCAAATTTTTAGGGTAAAATTTTGCGTCAAAATTGTCATAACTCAAAATTTTTCTTTCAACCTTAGAATTGAATTTTATAGTGAATTTCAAATTTTGAGAGTCAAAATTTTTCAAAATTATTTTTGGAGAGAAATTGCAATTCACTATATCGACCTTGTGTGTGCTATATCGACTTTGCACCTTTTCTTCTCTTTGATTCTTCTGCAGGGGAGTGAAATGGATTCTGATCATAAAGATCCATTTGTGGCATTGAAAGAAGGATACATGGCTCTGGCTCTGGCATTGAAGCGTCAGACATCATCAAATTCCCGATATCCCGCAGTCGTGCAAGGTGAAAGAGTTGATGTACATGAAAGGAATGCTCAAATGGACGTTGAGAATGTTGTGATTACTGCATCTATTGGTAATGCGGACCATGAGGTTGTAGCATTGGAAAAGCAGGATGACAGCAACAGATCTGGAGAAGATATCATACTTAACTACGACACCGAGCCCAACTGTGACGAAGAACAAATGGTTGAGGAAGATATCTTACCCACCTATGACACTGACACTGAACAGATGGTCGAGGTACAATCTACTGTTGATCATATTCTGACTGCAAATGCGACACAACATACTGAGCAACCTGAATTTAGTAATGAAGGAGAGGTTGACGAGTGTGTTGCACAATGTCCAGACAACTATCTCATGTCTGAGCCCTTACTTGTTAACAATTCAATTGAAACGTCAAATCAAACTCTAGAATCTGAAATCATTCTTCTCAATAAGACCATTTCTCAGTTTCAAAAAGATTTTTCAAAACTTGAGGCTCATTGCATCTCTCTTGAACTTAAACTGCAAAACAATGTTTTAAACTCAGAGCCAAAAAGTAAATCTTTGAATGAACAAAGTAATCGTGTGGATACATTATTTAAAGAAAATGAGCATTTAAAGGCTCAACTTCAAGCAAAGGGGCTTGCACATGTTGCTTTACTAAACAAACTGAGAAGATTCACTGACAAGAGTGTGGATACTAATTTTGCAAAACCAACAATCTTGGGGAAATCGTCTCTACAACCTTTCAGAAAACAATCAGTAGTTAGACAACCAACTGCATTTAAATCTGAACGTTCAAAATCTTCAAAACCACGGTTTCCCTCCCAAGTTGTTGAGAATAATCATTTGATAAAACCAGTCACTCCACATTCCTGGCCTAAGAATAATGCTTATGTTTCTGTTAAAAATGTTTTTGTTAAACCTGATTGTGTTATACCTGTTTCTGTTAAACCTCAACTTGTGGCTGCTCCTGGCAAATCTAGGATCAGTTCGAACACGGTGTCTAAACCGAGCATTAAAATTAAACATTCATATGATTCAAATGACGCATACAAGAACTATGATCTAGAAAAGGCTAGGAAAAGGGCACTTCTTCAAAAGGATGGAATCTTAGGTTCACGACCTAGTGTATCACCTTCGAGTGTATTACTGAACACTACCTGTAGTAGCAAACCAAAACCTAAGTTAACTCAACAAACAGTTAGAAATAAACCCGTTGATCTAAATGTAAACTGTCAGAAACCTAATAGGTGGATCCATATAGGACGCAGACTCTTCCCAAAAGAAGTTTCAACATCCCCTAGATCTAACCTTAGATGGATACCAACGGGTAGGATTTTCAAAACTGTTAGTCTTAGGTGGATTCCTACAGGTAAGATACTAAGTAGTTGCACCAAAACAAGTGGGATACCCACAACATCCATCCCTGAGGCAGGAAAGGAAATCATCAAAATAGCATGTTCAGGTGTCAAGAAGATAATTGACACTACATCTTTATGCTTCTAACATCTGGAACCCAGTTACACTTGGGGATCCATGTTTTTTCTCTTTCTTGCCCCCTTCTATTTTTCTATGCAGGTACAACAGCAATGGCTCCTACTGCAAAACAGCGTAGGACCCGTTTCTCACCGTAAAAAATATCATGATCCATCAGCTGTTCCACCATTGTACTTAATCGTCATGAATTGGAAACATTGCTTGCTCCTCTGATTAAAGATTCTGCCAAAAGTCGTGCTTCAGATGTATCGAATGTTTCCGTTGCACAACCGATAATACTCTAATTTCATATACACCTGAATCTACAACAACAACCGAATCTTCTACAACAGAATATCAAACTGCTTCCAACAACAATGACACAGCTGATGATCAACATAATGAACAGAGATGTTTTATCAGCAGTTGATTCTCACGAGATATTTATGGGACTTCACACTTGTTCGATCAATTGGACATACATGGTTTCGCTGTCTCCTTATACATGGTTTCGCTGTCTTCAATTCATCATCAACATACATGGTGTATGATTCTGAATCATTGAAAACATCGAGGGGGAGAGAGTGTGTAGGTGGTCATTGCTTCCTTGTTCTTATACATGCTTCTTTGCGAAAACCCAATGCCTTCTTGAATTTCTTCAATTAGGGGGAAGAAATAAGACGATCTGTGACTCAAACGTCTCACTTTGGTGTTATCGTCTCAACTTCACGGGTGATCTTGTGTGAAGTTACCCAAATATGATGTTAAGATGCCTCACACACGGTCTTGGCATCGAGTTATTGCATATTCAAAGGTGGTTAGTATTCCGAAAGACCACAACATTCAGGGGAAAGTCGTATCATTTCGTCTTTCGTGGTTTGTTTGGTGTGATGCGTCTACATACGTGAGAAGATCTTGTTGATTTCTGGCATGTTACCCTCGAACGGATCTTCCGCAATTAGTCAGACTTTCTTTGTGTGGTTTACTGCTCATCTACAAATTCCGCTGCATACTAAAACCTTCAAAAGTTAGAGGAAATGTAGACTTCATCAAAGTTTCAAATCTGCTAAAGACAGTTGTCAGTTTGGGGGGAAGCTGATTCTGAAACTTCTTCACAATGGCTTCTGAGTATAACAGCTTAGAACCCGGTCACAACCGCTTAAACTTCCCTCAACCCCCATCATCAGCTGAACAAAGCCCCCAGCTTACTCGTCAACAAATGGAAAGGTTATTTGCTCCGCTGTTCAGTGACGATATTGATGAACGTGCTCCAGGTGTATCCGCTGTTTCCGCTGCTCTACCTGATAATACTCTTATACCTGATACACCTGCTACAACAACTACTGTTGAAGAAGTACCACCAGTTGACTCCATCATAATAGTTGAACAAATCGCTTCCAACAATGATGAACCGGCTGATGATGTTCTTAATGAAGTACCCCCACCTGCAGATTTTGATCCAAATGCGTTCTTTAACCCGTTTGCTAATGACACTGCTGCACCTGATGTCGCGGAATCATCAACAAACCATTTGAATCCTCAGAATCTGCACAATGTATACCAACATCAACCCTCTACACATCGATGGACAAAAGACCATCCTCTGGCAAACATTATTGGCAACCCTAATCAACCTGTCATTACTAGACAACGTCTTTACACAGATGGTGAACATTGCATTTATGCACTCACTGTCTGCCAATCTGAGCCTAAAAACATTAAAGATGCAATGACAAAAGACAACTGGATTGAATCTATGCAAGAAGAACTCAACCAATTCAAACGTCTTGAAGTATGGGAACTGGTTGAAAGACCAACAGGGGTCTACGTCATTGGTCTCAAATGGATTTGGAAAAACAAATTGGATGCTGAAGGGAACGTAATCCGAAACAAGTCACGTCTAGTTGCTAAGGGTTATCGTCAGGAAGAGGGAATAGACTTTGAAGAATATTTTGCTCCGGTTGCTCGTCTTGAGGCTGTTCGGATATTTCTCACGTTCGCGGAATATGACGGTCTTTCAGATGGATGTCAAAACTGCGTTTCTCAACGGACAACCGAAAGAAACGGTTTATGTCAGCCAACCAGAAGGATTCGTTGATCCCGAGTTCCCGAACCATGTCTACAAACTGAACAAAGCTCTTTATGGTCTCAAACAAGCTCCTCGGGCATGGTACGATAAGCTATCATCTTTCCTCATTGTTAATAATTTCACCAAAGGTTCGGTCGACCCTACTCTTTTTATACAATATCACAGGGCACATATCTTAATTGTTCAAATTTACGTGGATGACATCATTTTTGCGTCTACACATAAAAAGTTTTCAATCGCTTTTGCAAAACTAATGAAGAAAAATTTTGAAATGTTCATGATGGGTGAACTTATGTTCTTTCTAGGACTGCAAGTTCATCAATCACCCCGTGGTATTTTCTTGAGTCAGTCCAAATATGCCCTTGAATTGTTAAACAAATTTGGAATGAAAACCTGTGAAACTTATGCTACACCAATGACTCATACCAAGAAACTAGACGCTGATTTACATG
The DNA here is from genome assembly GCA_019973895.1 of Chrysanthemum seticuspe. Classification (NCBI taxonomy): domain Eukaryota; kingdom Viridiplantae; phylum Streptophyta; class Magnoliopsida; order Asterales; family Asteraceae; genus Chrysanthemum; species Chrysanthemum seticuspe. The sequence goes on from BPTQ01000006.1 coordinate 315,681,576, forward strand.
GGAAATTAGTTGACCCTACCAAATACCGAAGTATTATTGGGTCTCTCATGTATCTAACAGCTAGCAGACCTGATATTGTATTTGCCGTTTATCTCTGAGGCTAAAAGAATCCTCCGATACATCAAGGGAACCATTAACTTGGGGATCTGGTATCCGAAGGATTCTGGTTTTGAACTAATCGCTTTTTCAGAAGCTGACCACGCAGGATGCTTAGATTTACGAAAAAGCACTTCAGGAGCACTACAATTTCTTGGTGATAAACTGGTGTCTTGGCAATCAAAGAAGCAGGATTGTACATCGCTGTCATCAACCGAAGCAGAATATGTAGCCATGTCCGCATGTTGTGCTCAAGTCATCTGGATGAGAACAAAACTCAAATACTATGGTTACGTATTTGACAGAATCCCGATGTACTGCGACAATCGAAGTGCCATTGCGATCTCGTGCAACTCAGTTCAGCACTCGAAATCAAAGCACATCGATCTTCGTTATTATTTCATCAAGGACCACGTGGAACAGGGTACAGTTGAATTATACTTCGTGGGTACTGAATACCAATTGACAGATCTTCTCACCAAAGCCTTGCCTCACGCTAGGTTTAATGAGTTGGTCCACCGGATTGGTATGAGGTGTTTGACTCAAGAGGAATTGGATGACCTCCTAAAAAAGTCTTAAAAACCTGTCAAACACCAAAATATCTTTTGTAAATAATTTTCAAAAACAAAATACAAAAATATAAAACCTGATAAAACAACAAAAATATTCTTCTAATCTAATTTTCTTTCAACATGGCATGTACATTTCTTCCGTCAACACTGTAATCTTTCAAAATTCAGTATTTTTCCGATCAAGTGTTGAGGGGGAGAAAATTAATACCAAACTGTTTCAAAAACATTCGTGTACTTGCATGTTATTCTATACCAGTTGTTTCTTTTATCAATGGTGGTAAAATTTTCTGGTTCATTAACACTCCTCGGACTAAATTTATAATCTTTCATCATTTTCTTAAGTCGAGGGGGAGTGTCGTCAAATTTAGTTCCTAAAATCTTTTGTTTGGTAACCAAAATGGAAGTTAAAAGGCTTTGAATGAAAATGAAAAAGGTGGAGGGACCAAAACTGCCAAAAGATTAAAGTCATTTTAATAAAAACACCCCACCTAATTTCTTCACTTCACATTTATTACTCTCAACTAACAAATCCTACGCTTAAAATTCGTTCAAGAAATCCGTGTTTCAGATCTTCAATTTGTAAGTGTCTTTGTGTTCCTAACAAGATTACAAACAATGGTTTTAAATCGTTTTGAAAATTAACGGTTGGATCTTTAACTATGGATGATTTTGTGTTCTACGCGTATGCGTATGAACACATAATCATGTTTGGGTGTTTGTGGTTAGAAAGATAGTGTTAAAATCTGTTTCTTACATCAATAAACTCATTTTCATCACTTAAACGAACCCAGATACACGAATTGAGTGAATTTCAAAATTAGGGTTTATGCGTAATTTTGAGCGTTTTCAAATGTGAAGGTTTTTGGTCAAAAAGATTGTTGTGTGATGTTTATATCATGTTGAATTAATGATTTTCAGGCCCTATAACAACTCAGAAACACTAATTGAATAAACAATTGGAATTTAGGGTTTAATGTTCTTAGGTTTGGGTATTTTTGATTCACTGCGTTTTGGATGTTAAAACTTGGTTATTAGACTCTCACAACACCTAAGACCTACCAGAAAACATTTGGTGCAATTTCTATGGCTAGAAATCATATGCGTAATTCTTAAACTCTATGGTTTTGACTTACGCGTATGACTTTCTACGCGTAAACTGTTTAACAAGTTTTCATGCCACAATCTGTTTTAAAATGAATATATGTGTTAAGATTGATTATATGATGATTTTATTTCAGGCTTGTTGCGCTTAAAACTCAGAATCAAGGTCTTTGTTACTCTACGCATAAGGATCACCTTACGCGTAGAAAGTTATGTGTAAGAGTAATTTTACGCGTAAGGTTCTACAATGGGACTACGCGTATCCTGTGAAGGATATGCGTAAACAGTGACTCTACGCATAAGGTCTACTCTTACGAGTAAGCCTTACGCGTAAGGTTTTTTTATACGCCTACGCGTAAGCTCTACGCATAAGGTCCTCTTTTCCTACGCGTAATATCTCTTACGCGTAAGTAAGGACCCTACGCATAAGCTTGCGTCTACACGTATACTTCTCCTGTTTACGCATAAGCTACTATTCCTACGCATAAGCCTTGATCAAACCTTCGTTATGAACTGTTACGCGTGCAAACTTGTAAATAAATGAATCATAACGTCACGAAACCAATAATGTCAACTTAATCGTTTAATATGTTGTGTTAAATAAGTGATAACATAAACTTTAAAACTTAAAGTTAACTAACTCACGAAACTTATCACGACGACATTGGACTATTGAACAAACAAGTGACTTTGGACTCGTAACAATCTTTGACACTGTACATTTAATAATTAGACAATAAAACCTTTTGTTGACTAACATTATGTCTTTCGATATGTTGGTTCTTCTGGTTAATGTTATTTCAGATCACGACATGGCTGCTCAAATGAATGTGGATGCACCAGAAGTTCTCACAATTGCTGACATCTTCCCTAATGGCTATCCGAGAAAGATTGGAAAGAACAACCTTAGGGTTGACTTTGAAACCCTCACATGCTCAGAATCTTCTTGTCTCATTGCTGTGGATATTCTAAAGAATCATCCCTACCAGAACATGCTCTCACACTCTGCTACAATACCGGAGATCTACATTCAACAATTCTGGAATTCAATGCAAAGGATCAAGGGTCAAAGTGTAGTGACTGTGACTCTCAATCACAAACAAGTCACCATCACTCATGCAGACTTACGGGCTGCTCTTCTCATTCCAGAAATCGTGCCAACCGACTTCTATGCCACACCTACTGAGGAGATAGTTCTACAATTCTTGATTGATATTGGCTATGATGAAGCTTCAGGAACTATCTCTAAGCATTCTCATGTGGAGCTTAAGAACATTCCTCAACCGTGGAGAACCCTCTACATCATCATCACCAAATCGGTCTCTGGTCGTGACAGTGGCTATGAGCATCCCAAGCTCATGGAACTGCAAATCTTCTGGTCATTAATCAACAAGAAGGACATCGAAATTGAAGCTCTGATATGGGATGACATGATGACATTTCTCAAAAAGCTTGGCTCAAAGATTCCCTATGTCAGATACACAAAACTGTTGATCCAGAGAGCACTTGGACTTCATCCTGATATCCCCAAGAGGCTCAATGACCCCGACAATCACGACATATTGACTGAGCCTATCCTGTCTATCAGAATCAAAGAATCGTCAACAAAGAAACATGGTGCTGTGTTACCTGATCACCTACTGACTAACGAAATCAAGAAGCTTGAAACGTACAAAAGGTATCGGGTAGCAGTAAGAGAAGGAAAAGTTGGTCATCTCGATGAAAAAGCCTTCTGGAACACCTACTCGGAAAACCAGAAGAGGAAGTGCTGGAAGTGCAGTAAGCACAGAGAGTCAAAGGAAGGTCCCAAAGAGGAAACCTACTCCAAAGAAGAAATTTCCCTCTCAGGAAGCTGTTCCTATTCCTACACCTGAACCACCAAGAAAGCTACTGGACGAAAGCTCTGAAGATACACAATCAGATGAGGAGGTCCACTACTCTGAATCTGCAACCGAACCACCTCCCTCAGTAGCAAAACCTCCTAGTCCTCCAGCTGACCTAGGAAAAGGGAAGACTCATGTACTTGTGCCATATGAAGAAAGCTCTAAAAGTGATGAAGAGCAACTGGATAAATCCTACAGGAAGAAGTTTAAAATCGTTAGACACCTTCAAAAGGCTAAAGAATTTGAACAAGATCAAATGCGTGGCCCCGGAGGGTCGAGTGGTGGTGTCCACTCTTCACCAGATCCTGATGCGGTTAATCGACCCGATAAGGGAACTGGTGCCACCACTCTTGTGCAACAGCAAAAGCTTGTGGAGGATTCTACTGAGCATGACATTGAGGAACCAGAAACTGAGAAATCAGAGAAAGATAAAGCTGATGAAGAAGCTGCAGCTCAAGCTAAAGCAGATGAAGAAGCCAGGATTCAGGCTGAAGAACAAGCTAAAACTGAACAAGATGATGAAGTGAACTATGATCAACTTCTTCTAGACAGTCCAACTCATTCCAAGGAGAAAACTTCTGAACCTCCTAAGGACCCTGAATCTCCTCACCTCTCATCATCAACAGATTCACCTTCCCACTCCTCACCACCACCATCTAAAAGATCAACCAAATCAACATCCAAATCAGTGAAGAAGAAACTCGATCTTGGATTTCTCAAACTCATAAAAGAATTATGAATGCTGTCAAACAAGTCAGAAAGAAAGACATGCTCTACAGGAAAATGAATTTCTATGCTGATCAAATACAGTACTTTCATGACGAGAATGACGAGATGAAAGTTGAAAGGGCGTATGTCCAGAAGCTCATGAAAGATGATCTTCAAGGTAAAATGGACGAAATGATCAAAGGTTACACTCACAATTATCTTCTTGACTTTGTTCTGAAAGTTACAAAGGAGTTGTTCACCAAACAACTCTATCCGAATCTACTTCACCTGGCCAAGCAGACTATGAAATCAACACCGATGCACGTGAGCATCAATCCAGTTGATCCCATAATCTTCTCTGATGCTGAGTTAGTTGACCGGCTGGTAGCTCAAATGTCCAAACGATCTGCAACACTTGCCTCTCACGAAGGTAAATTGCTTGAAGCATTGCTGGAATATCAACTCAAATCCGCATGCAGAGAAGAAGCTGAAAGGCCGAAACGTCCACGCGACGATGAAGATAAGGATCAGGATAAGAATGACGAGCATAAACGCTCGAAGAAGTCTGGTGAATCATCTTCTATGCAACCTCCACCCAAACGGACTCCAGCACAACAAAGGTCACCTCCTCCTTCTACTAAAAAACCTTAAGATTCTTCTGAGTTACCACCCGAGACTCAGAAAACCGGTGATCACTTTGAGTATACGGGTGGTGACGATGAGGAAGTCCGTGAGCCCCTACAACAACCCACCTCTCCCAAACAAGTTCAGAAACCAGAATCCTCATCTAGGTCTAAACAAAAGAAGAAGAAGGCGCCCATGGCTGACGTCGTATCATGGCTAGATGAAGATGTCACAGAGGAATTTGAATGGTCTTCTACACTTGTTAATTCCACCCCTATCCTGCTGAAGGTCAAGATTTGGTAGACGGTAATACATTGGAGCATGCTAAGATGCTGTAAGAAAAATTCCGAGTAAAGAAGATGACGAAATCTGAGTTGAGGCGAATTAAAAATGAAGCTTTTCAACTGCTAAAAGATAGCTCGGAAAGTGCCATCGAGGTCGAATATCACCTTGAAAACATTGCTCGAGCTATGTCTAACAATATGGATTGGCTCAACCCAGAAGCAAACATCGACTTCACCAAACGGGATAACCCTCCATATTACACCGACTGGTCTAAACCTCGACCAACAATTGGCCAACCAGATGAACCTAGGATTCCATTCAGATATTTCTTCAACAAAGACTTGGAATTTCTTCTACACGGTGGCGATGACTCAGGGAAATACGCTACATCTTTGACACTTCCATTCCCAGCAGCCATATACTCAAACTGCATAGCTATCGAGGAAAGAGCTAATCACTTGTTCTCCAACAAAGTGGAAGCATACGACCGAGATGCAATGTACGGGATTCATCATTGGCCGGAACGCCGAAGAATCTACTACAGAAGCTGCCAGGTTCAGAAGTCTCAACATGCAGTGTTCAGTACTAAGGATATCGTTGCCATCAAACACGTTGATCTTTCGACCAAATGGGACTACACTTTTCTCAAGAAGATTGTGGTCAAAAGGCAAGATGAACGGGATTATGCATTCTCTGAAGCTGACTTTGAGAATTTTTCTATCAACGACATTGAAGACATGTACCTTGCCAAAGTACAGGGTCGCATGAGGCAATTTTCAACTGAAGTACAACGTGAATTCATCAAGTCACTGCTCATCTTCATCAGACGCATAGTCATCAAAGAACGTGTAGAAGATCTCCAGCTCGCAGTTGAATCATATCAGACCCGTGTCAACTTCACTCCACCTCAGTTTGATCTTCCCGACATCAATCAGCTCTCACAATATACACTCATCAGCAAACATTCGGCGTTGTTTACCGCAGTGAACTTCAATGAAATTGCTTAATGGCGTGTAGTGATCTTCACAAGTTTGGGGATCACACTTTGAAGATGGTTAGGGACGGATTGGCTTATAGGTTGAAGGATATACGTCAAAAGATTGGGTCTCCTAAGCGATGGAATTCTCAAGATCGAAGGGATGTGAGGAGGATCATCAAAATAATTGATGAAGGGTTGTATAGAAGGGATCAGTTCAGAACATTGGAAAGCTTTGTTGGTGGTCGACCCAGGATGAACATCACAGGCTATCAACGCCCAGTTCGCACTCCTGGAAACATCACTGGACTTCCTGGTACCCCTTGAACTGCTTCTTTCATAATTAATTTGGATGTGTGATTATAATATGTCAATGGCTTGTGCACACATAACAGTGTACAACCCGTAATTGTCAAGAAAGGACCCTGTGGTACGCTTCAGTGACAATCCTTATAAAAGGAGCGAAAGCTTCTTACTTTTGAGTAAAACCTATCAAACCTTTCATTTTTCAAGGTTTTGCTCAAAAGGACAAGTACTTCCCCGTATGATTTTCAAAACCTCAACCGTTTATATCAATTGTTGAGGGGGAGTACTTGAGTCAAAACTTTGTTCATAAATTGTTCATAATGGTCATCTTCCCGCAACACTCGAAATGGTCATATTTATTCTAAACTTTTCAAAAATAACATTTTATATGCCATTTTTGAGGGGGAGAAAATTATGTGATAAGAAATATGTTGTGTAAATGCAAATAAATCTTTGTGATATAGACTTAACCAACGAATTGACGGTACTAAACTGTTAGTAACTCGAAAAGACTTGTCCGGGACGGGTAATAATTTCAAGCTAGTTTGCTAGTAATGTAAACGTGTCTCGCAAAGGACTTGTCCAAGTAGAAAGTACCATTCGAGAAACTCTTGGTAGACATGAACTCTGACGGGTATGACAACCTTTCGAGGCTTGTCTACACCTTCAAGGTAGTTATTAGAGCTAGTTGTCACCTAAAAGCTGACAATGTAACTCTTTAACTATGTAACGTAACCGTGTCTCGCGGGGGATTGTCTATCTTGAGTCGATCAATTCATAAAGTGCGCACTCTTTCCTCACTGTGTAGATTTCTGTAAAAACTCTTAAGCACATGTGGAGGGGGAGTATTTCTGAAAATCTAAAAATCTTGAAGTGTTCAAACATGTTTTTCATTCACAAACACTTTGAGAGGTTTTCATGAAAAATGGTTTTATGGAAATGGAGTTATAAGGTGACTAAGGTTAGGAATAACCGTCCTATGATCCGCCAGAGCCGGAGGGATCTACCCAAGGACATCACAAATAGTTAGTACTTAGAAGTCCTTAGGTATGATTATAAAAAGGAGAAAATGAGAATCGGAGAAAGAAGGAGTTGAAGAATTAAAAGGAAATGCAAAGAAAAGGGTGAAAAGAAATAGCCCTCCAAATTATTCAACTTAGGGCAGACACCGGGTTCAATTCATATGCTACTGGTTGTCACTTAGTGACGCCGGTATTGAAGATTAAAAGTCGTCATGGACCCAGTGACGCATGCACTAAACCTTCTTAGCCACTCAAGTTTCTCTCAAAAGAAGCTTGTTTCATTCTCACAGGGAACCCTACATAAACTATTGGCTTTCTCTTAGAGATCGCTGGTATTGAAGAAGGAGAACCTCTCCCTAGTCTCCGCTCAGGAAAACCAAAACGCACTATTGAGTCTAGAGCCACGAGATTCATCAAAAGATCTCTTAGGTACACTTGACATTTCATCACTTGATGTTCAACAATAAGAACATCACTGGTACGTTATCGAGTCCTTCACAGATCTTAGCAATCTGTCGAGAACATTTATGAGAGGTTCACAACTGTAATCCTCAGTGATTGAATGGAAACTCCTGCCAGGGTCAACATCAAACAGCCCTGACAGCATGTCACTTTGGTAACTCCCCGTGGATTACGCTTAGTGTCTCTCAAACGGTCTACAGTCGTGAGGTGATGCTTCGGTGTACCTCAGCGACTCATCTGAACTGTAGGTGTACTTCGTTACATCGCGTTATCTCACTTGTGGGACTCCAGTTCAGGAACGGCTTTTGTGAGAATTAGAGTTGTGTTTTCACACTATGCTGTTAACACTCTCTAAGTTCAAACTTGTAAGTGCCGGAATCCGCTTATTACTAACCGTTTTCATGTTTTCTTCTTATGGAAGCTCCAGAGCGGGATGATCGTGCAGATTCTTCTCATGCTTACGCCAACATCATCACTAATGGAAGTTCTATCCAAAAGCAACACAACAGTCAAAATGATTCTTCGTCAAATCAAAGAATCTACAAAGTTAAAAGACTTAAAGAACTTCATCAGTACTGAATTCCAACGTCAAAGAGCGTGTGATCATGTTGAAGAATGACGTGGAGACACTGTAGCAGCAAAGCAGACCTGAGGCAGACTTGATGCAGATAACAACATACTATCATTTTCATCACAAAGAACAATGATCAAAGAACAAAGTTAAAGATGACGTCAAAGCATAACTGTTCAAAGAAAACTATCTCTCTACACTGGGGAGATTGTTCGAATCAAGGCATTTCTTCTCACAAGAAAGAAGAATGTCAGAAGACGTCAAAGCTACTATTACATCAATGCCTTCACCGTTTCTCATCACCAACACTTGAGGGGGAGATTGTTGGAATCACTCCTAAACCATAATTCAAGTGTTAGTTACTCATATGTAATAGGTAGCTTATTATGGCCTTTATGTTTGTTTAAGGTCTAGCTTATGTAGAAGGCCCATAAGCTTAGGCCCATGTCCAATAAGGAAAAGGGAAGGAATGGGAGTGTTGCCCTAGCTCCTTGCCTATAAATAGTCTTGTATAACCCTCACTTGAGGGTTGGTTGTTCAATTTACTCTTTCATTCACACTCTACGCCTAACCCTTCTTTATTATACGTGTGTGTGTGTGTAGTTGTTCATCCGCCTCTATCTCTTCTCTATTCTTTCTATTGATGCTTGTGTTGTAAAACTAATGACCTAACAATAATTCTCCTCCTCATTCAAAATGTGTGGCTAATTTTTTTTCATTTTTCTCATTTCAATTTCTTTTCTCACTAGATCTCTTCCCCACCATTTTGTTAGTGGTATTGTAAGAGAGCTGGGTACAATAGTGCCATGACTTCAAAAAAATCATTGGCTTATCAAATTATCTATCGAGCCGTGAAAAGGACTTGCCTGCATCTCCCCATTCAATAGGCTAAGTAGCTAGCACCTTGCCGGTCTTGGTTTTGTCTCAGCAGAGTGCTTGGATGGGACCTCGTACAATCGTGTCGGGTGAGCAACAGCCGCTTCGTCACAGTACACGGGGCACTCCATACAGAGCAAACAAGTCTTAGGGATGAGACGCCCACGCAAGGACCTCAATTCTCATTAGGAGGTCGAACCAAGGACCTATGGAAGTCGGGGCTAGCCCAGCCTTGGCCAAAAAGTGTTTTGGCACCACTTCTTGACATGGCACCAACAACACCTTCCCTTGTTCACACCACAAAATGTAGTGTCGCGGGGTATTTTTTTTCTTCATTTATTTATATATAAATACATATTTTTGTACAACTTTACTAATATTGGGCCTAATTAAAACTCAACAACCGCCCAACTAAACTCTTTAAATGATAAGCCCAATTCCTAACCAAATTTTAGCTGTATAAATTTTTCCCCTAATATTACTCCACAATAACTCAAATTTCTTGCACTCTTATCACACGCCTCCCTAGGACCGAGCAAATCCACCCACAAACCAACCCGAACCGACAAATCGACCGAAACCAGACCGAACCGAACCGAACCACCCTTTTTCGGTTCATTTTTGGCTTTGTATATTTATTTTGGTTTTTTTGGGTTTTGGTTCGGTTTTGATTCAATTTGGTTTTGACGTTTTTTTCAGTTCGAAACCCGAAAACCAACCCGAACTGAGTTATTCGGTTTGGTTTCGGTTTTGATATCTATGTCTCGGTTTGAGTTTTTCCCTTTTCGTTTTTCGGGTCGGGTCGGGTTTGACCCAATGCTCACCCCTACTCCTCCCACACTCTTTTCTTTCTAACAACAATAGCAGCCACACAAACAAAAAATCAATTTTTCTTTATCTTTTGTTCTTCTTTTGATTAAATCGAATAACACAAACAACTTTAATGTTTCCTTTCGTTTAAAAAAAAACAAAAAACAAAAAAAAATGTTATGCGATGGCTGGAGTGCTCGGCGCCTGATGCGATTGTGCGAGCTCCGGTACCGTCAACGCGAGAAAAAGCGGGTTGGAGCCAATTATACACTTATGTTCAAGTTAAATAAGTAATTTTAACGGCTAAATTTAACGTCCGTTTAGTCAAAAAACCGTGGGTGTTAAGGGTTCCTAGTTAGGGACTATTTGTGCAAAAAAAATCAAAGAACCAAAGGTGAAAGTAAACGCAAACCATAAAGACCATCTGTGTAATTTACTCTAACACAAACAATCAATTAGCACACCTTTTCTTACTAGAGTTTTTATTATTTCTCAGTGCATAAAGTTAAGCATGAAAATCTTGCATATAATCTAACAATTATTAAAAAATTAATTACCAATACGTTCAAAATACACTACTACTTTACCATTTGTTACCCAAACTATTACTCTTTACCAATTTGTCTATTGTGGTGCACAAAAAATATGCCTACGCACCAACTTATTTTTAAATGGCCAGAATACACTTACACTAAGGATCGTTTGGTTAGCATAAATGGGAATTTGTTTTGTTTTGTTTTGTTTTGTGGGCCCCGTAATGAAATGAGTATATCATAGTCATAGATTCATTACACACCAATTTGGTGTTTATGAGATCCATTCCCATGGGCCTCTCTTTTTTCCACTACAAAATATCTATACATTTTTTCATACCATATTTTATCAACCAAACATAAACAATCGTAATGATACACTTTTTCATACCCATTGTCATTCCACCTCATTCCAAATCCGATACCCATTGTTATTCCTAGCAACAAACCCTAATTTTCACGAAAGATTAAATACAGTGCGTAAAAAGTTGGTGCGTGCGCACCACTGCCATAAATGCTCAATAGTATGTTGACTATAAACGCCAACGACTCAAAATTTATATGGTTCATTTGTTTTTTCACAAAATTGGCACTTAATGTGCTTGACCATGCTCGATACTCATCTTTATGTTTCACTTAGGTTAGTCCCAATCGAGAATTCCAAATCGGTTGGTCACCACAATTTACAAGTCTTGACCCATGTTTACATCGGTCAACTCGGTTGTGGCACCCGGTCATAACATCGGTCGTCAAGCCATAAAACCGAATATCGGGTGAGATTTCGACCGACTTTTTGTTTCTTTCTTTCTTGTTTTCTTTCTTTTTTTTTATTTGGTCATCGACTGTGACAACTTGGTCGTGTCTGGTCGTCGGAGAGAGAAAGCTGATGTGGTACCTGGTGACCTGGGTCATCTCCGGTCACGATTGGAACCATCCTTATAAACCCAAGCTACTCAATCTTCATACTCATACTCGTATGAAGACATCTTTATCACTTGCCAATATATAAGACAAAAAAAAAACACTAAAAATTATATCCGAAAATTAATTATTTCTTTTCACCATTGATGTTCGATTTTTGGTGTGTGTCGTTTTGGTGCGTTTGGTCCCCAGTCATTTAGTATCTCTTTAATCCCTTTTACTACTAAAAATATGGCTCAAAATCAAGCACGTTTATCGGTATATATTATTTGATTTTTTTATCGTATACATTTTTTGTTGGTTTAATTGTTAGTATATTTCTTGTGCTATATAGTGTACTAGCCTCAAAGCCCACTCGATGGGCGGGCTAGCTTCAAGAATTTTTTAAAAGATAAAAATAGTAGTAAGATGCTTGATACAATAACGTTAAAACGAATATAATGTTACGAATAGAAAATTAGATTATGGACACACATCTTTCAATCTTCGTAGGCCCAAAAATTTAAACATAATGTTTAGTATATGCAAATCCGAAACACCCTCTTATTTTGATATGCTATTAATTAGAGCTTGTTGTTCTATGAAAAGCTTGAGCATCTTTATTTGCATACCCAAACACCCTCTAATATCAATATCAGTATAACAAAAGCTAATCATCACAACATGTATTTCGATACAAACAATACAACTTATGATTTCTATATCCCAAACACCCTCTAACCTCGTCATAAATTAAGTGGTGTGGTACTGCCATAACTATAAGAAAATAATTATAAATTATATCATAGCAAAAACCAAGTAACTATAATTATAAGAAACAAAAATTTAATAATCCGATTTACCTTCATGATGGATGCCAATCAGAAATCCAAGCATTGAGGAGGTTGAAATTCTGGTTACAGAACAAATTTGCATATTTGGCGAACAAAACTCAACCATGAGAAATGCAAGCATTACCTGTGGACGTATGGTCCGGACTGGGCCAGGAATGGGTCAGGCCCGGCATCAGCGGCCCACTCTACACCTAAACCCTAATCCATGCCTATATATACATGACAGGTTATCTCTAACCCTAAGATAGATTGGCTACATCACGCCGATACTAACTTGACCGTCGGAGGTGGACCCCGGGGCTACGGCCTCGGTCCACTCCTAACGGGTTCTCTTTGTTGACAGGTCTACTAGGACTCGAGAAGACGACTAACGGCCCAAGGAGAGTCGTTGAATCCAGTCCGCGCCAGATTATGCTTCAACAAGTTGGCGCCATCCGTGGGACCACGAATAAACTATGTTTCGTGTTCTCATATTACCGAAAAGCAGAAATCAATTTCTAAAGTCGGTAACTCTAAAACCTTTATTCCGATGCGCACAATTTAGCTGCGTAAATATTTTATTAACGAGATAATAGCTCGTAAACCTTTGTGGTATACTGCTCACGCAAGTCATCTGTGATAATTATAAAAGTATTATCATGTATTTACTTTTGTTTAATTATCATGATGCGTACAACTTGTTAATAAAATATACATTATCATGATGTTATTATTTTTATAATAATTATCATTATTAGTTGTTTACTTCACGTGAACCAACATCTAATATAACATGTATACGATTCATGATTTTCTTTACATAAGATACTAGAAAAGAATAGTCCGCACGATCAGACCTATTTTATATTTTAGTCCGCACGATTAGACCTAAGAAAATATCCGCACGATCGGAGCTATTTTATTTTTTAGCCGCGAATTAATTCGCGCAGATACTGTTTTTACGGTTGGTACGCCTGTTCGCGCTCGAACAACGCAGTCTCGATAAATCTACCCGCGTTAGGCCGTGCGTTAAGACATCTTCGCAGAGAACGCGTACGCTCGAACACCACGTTGCTAGTCAATCGCCATGATGCGCACTGGACAAAGGTCGTGGTATAAACATCTGCGATCATCCACAAACGTTCGAGTCTATGCGGTTACGATAAATCCATCTGCGTTTATTCGTCGCGGTCACGGTACATCCATCCGAGTTTTTATTTTATACATTAAACAAAAAAGAAAAAAAACACAATTAATTATTTCGTCGGTACGCATCCCACGATGGGTGCGCACTGCCACTTCTCGTATGTGCTATATATTATTCATGCTATGTGCTGTTTATTGTTTCACTTCATTAGGTTTTATATGCTGCGATTCGCGCATATACTTTTAATCTTTGCATTCAGTGTTTTTCGCAGATTAAATAAGTTTAATGCTCCTACATGAGTAGCACCATCAAACTTGGGGGGATACCAGGGTATACGCTACCACTGTTTTCATACGCAGGTGTATTTGGAAGCAGATCGAAGACGAATTTAAATATTCGCACCAACTTGCCGTAGGGGAGACGTCCTCTGTCGGTTGTGAAGACGCGCACAGCGCAGAAGCACGTCTTCTGTCGCACATCTTTAGCGCGCACCTAGCGCAGAAGCACGTTTTCTGTCGCACCTCTTTGTCGCGCACAACGCACATTTATGCGCAGAAGCACGTCTTCTGTCGCACATCTTTGTCGCGCACAGCGCACATTTATGCGCAGAAGCACGTCTTCTGTCGCACATCTTTGTCGCGCACAGCGCACACTTATGCGCATAAGCACGTCTTCTGTCGCACATCTTTGTCGCGCACAGCGCGCACTTCTGTTACAGAAGCACGTCTTCTGTCGCACCATGTTGTGTCGCTACTGGTACAAAAGGTACGCCCTTACCCAGGATGCAGCATGCGGGTTCCACTTTCACCTACGCGGCCATCAGAACTTAAGTCTAGCATAACATAGCCATGTGCTATCTCATACTAGACTTGGGGGGCTTGTGGACGTATGGTCCGGACTGGGCCAGGAATGGGTCAGGCCCGGCATCAGCGGCCCACTCTACACCTAAACCCTAATCCATGCCTATATATACATGACAGGTTATCTCTAACCCTAAGATAGATTGGCTACATCACGCCGATACTAACTTGACCGTCGGAGGTGGACCCCGGGGCTACGGCCTCGGGTCCACTCCTAACGGGTTCTCTTTGTTGACAGGTCTACTAGGACTCGAGAAGACGACTAACGGCCCAAGGAGAGTCGTTGAATCCAGTCCGCGCCAGATTATGCTTCAACATTACCCAAATGCACGTTTGATGGTCCACTAGAATACAATCCATCCTAATCTGATTTGCAACATATGATTAATCACAGGACTAGACTTTGGATATATTTAATTAATCACTCGAGTGTCCATAAGGGAACTAAATTCATTTTTAAGATAAATAGAGCTCCAAATGGAAAGTTATGTCAAATAAGAGATATTTAAAATTATCATTGTGGAAACTTTCACACAATTTATATGCAAATCTAATGCCATTCGATTAACCCTTGCCTTATCAACATAAATTTAAGTCTTTAGCATTTAACCATGGTTTCTATGCCAAGCCTTCCTATGCCTTAACAAAAATATTTACAACACATAACATAATCATCTCTATATAACACATGTTATAACCATGGTTACTTACCTTACCTTAGCTCCAAAGCTAAGTTACTAAGAACATCATTAACATCATCACTTGATCCTAATCAAAAAAACATCAAGACCTATTATCACATTAATACAATACAATAACAATGGTTTACACAAGCCATGATCATACCCAATTTCCATCTTTAATCATCATATGATCATATCTTGATCATATAATAAAATCCCCAATTACTCTACATAAACCCTAACTCAATTGATGACTAATTCAATAATTGGAAGTTGTTAGCTAATAAAGCCTATTGGCCCGACCCGTAGTAGTTTAGGCCCTTTAGTATTATTGTTGAACACTTACGGTTTTGTCTTTGTATTTTCAATTTAATCATTTGTAATCTCGGTTATTTAGTGAATCTGATTAATATATTTTTCATTTTCCCTTGATTTTTACATGGTATTAAGAGCTGGGTCAAAAATGAAAATGAAGGACAAGAAGAAAAAAAGAAGTTAAGTTGTTCTTACATTTAATCTGAACCGAATTGTTTTGTTTAGATGTATGAATGAAACACATACGTCACTCTTGTGGTATGTATGAATGAAACTTTATTATTACATTTGTATTGGAGAAAATTGCAAAAATCGTCTTTAAAATTTGGCCAAATTGCAAGTTTCGTCCCAAACGTTTAGAAAGCGCAAGGATCGTCCATGTGAGAAACTTTTGGGGCAAAAATCGTCCATGGCTAACAAAAAATGACTAAAATGCCCTTTCTAAACGTTTGGGACGAAACTTGCAATCTGACCAAACTTTAAGGATGATTTTTGCAATTTACTCTTTTCTATATTATCTTCAGTTTTTTTACATAAATGATCCCTGTGTTGTACAAAGTTTTACAATGTTAGTCCCCATTTTTTTTAACCATCGCCATCCATCGCGACCCACTACCACCGCCACCCGCCACCACCACCATCTCCACCCCACCACCGTCACCCACTACCACCACCCCCATCCCCATCCACCACCACTCATAGCCACCACCATCACCCACTACCACAACCCCATCCACCACCACTCACAACCACCACCGCCACTGACCACCACCACCATCGCCACCCCACCACCGCCACCCGCGCCACCACCATCTCTACCCACCACCGTCACCCACTACCACCGCCACCCGCCACCACCACCATCTCCACCCCACCACCCCCACCCCCACCCACTACCACAACCTCATCCACCACCACCAACAACCACCACCGCCACCCACCGCCACTCACCATTTCTTTGATAGGTGGTGGTGGCTGTGGGTGGCGGTGGTGGCTGTGAGTGGTGGTGGATGGGGTTGTGGTATTGGGTGGCGGTGGTGGGGTGGCAATGGTGGTGTGGTCAGTAGCTGTGGGTGGCGGTGCTGGCTGTGAGTAGTGGTGGTAGTGGATGGCGGTGGTGGGGTGGCGATGGTGGTGGTGGTCAATGGCGGTGGGTGGCGGTGGTGGGTGTGAGTGGTGATGGATGGGGTTGTGGTAGTGGTAGTGGTAGTGGGTGGCGGTGGTGGTTGTGGGTGGTGGTGGATGGGGTTGTGGTAGTGGGTGACGGTGGTGGCTATGAGTGGTGGTGGTATTGGTGGTGGTAGTGCGTCGCGGTGGGTGGCGGTAGTTAAAAAAAAATAATAAAATAAAAATCGGGACTAACATTGTAAAACTTTGTACAACACAGGGATCATTTATGTAAGAAAACTGAAAATAATATAGAAAAGAGTAAATTGCAAAAATTGTCCTTAAAGTTTGGCCAGATTGCAAGTTTCGTCCTAAACGTTTAGAAAGGGCATTTTAGTCATTTTTTGTTGGCCAGGGACGATTTTTGCCCCAAAAGTTTCCTACAGGGACGATCCTTGCACTTTCTAAACGTTTGGGACGAAACTTACAATTTAGCCAAACTTTAAGGATGATTTTTGCAATTTACTCTTTGTATTGGATGTTGGAAATTGAAAGCCTAGTAGCCTACTGGATGACAATATACTTGTTTGTTTCTTTTGGAATTTGAGAATAAGGATTTAGAGTTGTTGATTAATTTTATATTGTTGGGGTCTGGCCTGATATTGAGTTCAGATATCTATTTATAGTTGGCTTTTGGCTTGGTTTCTGTTTATTTGTTGATGATCTAGATTTCTTAGTTGATTTTGATGGTTGGTGTAGTAGCATTGTTTGATTTGCTTGAAACTAAAGGTAAAATATGGACTGATGTGCGATTAGGTTACATTTGGAAGTTATTGTTCGGGTATGGCTGGTAGGATTTTGAGTAATTACGTGTTGCATCTCGGCATCAACAACATGTTTTGGTTTCGTCCGTTTTTTCCTGATTATGCTTGGTTTTGCATTTGGTTACATCTGCATCTATTTGATTTCATCTGGTTTCACACGTGGTTCTGCATGTGGTTCCACTTGGTTTCTCTCTGAATCTGCCTGTCTGAATCTGCATTTGTCTATCTGATCTGCCTGTCTGAATCTGCATCTATCTGAATCTGCTATGTCTACTTGTTCTACTCTCGTTCATATCCATAATTATGTTGATCTGATTTTGATTTTGCAATGACTTTGTCCGTCTATTTTAGACTTGACTGTTGTAGCCCTGTTATAGTTTGGATTGCATCATATTGAGACTCCGTCTAGCACTGAGTTCGAGCTCTGGGACACTCCGAAGCTGCGTGTTTAGTTTTTAGTTTTGGTTTATTTTGTGTATGACAAGCTATCAATGTTCACTATTGCGGGACTGTGAGTTTGAGGGGGGATGTTAGCTAATAAGGCCTATTGGGCCGACCCGTACTAGTTTAGGCCCTTTCAGTATTATTTTTGAGCACTTAAGGTTTTGTCATTGTATTTTCTATTTAATCATTTGTAATCTCAGTTATTTACTAAATCTGATAATATAATTTCAGTGTTCCCTAGTTTCTACAAAAGTTACTTACTTGTATATGAACATGACTAAGTATTCATTACTTGAAACTAAACAATAATCCCTCTTCAAATCATCAAGAGGTCATTGTTTCCTCCTCTCCCCCATTGGTTTGACACACAAACAAGGAACTAAACATAACAACTTCTTGTAAACTTGAGAATTATTTGTTTAAAAGGAGTGGTTTCAAGTTTAGTCACTTAAAACTTTTGGCCCTTAAGTCTTCTTCTATCATACATGGGCCACACCAATTTTCTTAAAACCTTATTACAAATATTTGACTAACACTTAACTAAGTTTGACCCCCTTTATTTTGACTAACCAATCATAATAAGTATTTAGACACATAAAAGTCATGGTCAACTATCTCAATGGAAATTTAGTAATAAAACACTCAAAAACCAATTTTGGGGTGTAACAAATCTACCCTCATTATTAAGATTTCGTCCCTGAAATCTATTCACTTAAAGTTTGTGACCATTCGCAAAACTCATCTACTTTCCAGTCGTAATTCTAGTTTAAAATGCCAAAAACCCATTCTTACATTGACATGACATTCATAATTTATGCAACCATGAACATATTATTCCATGGTCACTTTACTAAAACCACACTATTTCTACTAACTTACGCCTTTTTTTCCTTTTTTTTGACACCACATCATTCATATCATAATTTTCTAAAGTCAATTTATCATTTTACCACATACTTACTAACATCCCCATTGACTTCTGTTCGCACTTATCTTATTCCTTACATCGTATAACTTGTTTTAGGTTTCACTTTTCTAACTCTTAACTTGTATTCGTGTTATATCAAATACACATAAGCCCATTCATTTATAACTATTTATTTACATGAAAAGGCATCCCAACCCATGTAGTGAGATTGGACATAAGTTTAATACCTGCTTCCATATGAGTACTAACTGGACCACAATCTTCACATTTGAACTTTTGAGAAGTTTATGTAGTGAGATTTTATAATTGTAAGACCTTTGTTCTCACATTTAATTCTTATTCAAAAGAATGACATTTGTCTCCCCTATATCTTTCATAGAGAAATTTGATGACAAAAACTCTTTAGTTTTATTCACTTGGTTTTGGTCGGTACCAAAGATCAACATGTCATCAATATACAAGCAAATGATGACTCCTATACTAGATACATCAAATTTCCTATATACATGTTATGTCACGTGCCCGATTTTGTGACAATTCGTATTTTCAGGTCATTTTCAAAACATTACTCATGCTTCATTATTTATCATTTATCGTGAACTAGGTTTACGAGCATCAAATTCACGTAACCGTAATGGTTTAGCGGTGAATTCATGATCATATCATCGAGGTCATTTCATATAGACTAAGTTTAGTCTACATTTCATTAACATCATTTTCATCATATTAGTTCATGCATGGTTTTGCATTTTACATTAAACATATAATTTTCATATTAAATAAACGTTATCGCGTAACTAATTATTTTGAACAATTGATCCATTACTTCCAAAAATTATTCCAATATATTTTTATACTCATATTAAGTTTATAAAATAATATTATGAGTTTACCCAGTGTTTTAAATTTATTTTGTAACTAAATTGTTGTATTTATATAATTACGACGTTTTTCTTAAATTCTACACGATTATTATTATATCACTCAAATTTTTGCAAGAAATGTATTTTTATAATTTTTATGACCTAAATATATTTTATCTTGACCCGTGAAAATTTATTTTTATCCAACGCTACCCTAAATATTCAAAAGTAACTACAACTTACCACTTAACTCAATTTAATTTCACAACTCTTACACTTATACTTAAAAAAAAAAAAAAAAAAAAAAAAAAAAAAAAAAAAAAATAAAAAAAAAAAA
>BPTQ01000006.1:315726444-315738605 GCA_019973895.1 Chrysanthemum seticuspe
AAACTCGAATAATATTGAATGTTTCTGTCTAAAACGTTAAGTTGAACTTTTATTGAATGTTTCACAGGAATCGGTGTTACCGAACTTTGGACACTTTGGTCTTGGTGATGGATAAGATTTGGTTGGGTTATTGAAATTTAGTTGGGTTAAGGTAGTGACGAAGTTGGGTCTAGGTTGAGGTAAAGGTAAAATCGGGGTCAAACTGAAAGAAACTGGTTTTTGGTTTTGACGAACTTTGAATTTACACTCGAACACTTTTCGATATTGTTCGAATAAACTTGTACCTTTCTCTGATAAACTTCGAACATACATCTTTTATCTTTGACTTTAAAAGTTGTCACCGAACTTTTATACTTTGAATTTATTTGAAACTTTAACTTCAAATTTTATCTAATGTGACTACTATTATGAACTCAAGTTATGAATCCTTGTTTTATAATGTCGAAAACTTAATTTGATTTTGTAATTATTCTTTTTTGCTGTATTCTCTTTAAAATTTGATTTTTAGATGATGAGAGAAGAGAAAAGAACGAAGGACAAACTGGGGCTAAAATGGAAATGGAGTTGGATCTGGGTTGAAGCAGTGATGGAATTGGGTTGATTTAAAGTTATTGGGTTGGTTTAGAATAGGTAGTGATTCTGGTTTCACAGGTTTCAAGCCATTGTGGCTAAGGACACTTTGTAAGTTATTTTCAAGTTGAATTGCAAAATCTGTCTTTGTAAGTTATAATAAGCTCAAACCTATTTAAGTAGTTGTATTTAGGTTAATTTAACTTAGTTTGATCATTTATTTTAGCTGGTTAAGTGTTTAGCTTAGAGTTGATTGCAAATCAGTGGTTTTAAGGTGTGTTTGGAATTATAGCTTAATCTGTCTTAGAGGTGTATGCAGTGGATAATATCTGTTGGTTCATGCTTGTTAAGTTCAGTTGAACTCATTGCAGTCATAATTTTGTGCCTGTGCAATCTCAAAGTCAATATCATCTATCAACTGCCTTAACTGTTTAACTGTTGTGTTTTTGGAAATCAAAAGACTTGTTTTGTGTTTAAGATACATAGACATAGCTTGCTTTAACTTCATTTCATCATAATAAATCATTATCAGTCCTCACATTGGATTCAAATCTCACCAAAGTCAAACTTTCAAATTTGTATCAAAAGTCAAATTGGACAAAATCAGTTTTGAGCCCATCTGGGAGGAATTTTCATGGATTCATTCTTGAATCAAATCAAGTGAAACTTGTTGTTTTAAAAACTTCATCTGGTCTACTTGCTTATTACCATTTTTGAAGAATTTTGTAAATTTTCTATAAGCACCAAAACTGCTTATCAAAATGGGCCAAAATGCCCTGTACACACTCAGTATTAACTGAGTGTGCACAGGTGATTTACAGGACTTGCAACAAGCTCATTTGAGCTTGTCCAAAGCTCAAATTTGGTTTACAGGTTCTTGGCTAGGTCTTGTTTAGGTTCCAATTTTTAGTTTTGAGTTTAGCTTATTTGGGTGGCCTGAGCTTAAGCTGCAAAACAGACCCAAAACCTGTTTTAAGCACATAAGCTCAAGTCATCAAATCTGTTGTAGTTGCTATCCAGAGGTTTAAGCTTGTTGTTTTTAGTTGCATTTAGGTACTTGTAGCTTATTATAGCTTTTGTAATATGTTGGTGGTCCTTGGTGTTCTTTTGGCTTATTTAGAGTGCTTATTTATAAGCAGTTCCATTGCAGCCTCAAATTCCTACACATAAGCACCTGTTTTTCCATTTTTCCTAGATTCCAAATATTATTTTAGACTTTTCTTGAAATTTTCAGATTTTTCCAAGTCAGTTTGCTATTTTTCTTGATTTTAACTAGTTTTTAAGTCTTTTTAATTAGCATTAAATACAAAAAATTAAGAAAAGTTTCAAAAAAATAATTTTCCATTTTTATTAAGTTTAGATAAATATAAAAAGTCAAAAAAATATTTTTTTAGATTTTTCTTAGTTAAATTTGTATTTTTAAGCAATTTAATTAGTTTTTAATAGTTTTTAATTCATAAAAAATCCAAAAATAATCAGAAAAATACAAAAATAGTTTTGAAAATTCTCTTTTGTTATTTTAGATTTTTCCAAGTCATAATTTTATTTTTCTAGCTTTTTTTCATATTTTCTTGTATTTTAGATTATTATTTAATAGTTAAAATTAGTTTTTAATTAATAATAATTAATTAAATAGTTATAAAAATAATTTTCTTTTTCTATAAATTTTCTTTTATCATTAGGATTGTAAAAAGATCATTTTCATATTTTTAGGATTAATATTGTGTAAATTTCACATTTTCATTTGTACGTCGCGTAGTTTTTAATTCAAGTTTTATAAAAACATAAAAACAAAAACATCATTTTGCAAATAGTGATAGCGTTTATTTAATATTTTTTTATCTTTTTAATTTCCTTTAATTTGCATTTAAGCCTCTGTAATTTGTTGGCTTTTTCTGTAGTTATAATCATATCAGATCCCTTTTTCTGTTCAAATTTCTCGATCACTATACGTTTGGTGATCCATTGCATAGCTCGCTGGGACATAACGACCCGGGGAAACCCTATTCTCTCCTGATCTTCATTGCATTGGTGTCTGAGCTGTTTTAAGTTTCTTACAGTTGGCCATTCACAAGTGGTCAGCTTGCGTGAGAAAACTTGACGGTTTTGCACCGATCAAATTTTTGAATTGATGAGTGTGTAAATACTCATCATACAACAATAACCGAAACAATTACACCAACAATAACAACAACAAACGAAAGTGGGACAACAACAATCGAGGTGGAAATGTCGCTCAACGACCACCTAAGAGACAGGAGATTGCAAAGGCCTATGTTGCAGGCCCAATGGAGAAAAAGGGGTACACGGGGATTCTGCCTAAATGTGAGAGGTGTTCAAGTCATCACAAACAGGGACGTTGTCCAGATCCATGTGGGAATTGTAAAAAGACGGGACATCAAACTAGGGATTGCAAGATGCCAACTACGGGGGAAAATCAGAAACAACAAGTAACATGTTTTGGTTGCGGAGAAAGGGGACATTACAAGAGTGAGTGTCCAAAGGGAAGGAACCAAGGAAACGGGAATCAGGGTGGAATGGCACAGGGAAGAGCCTATGTCATAGGAGGTGGAGAAGCTAGGGAGGACCCGAATGTTGTAACGGGTACGTTCCTTATCAATAATCGTTATGCATCAGTTTTATTTGATTTGGGAGCCGATAAAAGTTTTGTGTCCACTGCATTTGCACCTTTACTCAATATCAAACCAACCACATTAGACACATCATACAACATTGAATTAGCTAATGATAACTTAATTAGCACCGACACCATTGTCCGTGGTTGTACACTCAATTTTCTAAATCATCCCTTCAATATAGACCTTATGCCTGTAGAACTTGGTAGTTTCGACGTCATCATCGGAATGGATTGGTTATCCAAACATCGTGCAAGAATCATTTGTGATGAGAAAGTTGTTCATCTTCCTTATAACGGCGAAACTTTAATCATGCATCAAAACGGAGAAGTACATAAAGAAAGGTTGTTTTGCTTTCTTAGCTCATATAACCGAGAAGAAGTCGGAAGAGAAGCGACTTGAGGATGTACCGATTGCTCGAGAATTTCCTGAAGTCTTTCTCG
Organism: Chrysanthemum seticuspe; assembly: GCA_019973895.1. Taxonomy (NCBI): domain Eukaryota; kingdom Viridiplantae; phylum Streptophyta; class Magnoliopsida; order Asterales; family Asteraceae; genus Chrysanthemum; species Chrysanthemum seticuspe. The sequence continues at coordinate 315,730,094 of BPTQ01000006.1, forward strand.
AAGACTTACCAGGACTTCCACCGGCACGTCAAGTAGAATTTCATATTGACTTAGTGCCTGGAGCTGCACCAATTGCACGAGCACCTTATCGATTAGCACCATCGGAGATGCAAGAGTTGTCTAATCAGTTGCAATAAATTTTAGACAAAGGATTCATTAGGCCAAGTTCCTCGCCTTGGGGAGCACCGGTCTTGTTTGTGAAGAAGAAAGATGGATCTTTCAGAATGTGTATAGACTATAGAGAGCTGAACAAGTTAACGGTGAAGAATCGTTACCCACTCCCCAGAATCGATGACTTGTTCGATCAGTTGCAAGGCTCTAGTATCTACTCAAAGATTGATCTAAGATCAGGTTATCATCAACTTCGAGTGCGAGAAGAGGATATCCCGAAAACAGCGTTTAGAACACGTTATGGTCATTATGAGTTTCAAGTAATGCCGTTCGGATTAACTAATGCACCTGCAGTATTCATGGATCTCATGAATAGGGTATGCAAACCGTATTTGGACAAGTTTGTTATAGTATTCATCGACGACATATTGATTTACTCAAAGAGCAAAGAAGAGCACGAAGGGCATTTAAGAACGATTTTAGGACTACTCAAGAATGAGAAGTTGTATGCCAAATTTTCGAAGTGTGATTTTTGGAACCGTAAAGTACAATTTCTTGGTCATGTCATTGATAGTCAAGGATTACAAGTAGACCCTGCAAAGATTGAAGCCGTAAAAGATTGGGCTACTCCAACGAATCCTACAGAAATTTGACAATTTCTAGGACTTGCCGGGTATTACCGAAGATTCATCGAAGGTTTTTCAAAGATAGCTAAAGCTTTGACTAAGTTGACACAGAAAAACAAGAGGTACGAATGGGGAAAGAAACAAGAAGCTGGTTTTCAGTTGTTGAAGCAAAAGCTTTGCAGTGCGCCAATTTTGGCACTACCCGAAGGAATTGAGAACTTCGTTGTATACTGCGATGCTTCACATAAAGGGCTTGGAGCTGTATTAATGCAAAACGAGAAGGTGATAGCTTATGCTTCACGACAACTTAAGGTTCATGAGAAGAATTACACCACACATGATCTTGAGTTGGGGGCCGTAGTCTTTGCACTCAAGATTTGGAGACACTACCTTTATGGTACAAAGTGCACAGTGTTTACTGACCACAAGAGTTTACAATATGTTCTTGATCAGAAGGAACTTAACATGAGGCAACGTCGTTGGTTGGAATTACTCAGCGACTATGATTGTGAAATCAAGTATCATCCGGGAAAAGCCAATGTTGTGGCTAATGCTCTTAGTCGGAAAGAAAGACCCAAACCTTTAAGAGTACGATCATTAGGAATGACGATCAGTTCACCTTTACCATCAAAAATACTTGAGGCACAGATCGAGGCACTCAAGGAGGAAAACCGAGCAAGTGAAAAGCTTTATGGTATGCCTGAAAATGCAAATGGCTTTGTAAAGAGAGTAGATGGAGTTTTATGTTTCAAGGATAGAATGTGGGTACCATTTTATGGCGGGATACGAGAATTGATTATGCATGAGTCGCATAAGTCAAAGTATTCTATTCACCCAGGTTCTGATAAGATGTATCAGGATCTCAAGAAACTTTATTGGTGGCCGAACATGAAAGCGGAAATTGCCACGTATGTCAGCAGATGTCTTACTTGCTCTAAGGTAAAAGTCGAATATCAGAAACCTTCAGGATTACTCCAACAACCTGAAATTCCACAATGGAAATGGGAACGCATTACAATGGACTTTGTTACGAAACTTCCTAAGACATCGGGAGGTTACGACGCTATATGGGTAATCGTTGATCGCCTTACCAAATCAGCCCATTTCATACCAAATAGAGAGACTTATTCCATGGAACAACTCACTAGACTTTATGTCAAAGAAATAGTCTCGAGGCATGGAGCACCAATTTCCATCATTTCCGACAGAGATAGCCGATTCACTTTAAACTTCTGGAAATCATTACAAGATTCATTTGGAACCAAATTAGACATGAGCACAGCATATCATCCACAAACCGATGGTCAAAGTGAAAGGACAATTCAAACAGTGGAAGATATGTTGAGAGCATGTGTGATTGATTTTGGAAATGGTTGGGCTAATCATTTACCATTGATCGAATTCACGTACAACAATAGTTATCACACCAGTATAAAAGCGGCACCATTCGAAGCACTTTATGGTCGAAAGTGTCGATCACCTATTTGTTGGGCCGAGGTTGGAGACGCACAACTCACTGGTCCAGAAATGGTACGGGAAACAACAGAAAAGATAGTTCAAATCCGAGATAGACTCAGAACTGCCAGAAGCCGACAGAAAAGTTACGCAGATGTTAGGCGCAAACCGTTGGAATTTCAAATTGGCGACAAAGTGATGTTGAAAGTATCGCCTTGGAAAGGCGTGGTACGATTTGGAAAGCGCGGGAAATTGAACCCGAGGTACATTGGGCCATTCAAAATTTTAAGCAAAGTTGGCCCTGTAGCTTATCGACTTGATCTTCCATCAGAACTTAGTCATGTGCACAACACGTTTCACGTTTCAAACCTGAAGAAATGTCTTTCAGGCGAATCACTCGTTATTCCATTGGAAGAAATTCAACTCGACGATAAACTAAATTTCGTGGAGGAACCGGTAGAAATTATGGACCGCGAGGTCAAGCAGTTGAAACAAAGTCGTATTCCTATTGTGAAGGTTCGCTGGAATTCTCGAAGAGGTCCTGAGTTTACTTGGGAACGGGAAGACCAGATGCGCCTCAAATATCCTCATCTTTTCACCAACAACACCGTATGACCCAACAAGGACTGAATTCAGGGACTGAATTCCTTTTTTGGTTGGGCGAATGTGACAATTCGTATTTTCAGGTCATTCTCAAAACATTACTCATGCTTCATTATTTATCATTTATCGTGAACTAGGTTTACGAGCATCAAATTCACGTAACCGTAATGGTTTAGCGGTGAATTCATGATCATATCATCGAGGTCATTTCATATAGACTAAGTTTAGTCTACATTTCATTAACATCATTTTCATCATATTAGTTCATGCATGGTTTTGCATTTTACATTAAACATATAATTTTCATATTAAATAAACGTTATCGCGTAACTAATTATTTTGAACAATTGATCCATTACTTCCAAAAATTATTCCAATATATTTTTATACTCATATTAAGTTTATAAAATAATATTATGAGTTTACCCAGTGTTTTAAATTTATTTTGTAACTAAATTGTTGTATTTATATAATTACGACGTTTTTCTTAAATTCTACACGATTATTATTATATCACTCAAATTTTTGCAAGAAATGTATTTTTATAATTTTTATGACCTAAATATATTTTATCTTGACCCGTGAAAATTTATTTTTATCCAACGCTACCCTAAATATTCAAAAGTAACTACAACTTACCACTTAACTCAATTTAATTTCACAACTCTTACACTTATACTTAAAAAAAAAAAAAAAAAAAAAAAAAAAAAAAAAAAAAAAAAAAAAAAAATAAGAGTGTATGACTATCCTCCCTTGTCGACAAGGGAGGGATGAGTCACAAGAAATTTGCAAATATCTCATATACATATGTATTATACTATACTAAAACTAAACCATTTCATTTGCAAATACAAAATCAAAAACCATATCTCTCTCTTTCTCTCCAAAATTCGGCAGCCTTAATACCAAAGGAAGGATCATCTCAAATTTTTCAAGACAAGTTTTAATACACACTAGTATCACTTGTTGTATAGGTTTTGCAATAAAAACCTCAAGTGATTAGGAAAAACCCTTTGTCCTTAAACCTCATCATATTTCTTGTAAGCATTCATATTCATGTTTTTATTTCACATTCATTGTTATGGTCATATCATTTTATTTGAGAAACATGCAAGTTATGTGATGTTTATACCACTTTTTAAGGTTTTTAAGTGTTAAATATATATAATCCATCCTATAATTACTCCTTGTTATATATTAGTTTTGGTGATGTCTAGGAAACCATGACACCCTAAGAAGGTGTATGGTAGGATTAGAATAGCTTCGGAGTTGTTTTGAATGGGTTAGAATAGGTTTGGCGCGAGAAAAACTCATTTCGACACGTTTTAAAAAGGGTCTGTCCTTAATTTAAAATTCTGGAAAATCCGACAGTAGGCAAAAAAAATTTGGCCTAGATATTTAGAAAATATACTTTAAAACGAAACCGTGGCCGCTTGAACGGATTAAAACGGAGCTATAACGAAGAAGTTATGAATTTTTCAAGTTGACGACGAAAAATATAATTTTCTGGAATTTCAGCAAGCGTTGTTTATTTTGTACGAGTCAAAAACGTGGCTTAGACGTTATAAAAAGTGTCGACTTATCGAAAATATATATGTTATTTTCATACAAAAACTTTGGAGAACAAACCATTGGAGAACTATATTTTGGAGAACTAAAAGTTTGGAGAACTAAAAATGGAGAACAAAATATTTTGGAGAACTAAAAGTTTGGAGAACTAAAAATGGAGAACAATATTTTGGAGAACTAAAAGTTTGGAGAACTAAAAATGGAGAACAAAATATTTTGGAGAACTAAAAGTTTGGAGAACTAAAAATGGAGAACAAAATATTTGAAGAACAAACATTTGGAGAACAAAATATTTGGAGAACAAACATTTGGAGAACAAAATATTTGGAGAACAAACATTTGGAGAACAAAATATTTGGAGAACAAAAATGGAGTACATTTTCTTATAAAAGTGATGTCTTCTAGTAAGGCAATTTAAAAATGGTCAAGACGTTAAAAGATTATTTTTCGACGAAAAGTATTGTTTTCAAAAATTCATAAGTGGTATAAATATCAACCGAATTGCATGCATAATATTACATCATGACTTATTACATATCATATCATTCATAATAGGTCAGTTTCGAGATTCACGCTACATTTCGGTGTACTCACTTTTGTCATCGCATCAATTCATCAAGTGAGTTTTCATAGCCCCGTTGTATACATTTAATACTTGTTTTCAAACTTACGGGGGAGAATACATTGCACATCATTTTATTACGATGCCAAGTATATTAAATTCATTTACATTGCTTAAGTTACCTCATGCCAATTGAATGTCCCCATTATATAACATGAACCGTTAATTCCGAAAGAAGCGAGGGTGAGTGGATAGATCTATCGAGGGTGACACCTCCATCCGGGTTGGTGGATTCCAACTGGGTAAACGGATGCATTTCATTTAAAAACATTATTTGAGTTGTTTGGCAAACACTCTGTTGGGGCGAACATCATGATCAGTCTAGTTTCAGTGTCATGGACTTATAGCAATTGTAACATTTTTGTGTGACGACATTGTCATACATGGTCTATACTTGTGTAGTCGTATAAATCGTTTTCATAAACCTATGATTTCTCACCAACATTATTGTTGACCGTTTTAGCAATGTATTTTCAGGTAACTAAGATATTCGCATCATGGCACGATTAAGGAACCTCATAGAGTCGCGGTGTCGACTTGTCTCATTGTATATTATGGTTTTCTTTTCAAAACATCGTTTGGACTTGTAATATACTTATATTTTCCGCAAACTTTATCAACTTTTGGGACCTATCTTGTAACTCTGGATGTTTTAAATAAATGTCAAACGATGTGTTTTTAAACGACACTTTAGGTCGTTCAATATAACTGTGATTGTGATGCTATGACAGTCAATCCCCAGGAATTCCATTCCGCTGCAAACCAGATAATTTGGGGGTGTGACAGATTGGCATCAGAGCTTCAGTTATAGAGAACTAGGTTGCATCATTGACCCTAGACTATAACTACATTATCATAGCATCTCATCATTTCATCATAAGTGCATGTTCACTTTATATGCGGATTCATATACATTTTATTCGAGTTATTTACTCTTATTTCACAACGGTTGTCACAGAGATGTCTTCAGATTCTGACCCTATCCCTATATCATCTGACACGAACATGGAGGATGTCTCATCCGACACCAACATGAACGATGCCTTATCACACACTGTAGTTGTATCTTCTATTGGCTCTACTTCAGACTTTCCACTTATTGTGACTGACACTGAGACCGAACCCTTTGAGGAGGGCGAAGTCGCACCTACACCACCTGTTAGCCCTACACATGGCCCGATTCATCCACCATCACCACTATTATCATCATCATCTTCATCATATTATCTTAGGGAGCCTATACCTACACTGGACTTGCCGCTCAAAAAGCGAGCACGTTTTGACATCCCTGCATCACCCTCTACAGAGCCCGAACCACCAGCTAGGTTCGAGATAGGTGAGAGCTCAAAGGCTGCTGCTGCTAGACAGCCTTCCACTGAGACATTAGAGGCACGTATAGATAGCCAACAGGTTCAGATTGATAGGATGTTAGGACAGTTGGAGGAACTGTCATTAGACCGAGTGGAGAACATTAAGGAGGAGGTTGAAGGCCTCGTGATAGGTAGAGTTTCGATTGATTTGGCACACCAGGGTTTAGAATCTAGACAGTTAGAGAACAGGGGGCATATTGTTGAGTTGAGGCAGGAGATGCCTGAGTTATATGACAGAGCCGAGATGGCCCAGGACGAGCTTCAGCGTCATGCACAGGAGTTGGCACTAGCTCGTGAGAGCATGGTTACCGCACAGACTCAGATTAGCGAGTTGAGGGATTTGGTTGCGAGTTTGACTGCACAGGTCCGTGATCTTCAGGATCGAGCTGGAGGAGCACCAGGAGGTGCCTAGTGTAGACCTTTATCATGTATAGTTTTTATTTACTGTTATCCTAGTCACAAGGTGTGTGACATAGTTTAAAGAACTTGTTGTCTTTTGGTTGTTGTACAAACAAAATATCAAGTATTGACTCTACTATGTAGGAATGGTTTTACTATCTATGATATCGGTCCACGAAGGCCGAAATTTTCATGTATATTATCCACGTGTGTTGTGATTTTATTTGTGATATTTCGTGGTTGTTCCGCTGTGATTTCATTTATATTATACATGTTGTGGTTGTGGATATATATGTATAATGTTTGTTTCTACTTACGAGTTCTCATAATTGTTTCATCTTATGGTTTTGAAGAATTATGGCGCCAAAGAAAACCACACCTGAGTTGACTCAAGCTGCTATGCAGAAATATGTGAATGATAGCATAGCTAATGCATTAAGGACCGAGAGAGCATCGGTGGCGGCTGCTGCTGAGGCTGCGGCAACTGCCAAGGCCGCTAGACTTACTGCTGCTGCAGGTAATGCAGGAGGGTCCGGGGTTAGAAGCTGTTCGTATAAGGATTTCAAAAGTGGAGATCCCACTAAGTTCAAGGGTACTGAAGGGGCAACTGCCATGGTTAGATGGTTCGAGAAAATGGAATCCGTGTTTCTGTTATGTAATTGCCCTGAGGATAGCAAGGTTAAGTTTGCTACGAGTACACTACTGGAGGGAGCAATGTCGTGGTGGAATTCATATGCTCAGCCGATGGGAATGGAAAATGCATACAGAATCACATGGGTGCAATTCAAGAGTTTGCTAACAATGAAGTATTGTCCGCGTACGGAGGTGAAAAAGTTGGAAACCGAATTCTACGAGTTGGTAACTATTGGGTATGATATTGATGCTTACGTTCGGAGGTTCCAAGAATTAGCAGCGTTATGCCCATCTATGGTTTCAGATAACGAGAAGCTACTGGAGGCTTTCATCGGGGGACTTCCCGAAGTTATTCAAGGAGATGTGATTTCGTTTGATCCACAAACGAATGAGGAGTCCATTCGAGTGTCGCAAAAGCTCATGGCTCAGGTAGTAAAGAGAGGCAAAATCACCAACTTCAACCAAAACAACAACAATACCAACAATCGTTTCAATTACAATGATGAGTGTGTAAATACTCATCATTTTTGGTTAAATCTGAACTGCAAAACATTTAAAAATGCTCAGAAATGCATCAAAATACTGAAAATATTCCAAAATTGCATTTTATATGTTTCAGATGCAAAATGTTCAAAATCAGATGAAAAATGAGCTAAGTTTGCATAATTGGCAGTTTCAGTCCCCCAAGTTTCAAAAATTGTCAGAAATAGTCCCTGAGCACATAATTTCAAAAGAAAAATCACCAAAGGTCCTTTTAAAATCATAACTTGTCAAAATTAGTCCTTTGGTGAAAAATGTCAAAAGTTTTGAGAAATTACAAGTTTGGTCCTCCAAGTTTAAAAATTGGCAAAAATGGTCCTTGGAAAATGTCAAGTTTGGTCCTTGTACTTTTAGAGCTTGTCACTTTTAGCCCTTGGAGCAACTTTGATGAAATGGCAGCAGTGGTCCTTGTATTTTCAGAAAATGGCAAAAGAGGTCCTTGTTATTAAACCCTTTAAATCACCTTTGGTCCCTTGTCAAAACCCAAATGACCCCTGCCAAACCCTTTTGGACCCTTCATTTTGACCCTCCCTTTTATATTAAGCCTTGGTCAAATGGCTGGTCAAACAAAACAAGCGCGCCAA